>OY829471.1:13403980-14603980 GCA_963691745.1 Ditula angustiorana
CTTTTACCCTCTCGGGTAGAAGGAGAAGAAAATTACTCGTAAGGCTCTCGGTAAAGTTAGTAATTATTATCATAATTATTGTATATGCAAGTATTGTGAAATTAAGTTGAAGTAAGGGTTTACAGATGACATTATCTGATGCCTTACCGTTACAGCGAAATTAGTTTTTTTTAAATATATTTAGGTATTTATGCGTAAACCCAGCACTCACTTGGCCAGTTGAATTTTAAATTTATATAAAAACAAAGAAATTGGCTATTCTTCGAAAAGCATTCCTATGCGGTATGTTGGAGACATAACAATGCAATTATTGACATGTAAAACCACTTTGTTTATTATCATTGTCATTATATTGTTACATTGAAAATAAATACATTCATTTAACAAAATGTAAATATGAACAAAAACAATACAAACACAAAAAACTGTACGTTAAAGTTGTCGAAAGATGTGTTTTTTTGACATTATGTCAGTTATAAACTTTTATACAAGACAAATTTAATTTTTACAGTATGCACTTGATGTTATTATTGTGCAATGCTTTTTTTGCACTCAGTGTAGGTATATGTTTTTTTTTGTTGCATATTTTTTTTAACTTTTGTGCCAATTTTTTTTTCATCAATGCATTAACAATAATAAGTTTGCTTCTTAACTTTGAAGTATTCATCCGTCAATAGGCAGGAACATAGACGTCTTCTTAATTTATCGCACGTAACACGTATGTTCAAGGTTGTTCTTGGTGAGAAACATTTATGCAGCAATGTTCAACGATTAATACAGCAAAAGTTTTGTTAGATATCTTCTTACTTGTCAATTCTCTGTTCAATGAGCCTTGTTCTGGGTTCGTTTTCTTTATTTGCATAAGATGATAAACCACTCTGCAGCATAGATATAAATGCAATCAAAATTCATTGATTTCCTTTGTTTTAAGCACATCATGTTGTTGCCCAAGTGAGTTCACCGGTAAAAAAGGTGTGGATGCGAGAGATTGTATCTAGAAGACTGCTCTTGACTTGACCGGTCACAATTTGTGTCCACGGGTCGAGCTTCCATTAGGTCCTCAGAAGTAAAAGATATGAAATGCGTGTAGTGTTCACACTGGCAAGCTGACAGCTTGTGGATAAAATCTTGAACTGTGCGAAATAGCTGCTTGTTCAGTTTTCGCTTCTTCAATCCTTCTTAAACTTCTTCAGCAATTACAATTACTTACAAGAATTTACTTCAGTTTATTTTTTCAGTCAATATAGAATTGCATTATGAATTTGCAAGAATGTGTTACACGTTTTTATATTGAGATCGTTAAAATTACATTTATATTTTAAAAAAACAGCCAAGTGAGTGCCAGGAAAAAGATCTAGTTGTTGTTTGCAGTTTACTAAAATATACAGATCATCTTAAAAAAAAAAAAAAACAGTGAAAAGAGGGGAGAGAGGAATATTGAAATCAACTCAAACTCATAAAAGTGATTACAATTTATGAAATTGTATGTATAAATGAAGAAGGGATATTATTGTAGTATTAAGACAGCGTTACAAAATATTGCTTTTCCTAATGCAGGGACGTGAAATGCTGAGGGGTTCTCCTGATACTTCACCTTTAGCTCCACTTCACCAAATGCATTCTGACGAGCATAAATTACGAGGGTGGTCCCAAAAATATACGATTTTATGATTATTATTATATGATACGACGCAAGACTGGGTGAAAAATTCTAGTAAGAAATCTTACGACAAAATTAATTTGAAAAAGAAGATGTTTCGTTCTTTTGCTTTTGTTTCACAGCCATTAAAAGATAATTGATAATTGTTCTGAGTGATTTTGAATTAAACGAAACATGGGAATTGAAAAGGGAGAACCAGCTCTAAAGAAGGCAAAGTCAGTTACATTTGCTGGCAAGGTCATGGCGTCAGTATCCGCTAACGGCGAGTACTACGCAAAACTATTGTAGCGTTTGAGTGACGAAATTAAGAAAAACCGGCCGCATTTAGGGAAAAAGAAAGTGTTGTTCCATCAGGACAATGCACCAGTTTACACGTCCACTATTGCAATGACTAAAATTATTGAGCTGAAGTTCGAATTGCTTACCTCATGTACCTTAACCTCGGTACTTTATTCTGTTTCCTAATTTGAAAAAATGGCTCGGCGGTAAACATTTGCCAATAATGAAGTGGTAGAGTCTGCTGATGATGGCTATTTTAAGGAGTTTGATGACTGATTACTATAAACAGGGTATCGAAGCTATTGAACATCCCTGGGAAAAATGTAGAGTTAAAAGGAGACTATATTGAGATATTTTTTCCAATTATTTTGTGTTATCTTTGTTGGGCCGGCTACTTCTGGGATCACCTTCGTACTTAGCAACTTTTTTTTGACTAATGTGTCGCAACGCTTGAAATACTTATCAACAAATAGTTTCGATAGCCTTTTGTGGTCTTCTTCATCAGTTCCACTTTACCAAATGGTGTGTGCATATTTAAGAGTTTTCGAGTATCTAAAGAGAGTGACAATGGGACCAACTTGAAAGTATACCTTTTCTAGTAAAAAAAACCTTTTTTCAAATCGATCCAGCCGTCTTAGAGTAATGGGAGAGCATACATAAAAAAATATCCCGACGAATTGAGAAGCGCCTCATATTTTTGAAGTCGATTAATAAAAAAAAGAAGACAAAAGAAAAAAATAGAATAAAACTGAAAAAAAAAAAGTATGTGTCACATACACATTCGCCTAATTTTATCCATTGCTTCCAATGCCACACACGTTTAGTGAGCGCAGAGTGCAGTACGGAAGTCAACGTTCGCAATCATCCCTAAAACCGAATTAACTTTTGCTTCCCATGCGGATAAAGTTGGCAGTGGCGACTTCAAGTGCCAACTAACCTCAACCGAGCCAACCAGACCGCCGGTTCATCTGTCATCCCGGCAGTCAGATCATCACCAGTGCTACCTGACATACGTCAGCCTGCAAAAACCCAACCGTTATATCGCTTGCCATACCGCAAGCACCCTGACGCTACAGCCCCCGTAACCTCCCTCTAGCCCCTTAACCGTCCAATTTGAAGAGTTCATACGACGGATGAATTATACGATCTTATATGGCATATCCAACTGCCGCAACAGTTCTCTCTTCGTCAACGATAAAGATACGTTCATGACAATGAAAAATATACACTAAATACACGCCTACACGATATCTGATTC
The DNA here is from genome assembly GCA_963691745.1 of Ditula angustiorana. Taxonomy (NCBI): domain Eukaryota; kingdom Metazoa; phylum Arthropoda; class Insecta; order Lepidoptera; family Tortricidae; genus Ditula; species Ditula angustiorana. The sequence continues at coordinate 13,407,178 of OY829471.1, forward strand.
ATCACCCATCTGTGACACAATATTAAATCACCTAAATCATGACATGCCTTTGAAAAATTCAATTGTATCGTGACAATAAATTGAGAATTAAAATACCACTTTGTCCGTGTCTAGTATGAAACAAGTGTCCTAGTGTATTCTATACTACAAAAAAGGTAAATAAAAACTCGCATGAATAGCCATGTCAACATGATTTTTTGGAATAAGTTAATAATTGATTGATTATAATTGCCATTCCATATAATAGAGACGAACAATTCAACGTAACAGGAAGCGCCAGGAGATTTGATTTAAATTTGATTGATTTAATTTGATTTTATATACAGCGTGTTGTTGTAATGTAAAGTTACAACAATTCCGGAATTACAATATTTATAGCGCAAGGTTTTTCGTGGATTATGCGATCGCGGTGGACTAAAATTTTTATGTTACTCCGTTCACGTACCCTACCCAGCGCGACGTACAACTGCCCGTGACTGAAAATGTCCGATCTCAAGTCTACTCCGACGCGACTGATGGTCTGGCCCTGACTTTTGTGAACGGTCATTGCGTAGCACAAACGTAACGGGAATTGACGGCGACACAATTCGTACGGACTTCGCGGATCTATTTGATTTTTAAAAAGAATACGCGGAATTAAAAATTCGTCTGTGCCTCCTGGCTTACGTACCGTTATCAACCGAGTTGAGCTCCTAACGACGATTACTTTGGTCCCGTTTACCAACCCATCTTCAAAACTGAGGTTACGTATAATCATGCACACACACCCTATCTTCAGTTTTAACACGTGATCTGGAACACCCTTGATCCTAATCCTATTTAATGCATCAACGCCAAAAAATACTTGGTCTACGTTATCGCTATCTAATTTGTCGCAGGAATAGAAATGCAAAACGTCTCCCGTGACCTGCTCCAAGATGGCGTCGTTGATCTCTTGCACAGAGTCATTGCGAGTGCAGAGAATCGCTCTAGGCGCGCATTCGTCGGGCCTATCAATGATCTCTGATGGGAAGACAAAGTTAATTAAATGTGTCAGTTCGGTGACGTGTTCGATCAATCCCAAATCGATTAAATTTTTTACATTAGTTACAGTGTCCGAGTAAGAAGTTAACTGGTTGGAGCCTAATTTGGACAAAAAATCCGCAAATTCTGCATCTACTCTGCACCTTTGTGAAGTGATTAAAGAGAATAATTTTAGTCGTTGCCACACGGGAGACGTTTTGACGGAACAATTTAGTATGTCAGAGTTGGATCTCGCGTTAACAACGACAGGCGGAATTTGGCGAAAGTCACCGGCAAAGATGATAATTTTTCCACCAAAATCTCTATCTTTTCTCATCAGATCGCGCAAAGATCGGTCTAACAGATGAATCAAAAATTTATGAGCCATAGGGGCTTCGTCGTAAATGATCACTTGCGCGTTGGCAATCAGTTCAGCTCTTTGAGTGCCATTCGTGATGTTCCAGTAGCCGAGGTCGTCGACAATGTCTATCGGGAATCTAAACATACTATGCGCAGTAGTCCCCCCCTCGTAGTTCTGAGCGGCGATAGCAGAACTCGCGGTACATAATACTACGCCCTTCAAGACACCTCGCACGTGCGCTGCGATGACGTTTAGGAGTTGGGTTTTTCCGGTGCCCGCGGGACCATCGATGAATATCGCGGGATTCTCTATATCGCATAAAGACTCATCGTCGACGCAGAGCCTATTGACGTAATCGAAAACAACGCGTTGGTCGGGCGATAACTGCGGTAGCCACTCGTCGACGTACGCTTGGAGACGGTTCGCACTGTATTCGACGCGTTCGCGACCCAACTCGGTTGTTTGATCAAGGACTTGCGGCAAACCGTGTTGTGCGAGAGAACTTCCGTGCTTACGAAGCATCCTATTGATATCTATCAGTGACAAGTTGTGTGCCGCGTCGACGTTGTCTGGATGTCTGTGGAGGAAATCTTCGCTGAGTTGATTTTTAAATGTGTCCCACAGTAACGCTACCGGGGCACCGTTACAAGCCAAGAGCACAAAAAAAGAACGCAAGCGTCGCCCTGTATAGAAAGTTTGCGCTTCAGACATTGCATTTTCGTACTCTACTTCGTCGTCGGCTAATCCAACAGCCCGGGCACTTTCCTGGTACGTTTCACAATGAGGGCCACCAAGACTAATTAGTTCCGCGAAACTTCGAGCTGGATAAGACTTTAATAGAATTCTTAAGTAGAATTGTTCACCTCTATTAGGCGCGACCCAAAACAAACGCGCTACGAGTTCACCGCGTTGTCGTCTAGTCACAAACTTATTATTCGTCGTCTCATAGATCTGAGTGTTTTTAGTGTTCGGCCGTGACGCGTGTATAATGTACTGTTCATAAAACTGGCAATATGTTAAACGGTCGAACTCTTCACCGGCGGGACGATTGAAATAAGTTATGAGGTCAGACGTGGATCGTTGCGCGGACTCTGCCTCAGTGCCTGGCCTAAAGAAAACATTGTGACGGTCTTCGAGATGCACGGTCAATTGTTTGACGTTAGGTTCGCGGCCCGTAACGTCAAACTCCAACACCCTCCACGCCGCTTCGCCCGAGCCTATATACCTTTTCGTGACGTACTGCTCTACTTCGTCGTCCAAATGTTCCTCAGGTACCACGGTTACTCGAGATTCATCCGGACCTTTGGTCATATATTTAAACAGGTATTTGATCACCGCGCTTTGTGACGAAACCTCCAAGTTCATATGGGCGTCATATTTTAACAGGAGGGCTGCATTATAGGGCACGACCCATAAATCGCTGACAGTGACTTCGCGCCTATTGTGACTTATCGTCGCCTCGTTTTTACTGTCGCGGCGCAAATTAACAAACCCTTTGTCGTCAACGAATGTGACTTGGGTATCGCGTTTCGGAAAAAATTTCGTGCACTTTTGCTTTTCCCTATCCCAGCACGGTAAATTTGATCGATCTGGTGGACCACACGGACCGTGGATCATGTGTTTTAAAACTTTCTCTCTCAATCTACCGCCAGCTTCCGAAGAACTGGGAATATCCGCTCTTACCACTCTGTCAATGTCAATGTTCTGCGTGGGGCCGTTCTCTACTTTGAAACAAATATGCGCGTGGGGTAAACCGCGTTTTTGGAATTCTATTACGTGAAATATATATAAACATTTACCAAAGTATTTACCGGATCTGATATCACGTAATAGTTGTGCTAATTTTAAATTAAAGACTCGAGCACACAAAAGTGGATACGCCAGTTTACTTGTTCCACGGGATTCTTTAATTTCAGGCCAATTTGGATTACACGTGAAAGTTAAAAAGTATGTTGGGGTACCTAACGTATTGACTATTGCAATGGCATCCATGTATTTAGCTTTCATATACCTTGGAGATCCTGTATAGGTATTGGGTAAATATATACGGCCTGGCACGACACCCTCCCCTTGTATGGTTTCATCGTTACGAATCTGTTGGACACTGTGTTCTATCTCTTCGAGTGGTGCTGTTCTGAGTGCATGATTTGAGTTTTGTTTTTGCACGTTTGTAATATAGCGTAAACGTTCTTCGCAAATCCTACAATAGAGATCTACTAACCACTCCTCAGAAAGTCTGCCTAATAATGAAAATCGCGGCTCTGACAACAGTAAGCATCGGACATATTTAACTTGGGACAATTTGTGTTGATTGTTGTCCAATTTGTTAGGAAACCATCCTGGATTGCCTTCGGGGTAAAGCAATGGGTATTGGAAAGCTTCATACAATGGATTCATTATATCTACAGTGTGCGGTGTCTTATGGCCTACTTTCCAAATGGCTATGCAATGTGGTTGGAAAGTCTCCCTCTCCGTACTTATTATAGCGGCAACTTCACTGCCTAAAGGTGTGTCGCCTAGAATGTTACCATGTGTTGCCCGTGTAGTTCTTTCGAACCTTATGTACGCTTGATCGGATGTTTCTCGACTCAAGCGTTTGAAACACTCTATGTACGGATTGACATTGTGCAAATAATTTGTAATTGAAACTACAACGTCTCTATTTAGCTGTTGACTTTGGGCTAGGCTATCGCGTTCGTCGTTATCATTAATGTAGAGTCCAATGTTGTTAGTGGTGGCATTATACGAAAGATCGAACACGCGGTGATAAGTACGTCCCTGAATTTTTAAAAACGATATACCGTCGGGCTGCTGGTAACCATGCGAGACGCCTAAGGCACTGAAGGCGAACAAGTTGTTATACGCTCGCGGTCTATTTAAAAACGAGGGATCTGTATAAAAGTTTTCTGACAAAGGCGAAAAATGTTGAACGTTGTACGCCCCAGACCCGCAACACCACTGCTTACGACTTCGCTCTTCGTCGAAAAGACGCGCATGACAATGAGGACACGAGAATATATCCGTAGCTAATATGGATGGTTTTTTTAAAGAAAACAGTGTAATGTTGTCAAGTTCCGCGTCCCTATATTCCGCAATTAAATTTGTTGATCTACGTAATTCTGGTTCAATGTTACGACTATCTGTATTGTATCGTTGAACGGCTTCGCGGTTCACCTCGGGGTGGTTTTGAGAGTACCTTTCGACGGCGGCGCGGTTCACCTCGGGATGGTTTTGAGAGTACCTTTCGACGGCGGCGCGGTTCACCTCGGGGTGGTTTTGAGAGTACCTTTCGACAGCGGCGCGGTTCACCTCGGGGTGGTTTTGAGAGTACCTTTCGACGGCGGCACGGTTCACCTCGGGGTGGTTTTGAGAGTACCTTTCGACGGCGGCGCGGTTCACCTCGGGGTGGTTTTGAGAGTACCTTTCGACGGCGGCGCGGTTCACCTCGGGGTGGTTTTGAGAGTACCTTTCGACAGCGGCGCGGTTCACCTCGGGATGGTTTTGAGAGTACCTTTCGACGGCGGCGCGGTTCACCTCGGGATGGTTTTGAGAGTACCTTTCGACGGCGGCGCGGTTCACCTCGGGGTGAGCTTGTGAAAATTTTTGAACTGCGGCGCGAATCACTTCCGGATGATTTTCTTTGTACTTTTTAACAGCCGCACGATTAACTTGGGGATTGTTTTTAGCGTATTTTTTGACTGCGTCTAAATGAGCATTAGTTTTAGTCAATCTTTTTTGTTTTTTGGGTCGGCCTCTACCTCTGCCTACAGGTGTCGTATCGACATTTACATCGTTTTCATCCAACGGTAATTCCGAAAACATGTTTTGGACGACAACAACTGGGTTTAAGACGTACAATTTAAAGTCTTCTATCTTGTCGAGCACAACCACTGGATTAAAATTCGGTTTATTGTTATTTTGGGGTTGCGCGGCATTGATATTAGCAGTGGTTGCAGACGTTCGAGATGCATGGCAACTCTTTGCAACCACCTCGGCATATGTGGGTGTACGCGATTGCTCCGGCTGTGAAAGCGAAGCGGTAAATGTGGGAGACGGCACATAAGTGGCAGAACGCGGTATTGAACTGGCCAGAGCTGGATATAACTGGGACAGCGTAGCTGTAAATGTGGGAGATGGCACAATGAAATTTGTGACACGAATTCTACTCATGACATATTCCGTGTCTAGTACGTTTCTTGGAAAATGCGCGTTCGCAAAAAGATAATCGGCCAATTTTTTCATCGAATTACATTTAAACAACCGCGCACACTCGTCAGCTGTACGGTTATTACTGTCTACTCCGTGACTATTAAAAAGATAGAAGGCACTTCGATGTCTCCAGAATGACACAGTGTAACTTTGACCGGTAAAAAGAACACTATCAGTTGCATCGATGTGATCCGATGTAAAAACATTACTTTGCAGAATATTCTCCAGCTCTGTTTTTTTGTCGTGGACGTCGTTTACGTTTGTTGGAAATAATCCATTAGCGATCCAACTGTTGTCGTCTTGCATTGATTGAATTTCTGCCAAAAAGTTCCCGGAGCGAATACGGGATGGCAATTGTTCGGGCAGTAAATATCGTTCGTTCTGAAGTTGTAAGCCAGGAAATAGCTGCATGTACAATTCGTCGCCGCTTCTAAGGATCTCATCAACATTAAAATCGCTACATTGCCTATTCGTAAAAACCGAGTACACACATGCGCACGCTGACATGGCTACGCATTGCGAGTTATTACCTCGGAATGATCGCGCACCTTGGTGCGCGGTGCCTATAGAGATAAGGAAGGAATAGTGGTAAATTGTTTTAAACTTCTACGATTTTCACACATATTCACTACGCTCATGGGGACTATCAACGCGATAATACTGTTTATTTATTTATCTCGACGTTTCGGCCGCATTGCAACGGCCATGGTCATGAGCAGACTGAAGTGGAGGGTGTCACTGCTGTTGAGTCGCGAAAGTTTTACGAACTACCCGAACTTGGACTTGTTTATTTTTAACCAGCGTAATGTAATGTAATTTAATTAATTTTGCCTTCAATTGTTATTTTTTTATTATAATATATTTGCATGTTTCATATGTATACTTCACGCAAATAAATGATTGATTGATCACTAAATCGACACACAATGCTCACAATATCTAAAGATTTGTCCGAAGATACATCCTTGATACATGCTTGCACTTGCTGGTTACTGGATTCCATGACATAGATAGCGTCCCGATGAGTGCAGTGAATATGTAGTAATAGCTTAGAGCATTAAGTACTGGAGAAGCCATTCAATGACTTATCCCATCGATTAATTTGTCAGTCGCTAAATTGCCACCGAAGAGATAACAGCTCACAAAAAATGCCTTCATGTATAATTTTAGAAAAGGACGGTAGAAATTTTTATTTGTAAGTTATTTTTCTACTCATATCTAGCTAAAACATTCTTTCTATGAAATGTTTGAAATGACGTGACAAATCGAGTCAAAAATAAATCGTGTCGCTTTTTCATTCACTTACATTGTGTCGCAACATAACCTTTTGCATATGCACTCAGTGTGTGTGCGTGAAAATAAGCATGTGTTGTATTTTCTAAAGGTGTAAGTGCATAATGACGCAAGAAAAATAGATTTAGTGTGATAGGTTTGACATGTCACCCCCCCCCCCCCCCCCCCGTTCCACGCGAGAAACGGCAGAATTTTGTGTAAGCAAATAATCACACAAGGCTACTCCCGTTCTTAAAGCTCTAAGAGTAATAGTGATGACAGCAAAAATATGAAACGTAATATGATATCTATCTGAAACACTAACAATCTTTATCCGTTATTAATTCGTTCGATAAATCACTTCGAATTTGAAAAGTATGTATTTTTTGTAGAATAACTCCTCGGTCATTTGTAAGCGTTGTGTTGCTGCTCATAGGTACAAAAAGCTGAAACACCTAGTGTAAAAAAAAAGTTAATATATTTAAGTAGTTTTTAGAACACTGACCTGCTACGACGCAACGCGCGGCTGGTTCTATGCCGCTGCCGGTGCATTCTGTGTAAAAATAAAACATCCAGTTCATTAACTCTCATAAAATATTATACTTTTTAAAACTGACATGACAGCTTGATATTATTGGGTCGAGACGTTTAATTTGAGTACCAACATGATGTCCCAGCATATCTTGTTAAGATATGACCTAAAAGGTTATTGTTTTTTGACGATTAGAAAGATTTTTTATCTTTATTTAAAATCAAAATCCAATCTAATAATATTGCACTCCGGTCGCCCTTCGAGCTCGGAGCTCAATATATCGCGTGTGGGCACAAAATAAATAATAGCACAAGTACACAATTTTTACTTCGAACATAAACGGTGTTTATAGAAGTATATATGTAAGACCCATCATTTGACACATGACAACACCCATATAACATAAATGTGCATTATCCATTGAAGTTATAAATAAAATATTCAACAGCTTTTGAGCTTCACAGATACCTAAAAACTATGTATATGCTCTTTTGAGGTGCAACTAAGTGGTTAATACACTTATTTCTATCGTAATAATAAAGTATTTCATATTAACAACTCAACACGTAAACAGTTACATATTAAGTCTTTTTTTTCTTAAACTTAGTGTAGTGACCAAGTTCTTCATTTCGATTCAGATGACATTTTCGTAAATTCGTTGAAATCGATTAATTTATTATAAAATCAAAAAGACATCAAAATATTAAGTCATACATTAAAATGAACCAAAAAATCCCCATGACTAAGAACATGCCCTTTTTAACTGACTTCAAAAAAAGGAGTAGTATGTTATGCGAGTACTCGAAAACGGCTGGACCGATTTGAAAAATTCTTGTTTTGTTTGAAAGGGTATACTTCCAAATTGGTTCCATTGTCATCAGGTCACGATCTGATGGTGGGATCCTGTTGTCTTCGTGATCTGCTCCACTACATCAAATGCACAAAAGCAAAAGTACGAGGTACTATAAAAAATACTCAAATCGATAGGTATAGATGTGCTTATAATTTTTGAAGAGTTGCCTCGATTTCTCCAGGATCCCATCATCACATCGTGACCGGATGACAATGGGACCACCACATTGGAAATATACCCTTTCAAACAAAAAAGAATTTTCCAAATCAGTCTAGCCGTCTTTGAATAATCGGGAATAATACCAGGAGGGTACCACTCCACACTGTAGGTGCGCTTGCCGCATTACCTTGCAGTAGGTAGCCGGCTTGCCACGCAAAAAATACTACCTAATTGAAAATATCCTTACATCGTAAAGTAGTACCTTAAAGGATTTTATGATTTAGAGCTCAATAAAGTGCTTATAACATACAGACGGACATGGCGAAACTATTTAGAGCCAAGTTGGCCAACGGAAGTCTTAAAAACCTAAATAATACATATTACAGAAAGAGGTCGTAAAAAACGTAATCCTCCCTTCCTCCCTCTGAAGGCAATCGGGTAAAAAATAATATACTCTCGGTTCATCTCGTAGCAGGCCTTCAGGCAATGTCGCCGCACTGGCGCTGTGCGTTACGACGACTTTCACACCGGCAACAACGCTGTTTGTACATACAAATGTACAACCAATCTTTCACCAATAGAAAGCCATACTCGCCCTGACGGACAAAAGCTACCTAATTCCACGCGAACAAAGCCGTGGACGTCCGCTAAAAAGTATATAATAAGGAAGGTTCGTAAAAGACTCACCTTCTACGACGCTGCGTCCGGTAGATTCTACGCCGCCGCCGCCGCCGCTGTTGCAAGCTGCCGTCTTGCGTGCTTGCTCGCGTGCGCGTACGCGTCGTTTGGTGGGTGAGTTCTGGAAGCGCTTCATCTATGGGATAATAATACATATGTATACGTATACTTTAACTATACAATGCCAATCCCACGCAATAGCTTGGATACGGTAAAGAAATTAATACGGGAAAAAGCATGACTTCAATTTGACTTGAGTAAGTAGGTAAACATTGTTACTACCAGGAATGGTAAACGAACATGTGGATCATGTGATGAGAACATTACTGCTCTCTTTGGGAACCAGCAACCCTAATAGAACCGCTGACGCGTTGCTGGTCCTTAGCTCCATCCCGTCGCGTGGATTTTCGGTACTCTTACTCACCGTACGACACACAGTAGCAATTTTTGTTATAATAAATTATGCTTTGATGGTTTTCGAGTAAAAAGTCAGTGACACACAGACAGACATGGTGAAACTAAAAGGGTTACAAAGAGAGCATTATTATCATAATGTATTATATTTCTAATAAACTAAAGGGAAAAAAAACATACCCAGTGATAATGAAAACAGAACAGGGAATATTTAAAACTTCTGATTATAAAAGTTATAATCAGACAACTTTCTTGTAGTTCGAATTTGGTCTGCAACAACAACTACATTAATGTAAGTACATTTACTTTAAAGGTGCTCTTATTGATGCAAAGGTTTGAAATATACTGTATCATTCTCAATAATTAATTATAGCCTGTTGCCAGTTCTTAGTTTGGAAACTAAGAACTGGCAACAGGCTATAATTTTATTGTAATTATTTTAATGTGTTGAATAAACTTTGACCTGTTGAATCTAGAGAGCTGACACATACTTATCTGCTGGCACACAAAGTGTGTTGATACATGGAACTAAAACTTCATGTACCAAATTATAATTATTATGTGATATATGAAGGAAAATATGTTATTATGTCTGTATCTACACATTTACATTAACTGTTAAAACTATAACACTCCATGCATCAATGTACTTACATAGCTAAACTGTTTAAAGTATTTTTTTATTCAACTATAATATTTCACAACGCATACAAATAAACAGCTAAATGTAAATTGTTTGTATTACATGCTTTTATTTAGTTTCACTTGTATGTAAGAGTAACCAGGCAGCTAGAAATATAAATTACATAACATGACCCATTTCCTGCTATCTAATTTGTATGAATCTTGACATACATATGAAAATTGTTAAGCAAGACATGCAATAAAAACAGACTTGTCTCTTAAATGACAGTACAACACAAAATATTACAAGTCTACTTAGTTTAATTTTTATATATTTCATTGTGTAAACAAATTTAGGAAATCTATTTTGACAAATGTATTATTATTATGTATATTAGTCTATCAAATGTTTATTATATGGGTCTGGTTCCCTGAAATTAAGTTTTAATAATAATAATAATATTAATTATCAAATTGGCATGAAATTGGTATGCATATAAACACAAAAAACCCAAAAAGGAAGTCTCAAAAACGAAATTTTGGAAAAAAAAAGCCCTTTAAATATTAATGCTGAACAAATTTGATAACAAATAATAAAAATGTTTTTTAGATGATAAACTTATTATAAAAGTAACCATGCAAATGGGAAAGGATCACTGATGAGTTGTCGACCTTAGGTTACTACTCCAAAGGGTTTCAACATGTACAAATGCGAGAAAACAGGCGGCATACCGACGGCGTGTGGACAAGTTAAGAAGCAAATCGTTTTATATTGTCGGTACTTCAATCAAGTTGACCTAACAAGATCTCGAACTGGCGGGCTACGGACCGATTTGTAGCGGTGGCGCGTTCTTGGTCTGAGGTACCTAGCGTGAAACTACTTGCAACGTCGATTGACGGCCGCGTGGAGGACAACTGATCATATAAATTTCAAATTGTTATTTCGGCAACGTAACCTTGTTCTCGATAATGGATCGGCATCGGCGTCGGTGGACAAACGCAATGTACATGGGTCTTACGCCGGCTACATAACCTAATCGAATCGACAAAAATATCACGTACAACCGTACCGTACGTTTTCATTATGAACACTACAATAATCATACATGTACAAACCTTAACAAACACAATAACACACACGATACACTTTTTACATACTTAAGCTAACTAAAACTTTGTAAAGTAACTTTTTCACAAAATGGTGGCTAAATTTGCTAGTACTTTCTACATGTACATGGAAAATAAATCGATGTAAAAACAGAATACAATTGATTTGTCTACTCTGCTGCTATAGAATAATCAGTTGAATTCGTTTTAATTGGATAAATAACTAATTAATAAAATCTTACGTACTCACCTCTGTAACAGAAGAAAAAGAATGGACGCAAAATTGCAAAAGCGCGGGAACGTAGCGGTTTTTTTTTATTACCATACAAAAGACAAAGTAATCTGTGTGCTTACAACCATATTAAATATAGGGCCGCAGCCATGTTCTCTGTATTTATGAAAATGCCGCCAAAAGGAAAAGTTATTGGGCATTAACTAAAATACTTATTTTATATTTTTTTAAATCTTTGGGAGGCTTTTCCACTGAAAAAAATCCTTTTATTCATAAACGTTGCGTAAACGTTCGTTACTTAAAATGTTTTATGTCTTTATTTGTCATTGTGACGTTTGTCCTCAAATGAAAGGGACAAAACATTTGTTAGCTTAAAAATATTGTAAATAACTGTGTAATGGGATTATATTTGTTCGAAAGCGAGGAATAAAGCTTACAAAAAAAAAGAGTTATGTAGCGGTTACCTGCGCAGTCCAAAGTGTGCAAACTGCGCTGTCATAACTGTACAAAAGATAAAGACGGAATACTGTACAGTAGCCAAATAAATGTGCAAGTAAGCTCGTGTAAACAGCTGGGCCATTCTCGCGTCAGTAGAGATGAAGTCAGACTCGAGATAAGCCAAAGAGAGCTGTCAAATCCCTTCAAAATCTGTTAAATTTTGACACATCTCGAACGTCAGATGAATCTCGAGCGTCAAAATTGGGGGCCTGCGGGGCAATTCACGCGTCAGTAGAGAAAAAGTCACACTCGAGATAAGCCAAAGAGAGCTGTCAAATCCCTTCAAAATCTGTAAAATTTTGACACATCTCGAACGTCAGATGAATCTCGATGACCTCCAGAATTAGGGGCCTGCGGGGCAATTCTCGCGACAGTAGAGATGAAGTTACACTCGAGATAAGCCAAAAAGAGCGCCAAATCTCTTCAAAATCTGTCATATTTTGACACATCTCGAACGTCAGATGAATTTCGATGAGCGCCAGAATTGGAGGCCTGCTATAGTAGCACGCTAGCGTTTATCGCGGACATGAACGCTTTGGTCCCTCTCACACTGGCGTATTGGTTAGAAAGGGATATATGGTTTATGTCACCGATAAAAGCTAGCGTGCTAGGCCCCTTGAGGAGCAATTGTCGGTTTATGCGAGATTCATCTCGCACGAAAACAACTGTAAATTTTCTTGGATTTCTGTCATTTTTTAACGTATCTCGCACGTGAGATGCATCTCGCATAACCCGGGAATTGGGATCTTGGTCTTGGGCTGTGCCAATCAGTGTTGCCAAATACACCGCTTTTAAATGTGATTTTAAAATGAGAACGCGTGCGTCAACCCAGAGTTTATAAAGGTAGATTCACAATAAAAAAAATACGAGCGATAACGCAAAAACGTGGCAATTGTAATCTCTGATTGGTCAATGATCGCAAGATGCCTCGCTTTTGCGTTTCGATCGCTTGTAAATGCTAATTGTGATTCCAGTCTAACAGTAGAGTAGCTGCGTTTTGTTAATGGCAATATTTATTAGTAATCTAATCCGTTTCGTATGGCACAACATACTTTGATAAATATGTGATTATTATTGAATATACCTAAAATTTGTATGTTTACATAATTTATTGACATTTTATCAAAATGTAAATGAAATCAGTAGTCGATAATTGGCTACTTGACAGTTGTAACAATAAAATATATTGGATAGGGTAGCTTATACGTAAAATAAATAATAATAATAATTACACACATTTTTACTTTTGCATTAAGATCAATGGTAAATAACTTATTTTTGCAAATTAAATATACGATCTTTATATGTTGGTCAAAAGAACCGAAACGCAGGCGGCCATGTTTGAGCATCACGCATTCTACATACAAAATTCTTTGACATCTCGTAATGTCACATCACAAATGTAAAACATGTCTTGCCGTTTGCTGCGGGTGTGATAATAATTTGGTTAAATTAGCGCTACCTAAGAGTAACATTTTTCGATTTGTGCTTGTCAGTATGTTTCACGAAATGGAGTCTGGATACATACAAACAGATAGTGCAAGTCTGCCCAAAGTTGTTCTGTCGAGTTTCGGAATGCAAAACTTCTTTGTAAGTACCTAAATAATACAACATAATTTATAAGTAAAAGTTAAAATGAATATTTCCCGGGTTATAAAACGTTTTATGCACTGTTTTTAAATTAGTACTTAACCTGGTTATGTTTTTTTATTTCAGATCTTCAAGAAAGAGTGTCCAATTAAAAAAGGAGGCAACAGCTGTGTTTATGGATGGTTATTATTGAAAAGGAAGTGATACAAATGACACAGCTGTCCTAAAAAAAGGGCTGAAAATTAGAAGATTTTGTACAAAAACAATTAAAAAAACTTGGTTCGATTTCGCAACATGGCTTGTGCATATTATTATGTCAAATGAAAGTATGTATCGTGATAGCAGCATCACCCGATGAAATTTTAAGTGCTGATACTGTACTGTTATGGAAATAAAGTATCCAATATATGAAAAACTGATAGATACTGAATCACTGGCAAGTTTGCTCAAGTGCAGTTGCAACTGCACATAAAATTATAAAGTGTTTGATCAAAGTGTTATTTACAGACTTATAACTGTGTGAATTAATAACTTTTGGAAAAACTTGTTTGTCCATTAGTTTACATTTACTAAAACACTGTTAAGTTTTATGGACAAAATGACACCAAATAACATTATCAAATAAAAGAATTTAACCTTGGCTAATCATGTATTTTTAATTAAACCATCCTCTAGTGCGCATAGAATAACAATACAGTAAGTACTTAAAATATTTTAACACTTTCTTATTAACTACATACAGAATGAGAATTCTCGCAAACTCCTCTCAATAGGTATGAATCCTTAAACTCGTCAGCTGTTTTGTTTTTATTTCATTCTGTTTCAATAATTTAGTAACACTTAAGTGTTTTTTATACAACATAGGGAGTCAACCGAGCAAGTGGGTTATCTGATGGTAGACTCTCTATAGACACCCGCAACACCAAAGAGATTGCAGATGCATTGCCAACCCAGAGGGCTAAGATGGAATACCTCTTGTGCCAGTAATGAGAAATTGCTCCGGCTGTATTGCTCTCCACGCTGGAACAAAACAGTGCAAGCACTGCTGCTTAGCAGCAGGATTAGCGAGCAAAATGGTGGTAGCGATCCAGATGGACCATGCACAATGTCCTACCACCCGCAGATATACTTAAGTGAAACAATTAGAATTCTATTATTATACATATTTATTAACAGAGTATATGACAAAAGGTACCCTATGCCACTTAAGTACCTACAACTATTCCTATTTTTTAAACATTTATTACTGAAAAATGGGTGTGACTTGTTTTACTCACTGCTTTTGCTTGTCATGCCTGATGTTGCTGGCATTTTAGTTTTAAAAACTATTTCTTTTATTTCATCAATATCTACATCGCCGTTTCCTAACGGCCGATGCGATCGAGGCTGTGGAGGAGTGGTATGACTTATTCTGTCTGGTTTCATTCTTATTTTACCAAATACCAACGAAACCCATTCCACTGTATTGAATGTAATTTGTCGTACCAGTGGATAGGTGTACAGTGATACAGAATATTAATTGATTGTATGTCAATGATATGCTTATACATAAAAAAAAGAAGTATTAGAAAATGTTAGGATTTGTCTAGGTTAATTATGTTTATTTTATTTTTAGGAGATCAAAGTTTAAGTTATTCTAAGTATACTTATTTCAAAATGGTTTTCACAAAGGAAAATTACAAATTTATCAGACACAAACTTTGAGTCTCGTCATGCTAACTTTGACAACTGCGCTTTAAATTTAGGAAAGTGTACCTATATAAACAGTAATAATAATAACAATAATGAGTCCCCGCTGTTGAATTTTCATGAAACTATTGCAGTGGTATGGTGTAGTTATTCCATATTATGTAACAGAATTTTAGATTGCTCAACTTGTTTTTTCTTTCAGTTTTTAAGTAGCCAAAGCCAAATGCAGAGTTCATCCGGTAGACGTGTCCATATCCAGCCCAGTCCCACTTCAACCTAGCAACTGACTGAGCAACGTCAGCTATTTTGGGTTCTGCAAAGCTAAAATCCTGGCACGGTTTTTCAATTTAACGCCTAAAATACTATGCTCCATGGCTCTCTGGCAAACCTTGAGTTCTGAGCGTCAGTCAAAGATCAACCCCCCATACTCACCACAAAAATTACAACTGCTGCAATTTGACATATTTGATGGGTCTAGCATGTCTGGTTGTAGAAATACGACCAAAAAGGAAAATAACAATGAAACAGACTTAAAGAAGTTCTATTTCATAGCAAAACAATCTTGACCCAATTAACTCGCTATGGAGTTGAAAAATCTAAATTACCTACGCTTGACGCTCCGAGTCCATAAAGGGTTCCGTAGCTTTAGGTTCGTCACTCTTACTTCACACTGAGATCCACGGATGGCATCGAGACGAATCGAAAGAGTACCAACACGAGGGGTCTAGAGCGTTTTTGGTTTTCGAGATAGAGCCTAAAGAAAAGTACGTTCGCAATAGAGCGAGGGGGGGGGGGGAGGGGGGGAGGGGGGAAGCGTTCCAACTTCACACCAACGCACGCTAAAATTACGTCCCGATTCGATCGAGTTGAAATCTAGATAAACCACGCTCGCCCTACGGGCTCGCGGATCTTGCCCCACCCGGTCCGTGATGGGTTCCGTAGCCTTAGGTCCGTCACTCATACTTCACACTCAGATCCACGGATGGCATCGAGACGAATCGAAAGAGTACCAACATGAGGGGTCTAGCTTTTTTGGTTTCCGTGATAAAGTGTAAAGAAAAGTAGGTTCGCAATAGAGAGGGGTAGGAGGGGGGATGCTTCCAACTTTTCTGACTCTAAAGTTGCGTCCCGTTTCGATTAAGTTAAGATCTAGATTAACCACGCTCGCCCTACGGGCTCGCGGATCTTGACCCATCCGGTCCGTGAAGGGTTCCGTAGCCTTAGGTCCGTCACTCGTACTTCACACTGAGATCCACCGATGGCATTGACACGAATCGAAAGAGTACCAACACGAAGGGTCTAGCGTCTTTGGTTTCCGAGATAGAGCCTAAAGAAACTTGGGCACTCTATGGGGAGGGGAGGGGGTAGAGAAGGGGGGGATGAGTTTCAACTTTACACTGAGGCTCGCCTCACATCTGACTCGAGAGTATGTCGCGTCAAAAGGACGCTTCGGCTCTATCGGCTTACGGACTTGCTCAAGACGGAGGGGTGGGGGGTGGGGGTGGGGGGGGGGGGGGGGGTAAAACGCCCCAACTTCACACTCCAGCTCGCCCTTCGGGCTCGCTAGCGTCTCGGGAAGACGAATGGGACGCTCCGGCGCAAGCGCCTACGCGGAGCTCGCCCTGCGGGCTCGCTGTCGAAACTCCCTTGTATGGCGGCCATCTTGGAAAATGGCGGAATCGGAAAACTTTTCCCGGAAACGGAACCAGCGGCCCCCAGAGCCTCCGGGTGCAAAATGTCATCCCGATCGGACAAAAAAAATTTCGGCCGCCATTTTGAATTTTTTTCGAGCCGCCCAAATTTCCTTCCTCCCTTTGAATGACATTTGGTCGAGCACCCCCCCACTAAATCTGACGGTTTTCGAGATATACGTGTTTAAAGTTTGTATGGCGGCCATCTTGTTTCGGCCATTTTGAAAAATTTTGACCGGCTCACCCATTGGCCGGCAGTTCTCTATGACTTTGGTTTTAGAACTTTTCTCTAGGACTCATACTTGCCGAGATCCGCTCCCCACCCCAAGTCTATTTCCACGTTCAGGTCGGTTTTGTTTTTTTTTTCTGTTCACCGGAACGCCCTTTACCTGGATTTAGTTTTAGTTTTACCCCACCCCTTCACATCTCTCCAAAACAGCATGTGAATGCTTGTAAAACTCCCTTGTATGGCGGCCATCTTGAAAAATGGCGGAATCGAAAAACTTTTCCCGGAATCGGAACCAGCGGCCCCCAGAGCCCCCGGTTGCAAAATTTCACCCCGATCGGACAAAAAAAAATTTCGGCCGCCATTTTGGATCCGCCATCTTGAATTTTTTCCAACTCCACCAAATTTCCCTCCTCCCCCTGAGTGACATTTGGTCGAGCACCCCCCCACTAAGTCGTACGGTTTTCGAGATATTCCCGTTTAAAGTTTGTATGGCGGCCATCTTGTTTCGGCCATTTTGAAAAAAATTCGACCGGCTTACCCATCGGCCGGCAGTTCCCTATGACTTTTGTTTTGGAACTTGGCCGTACCTATCACGGTTTCCGAGATCCGCACCTCACATCAAGTCCTTTTCCACGTTCAGGTCGGTTTCGTATTTTTTGTCTACTCGTTGGAGCACCCTCTATACAAAAGTGTTTCCAGTTGCTCCCCACCCCTTCACATCTCTCCAAAACAGCATGTCAATGACCAAGTGAGTGAGTGAGTGAGTGAGTGAGTGAGTGAGTGAGTGGTAATTAAGCTTTATATATAGTAACTAGATGTCGCGTGGGGGCCGCGGGCCTCACAGGGCCCGCGGAGGGTGTCGTCCTATTGGTCTATCTATCAAGCTTCACATTAAGTCGTAAAGATGGCATCGAGACGAATCGAAAGAGTACCAACACGTGGGGAGTGCCTTAGGAAGGAGGAGGACGGGGGGGGGATGAGTTCCAACTTCACACTGCAGCTCGCCCTGCGGGCTCGCAAGTTACTCGGGAGAACTGCCTCAGAAGGGACGCTACGGCGCACGCGCCTACGCGGAGCTCGCCCTTCGGGCTCGCTGGGGAGGGGGGTGGGGGGATTCCAACTTGCTGTCGTGCCCTCAGGTCTGGGGGCCCAACTTCACATTCAGTCGTAAGGCTGGCATCGAGACGAATCGAAAGAGGACCAACACGAGGGGTCTAGCATTTTCGGTTTCCGAGATAAAGCCCAGAGAAAGTAAAGCCGCCTTAGGAGGGGGAAGGAAGGGGGGGGATGAGTTCCAACTTCACACTGCAGCTCGCCCTCCGGGCTCGCAAGTGACTCGAGAGTATTTCGCGTCTAGTGGACGCTTCGGCGCACGCGCCTACGCGGAGCTCGCCCTTCGGGCTCGCTGGGAGGGGGGGGGGGGGTAAAAATTCCAAGTTCACACCCCAGCTCGCCCTTCGGGCTCGCAAGCGACTCGAGAGCACCGATGGGACGCTCCGGCGCAAGCGCCTACGCGGAGCTCACCCTGCGGGCTCGCTTTCAAAACTCCCTTGTATGGCGGCCATCTTAAAAAATGGCAGAATCGAAAAACTTTTCCCGGAATCGGAACCAGCGGCCCCCAGAGCCCCCGGGTGCAAAGTTTCATCCCGATCGGACAAAAAAAAAATCGGCCGCCATTTTGGATCCGCCATCTTGAATTTTTTTCAACTCCACCAAATTTCCCCCCTCCCCCTGAGTGACATTTGGTCGAGCATCCCCCCACCAAGTCATACAGTTTTTGAGATATTCCCGTTTAAAGTTTGTATGGCGGCCATCTTGTTTCGGCCATTTTGAAAAACTACGACCGGCTCACCAATTGGCCGGCAGTTCTCTGCGACTTTGGTTTTGGAACTTTTCTCTAGGACTCATACTTGCCGAGATCCGCTCCCCACCCCAGGTCTGTTTCCACGTCAAGGTCGGTTTCGTATTTTTTTCTGCTCATCAAAACGCCCTCTACCTGGATTTTGTTCTAGTTTTACCCCACCCCTTCACATCTCTCCAAAAAAGCATGTCAATGCTTGTAAAACTCCCTTGTATGGCGGCCATCTTGGAAAATGGCGGAATCGAAAAACTTTTCCCGGAATCGGAACCAGCGGCCCCCAGAGCCCCCCCGTGCAAAATTTCATCCCGATCGGACAAAAAAAAATTTTCGGCCGCCATTTTGGATCCGCCATCTTGAATTTTTTTCAACTCCACCAAATTTCCCCCCTCCCCCTGAGTGACATTTGGTCGAGCACCCCCCCTCTATCTAAAATGGTGCTCGAGATATTCCCGTTTAAAGTTTGTATGGCGGCCATCTTGTTTCGGCCATTTTGAAAATTTTTCGACCGGCGCACCCATTGGCCGGCAGTTCTCTGCGACTTTGGTTTTGGAACTTGGCCGTACCTATCACGGTTTCCGAGATCCGCACCTCACATCGAGTCCCTTTCCACGTTCAGGTCAGTTTCGTATTTTTTGTCTACTCGTTGGAGCACCCTCTATGCGATTATAGCTCCAGTTTTTCCCCACCCCTTTACATCTCTCCAAAACAGCATGTCAATGACCCAGTCAGTGGTAAGTGAGTGGTAATCGAGCTTTATATATAGTAACTAGATGTCGCGTGGGGGCCGCGGGCCCCACGGGGCCCGCGGAGGGTGTCGTGCTATAATCCTGGGGGCCCAACTTCACATTCAGTCGTAAGGATGGCATCGAGACGAATCGAAAGAGTACCAACACGAGGGGTCTAGCATTTTCGGTTTCCGAGATAGAGCCCAGAGAAAGTCGGGCTGCCTTAGGGGGGGGGATGAGTTCCAACTTCACACTGCAGCTCGCCCTCCGGGCTCGCAAGTTACTCGGGAGAACTGCCTCAGAAGGGACGCTACGGCGCACGCGCCTACGCGGAGCTCGCCCTTCGGGCTCGCTGGGGGGGGGGGGGGGGGGTAAGAATTCCAACTTCACACCCCAGCTCGCCCTTCGGGCTCGCAAGCGACTCGGGAGGACAAATGGGACGCTCCGGCGCAAGCGCCTACGCGGAGCTCGCCCTGCGGGCTCGCTTTCAAAACTCCCTTGTATGGCGGCCATCTTGGAAAATGGCGGAATCGAAAAACTTTTCCCGGAATCGGAACCAGCGGCCCCCAGAGCCCCCCCGTGCAAAATTTCATCCCGATCGGACAAAAAAAATTTTCGGCCGCCATTTTGGATCCGCCATCTTGGATTTTTTTCAACTCCACCAAATTTCCCCTCTCCCCCTGAGTGACATTTGGTCGAGCACCCCTCCTCTTTCTCTAATGGTGCTCGAGATATTCCCGTTTAAAGTTTGTATGGCGGCCATCTTGTTTCGGCCATTTTGAAAATTTTTCGACCGGCTCACCCATCGGCCGGCAGTTCCCTATGACTTTTGTTTTGGAACTTGGCCGTACCTATCACGGTTTCCGAGATCCGCACCTCACATCGAGTCCCTTTCCACGTTCAGGTCAGTTTCGTATTTTTTGTCTACTCGTTGGAGCACCCTCTATGCGATTATAGCTCCAGTTTTTCCCCACCCCTTTACATCTCTCCAAAACAGCATGTCAATGACCCAGTCAGTGGTAAGTGAGTGGTAATCGAGCTTTATATATAGTAACTAGATGTCGCGTGGGGGCCGCGGGCCCCACGGGGCCCGCGGAGGGTGTCGTGCCCTCAGGTTTGGGGGCCCAACTTCACATTAAGTCGTAGAGATGGCATCGAGACGAATCGAAAGAGTACCAACACGAGGGGTCTAGCATTTTCGGTTTCCGAGATAGAGCCCAGAGAAAGTCGGGCTGCCTTAGAAGGGGGGAGAAAGGGGGGGATGCGTTCCAACTTCACACTGCAGCTCGCCCTGCGGGCTCGCAAGTTACTCGGGAGAACTGCCTCAGAAGGGACGCTACGGCGCACGCGCCTACGCGGAGCTCGCCCTTCGGGCTCGCTGGGGAGGGGGGGGGGGGGTTATTCCAACTTGCTGTCGTGCCCTCAGGTCTGGGGCCCAACCTCACACTCAGTCGTAAGGATGGCATCGAGACGAATCGAAAGAGTACCAACACGAGGGGTCTAACATTTTCGGTTTCCGAGATAGAGCCTAGAGAAAGTAGGGCTGCCTTAGGAGTGGGGAGGAAGGGGGGAGGATGAGTTCCAACTTCACACTGCAGCTCGCCCTCCGGGCTCGCAAGTGACTCGAGAGTATTTCGAGTCCAGTGGACGCTTCGGCGCACGCGCCTACGCGGAGCTCGCCCTTCGGGCTCGCTGGGAGGGGGGGGGATAAAAATTCCAACTTCACACCCCAGCTCGCCCTTCGGGCTCGCAAGCGACTCGACAGCACCGATGGGACGCTCCGGCGCAAGCGCCTACGCGGAGCTCGCCCTGCGGGCTCGCTTTCAAAACTCCCTTGTATGGCGGCCATCTTGGAAAATGGCGGAATCGAAAAACTATTCCCGGAATCGGAACCAGCGGCCCCCAGAGCCCCCGGGTGCAAAATTTCATCCCGATCGGACAAAAAAAAATTTCGGCCGCCATTTTGGATCCGCCATCTTGGATTTTTTTCAACTCCACCAAATTTCCCCCCTCCCCCTGAGTGACATTTGGTCGAGCACCCCCCCTCTATCTAAAATGGTGCTCGAGATATTCCCGTTTAAAGTTTGTATGGCGGCCATCTTGTTTCGGCCATTTTGAAAAAAATTCGACCGGCTCACCCATCGGCCGGCAGTTCCCTATGACTTTTGTTTTGGAACTTGGCCGTACCTATCAAGGTTTCCGAGATCCGCACCTCACATCGAGTCCCTTTCCACGTTCAGGTCGGTTTCGTATTTTTTGTCTACTCGTTGGAGCACCCTCTATACAAAAGTGTTTCCAGTTGTTCCCCACCCCTTCACATCTCTCCAAAACAGCATGTCAATGACCCAGTCAGTCAGTGAGTGAATCAGTGGTAATCGAGCTATATATATAGTAACTAGATGTCGCGTGGGGGCCGCGGGCCCCGCGGGGCCCGCGGAGGGTGTCGTGCTATTGGTCTGTCTATCAAGGTTCACATTAAGTCGTAAGGATGGCATCGAGACGAATCGAAAGAGTACCAACACGAGGGGTCTAGCATTTTCGGTTTCCGAGATAGAGCCCAGAGAAAGTAGGGCTGCCTTAGGAGGGGGGAGGAAGGGGGGGATGAGTTCCAACTTCACACTGCAGCTCGCCCTCCGGGCTCGCAAGCGACTCGAGAGTATTTCGCGTCCAGTGGACGCTTCGGCGCACGCGCCTACGCAGAGCTCGCCCTTCGGGCTCGCTGGGAAGGGGGGGGGGGTAAAAATTCCAACTTCACACCCCAGCTCGCCCTTCGGGCTCGCAAGCGACTCGAGAGCACCGATGGGACGCTCCGGCGCAAGCGCCTACGCGGAGCTCGCCCTGCGGGCTCGCTTTCAAAACTCCCTTGTATGGCGGCCATCTTGGAAAATGGCGGAATCGAAAAACTTTTCCCGGAATCGGAACCAGCGGCCCCCAGAGCCCCCCCGTGCAAAATTTCATCCCGATCGGACAAAAAAAATTTTCGGCCGCCATTTTGGATCCGCCATCTTGAATATTTTTCAACTCCACCAAATTTCCCCTCTCCCCCTGAGTGACATTTGGTCGAGCACCCCCCCACTAAGTCGTACGGTTTTCGAGATATTCCCGTTTAAAGTTTGTATGGCGGCCATCTTGTTTCGGCCATTTTGAAAAAATTTCGACCGGCTTACCCATTGGCCGGCAGTTCTCAGCGACTTTAGTTTTGGAACTTTTCTCTAGGCCTCATACTTGCTGAGATCCCCCCCCCCACCCTAGGTCTTTTTCCACGTCCAGGTCGGTTTCGTATTTTTCCTCTGGTCGTTGGAGCACCCTCTATGCGATAGTAGCTCCAGTTTATCCCCACCCCTTCACATCTCTCCAAAAAAGCATGTCAATGACCAAGTGAGTGAGTGAATCAGTGGTAATCGAGCTATATATATAGTAACTAGATGTCGCGTGGGGGCCGCGGGCCCCACGGGGCCCGCGGAGGGTGTCGTGCTATAATCCTGGGGGCCCAACTTCACATTCAGTCGTAAGGATGGCATCGAGACGAATCGAAAGAGTACCAACACGAGGGGTCTAGCATTTTCGGTTTCCGAGATAGAGCCCAGAGAAAGTCGGGCTGCCTTAGGGGGGGGGATGAGTTCCAACTTCACACTGCAGCTCGCCCTCCGGGCTCGCAAGTTACTCGGGAGAACTGCCTCAGAAGGGACGCTACGGCGCACGCGCCTACGCGGAGCTCGCCCTTCGGGCTCGCTGGGGGGGGGGGGGGTAAGAATTCCAACTTCACACCCCAGCTCGCCCTTCGGGCTCGCAAGCGACTCGGGAGGACAAATGGGACGCTCCGGCGCAAGCGCCTACGCGGAGCTCGCCCTGCGGGCTCGCTTTCAAAACTCCCTTGTATGGCGGCCATCTTGGAAAATGGCGGAATCGAAAAACTTTTCCCGGAATCGGAACCAGCGGCCCCCAGAGCCCCCCCGTGCAAAATTTCATCCCGATCGGACAAAAAAAAATTTCGGCCGCCATTTTGGATCCGCCATCTTGAATTTTTTTCAACTCCACCAAATTTCCCCTCTCCCCCTGAGTGACATTTGGTCGAGCACCCCCCCACTAAGTCGTACGGTTTTCGAGATATTCCCGTTTAAAGTTTGTATGGCGGCCATCTTGTTTCGGCCATTTTGAAAAAAAAACGACCGGCTCACCCATCGGCCGGCAGTTCCCTATGACTTTTGTTTTGGAACTTGGCCGTACCTATCACGGTTTCCGAGATCCGCACCTCACATCAAGTCCCTTTCCACGTTCAGATCGGTTTCGTATTTTTTGTCTACTCGTTGGAGCACCCTCTATACGATTGTATATCCAGTTGGTCCCCACCCCTTCACATCTCTCCAAAACAGCATGTCAATGACCCAGTGAGTGAGTGAGTGAGTGAGTGAGTGAGTGGTAATTAAGCTTTATATATAGTAACTAGATGTCGCGTGGGGGCCGCGGGCCCCACGGGGCCCGCGGAGGGTGTCGTGCTACAGGTCTGGGGGCCCAACTTCACATTCAGTCGTAAGGATGGCATTGAGACGAATCGAAAGAGTACCAACACGAGGGGTCTAGCATTTTTAGTTTCCGAGATAGAGCCAAGAGAAAGTCGGGCTGCCTTAGGAGGGGGGAGGAAGGGGGGGATGAGTTCAAACTTCACACTGCAGCTCGCCCTGCGGGCTCGCAAGTTACTCGGGAGAACTGCCTCCAAAGGGACGCTTCGGCGCACGCGCCTACGCGGAGCTCGCCCTTCGGGCTCGCTGGGGGGGGGGGGCGACTCCAACTTGCTGTCTTGCTCTCAGGTCTGGGGCCCAACTTCACACTCAGTCGTAAGGATGGCATCGAGACGAATCGAAAGAGTACCAACAAGAGGGGTCTAGCATTTTTAGTTTCCGAGATAGAGCCAAGAGAAAGTCGGGCTGCCTTAGGAGGGGGGAGGAAGGGGGGGGGATGAATTCCAACTTCACACTGCAGCTCGCCCTCCGGGCTCGCAAGTGACTCGAGAGTATTTCGCGTCCAGTGGACGCTTCGGCGCATGCGCCTACGCGGAGCTCGCCCTTCGGGCTCGCTGGGAGGGGGGGGGGGGGTAAAAATTCCAAGTTCACACCCCAGCTCGCCCTTCGGGCTCGCAAGCGACTCGAGAGCACCGATGGGACGCTCCGGCGCAAGCGCCTACGCGGAGCTCGCCCTGCGGGCTCGCTTTCAAAACTCCCTTGTATGGCGGCCATCTTGGAAAATGGCGGAATCGAAAAACTTTTCCCGGAATCGGAACCAGCGGCCCCCAGCGCCCCCGGGTGCAAAATTTCATCCCGATCGGACAAAAAAAATTTCGGCCGCCATTTTGGATCCGCCATCTTGGATTTTTTTCCACTCCACCAAATTTCCCCCCTCCCCCTGAGTGACATTTGGTCGAGCACCCCCCCTCTATCTCTAATGGTGTTTGAGATATTCCCGTTTAAAGTTTGTATGGCGGCCATCTTGTTTCGGCCATTTTGAAAAAAATTCGACCGGCTCACCCATTGGCCGGCAGTTCCCTACGACTTTTGTTTTATAGCTCGGCCGTACCTATCACGGTTTCCGAGATCCGCACCTCACATCGAGTCCCTTTCCACGTTCAGGTCGGTTTCGTATTTTTCCTCTACTCGTTGGAGCACCCTCTATACAAAAGTGTTTCCAGTTGTTCCCCACCCCTTCACATCTCTCCAAAAAAGCATGTCAATGACCCAGTCAGTCAGTGATAAGTGAGTGGTAATTAAGCTTTATATATAGTAACTAGATGTCGCGTGGGGGCCGCGGGCCCCACGGGGCCCGCGGAGGGTGTCGTGCCCTCAGGTTTGGGGACCCAACTTCACATTAAGTCGTAGAGATGGGCATCGAGACGAATCGAAAGAGTACTAACACGAGGGGTCTAACATTTTCGGTTTCCGAGATAGAGCCCAGAGAAAGTACGGCTGCCTTAGGAGGGGGGAGGAAGGGGGGGGGATGAGTTCCAACTTCACACTGCAGCTCGCCCTCCGGGCTCGCAAGTTACTCGGAAGAACTGCCTCAGAAGGGACGCTACGGCGCACGCGCCTACGCGGAGCTCGCCCTTCGGGCTCGCTGGGGAGGGGGGGAGCTTCCTACTTGCTGTCGTGCCCTCAGGTCTGGGGCTCAAACTTCACATTCAGTCGTAAAGATGGCGTCGAGACGAATCGAAAGAGTACCAACACGAGGGGTCTAGCATTTTCGGTTTCCGAGATAGAGCCCAGAGAAAGTAAAGCCGCCTTAGGAGGGGGGAGGAAGGGGGGGGGGATGAGTTCCAACTTCACACTGCAGCTCGCCCTCCGGGCTCGCAAGTGACTCGAGAGTATTTCGCGTCCAGTGGACGCTTCGGCGCACGCGCCTACGCGGAGCTCGCCCTTCGGGCTCGCTGGGAGGGGGGGGGGGGGGGGGGTAAAAGTTCCAACTTCACACCCCAGCTCGCCCTTCGGGCTCGCAAGCGACTCGAGAGCACCGATGGGACGCTCCGGCGCAAGCGCCTACGCGGAGCTCGCCCTGCGGGCTCGCTTTCAAAACTCCCTTGTATGGCGGCCATCTTGGAAAATGGCGGAATCGAAAAACTTTTCCCGGAATCGGAACCGGCGGCCCCCAGAGCCCCCGGATGCAAAATTTAATCCCGATCGGACAGAAAAAAATTTCGGCCGCCATTTTGGATCCGCCATCTTGAATTTTTTTCAACTCCACCAAATTTCCCCCCTCCCCCTGAGTGACATTTGGTCGAGCATCCCCCCACCAAGTCATACAGTTTTCGAGATATTCCCGTTTAAAGTTTGTATGGCGGCCATCTTGTTTCGGCCATTTTGAAAAAATTTTGACCGGCTCACCCATTGGCCAGCAGTTCTCAGCGACTTTAGTTTTGAAACTTTTCTCTAGGCCTCATACTTGCCGAGATCCGCCCCCCACCCCAAGTGTTTTTACACGTCCAGGTCGGTTTCATATTTTTTTCTGCTCATTGAAACGCCCTCTATCTGGATTTAGTTCTAGTTTTACCCCACCCCTTCATATCTCTCCAAAAAAGCATGTCAATGCTTGTAAAACTCCCTTGTATGGCGGCCATCTTGCAAAATGGCGGAATCGAAAAACTTTTTCCAAAAACGGAACCGGCGGCCCCAAGAGCCCCCGGGTGCAAAATTTCATCCCGATCGGACAAAAAAAAATTTCGGCCGCCATTTTGGATCCGCCATCTTGAATTTTTTTCAACTCCATCAAATTTCCCCCCTCCCCATGAGTGACATTTGGTCGAGCACCCCCCCACTAAGTCGTACGGTTTTCAAGATATTCCCGTTTAAAGTTTGTATGGCGGCCATCTTGTTTCGGCCATTTTGAAAAAATTTCGACCGGCTCACCCATCGGCCGGCAGTTCCCTGTGACTTTTGTTTTGGAACTTGGCCGTACCTATCACGGTTTCCGAGATCCGCACCTCACATCAAGTCCCTTTCCACGTTCAGGTCGGTTTCGTATTTTTCCTCTGGTCGCTGGAGCACCCTCTATACGAAAGTAGCTCCAGTTTTTCCCCACCCCTTCACATCTCTCCAAAACAGCATGTCAATGACTATGTCAGTCAGTGAGTGGTAATCGAGCTTTATATATAGTAACTAGATGTCGCGTGGGGGCCGCGGGCCCCACGGGGCCCGCGGAGGGTATCGTGCTACAGGTCTGGGGGCCCAACTTCACATTCAGTCGTAAGGATGGCATCGAGACGAATCGAAAGAGTACCAACACGAGGGGTCTAGCATTTTTGGTTTCCGAGATAGAGCCAAGAGAAAATCGGGCTGCCTTAGGAGGGGGGAGGAAGGAGGGGATGAGTTCCAACTTCACACTGCAGCTCGCCCTGCGGGCTCGCAAGTTACTCGGGAGAAGTGCCTCAGAAGGGACGCTACGGCGCACGCGCCTACGCGGAGCTCGCCCTGCGGGCTCGCTGGGGAGGGGGGGAGCTTCCGACTCGCTGTCGTGCCCTCAGGTCTGGGGCTCAAACTTCACATTCAGTAGTAAAGATGGCGTCGAGACGAATCGAAAGAGTACCAACACGAAGGGTCTAGCATTTTCGGTTTCCGAGATAGAGCCCAGAGAAAGTAAAGCCGCCTTAGGAGGGGGGGAGGAAGGGGGGGGGATGAGTTCCAACTTCACACTGCAGCTCGCCCTCCGGGCTCGCAAGTGACTCGAGAGTATTTCGCGTCCAGTGGACGCTTCGGCGCACGCGCCTACGCGGAGCTCGCCCTTCGGGCTCGCTGGGAGGGGGGGGGGGGGTAAAAATTCCAACTTCACACCCCAGCTCGCCCTTCGGGCTCGCAAGCGACTCGAGAGCACCGATGGGACGCTCCGGCGCAAGCGCCTACGCGGAGCTCGCCCTGCGGGCTCGCTTTCAAAACTCCCTTGTATGGCGGCCATCTTGGAAAATGGCGGAATCGAAAAACTTTTTCCAAAAACGGAACCGGCGGCCCCCAGAGCCCCCGGGTGCAAAATTTCATCCCGATCGGACAAAAAAAAATTTTGGCCGCCATTTTGGATCCGCCATCTAGAATTTTTTTCAACTCCACCAAATTTCCCCCCTCCCCCTGAGTGACATTTGGTCGAGCACCCCCCCACTAAGTCGTACGGTTTTCGAGATATTCCCGTTTAAAGTTTGTATGGCGGCCATCTTGTTTCGGCCATTTTGAAAATTTTTCGACCGGCTCACCCATCGGCCGGCAGTTCCCTACGACTTTTGTTTTGGAACTCGGCCGTACCTATCACGGTTTCCGAGATCCGATCCTCACATCGAGTCCCTTTCCACGTTCAGGTCGGTTTCGTATTTTTTGTCTACTCGTTGGAGCACCCTCTATACAAAAGTGTTTCCAGTTGCTCCCCACCCCTTCACATCTCTTCAAAACAGCATGTCAATGACCAAGTGAGTGAGTGAGTGAATCAGTGAGTGGTAATTAAGCTATATATATAGTAACTAGATGTCGCGTGGGGGCCGCGGGCCCCACGGGGCCCGCGGAGGGTGTCGTACTATAGCCGTGGGGGCCCAACTTCACATACAGTCGTAAAGATGGCAGCGAGACGAATCGAAAGAGTACCAACACGAGGGGTCTAGCATTTTTGGTTTCCGAGATAGAGCCCAGAGAAAACAGGGCTGCCTTAGGGGGGGGGGGGAGGAAGGGAGGGGATGAGTTCCAACTTCACACTGCAGCTCGCCCTTCCGGGCTCGCAAGTGACTCGAGAGTATTTCGCGTCCAGTGGACGCTTCGGCGCTCGCGCCTACGCGGAGCTCGCCCTACGGGCTCGCTGGGGGGGGGGGGGCTGATTTCTAACTTCACGCTCCAGCTCGCCCTTCGGGCTCGCAAGCGACTCGGGAGGACGAATGGGACGCTCCGGCGCAAGCGCCTACGCGGAGCTCGCCCTGCGGGCTCGCTTTCAGAACTCCCTTGTATGGCGGCCATCTTGGAAAATGGCGGAATCGAAAAACTTTTCCCGGAATCGGAACCAGCGGCCCCCAGAGCCCCCGGGTGCAAAATTTCATCCCGATCGGACAAAAAAAAATTTCGGCCGCCATTTTGGATCCGCCATCTTGAATTTTTTTCAACTCCATCAAACTTCCCCCCTCCCCCTGAGTGACATTTGGTCGAGCACCCCCCCACTAAGTCGTACGGTTTTCGAGATATTCCCGTTTAAAGTTTGTATGGCGGCCATCTTGTTTCGGCCATTTTGAAAAAAATTCGACCGGCTCACCCATCGGCCGGCGGTTCCCTATGACTTTTGTTTTGGAACTTGGCCGTACCTATCACGGTTTCCGAGATCCGCACCTCACATCGAGTCCCTTTCCACGTCCAGGTCGGTTTCGTATTTTTTGTCTACTCGTTGGAGCACCCTCTATGCGATAGTAGCTCCAGTTAATCCCCACCCCTTCACATCTCTCCAAAACAGCATGTCAATGACCCAGTCAGTCAGTGAGTGGTAATCGAGCTATATATATAGTAACTAGATGTCGCGTGGGGGCCGCGGGCCCCACGGGGCCCGCGGAGGGTGTCGTGCTATTGGTCAGTCTATCAAGCTTCACATTAAATCGTAAGAATGGCATCGAGACGAATCGAAAGATTACCAACACGAGGGGTCTAGCATTTTTGGTTTCCGAGATAGAGCCCAGTGAAAGTAGGGCTGCCTTAGGAGGGGGGAGGGAGGGGGGGGATGGGTTCCAACTTCACACTGCAGCTCGCCCTCCGGGCTCGCAAGTGACTCGAGAGTATTTCGCATCCAGTGGACGCTTCGGCGCACGCGCCTACGCGGAGCTCGCCCTTCGGGCTCGCTGGGAGTGGGGGGGGTAAAAATTCCAACTTCACACCCCAGCTCGCCCTTCGGGCTCGCAAGCGACTCGGGAGCGCCGATGGGACGCTCCGGCGCAAGCGCCTACGCGGAGCTCGCCCTGCGGGCTCGCTTTCAAAACTCCCTTGTATGGCGGCCATCTTGGAAAATGGCGGAATCGAAAAACTTTTCCCGGAATCGGAACCAGCGGCCCCCAGAGCCTGCGGGTGCAAAATTTCAACCCGATCGGACAAAAAAAATTCGGCCGCCATTTTGGATCCGCCATCTTGAATTTTTTTCAACTCCACCAAATTTCCCCCCTCCCCCTGAGTGACATTTGGTCGAGCACCCCCCCTCTATCTCTAATGGTGCTCGAGATATTCCCGTTTAAAGTTTGTATGGCGGCCATCTTGTTTCGGCCATTTTGAAAAACTACGACCGGCTCACCCATTGGCCGGCAGTTCTCTGCGACTTTGGTTTTGGAACTTTTCTCTAGGACTCATACTTGCCGAGATCCGCTCCCCACCCCAGGTCTGTTTCCACGTCCAGGTCGGTTTCGTATTTTTTTCTGCTCATCAAAACGCCCTGTACCTGGATTTTGTTCTAATTTTACCCCACCCCTTCACATCTCTCCAAAAAAGCATGTCAATGCTTGTAAAACTCCCTTGTATGGCGGCCATCTTGGAAAATGGCGGAATCAAAAAACTTTTCCCGGAATCGGAACCAGCGGCCCCCAGAGCCCCCGGGTGCAAAATTTCATCCCGATCGGACAAAAAAAAATTTCGGCCGCCATTTTGGATCCGCCATCTTGAATTTTTTTCAACTTCACCAAATTGCCCCCCTCCCCTTGAGTGACATTTGGTCGAGCACCCCCCCACTAAGTCGTACAGTTTTCGAGATATTCTCGTTTAAAGTTTGTATGGCGGCCATCTTGTTTCGGCCATTTTGAAAAAAATTCGACCGGCTTACCCATTGGCCGGCAGTTCCCTATGACTTTTGTTTTGGAACTTGGCCGTACCTATCACGGTTTCCGAGATCCGCACCTCACATCAAGTCCCTTTCCATGTTCAGGTCGGTTTCGTATTTTTTGTCTACTCGTTGGAGCACCCTCTATGCGATAGCAGCTCCAGTTTATCCCCACCCCTTCACATCTCTCCAAAACAGCATGTCAATGACCAAGTGAGTGAGTGAGTGAGTGAGTGAGTGAGTGAGTGAGTGAGTGAGTGAGTGAGTGAGTGAGTGGTAATTGAGCTTTATATATAGTGTTATGTATAGGTATTGAGGGTAGATTTAAGCCTGTGTGCGTGTCTCTTGTATGTGTTAGTAGGGTGTAACTGTCAGTCTTTCAATACACCGAATAGAGGATACACCTATTGTTTTATTGCTGCCCTGGACACCCCTTAAGTCGTGAAGATACGTATATAACAAACTGGCGACGAGTCGCGATCGAATCGGCGAGTGCGCGAACGCGGTCGAGTGATACATTGGTGCGAGTGAATTGTAAAAATATGTCGGTTGGCAAGATGGACGCGTTCGACCGGCATAAAGACAATTGGTCGACATATGTGGATAGACTAGGGCAGTATTTTGTGGTAAATGATGTAAAGGAAGAACGTAAAGTGCCATTATTAATTACCGTTATGGGAGCAGAAAGCTACGATTTATTAGTGACGTTATGTACGCCCAACAAGCCGTCAACGAAAACCTACAACGAACTGGTTAAACTAATGTCAGATCACCTACAACCGCGCCCGAGTATTTTAGCGGAAAGATACAAATTCCGTCAACGTAAACAGTCGAAGAATGAATCAATAGCGGATTTTATTGCGGATTTACAAAAACTTACTAAATACTGTAACTTTGGAACATGGTTGGATGATAGCTTGCGTGATCAACTTGTTTGTGGCTTGCATAGTGAGAATATTCGATTACGGTTATTTACGGAAGAAGATTTAAAATTTTCAAAAGCCAAGGACTTGGCAATATCAATGGAGGCGGCGGAAAGGAACGCGGCATCCGTCGAAAATCGGGGTCGCTCATCCGGATTCGATGTAATGGCGCCATGTTTTGCGGTAGGCAGTGAGAAAAATTCGGATTTGAGGACGCCATTACGGAACAGCCGAGATTTCCCGAAACGCACCGAACAAGCACGACAAGCGTCTTACGAAGGAAACCGAAGCGTACCGAACGTACAGCGGTGGACCAATAGCAGAGCCAGAGCGAGCGCATCGGGACCAGCTGACAGCGGCCGCTCGCAATTAGGTCAAGGTCAAGCTAAGTGCTCGGCGTGCGGAGGCGCGCACGCATCGGGAACGTGCAAATTCCGTGTTTATGTTTGCCGTATTTGTAACCAAGAAGGCCATTTAAAAAGAATGTGCCCAAAATTAACAAAAATTGCCGGACACCACTACGTCGACGATGAGTATTCGGAGGATGAAAAGTACGATTTAGAGGTAAACCTTTCTTTTGTTAAAGAAAGTAAGTTAAGTAGATACAAGCCGTACCTAATGACCCTAAATGTAAATAATCAAGACATTGTTATGGAAATTGACACGGGCAGTACAATATCTTGCATTAGTTCGGATATTTATGATAACATGTTTTCGAATTGTAAATTAATTCCAAGTAATTTAATATTAAGATATTATACAGGGGAAACAGTCCGCACATTAGGAAAGATAAAGCCATGCATTAAGTATAAAGGTAAACTAATAACATTAGACTTATACGTTATAGATAATGGTAAGACGAATTTGCTGGGTAGGCAGTGGTTGTCTGAATTGGGGATAAATGTCTGCGGCGAATCGAAACGGATGAACTATTGTAAAGAGTCAGACAATTTTAGTATGGCTAATTTTAGTTCCAGATTTGAAAATGTATTTGCGGAAGGGCTGGGAAAGTACAACGGCGGGCTGGTGTCGCTGCGGGTACGGCCGGACGCGCGGCCGGTGTACATGCGCGCGCGCCCCCTGGCGTATGCCCTGCGGGAGCCGGTGGAGCGCGAGCTGGCACGGTTGCAGCACGAAGGCGTCATCACGCCGGTCGAGACTTCCGAGTGGGCGACGCCCATTGTGCCAGTGGTCAAGTCGGACGGAACTATACGCATATGCGGGGATTATAAGATAAGTCTTAATAAATGTCTAGACGTGGACCGTTTTCCTCTACCGCGGATTGAAGACTTGTTTACAAAATTATATGGAGGCCAAAAATTTAGTAAAATTGACCTTTCTCAAGCGTATGCCCAATTAGTTCTTGATGATACATCAAAATATACAGTGATCAATACCCATAAAGGGTTATTTAAATATAACCGCTTAATTTATGGGTTATCCTCAAGTCCAGGTATATTCCAGAGAATTCTAGAACAGATGTTTGCTGACATACCAAGGGTGGGGGTGTTCCTAGATGATGTGATTATAACGGGTGAAAATGATAAGGAACACTTGGAAAACCTGCATAAGGTATTTGAAAGGTTAGAAAAATATGGACTGAAAATTAAAAAAGAGAAATGTTCCTTTCTGGCTGATTCGATAACATATTTAGGATATGTGGTAGATAAGGAAGGACTTCATACTTGTCCCAAGAAAGTTAGGGATATTTTAAATGTGGCAACACCAAGTAACGTGACAGAGTTACGTTCCTTCCTCGGAATGACTATGTACTATGCGAAGTTTGTGAAAAATATTAGCACTCTGCTCACACCCCTTTATGAATTGCTAAAAAAAGATAAAAAGTTCGAGTGGTCGCAATATTGTGAGGACGCATTTAATAAGATAAAGCGATTGCTGGCTTCCAGTGAAGTGCTGGCCCACTACTCACCGGAGCTCCAGCTGATCCTGACCACGGATGCGAGCAGCGTGGGAGTGGGCGCCGTCATCTCCCACGCGTGGCCGGACGGCACGGAGCGCCCGATTGCTTACGCTTCCCGAGTGTTGAATAACGCAGAGAAGGCTTACTCTCAGATCGAGAAAGAAGCATTGGCAATTATCTATGGGGTGAGAAAATTTCATCAATATTTGTATGGCCGTAGGTTCATTTTGAAGACCGATCACAAACCTTTGGTAACGATACTCGGAGACAAGGCGGGAATCCCAGTTATGGCAGCCAGTCGGATGCAAAGGTGGGCTATCATTCTAGGAGGATATCAATATGATATCGAGTACGTACATACGACCAAGAATGGAGCGGATGCACTCTCTCGGCTACCCAGGCGCAAAGAGGACCCTAAGCAACCACAAGCAGAAATAACATATTTAAATTTCGTGCAAAATTTTCTGCCTATAACCAGCCAAGAGGTTAAGAGAGCTACTGAAAAGGATACCATATTAAAGCAAATAATTTATAATATAAAAACAGGTTGGCCACCCCATTGCCCAAGCAAAGAGTTGACAGCATATTTTTCCAGAAGACAAGAATTATATGTCGAAGGTGGTTGCATTATGTGGGGTTACCGGATTATAATACCAGAACAACTAAGACCAGATATACTAAAAGAGTTGCATAGCAGTCACCAGGGGATTGTAAAAATGAAGAGTGTTGCAAGGAGTTTTGTATGGTGGCCCAACATTGATCTCGAAATAGAGAAAATTAGTCGAGAGTGTGTTATTTGTGCAGCCGAGGCCTCATCTCCCCCCCGAGTAAAGCCGCAGCCCTGGCCGTACTATACCGAGCCGTGGAGCAGGCTACACATAGACTTCTTGGGATCACACGAAGGCAAAACATTTTTTGTCATAATAGATTCAACCACAAAATGGATCGAAGCCTTTCTGATGGCAAGGACGACAGCGAATGCAGTCATTAGGGTATTGAGAGAAACATTTGCTAGATTCGGGCTGCCTAAGGAGATAGTGTCAGATAATGGGCCGCCTTTTACCAGCCAAGAAGTAGAACATTTTATGAAATTAAATGGAATAACACATACCTTTACAGCTCCGTATCATCCAGCGTCTAACGGCGCCGCAGAAGGAGCCGTCAAATTATGCAAGAGAGCCATAAAGAAGGCCTTAAGAGAAAAACAGGATATAGAAGAAACTTTGCAAACTTTCCTTTTAAATTATCGTAACTGTGAGCAAAGTACCACAGGAGAAACTCCCGCTATGTTGTTACAGAAGCGACCTCTCCGTTCAAGGTTGGATCTATTGAGAGCCACGAACAGAGTGGAAGAAAAGGTCCTTGCATCTCAGAGGAAACAAATAGATTCCGCAGGGGGAAGCGCACCCAAGCAGGTGACTGAGGGAGAGGAGGTCTGGGTGCAAGAGTTTAATGGGAGAGATAGATGGGCAAGTGGTACTATATCAAAAGTAACGGGATCACGGAATTATATTGTTACCAGGAAAAACGGTACCACATGCCATAGACATTTAGATCAATTAAAAAAGAAAGTCGTGTATTGTATGCCAAGTTCAGTTCCGTCAGACACCGCTCTGGAAGGGGTCGCTGATAGCGTGCCAGGCTCGCCCGCACGGCCCCCGTGCGAGGCGCCCGGTCCCGAGGGGCCCGGGCACCACACGCCCACACCGGACGCGGGTTCGGCTCGACCCGCACTGACACTAGCACCAGCTCTCGAGTCCAAGCGTAATAGGAAACCACCTATACGCTATGGTTTCGATTTCGATTAATATTATAGTTTATATTTGTTGTTTACATATTTTAGTTATAGTTAAAACCAACCTCATTACAGCTGGTAATTATTGTGTATAGGCAATATTTCAGCGGGAGGGTGTTATGTATAGGTATTGAGGGTAGATTTAAGCCTGTGTGCGTGTCTCTTGTATGTGTTAGTAGGGTGTAACTGTCAGTCTTTCAATACACCGAATAGAGGATACACCTATTGTTTTATTGCTGCCCTGGACACCCCTTAAGTCGTGAAGATACGTATATAACAAGCATCTGCCCGCGGCTTCGCCCGCGTGGCCTACAGAAAACAAATGACATCTAAATCCGAAAACCCCGAAACATCGTTATTTATTTATGATGAGAAGCTGCAATTCTAATTTTCAAGTTTATTTTTATTATTATTATTAAAAGCTCACGCCTGTTTCCCTTTGGGGTAGGCAAAGACCACAAAACGTCATTTGCCCTGGTCTTGGCATATTTCCCCGCTCCCTCCACACACATTCCTCTCTTCATGCATGCTCGGCGGTTCCCTGTACTTCTGGTTTGGCCTGTCTTCAGGACATCACAAATTTGGTTGACAAAAGTACGTCGAGGCCGCCCTCGGCCAACTCGCCCAGTCACATCACCTTCATAAATTTGCTAACATAATTGCCTTTCATCCATTCGTTCAACATGCCCAAACCAACGTTACATTCGTTTCTCTATTCTAGTCACTACATCTTCTTTCAGACCTCACCTCTCTCTCTTATAACACCATTTCTCACTCTCTCAGTCAGCTTGATCCCACTCATACTACGCAGAGAACGCATCTCTACGGCATTTATTCTATTCCTATGCTTCTTCTTGCAAACCCAGCTTTCATTTCCATACATCAACGTGGAAACTCACACAGTATCGTGAACAGCCGAACGTCGTAAAAGGCACGTTTGGCTGTTCACGTTGCTGGATGCGACATTCTGGCTGCTCTTGTGAGCACGCAGAGCTCCCAATTTCCCGCTTTCACTCTCCTTTCAATGTCTTCATCGAGCTTTCCATCCCTAGTAAACATACTACCTAGTACACAAATTCTTTCACTTGTTCAACTCTTTCATTACCAATCTTTATTACACATTCAGAAACCTCTTCATTCTTCTCTTACACCATTACTTTCGTTTTTGTAACATTAACTGTCATCCCTTAAAGTCTTCCAAGTTTATATCTTCGAAAAAACCTCCATACAAAGTTTTAACCCCGTTTCTCTCGTTTTAATTGTGAAAATCCAAATACCCTTAAACACGGCGGTATTCATTTATGCTCAATAGTTCAAATTTTTAAGTTTCTACCTTTAAAAAACGCCGATACCTCCATACAAACTCTCTCCTCCCCGTATTACCCCTACAAATTAAAAATCTAAAATCTCAAAATATCTCATTATTTATTTATAACTATCTCCTGCCCGCGGCTTCGCCCGCGTGGCCTACAGAAAACAAATGTCTTTTTTTTTTAGAATCAAAAAACTTATAAGTGCTCTCACTCCCTCTCATATTTTCATCGCCCGTTTTGCCCCCTTTCAATGTAAAAATCCAAATACCCTAAAACAAACAATCATTCTGAAGTTCTTATTTTTGAATAAACCGATACCTCCCCTCCACACAAAGTTTCACCCCCGTTTCCCACCTTTAAAATTCGATAGTCATAAAAACCTGAAGCACATAATTATTTATTAATGATAAGTATCTAAAATACAAAATTTCAAGTTCCTATTAAAAATCCGATATCTCCATCCATACAAACTTTTACTCCCCGTTTCCCTCTACAAATTTGAAAATCCAAAAACCCTGTGACGCGTCATTATTCATTTATGATAAGTAGCTGTATTTCAAAATTACAAGCTCCTATTAAAAAAAATCAATACGTCCTTACAAACTTTCACCCCCGCTTCTCCCCCTTTAAATGTAAAAATGCAAAAATCCTGAAATACGTTATAATACTTATAAGCTATTTATGATCAGTAGTTCTAATTCAAATTTTCATGTTTATAACTTCAATCAACAAAGACTTTCATACAAAGTTCAACCCCGCACCCCCCGTTTCCCCCTAAAGGTAAAAAATACCAAAAATGGTTTCTTAGCGGATGCCTACGTTATAAAAAAAACCTATTTTCCAAATTTCAGCTTCCTTGATTCAATAGTTTCGGTTGGACGATGATCGCAAATCAGTCAAGACATGTTTGCGCGTGGCAGACAGACAGACAGACGGATAAACGGGTGGCAATAGAGGCTTAGTAATAACACGTTACCTCGTACGTTATTTTTACTTCAATACAAAAAATTTGTGAATGAACAACTCAAATACAAAATTTCATCCCCCTTTTCCCCCTTAAGGGTTGTAATTCCAATAACACCCGATATACTCGTTACGTTATAAGCCTAAATAATAAATGTAGTGATTTTTGCTGTGAAAATGTAGGCCTTTCCATACACAACTTTATCCCCCTTTTCACCCCTTCAGGGGTGGAATTATCAAAAACACTGAGACCCGTATAAATTATTTTTTTTACGTAAGCCTAACAACAAAGTTTCAAGATCCTAACTTCAAAACTGACGGACTTTCATACAAACTTTCATCCCCTAATTTGCCCTTTAGGGGTGGAATTTCCAAAAATCCTTTCTTAGTGGATGCCTACACTATATAAGGTATCTATGTGCAAAATTTCAAGTCTCTAGGTCCAGCGGTCTGGGCTGTGCGCTGATATATCAGTCAGTCAGTCAGTCAGTCAGTCAGTCAGTCAGTCAGTCAGTCAGGACTTTGAATTTTATATATATAGATTCAAAGTCCTGACTGACTGACTGACTGACTGACTGACTGATATATCAGCGCACAGCCCAAACCGCTGGACCTAGAGACTTGAAATTTTGCACATAGATACTTTATATAGTGTAGGCATCCACTAAGAAAGGATTTTTGGAAATTCCACCCCTAAGGGGGTAAATTAGGGGATGAAAGTTTGAATGAAAGTCCGTCAGTTTTGAAGTTAGGATCTTGAAATTTTGTTGTTAGGCTAACGTAAAAAAAATAATTTATATGGGTCTCAGTGTTTTTGATAATTCCACCTCTGAAGGGGTGAAAAGGGGGATAAAGTTGTGTATGGAAAGGCTTACATTTTCACAGCAAAAATCACTACATTTATTATTTAGGCTTATAACGCAACGAGTATATCGGGTGTTATTGGAATTACAACCCTTAAGGGGGAAAAGGGGGATATAATTTTGTATTTGAGTTGTTCATTCACAATTTTTTGTATTGAAGTAAAAATAACGTACGTGGTAACGTGTAATTACTAAGCCTCTATTGCTACCCGTCTATCCGTCTGTCTGTCTGTCTGCCACGCGCAAACATGTCCTGACTGATTTGCAATCATCGTCCAACCGAAAATATTGAATCAAGAAAGCTGAAATTTGGAAAATAGGTTTATTTTATAAGGTAGGCATCCGCTAAGAAACCATTTTTGGTATTTTTTACCTTTAGGGGGAAAACGGGGGGTGGGGGTTGAACTTTGTATGAAAGTCTTTGTTGATTGAAGTTATAAACATAAAAATTTAAATTAGAACTACTGATCATAAATAGCTTATAAGTATTATAACGTATTTTAGGATTTTTGCATTTTTACATTTAAAGGGGGAGAAGCGGGGGTGAAAGTTTGTAAGGACGTATTGTTTTTTTTTAATAAGAGCTTGTAATTTTGAAATACAGCTACTTATCATAAATAAATAATGACGCGTCACAGGGTTTTTGGATTTTCAAATTTGTAGGGGGAAACGGGGAGTAAAAGTTTGTATGGATGGATCGGGTTTTTAAAAGGAACTTGAAATTTTGAATTTTAGATACTTATCATAAATAAATAATTATGTGTTTCAGGGTTTTATGACTATCGAATTTTAGAGGTGGGAAACGGGGGTGAAACTTTGTATGGAGGGGAGGTATCGGTTTATTCAAAAATAAGAACTTCAAAATGATTGTTTGTTTTAGAGTATTTGGATTTTTACATTAGAAGGAGGCAAAACGGGCGGTGAAAATATGAAAGGGAGTGGGAGCAAGTTTTTTGATTCTAAAAAAAAGACATTTGTTTTCTGTAGGCCACGCGGGCGAAGCCGCGGACAGGAGATAGTTATAAATAAATAATGAGATATTTCAGAGATTTTAGATTTTTAATTTGAAGGGGTAAGACGGGGAGGGGGGAGTTTGTATGGAGGTATCGGCGTTTTTTAAAGGTAGAAACTTGAAAATGAGAACTATTGAGCATAAATGAATACCGCCGTATTTAAGGGTATTTGGATTTTCACAATTAAAACGAGAGAAACGGGGTTAAAACTTTGTATGAAGGTATGGAGGCTTTTTCGAAGATATAAACTTGGAAGACTTTAAGGGATAACAGTTAATGTTAGGAAAGTAATGGTTTAAGAGAAGAATGAAGAGGTTTCTGAATGTGTAATAAAGATTGGTAATGAAAGCGTTGAACAAGTGAAAGAATTTGTGTACTAGGTAGTATGTTTACTAGGGATGGAAAGCATGATGAAGACATTGAAAGGAGAGTGAAAGCGGGAAATTGGGAGCTCTGCGTGCTTTTGTGAGCAGCCAGAATGTCGCATCCAGCAACGTGAACAGCCAAACGTGCCTTTTACGACGTTCGGCTGTTCACGATGCTGTGTTAGTTTCCACGTTGATGTATGGAAGTGAAAGCTGGGTTTGCGAGAAGAAGCATAGGAGTAGAATAAATACCGTAGAGATGCGTTCTCTACGTAGTATGAGTGGGATCAAGTTGAAAGAAGATGTAGTGACTAGAATAGAGAAACGAATGTAACGTTGGTTTGGGCATGTTGAACGAATGGATGAAAGGCAATTATGTTAGCAAATTTATGAAGGTGATGTGACTGGGCGAGTTGGTCGAGGGCGGCCTCGACGTACTTTTGTCAACCAAATTTGTGATGTCCTGAAAACAGGTCAAACCAGACGTACATGGAACCGCCGAGCATGCATGGAGAGAGGAATGTGTGTGGAGGGAGCGAGGGAATATGCCAAGACCAGGGCAAATGACGTTCTGTGGTATCTGCCTACCCCAAAGGGAAACAGGCGTGAGCTTATAATAATAATAATAAAAATAAACTTGAAAATTAGAATTGCAGCTGCTCATCATAAATAAATAACGATGTTTCGGGGTTTTCGGATTTAGATATCATTTGTTTTCTGTAGGCCACGCAGGCGAAGCCGCGGGCAGAAGCTAGTACTAGATATAAGGAGCATGTTTCATCTTTTAGGCATAAGCACGCAGAGAAGTCCAATTTTGCAAAACATTTGATAGACACAGATCATACATTATCAGATGCTCATTCTTATGAAATATTACATTTTTGCAAAAAGGGATTTCGTCTGAATGTTTTGGAGCATTTGGAAATAGTTAGGTACAACAACGCGGGATCCATTGTCAATGAACAGGTTAATTTTCCTTCTCCTTTATTGCGGGTATGCTTAAATTCTGTCTTTAACAATGGGGGTAGCTGAGATTGAGATAAATTATGTGGGTAGTTTGTGATAATATACGGGGGTACTTTTGTTTTATTTTTAAATTTTGAGGGTAGGCTTTGAGAAAAATTATAAGGGTAGTTGTGCAAAAATGTTGGCGGTAGGCGGGATTAAAGAAAAATGTTTTAGTTTGTCAGTAAGCCATTCGTTCAAGTAGCGAACGGTCGTACTGTTTCTTTGATCTTGATGATGCCTCGTATAGAGGCGAAACGCGCGTCGATCGTGTAGTTTTAGTGTTTAGTGGTGGTGGTGTGTAGTTGAGTCTGTGTGATATATGTTGTTTCGTGTGGAAGCGAAGGAGGGTGGGTTTTTGCATGAACATATATGTGTCGCACAGACGCAGCTATTTTGCACGAGCCCGGCACTGGTTTCGCGGAGTAGCAAGGTAATTTGTTCCAGTTTGTTGATATGGACCTCCGCAAAGTAACGCCTGAATCTATTAATTACCTAACTTCCTAATCCTAACTAATTCCTAACTAATCCCTAAGTAATATTATAAATGCGAAAGTAACTCTGTCTGTCTGTCTGCTCGCTTTCACGTCAAAACTACGGAACTGATTGAAATGCAATTTGGTACACAGATAGTCTAGAGCCTGAGAAAAGACATAGACTACTTTTTAATGCGAAAAAAGGATTGTAAGGGGTAGAAAGGGGGAATGAAAATTTGTAACATAAAACTACCGTGAGAACATTAAAAATAATGAAGCAAACGAGGGTAGTTGTTGCTGCACCAAGCAGCCGAGCTGTCAGGGCTTCGGTACGCAGTAGTCATAGCGTCACCGCCGCGGGGCTCATGATTAACGTCCACGGACTGGTCCGAAACATGTCGGGTATATAGGTACTCGCGGGCTGGTTTCCGCAACTCGACGACTTGGGGAAAGCGCCTATTTTGCGTGATGTCTGGATGGCCCTACTCTTGCCAACCCAGATCTTCCAGGAGGCCCAGCAGACCCTTAATGTTGCCGATGACCTCTGGAAGTGACCCCGGGGTACCGAGGTGCTGTGCCCGGTAACTTGCTACTTCAGGGCATTTTAAAATGACATGTGCAGCTGTCTCCCCCTCCTCCATGCAGGATGCAGATCCTGATATAGGGGGCTGCCCGTGACACCTAGGGTGAATAAGTGTTTGTTAAAGAGGGCATGTCCAGTGATGGCTCCTGTCAGGAGCCGCAGTTGCGGTCTCCTCAGGTGACGAAGCCTCCTTACGAGTCCGGGGTTGATCGTCTGGATGGCTTCCTTGGTCTGCCTGCAGGTGTCTAGGTTAGACCAGAATATCTGGTGCTCTTCCTTAGTGTTTTGGTGCAGTCTGTTACGTACCCAAGTGAACGGGAGTGGTAGAAAGGGCTCGGGGCCTTCCACCGTCGTCTCCGAGCCCCTTCTCGCCAGCATGTTGGGTAGTTCTCGACTTAAAAATATGTGAGTGATCCTTATTTATTAATATGGATGAAGAGTTGTATGGACTTTAAATATCGTCATTTTTAGAGCAAGAAGTGCTAGAAGTGCTAGAAGTGCTAGAAGAAGAAGCGAAGCGCTGTTGACTCAAAATTCATGAAAGTTTTACCCTCAAGGGTGTAACAAGGACGTCGCCCGGCAGTCTAATCACGGCACTCGTGTCGATCGCACGCGAGAGACGGGTATTGTTATTAGAGTGTTCGTTTACAACGCGCGGTGCCTGGCGTTGCAGCGTAACAGCTTTAGCCTACCATGGCTACTGACGAAGACGGTGAGGAAATGGATTTCGAAGAGAATAAAACCAAAGAGAACTATGAAACCATTTCATCAAGCGAGGAAATGAATCTGACCGAAGAGGAGAGGGACGGTTGTGCGAGATCAAAACCTACCACGGAGAAAAAGCCAAAAACAATGTGTGAAGAATTTAAAGGGGAAACAAGTGAAAGACATTTAAAGCGAGATAGAGAAGAAGAAGAAGAGGACGACGGTTCGTGGAATAAGGTGGAGAAGAAAAAGATTAAGAGAGCAAAAACAGAGATAATCATTTTTAGTAAAGAAATGCTACCTAAACAATTTGCAATTGCAAAGTTGTTTACTAACTTGGGGTTGCATGATATCTCGAGAATTAAGTACATAAACCCTTACAAATTAAAGTTATATGTACATAGTGAAGACTACGCAAACAGGATTATCGGATGCGAGGAGTTTAAAAAGAAAGAATGGAAAGTACAGCGGTCCACGGATGTCAATATTTCATATGGGATTATTAGAGGTGTTGATTTGGAGTTAACCGACGACCAAGCCCTGACGGCTATATCGTGCCCCAGTAATTTCCAGATCTTATCCCTAAAACGATTGCAAAGGCGTAACAATGAAGGTAAATGGGAACCGAGTGAGTTGGCTCGATTAGCCTTCGGTGGTTCTTACCTGCCAGGGCACATAAATATTGATAGCCTCCGTACCAAGGTTGAACCTTATATTTTTCCAACGACCCAGTGTTCGAAGTGTTGGAAATTCGGACATTCCAAAG
This sequence comes from Ditula angustiorana, assembly GCA_963691745.1. Classification (NCBI taxonomy): domain Eukaryota; kingdom Metazoa; phylum Arthropoda; class Insecta; order Lepidoptera; family Tortricidae; genus Ditula; species Ditula angustiorana. Next base: position 13,450,887 of record OY829471.1, read on the forward strand.
TAAGATGCCATTCCAAAAATTTTATTTGCCCTAAGTGTGGTAATTGTCACGAAAATTGTGAAACTAATATATATAAGTGTGTCAATTGCTGCGGGAATCATATGGCTTTAGACAGATTATGTCCAGTTTATTTACGAGAGAAACGACTAAGAGAACTTATGGCGGAATTTAATTGCACCTATTGTGTCGCGTCTAATATGTATGTGCGGCCGGAACCTTATGCAGAAACACACCGTAATGTTATTGAAAATACGGAACAAATCTTGAACATAAATACCCATAATAGTTTCGCGGGATTAGAGACAGAACCTTCCAACAACTACAAGTATACACCACTACCGCTATTTTCACAGCTGTTTACACCGAAACGGCCAAAATCGCCACCAGGTAATGGGAATAAAAACAAATCCACTGATAACGCGCGCACGGGCGTAGGTATATCGGAGAGGGGACAGAGCGAGCCACCGGGCCGCATTCCTGCGCGATCAGCTGATGCCGTCGATGCGAGACAAGTAAACAACCCGCGCGGGATGCAGTTTAGTGAATTGTTAAAACGATTAAAATACATTATATTTATGAGAAACATGAGTGTGCATGAAAAGTTTAAAGATACAGTTAAATGTTGTATTGAGTGGCTAGTATTAGTAGTAGTAGAAAATATTTCTGATTGGCCCATTCTAAGCAGCATATTAGAAATGATCACTAACTTTTTGAATGGATCTTAAAAACAGACCTATTAAATTTAAAGTAGTACAGTGGAATGCACAAAGTTTAAAACCGAAATTAGTTGCTTTAGAGAATATTTTATTGTTAGAAAAAGTCCATATATGTATTATTTCAGAGACTTGGCTTAGTCCGGATTGTAGTATAAAAATTAAATCATATAATATACACAGACAAGATAGGGCTGATTGTTATGGGGGAGTTGCGATTATAACGCATAAATCCGTGAATGCCCACATTAAAAGTGTCAACTTATGTAATCAAAACATAGAAGTGTTATGTGTCCAAATTCTTAATTGTAGTTGGTTAGAGAATGTGGTCGCAATATATTGTCCCCCTAACTGTAATACAATAAGCGATGACTGGAAGATGTTATTCTCGAAATGGAAAAATAAAACTATAATTTGCGGTGATTTTAATGGGCACCACACGAATTGGTCGCACAAAAATAATAATAGGGGCATACAAATCTATGATGCTGCAGTCGATTATAATTATGTTTCACTTAACACTGGCCAGGCTACTAGGTGTAAGATGGTTCTAAATAGCTGGCAGACAAGCTCCCCTGATGTCACGTTTGCATCCTCGGACATCGCGCTGCGGTTTACATGGAGTGTTTTTAATGAAAGTTTAGGTAGCGATCATTTAATGATTTTTATATCAGCTGAGAAAGGTAGTCGTAATCAATTATTACAAATACGAAATTACAAAAAAGCGGACTGGAAAAAATACAAGGAAGTATTATTAGAAAATAGTAAAAATATCACCCTTCCCTTTGATGCCCAACAGACTTATGATATTATCACGACATTAATTCAAACAGCGGCCGATGAATCTATTCCAATGGTTAAGATGTGTGGTGATCCTGCTAGCAGGTTTACTCCAAAACCGTATTGGTCGCTAGATCTGTCTAAAGTTGTAGCGGAACGTAGACAAGCCTTGGCCAAACTGAGAAGAAATCCCATCACGACAAACCTCATCAATTACAAACGAAAAGTAGCTGAGGCACAACGGATGATACGTAAAGCAGCAGGTGACTCTTTTCGTCAGTTTTGTGACTCTATAGGCGAAACAGTGTCTAGTAAAGAGATGTGGAATAAGATGCAATGGCTAAAGGGCTACCGAGCTAATAGAAACCATTTGGATAGGGATAGGGCAGATGAGTTTTTAAGGCAGTTGACACCTGACTACGTGTTACCGCCTCCACCTACTTTTAAGTCTAGTAACTCACAGATAGAGGCTCCTATTTCTATACAAGAATTGAGTAATACCTCAAAAACTAAAGATACAGCGCCAGGTTCGGATGGTATTTCTTACTCTATGGTTAACCATTTTCCCGATAAACAGATGGTGGTAGACATGTATAACTTGTGTTTATCTCAAGGTATGGTCCCGTGGCAGTGGAGGAATGTTAAGGTGGTGCCTATACCAAAGCCGGGACGAGACCCAACTAGTAGTTCATCGTTAAGGCCAATCTCACTCATCTCTTGTCTTTGTAAAGTATTACATAATATTTTGACGAGACGGCTGGAATGGTACTGTGAGAGTAAAGGTTTATTTTCTAGTCATACTGTAGGTTTTCGAAGAGCTCAGTCCTGTTTAGACAATTTGGTAAGACTGGTGACGCAAATACAGATAGGCTTTACTAGTAAACAACAAACACTTGGATGCTTCGTTGATATTAACAATGCATACAACAATGTTAACATTTTAAAAGTAGTTTCTAAGTTAGATGAGATGGGTGTGGGAAAGTCTGTATGCAGGTACATATGGGAATATCTCAAAGAACGACACTTAACTGTTACAGAGTCAGGAAGTAATGGCACAATCACAAGGTCAACGTGTTTGGGTTTAGCGCAGGGTGACCCTATGTCTCCAATTCTATTTAATATTGTGACAAGTGACATATGCAAAATGTTAGTAGATGTGTACGTTTCCCAATATGCAGATGATTTCGTCATTTATGTCCTAGGAAACAATGTTAGATTCATGACTATAACTCTCCAACGTGCTATAGATACTTTGATAACCTTGCTAATGGACTTGGGTCTCGATTTGTCGCCAGGCAAAAGTAAAGTGTGCTTATTTTCCAGGGGCAGATCACAACAACAGATCAGTATCCATATTGATGATATAATAGTAGAGAATGTGATCTCGTTTAAATATTTGGGGTTATGGTTGGATCAATCATTAAGGTGGGGTAAACATATTAACGAAACATGTGAAAAATGTAAGAGGTTCCTTAATGTGTTTAATGTTTTGGCGGGCTCTTCTTGGGGGATTCATCCTATTCATCTACAAAGGTTATATAAGGTAACGGCGCCTATTACCGTGGTACTTAAGGATGTTTTCAAACAAGTCCAAAAAATTAAGAGTATCAAAGCTACTTAATGACCGAGAATATTTTTTTTATTTAAGAGTGTTTATTGAACTTTCAGCGTAGTAACTTTTTTTACTTATTTTACTTATTCTTATTTGATGAAATAATTATTGAAACCAAAATACCTAATTCTTCTATTACCGTGGTAATGGCTAGGCTGTGATTCTATTAACGCAAATTGAGCTTCCATTACCGACGGTATACAAAGCAGCAATTTTCTACCATCGGTATTAGGATTCAGACTCATGTTACGATTCGGAACTAAATAACGAGGGTTAAAAAAATATGGTTTTGGTTCTGTACATTATAGCTGTACATTAAGTTTTTTAAGGGTAAGTAAATAAAACGTTAAACATATACAACTTATGACAACTACATAATGTGTCTACCTACTAATCTCCTTTATGGATCAGTACAAATGGAAAAGATTCCAACTGATAAGTAAGTCTCAATTTTATCAAATATACTGTACTTACGGTACCCTAAATGCGATTTATTTAAAAAAAAGACTGAAATGTCACTCGATAATAGACACTTTTTTAAAAGCCTATCACCGACCCAAACAAAAATTAAGGGGATCGGCAATAGATTCCCATACATTCTAATACCGAGGGTTATGTGATCTAAGCATCGGTAATAGGCATAATTTGGAGTGTTATTAAACCTAATTCCGACCCATAAGAACAATAACATACAGTTGTATTTTCATTTCAAATCAAAAATAAAAATTACAACCTTGGTATAAAACCAAAATTACATAACTGGTCAGTAAGTATATCATTTTATTTCAATATTTAAACAACTTGACAAAATAAGGGTTTCTATAGAAACTACAAAATCAGTACTGAAGTTTTTGTTAAAAATTAAGGGTTTGTTGAATACATTCTATACCACGGAAATGGTTCTTTATTAGCGTAACTAGATCAAGATTGGAATAACTGTAAGAACTTAACTAACCGGTCACACATACCCAAATTAAAGCATAAAGAACCAAAATCACAACTTTAACTAAAACCGTGGTATACCATGGTAATAGAACCCACAGCAAAAAATGGTGCCTATCACCGCTGTATTTTATTTTCCATTTTAAACGTATTTTCAGGCCAAAAAATATATAAAGAGTACTCAGAACTCGTGCAGAAAATTACAAACAACCATTTAAAAACCATAACATTAGTTCAATTGCCATAACCATTACGTAAAATACTAAATACGATTCCAGTTCACCTACATGTGGCGTCACGCGTTAGTATGGTACGACCTGTTCCTGCGCTGGCGTTGCGGAAACGGACGAATTGCAAGCTCTTTGTTTTATTTACACACACTAGCGCTAATAGCACCGTTAGTCAAGTAAATAAGCTTCGTTCGTGAAATAATTTTTTTTTAAGATATCAATCGGTTTGCTTATAAAATACGTATTTGAAAACGCCGCGGTGATGGTCGTCGATTTTGATACCCCCGGTAATAGGCGCCGTTACCTTATATCAATTATTCGCAGTCGGTTGGATTTTGCTTGTTTTTTGTTTGACAGTAGCGCCAAAACACACACTTTTAAACTGGACAAAATACAAAACCAAGCTATGAGAGTTATTGGAGGCTTCATAAAAAGTAGTCCAATACATGTCATGGAGTCCGAATTGTGTTTGCCTCCTTTGTTTATGAGAAGAAGGTTTTTGGCTAATAAATTCTGGCTTAAAGCTAAATCTGTTGATGGTGGCGAAACAATTTCCATCATATCTGAATTGGGATCGCTGTGCGACAGAGTATATTGGAGTACAAAGAGAAAACCATTGTTAGGTTTGATACACAATGAGTTGTCTAACCAAGCTATATATTGTTCAGAGAAGATGGGAATGTTCGCTTTGCCAACATGGATGACAAATATTGCCTTTAGGTCGCAGCTTAGTTTGAATGTCATTGATATAAAAGGTCCTAAAAGATCTCATAGCCGCTTGGAACTGCTTACAAAATCTATAAAAACGATTGAACAAAAATATTGTGGCTACTATCAGATGTACACTGATGGATCAAAAATTGGAAAAGGGGTTGGAGCAGGCTTTTACGATCCTCAATCTAAGGTCACGGCAGGATTAAAGTTGAACAGCAAAAGTTCCATTATGGGTGCTGAGTTATATGCAATTTCTGAATGTTTATTTATCGTATATACAGACATGCAATGGAACGAATTTCGTTGTACTTAGTGACTCGAAAAGTGCTCTTCAACATTTAGCTCGGTGCACCTCGGGTAAACGAGGTCTCCCTGTAGCTTATGAGATTTTAGATTTATTTCTACAGATGCAAGAACGTGGCAAAAATATTAGATTCCAATGGATCCCATCTCATGTAAATCTGTTAGGTAATGAACAAGCAGATAAGTTAGCTAAAACAGGAATTGAAGAAGGAATGCCTGTAGGCCATTTGCCATTCTTCACTGACCTCCTTAGAGATGCTAAAATAGAAGTTTACAGATTATGGAGAGAGCATTTCGACGAGAGATCAAAGGAAAAAGGTATTTGGTATAAGACCATTGTAAGCGAACCGCCAAAGATTCCTTGGTTCTGTGAAGAACGACTTAACCGACAGCTTCTGGTTACAAGTATGCGCTTACGCTCGGGGCACATTCCACTCAATGCTTTCGGACACATGATGAAGGTAGTAGATTCCCCAAACTGTTCAATATGTAATGTGAGAGAGGACATCTACCATGCCCTGGTGGAGTGTGCCCGGATCGGGGCAGAACGCAGAGCGTTTGAAGAAGAATTTGGTGTTAAATTAAGAGAAGTTGGTAGTTGTAGTATTATATTGTCTATTCCATCATCCAAACTGGCCATCAAACTGTACAAGATTATTTTGAAACTAATTAAGCGTAGATATTAAGCTATTTTGTAACCTTATGAGGCTGACATATTCGCTTAGCGAAGAAAGCCTCTTTTTGAAATAATAAAGATTATAAAAAAAAAAAAAAAAGGACGTCGCCGGTAAGAACGTTCTTACCGGTAAGAAAGAGGCGTGGCCTACGTACTAGCTCCGTATATCGCCACACACCTACCGTTTCTGTTCTGTTCTAGCCCCGGCGACCGCCGGCAGTGTTGCCAATTTAGCGAGTTTGTCGCCGGATCTGGCGGGTTTTGGGACTACGTTGGCGACTATTTCTGCAAGTGTTTCATGCATTTTAGCGACTTTTTACGGCCAGTACTCCATACATCTAGCCACATTTGGCCCACTTTGACAAAAACTGGAGACTTTTTGCAACATTTTTTCTAGTGGATCAATTTAATTCAGTTTCAGTCAATAAAATCGCTCCATCAAACTATCAACTACGACAAATTCATTAATTGAAATGGAATTGTACTAAGAATATATATTTTTTATTTAGTCGGTAAGTATTGCATTTCAAAGATCCTCAAGAGATCTCATAAGTGCCATATTAAGATATGCTGTGCTGCGGTTTAACGTTGGTCGGTAAATGCTGCAACTAATTGGATCTTACTTAATTTAGCATAAGGTTCTTAGGCAAGAATAATGGTGCCTAAATAATTAGAAAATATTTTTGTCTTTTGTAATATCAAAAAAAAATGTTTAGTGGACATTTTTGAGTTTTTTTACAAAATGGCCATTTTTGTTAATACATTAAGTAAGTTTAGTTGTTGGCAACACTGCGTTCAACTGTGTACTAGACGGTACTAGTACGTGTCTCAGTTAGCGTTAGAATACGACTGAGCGCGAATCAAGAAAGCCCGGCGACCGGCAAGTGTGTGACGATGAACCCGGTTTCATTCTGTTCTGATCTGTTCTAGCTAGAACAGAACAGAAACGGTAGCTCTGGGGCCAGCCTGAGGGTAGGCGGCCGAGCGAGCGTATCTGCCAGTTCCTACTATGTTGGCCGGGCGACCGCACGTCGCACTCTTATTAATTCCTGTGACAGTCAGTAGCTAATTTGCTGGTTCGAACACTAAAATAATAAAAGATGCTGACTCGATCATCACATTTAGTAAAATTAGCTACCGATAAACGCCACAAAGAAGTAATCGAAAAGAGAGAAAATGAAAAAGAAAATAACAATATTTTGACAATATCGAAAGCATGTGATGAAACAGGTAATATATTTTAATTTTTTATAGCTCTAACAATTTTTCAAATGATAGTTTATTCTATAAGAAAATTTCATTAGTAATACATAGTTTACCCAATATTTTATAAATTTAGTTTAAAATTGTAGGATATGCCGCATGTGACATTATTTATCGGTTTTTTTAATGACTGTATTGTGGGATATACCATTTCCAACGTTTTTAATCGTCATAATTACGTATTGTAATGTCGGATCAGCCATTTGCAACATTTTTAATCGATAAAATTAAGTACTTAAATGTCGGATCTACCACTTCCAGCATTTTGAATAGTAAAGTAAACATTAAAATGTCGATAGTACCAAATTCCACATTATTAAGCTATTTAGTATTAAACTGAAGTGTCGGTAGTGTCGTGTTCTATACAAACTTTGCTAATAAAACAATCTGGAAAGTTTATTTTCTTACTGCTTAAAGAATGTAATGGTATTGTTTTTTTATTTGTGTTTTACTAATAGTGTTATCATCAGATTAGTATGGCTCTCAAACAACTTAAAAATGACAAATTCCAGACGACGTCAAATTACAGCCAAACTCTTGAAGGCATTGGCATCCTGACGGTAAACCGGTTCTTAGTGCCTTTTAGACTTTGTTTAACTCTGTCAGTCACAAAGGGAGAACGCTGCATGCATGGAACAGAAGTATGATGGTGCTCCTTTCCAAAAACGGCAATAATACTCTGCGGAAGAATTATAAGCCCATCTCAATTCTAAGCCATGTTTAAATTTTTTTTTATTTTCGAGAGTCAGTGCAAACCGTCTCATGCGCAAGCTCGACGACTTCCAGCCTCCCGAACGAGCCGGTTTCCGAAAAGGCTTCAGCACCGTTAACCTCCCCCTTTGTTTAGCATTTGTGAACTACGAGAAAGCCTTCGAATTAATCGCGACCTGGGCTGTATTGCAGTATCTCCAGTGATGTACCGACATAGAAGTGCTGAAGAGTTTGTATGAACATGCCAATACGTCTGCGCAACTGCAGAACCAAACCTCGAAGCCTATCTTGCTATAGCGAGGAGTTAAACTGGGAGATTTTATCTCTGGAAAGGACTTGGCATCAAGGAACTCGTAAACGGCGAATATATCGCTCACCTTCGTTTTGCCCATAACAAAGTCATGGCTGAGACCATGGAGGACCTTAGTATAATACTCGATGACCTTAGCAGAGCCTACAAGCAAGTTGGTCCTCGTCCTGCCAACTCCCTTAAAGATTGGAGACTCTACATTCGAGGTTGTTAAGGAATTAAGTATGTGTTCCTTGGGATAGACTGTCCAGAAGGTAGATGGTAGATCCAACTTCGACAAAGAGGTCAATCATCGAATTCGACTCAGTTAGGTAGCGTTCGGGAAGCTACGCAACATCTTCTCGTCTAAGATACCGCAGTGCCTCGGTGATTCAGTCGGAAGTGTAACTTTACTACAATACACACTTTTCAGCTAAGTAGTTCGGTGAGCATTGTTTAATTAAAAAAGAAACACTGTAATGCCGAGTAGTCCATAGACAATATCATAAGATAATGCAAAATAAAAAAAAACCTGGTTCTTCAAATCCGCCAATGCGACGCGTGAACGTATGAGGCGCGCGGAACGTTACATATTCCGCTCGAACATTAGCGAAAGCAATGATCGGCTTGGCCGACTAGTCGGCTTTTTCCCAGCCGATTAGTCGGCTAGTCGGCTAGGTGGCCAAACTCATAGTCAGCTCATCTCTAATAAATACTAAAAAAAGAATAAAAGAAATATTTAAGGGGGCTCCCATACGATAGACATGATTCTTTTCCCATTTTTATAAATAATGGTAGGGATCCTTTCGTACGCGAGTCCGACTCGCACTTGGCTGGTCTTTTGTTTTACTTCAGAAATAATTTAGAAGAATTCATTTTATTTTATTTTGTCAAGTTGATTTAAATTTCATATTCATAATAAAAAAAATGAAAAACATTTCAATTTTGGTATTTTGTTTAAGTTAAAATTTAAAATACTACATAATATATCTTTTAAATATGCATTGAACAATGTCGTTAGTGAGACTTGAGACAAGGTGTCTTTGGTTTCATACAAGTAATAACGTGGTAAGTGGCATTTGCGACAAGTATTCACCAGATTCATACAAGTAACAATGTCGGATCTGGTAGTTCCGACAAAAAGATCACAACTGAATTTTCGCATATTTACAAATTAAATACCGGCTATTCTAAATGTTGTATTGAAAACAAATAACTTTTACAGCAATACTGCAAAGTTTCATAACCCTTCTCAATATAAGTAAAAAGTTGTAAGCAAAAAACACTTTGAATCGCTCTCCTGTAAAGTTGCTGATTTGCAGATCCGCCATTTTTAATAGGGATGGGCGAAGAGAGATCAATTGAAGTATTCCATACTTTTAGTAAGCGGGGGAATACTGTAGGGACATTTTAGCTGCGTCGACTCATTTCATAGTGCAAATGCACTTGAATATGAGCTGACGTAGCACGGCGCGCCCGGGTGCGGGACGCTCCGATTCAGTCTGTATAGAATCATCCTGGGTACAACTGTGATCCCAATATAGCAAGTAAAACGAGTCCTGGCATTTCATTTACCACCACCATAGAACCCAGTAGCTCAAGGCAACAATAACCAACAGTGGTGACCCTCGACAAAGGAACACGCCATCTACCTAGAAAACCGGAGTTACTAGAAAAACAGACAGAAACGAAATGACCAACGAACAGACCACGGCACAGCTTACAAAAGTAGTACAGGACAGAACTCAAGGTCAGCAAGCTACAGCGTCGCCAGTTAGGCTGGACAACATCAGCCAAGCGCCGGCACCGGAAGTCATGGCCATATCCGTGTCGAGCAGAATACCGGAGTTTTGGGTGGACCACCCAAGGGTGTGGTTTATAAGGACCGAAGCGGTTCTGACACCACAGCGGATTGGGGACGATACTAAATTCGATATGGTGGTATCTAAATTGCCCAAGGAGGTCATATTGCGCCTAACAGATTTTTTGACCCACCCGCCAGCCACAAACAAGTATCAAGCCCTCAAGACCAAGCTGCTGACTATGTTAGAGGACTCGAAAAACAGGCAGGTCGAGAAGCTACTGGGGGAAATGGATCTAGGTGACCAACAGCCATCGCAACTGCTACAACGGATGCGGAACATGGCCAAGGACAACTTCCCGGACGAGACCCTGCGCATCATGTGGCAAAACCATTTGCCGACAACGGTGCGAGCAGTGCTAGTTGCGTCACGAGAGACAGATTTGGACACACTAGCTAGCATAGCAGATGACGTAGCAGAGGCTACGAGGAGCCGTCACATTTCGGAGGTAGCGGCGCAGCACGTCCCAGCACGGGAAACGCCATCAAGCTCCAGGGCAGGTGACACGGCTGTGATACTGGCGGAGATAGCGAAACTCAGCGTACGGATGATGGACCTGGAACGCACGCGGCCAAGTCGGCGAGACTACGGACAACGAGGTCGCGGCGGCCGTTCCGCATCCAGGAGGCGGAGCGCATCGGCACGGCGCCGTCAGCGGAGCGCCGCGGAAAACCCAGATTGGCTCTGCTATTACCATTACCGTTTCGGAGCTAAATCGACAAAGTGTAGCCAACCTTGTGCTTGGGTTAAGAAGCAGGGAAACGATTAGGAGTAGCACAAACGCCGACGGAGATCTGTGCTATTGCCCCTGCCCGTCGTTTATGCGTAACAGACTTAAATAGTGGACTTAGGTTTTAAGTTGACACAGGAGCGAATATTTCAGTGTTACCAGCGATCAAAAAGCAGCTTGCAAGCGAGTGTTCCGAATACAAACTTTATGCAGCAAACGGTACGCAGATAAAGACTTATGGTGTGAAAACGTTGTTGTTAGATCTCAAGTTAAGGAGACCGTATCGATGGGACTTCGTCTTAGCGGATGTGAAGCAGCCTATACTAGGTGCTGATTTTTTAATGTTCCACAAGCTGCTGGTCAATTTAAGTGAAAAAAAATTGATCGACCAGGTAACTGAAATGAACGTGCCAGCGCCAACCGTGAGTATTAATCAACCTTCTATTAGTATTGTTGATGCGAACCATCCTTATCACGATTTGTTATCACGTCGGGGTCACCAATTTAGGGGTCTTCTTCTGGGTGCTTCATTCAAGGCATACTTCCAGTATAACTCCATTTATTTCACATTCACACGACATGTACACATGTTATTAATATGAGCGGCGAGAGACTACTGGCGTGCCGGATTGCTAAGCGGGCGCATGTTACTCATATCGCAAGCTAAGCAATCCTGTGTCCCTACATACCTATATAAGTAATTGAATACTTTTGTTGTACCGGCACTATGTGACACCTGACCTTGACCTACCGAGAAGCTGTCGCAATGTTGCGAATGCAATTCATTTATATTTTTGTGCACTGAGTATAGTCTGGAAGACCGACTACCGACCCGTGATTTATACTCCAGGTCAATCCGCGAGGTTGATCGTCGTATAAAGGGGACACACAAATTATTCTTGAGCATAGTCCGAGAAACTATGTCCTGAATACATTGTTTGCATTCTTCTTAACGACAAACATCGTTAATTAGTATTACAATCTTTTCAAAAAAAAATTTTTTTTTTGAGGGTAGGCATATTAATAACAAGTACTTTTTAGACTTTTTGTTTTATAATTTTATATAATATAGTTAAAAGAGTTATTTACTAGTAATTCAAATGTTATTGTGATTACTCAGCCCTGATTGCCACCTGTCAGCTGTTATCTCTGTTGAAAAGAACTGATTGCAGAAAATAAGTAGATACCCAGGGTCCATTGCTACATTGCATCATTTCAATCACATCACTTAAGTTTAGTGCACGCTATGGATGGTCTATCGCAGCTCAGGAAGAGCATGGAGGAGATGAAGGCACTGTTTGGCTCCAGGATGGCCATGTTTGAAAGCTCTGTATCCAGCGACAGGCCTGACACCGCCTCGGCACTCGATGATTATCAAATCTTTAAATCATTCATTTGGAAGGCGGTGTCTGGTTTACAAGCACAGATGGAGTTAGTAGCGAAATCATTGGATGATCTGGAGACAAGATCGCGATTTAAAGTTTTGCTGCTGCATGGGGCTCCGGAAGTATCCGACGAGGAAGGCATGGAGACAGTTGTTGAAATCTGTACACAACGACTCCAACTGCAGAATGTGTCAACAGAGTCTCTCCAAGTTTGCCATCGCCTTGGCAACCATTCTGGAGGTTCTAAGCCCAGACCCATACTCATCCGGTTCTCAAGTAAATTGCTGCGGGATACAGTTTGGGACTCAAAAACTAAGCTCAAGGGCTCTGGATTGACGTTATCGGAGTTCCTCACCGCCACCCGGCACGCTGTGTTTGTGGAGGCTCGGAAGTTATACGGCGTCAAAAGCAGCTGGACAAGCGACGGGCGGGTCGTGGTTCTTGGTGCCGATAACACTCAAAGTCAAAGTCAAAGTCAAAATATTTTATTCAGATTAGGCTTACAGGTAGCACTTATGAATGTCAAAAAATTTACCACCGGTTCGGAAAAACCTCTGATGAGAAGATACCGGCAAGAAACTCAACGAGGTGTAATTCTTTAAATAAATCAAAATTATAATACAATGTTATTTTACATCTCAAATATTCAAAATTTTTACAATTTAACACAGCAGGTGTACAATCTTTGGAGCCAGGGATCGCCAATACAGATCGGGATCATTTCCAAACATCCTTGTCCAAGATATAGTCATTGATTTTATAATACGCCCGAGAAATTAATGTCTGCTTGACAATAGATTTAAATTTTGTATCATTTAGTTCAGTTATGTATTTTGGAATTTTGTTGTAAAATCTTACACAATTTCCCATGAACGACTTATTGGTTTTAGCCAGTCTGTAAGTTGGAACTTTAAGCTTTCCTGTATTTCTAGTAGCCTTTGGCTTATCGACGTTGGTAGGGAAATTGCATATATTTTTCCTAACGTACATGATTATTTCAAAAATATATAGCGACGGTAGGGTTAAGATGTCTATTTCCTTGAAAAATTCCCTTAATGACTCACGAGTATCCATATTATAAATTGCTCTAACTGCCCTTTTTTGCAAAATGAAAACTGACTCAATATCTGCAGCAGATCCCCATAAAATAAGGCCGTACGAAATAATGCTATTAAAATAGGCAAAACAGACCAACCGTGCCGTCGCTACATTGGCTAGCTGCCGAATTTTTCTTACTGCAAAAGCAGCAGAACTCAACCTACTTGCTATCGCTGTGACGTGGGAACCCCACTGCAGTTTCGAATCTAGTGTTATTCCTAAAAACACAGTTGATTTTATGAATTCAATCGTTTGACCATCTAATTTGATATTTGAGACTGAAACTATATTAGTTGAATTTAACAATGAAAATTTAATACATTTAGTTTTATTAGGATTTAATACTAAGTTGTTGGCAGCAAACCATTCAGATACCTTGGACAGGGTGTCGTTGGGTTCAATGAATTCAGTATCTTTCCTATTATACCTTGAAGAGTAAAGAAGTGTCGTCAGCAAACATGACGATGCCTGATCTTCGGCTCACCATATATGTAAGGTCATTTACATAAACAAGGTACAGGAATGGAGCAAGAATTGATCCTTGAGGCACTCCCATCTCGACCACAGATCCCGATGATATTGCTCCATTTATCGCTACCTTCCGATTTATCTGCACTAGGTAAGACTTGACTAGATCTAAAGAGATGCCACGAATGCCATAGAAATTTAATTTACAAATTAAGGTGTCATGGTCTACACAATCAAATGCTTTGGAAAGGTCGCAAAAGACACCTATGGCGTCATGCGACTCTTCCCAAGCTTGCAAAATAAATTTAATCAAACTGTGACCTGCATCTGTAGTAGATCTACCCTTAGTGAATCCAAATTGCTGCGAATGTAAGATTTTATTTGTATTGAAATGAGAAATCATTTGCGTTAGCATTATTTTTTCGAATATTTTGCTAAACGCTGGTAGAATGGACACTGGGCAATAATCAGAAGGATTATCCTTATTACCTGATTTAAAGATAGGAACTACTTTACTACATTTCATTAGATTGGGGAATACGCCTACGTCTATACAGTTATTAAAAATGGTAGCCAGAGTTGGCGCAATGACGTCCAAGATGGCATGTAAAACCTTGACTGATACGCCCCACAAGTCTTCCGTCTTTTTTATTTTTAATGATTTAAAGGATTTAAGAATATCGAAAGGAGAGACTTTTGTAAATTTGAATTACTAATGTTTTGGATACTAACATTTTGTTCTAATAGGGCTTCAGCGAATTTTGAAGAGGACGCGAGACACTTTGTCGTTTTGGCGGGAATTTCTGAGAAGTGTGTATTAAATTCGTCAGCTACTTTAACGGCGTCCGTTATTATAGTATTAATTATTTTTAGTGAAATAGATGAGTCTGTGTTTTTTCGTCGGCCTCTTTCGGTATTTATTATTTTCCAGACTGTTTTAACTTTATCATTTGATAATTTTATTTTATTATTTACGTGTGCTGCTTTTGCTTTATTACATACGATTTTAAATAATTTTGAATAATCCCTAACGTATTGGTGGAAGCGTTCGTCAGTAGTACAAGATTTTCTATCATACAGCTCATATAAGACGTTCCTACTCTTTTTTATTCCAGTCGTAGCCCATTTATTAAATGTTAATTTACTTCCTACCTTAATACGTTTTTTAGCACAGGTTTTATCGAATTCTATACACACTTGACATAGGCGAATCGTTTATTTACCTGGCTGTCGTCAATAAGAGGAGCGTTATGTTTTTTCGAGTGTATGGCTTTGAAGATACTGGTTTAAACTTGTTAGGTTGCACTACGCATAAAGGACCTCAAGAACGCGGGCGGCATCGTATAATTGCTTTATTGTTGTCTTTGTATCAAAAGAACCGCCGCTGTCTTTTGTTATTCAACACACCGCGTCTGGAGAACACAAGTTTATACCTGTTCACTAAGCGAAGCCCTTCTTTCAAAAAATACGTGTCCCAACTTGTAGGGATTGCGCTGGGTATAAAAGCCTGCCATCACATCTCGGCTTCATTGCGCCCCAAACAATTCTCCGAGCAAGATCTTCCATTAAGAGAGTCGTGAGTCGTGAAGTTTAGTGCAAGGTTGCTGAAAGCAGTGTTTCTTTGCTAAAATGAAATATTTTTTTTTATTATTTATTTGTATCATACATCTATGTGGTCCATATGGTTTTGGTTATTTTATGTGTGCCCACTTATTTCAGATTTTGATTGATTGTAACATAACCTTCATCTATTTTTGTGTTTACCATGTAAATCTACTTTGAAGGACCGTTTGAATAATGTTTTAATATTGTTACAGGAAAACACATTTAAAAATTATTATTATCCCGACGACGAAACAAGAGATGAAGAAGGAACATTGGCCTATAAAGTCAAAAAAGCTATTGCTAACACTAAGAAGAGCCCTAATAACAGCATAGATGGCTTCTTTGAAAAACGGAAGAAAAGGAAAGTTGCAGCAAAATCATCGAGCGTCAGCCAAGCCACTGCGGAAGGCGTGGCTTTTATAAAGTCCAATAAAGACGATGCATCATATGCCTCACATCTCATAAAAAATGAGGTGTGTGATGCGGCGAAAATAAAAAAATTTCCGCCAACGGAACACTGGAAACATGCGAAAGTGCGTGTTAAATACTACGCTCACTCCGAAGAGGACGCTCACGTGGAATCCACAAGGGATGTGATTTACAAAATCACCAAACAGTTAGCGGACAGAAGTGATTGTGTAAATTACGTTATAGACAATACAAAATAAGTGTAAAAGTAATTTTAAGATGTTAATTTGTTCCTTTTATCTTTTTTTACTTGATTGTGTGCGTTTTGTTTGTTTAATTGCTTTATAACTCGTACCGAACATTTTTCTTTGTATAGCGAACACCTTTTGTATTCTAAGCTTCCTTTCTAGTTATTTTTTTCCGACAAAGAGTCATTGTCTTTCATATTAGATAAGTAACACAAGTTCCAAGCGCCGATGTTCATAGTATAAATAGACCATAGCCTTGAGTCTACATTTTCGTCAAGGGAAGTGTATTTGGTAACAAAACATAAAAATGAAGACATGATATTCATTAAAACTTTATTTGAATAAAGTTTTAATGAATATCGTGTTTTAATTTTTATGTTTTATTACCAAATACACTTCCCTTGACGAAAATTTAGACTTAACTTAGAACAATAAAAGAGTTTGTTTTATATTTAATTGATTATTTCAAAAAAATAGACTTAAACATATTTTTTACAATTAGATCGTTACATAGAGAACTCTCAGTAAACAAATTTACCAAGTCACACATAGTTTTTCCTTTAATCTTAAAAGACAGATAGACTAAACAATATTCCCCGCAGACAGAGGTAAAAGGATTTTGAAATGGGTTGTGGTTATAAAACTATCAAATAATTAAAAGATTCAGGCGTTACTTTGCGGAGGTCCATATCAACAAACTGGAACAAATTACCTTGCTACTCCGCGAAACCAGTGCCGGGCTCGTGCAGTCCAGTTGTCTCATACTACCCCTCCAGCATAAAATCAAATCATCTACATACCTATAATAATATAACAAATTTGTATTTCCCACTGTATGAAATAAAATTATTTTAGGTTTAATGGACAATATTATTTACAAGGTGATGGGTTGGCTATGGGTTCTCCTCTTAGTCCGCTAATGGCAGATATTTTTATGGATAGTTTTGAGACTCAGTACATAGTGGGAAATACAAATATGTTATATTATTATAGATATGTAGAGGATTTGATGTTATGCTAAAGGGGTAGTATGAGACAATTGGATTTATTTGTGAGTAGTCTTAATAACAAACATCCGAAAATAAAATTTAAGAAGGAATTAGAACAGAATAATTCACTTAACTTCTTAGACTTGACTATAACTAAGGTAAATAATAAGCATCAGTTCCACATTTATCGTAAGCCTACGCAGACCGATACAGTTATTCCAGCTTCTTCTAATCACCCTTGGCAACATAAACTGGCTGCTTTCCATTGTTACATACATAGATTGTTAACAGTACCTCTTTCTAGGGAAGATTTTAATTTAGAGTTGAAAACCATACATATAATTCAAATGGCTACACTGAGACAATGGTAAATAGTTTGGTTAAAAAGAAACAGAGGCGTATGATAGCATGTTATATAGCGGCCCGTCTACTGAACCTACTAACAAATATAAAGCAAGTATTAGTTACGTTGGCCCTTTGTCACATAAAATTTATAATATTTTAAAATCCAAGGAAATAAATGTTGCTTTTAAGACTAATAATTCTTTGTATTCTAGACTATGTATTGGTAAGGATAGAGTAGAAAGAGGGAGTAGATCAGGAGTATATAAGCTCATTTGTGACGATTGTAGTAGCGTTTATATAGGACAAACCGGTCGTAGTTTTAATATTAGATATAAGGAGCATGTTTCATCTTATAGGCATAAGCACGCCGAGAAGTCCAATTTTGCAAAACATTTGATAGACACAGATCATACATTATCAGATGCTCATTCTTATGAAATATTACACTTTTGCAAAAAGGGATTTCGTCTGAATGTTTTGGAGCATTTGGAAATAGTTAGGTACAACAACGCGGGATCTATTGTCAATGAACATGTAACCTTCATCTTTTGGCTGCTTTTTGGCGATGCAGTTGTGCGCTGTACATTTACGTCATCATCATCATCATCATCTCAGCCACAAGAAGTCCACTGTTGGACATAGGCCTCCTCCATGGATTTCCAAAGTGGCCGGTTGGAAGCAGAATGCAACCAGCGCCTTCCTGCCACCTGTACGAGGTCATCGGACCATCTTGTGGCTGGTCGTCCTACGCTGCGCTTGCCAATACGCGGCCGCCATTCGAGAACTTTCCGACCCCATCGGCCATCAGTTCTCCGTGCTATGTGCCCTGCCCACTGCCACTTCAACTTGCTAATCCGCTGGGCTATGTCGGTCACATTTACGTATTCCATGTAAATTTATATTTTTATGTATATATTTATATTTATATGTATGTTTATTATTTATTTATTTTTATCTATGTAAACTCTTATGTATGCTTATTGTGAGTGTGTTTGATTCTTTTTTTTATTTGCACTGCCCGTTGTACTCTGACTATATCTCACCGTATCTCTTTCCAAAGGTTGTCTGGAAGAGATCGCTGCTTAGCGATAAGACCGCCTGTTGAATCCCATGTAAAATTTCCCTGTGTGTGTTCTTTTATTTTGTTTACTTGTGTGAATCAATAAAGAGTATTTGTTGTTGTTGTTGTTGTTGTTGTTAATTTTCCTTCTTCGCTTTTATTGCAGGTATGCTTAAATTCTATCTTTAACAATGGGGTTAGCTGAGATTGAGAGAAATTATGTGGGTAGTTTGTGATAATATACGGGGGGGGGGGGTACTTTTGTTTTATTTTAAAATTTTGAGGGTAGGCTTTGAGAAAAATAATAAGGGTAGTAGTGCAAAAATGTTGGCGGTAGGCGGGATTAGAGAAAAATGTTTTAGTTTGTCAGTACGCCATTTGTTCAAGTAGCGAACGTTCGTACTGTTCGATCTTGTTGATGCCTCGTATAGAGGCGAAACGTGCGTTGATCGTGTAGTTTTAGTGTTTAGTGGTGGTGTTGTGTACTTGAGTCTGTGTGATACATGTTGTTTCGTGTGGAAGCGGAGGAGGGTGGGTTTTTGCATGAACATATATGTGTCGCACAGACGCAGCTATTTTGCACGAGCCTGGCACTGGTTTCGCGGAGTAGCAAGGTAATTTGTTCCAGTTTGTTTATAAACCTATCTCCTGGAATTTCTTTTCAAAAATAGCTTATGACTACCTGTAGGATTTCGACCAAATGAGTCAAAATATTCTCCAATGCCATTAATATCAATGTGTATAGCTATGCTATAATATAAGCAGCTAAATTTACCCGAATAGGCAATCGGTTTGCAGCAAAACAAAATTGATTCAAAACTGGAACTTATTTTATTCATACAGAGCTGTATTTCATTTGTATCCATGATAAATATAAATTTAGCTGCTTATTAATGATTCTGTTAACAACGTTTAAAGTCAAAGTCAAAGTCAAAGTCAAAATATTTTATTCAGATTAAGCTTACAGGTAGCACTTATGAATGTCAAAAAATTTACCACCGGTTCGGAAAAACCTCTGATGAGAAGATACCGGCAAGAAACTCAACGAGGTGTAATTTTTTAAATAAATCAAAATTACAATGTTTTTTTACATCTCAAATATTCAAATTTTTTACAATTTAACACAGCAGGTGTACAATCTTTGGAGCCAGAGATCGCCAATACAGATCGGGATCATTTCCAAACATCCTTGTCCAAGATATAGTCATTGATTTTATAATACGCCCGAGAAATTAATGTCTGCTTGACAATAGATTTAAATTTTGTATCATTTAGTTCAGTTATGTATTTTGGAATTTTGTTGTAAAATCTTACACAATTTCCCATGAACGACTTATTGGTTTTAGCCAGTCTGTAAGTTGGAACTTTAAGCTTTCCTGTATTTCTAGTAGCCTTTGGCTTATCGACGTTGGTAGGGAAATTGCATATATTTTTCCTAACGTACATGATTATTTCAAAAATATATAGCGACGGTAGGGTTAAGATGTCTATTTCCTTGAAAAATTCCCTTAATGACTCACGAGTATCCATATTATAAATTGCTCTAACTGCCCTTTTTTGCAAAATGAAAACTGACTCAATATCTGCAGCAGATCCCCATAAAATAAGGCCGTACGAAATAATGCTATTAAAATAGGCAAAACAGACCAACCGTGCCGTCGCTACATTGGTTAGCTGCCGAATTTTTCTTACTGCAAAAGCAGCAGAACTCAACCTACTTGCTGTCGCTCTGACGTGGGAACCCCACTGCAGTTTAGAATCGAGTGTTATTCCTAAAAACACAGTTGATTTTATGAATTCAATCGTTTGACCATCTAATTTGATATTTGAGACTGGAACTATATTAGATGAATTTAACAATGAAAATTTAATACATTTAGTTTTATTAGGATTTAATACTAATATGTTGGCAGCAAACCATTCAGATACCTTGGACAGGGTGTCGTTGGGTTCATTGAATTCAGTATCTTTCCTATTGACCTTGAAGAGTAAAGAAGTGTCGTCAGCAAACATGACGATGCCTGATCTTCGGCTCACCATATATGTAAGGTCATTTACATAAACAAGGTACAGGAATGGAGCAAGAATTGATCCTTGAGGCACTCCCATCTCGACCACAGATCCCGATGATATTGCTCCATTTATCGCTACCTTCCGATTTATCTGCACTAGGTAAGACTTGACTAGATCTAAAGAGATGCCACGAATGCCATAGAAATTTAATTTACAAATTAAGGTGTCATGGTCTACACAATCAAATGCTTTGGAAAGGTCGCAAAAGACACCTATGGCGTCATGCGACTCTTCCCAAGCTTGCAAAATAAATTTAATCAAACTGTGACCTGCATCTGTAGTAGATCTACCCTTAGTGAATCCAAATTGCTGCGAATGTAAGATTTTATTTGTATTGAAATGAGAAATCATTTGCGTTAGCATTATTTTTTCGAATATTTTGCTAAACGCTGGTAGAATGGACACTGGGCGATAATCAGAAGGATTATCCTTATTACCTGATTTAAAGATAGGAACTACTTTACTACATTTCATTAGATTGGGGAATACGCCTACGTCTATACAGTTATTAAAAATGGTAGCCAGAGTTGGCGCAATGACGTCCAAGATGGCATGTAAAACCTTGACTGATATGCCCCAAAAGTCTTCCGTCTTTTTTATTTTTAATGATTTAAAGGATTTAAGAATATCGAAAGGAGAGACTTTTGTAAATTTGAATTGACTAATGTTTTGGATACTAACATTTTGTTCTAATAGGGCTTCAGCGAATTTTGAGGAGGACGCGAGACACTTTGTCGTTTTGGCGGGAATTTCTGAGAAGTATGTATTAAATTCGTCAGCTACTTTAACGGCGTCCGTTATTATAGTATTACTTGTTTTTCGTATTATTTGTTTAGGAGCGAATGATGTATCCTTATTTAAAAACAAAGTATTTATTAACTGTTATAATCCACAGTTACGTCACGATTCTTGTTTATTTCAATTACATTATCAAATTCTGCGTATACAATACAGTTAACAGTTTGACTAAGAGACGAATCAAAGCGAACTTCTGACCGAAAACTTCCATGTCTGACGAGATTCCAATGTGACGTTGAACTAGCAAATAAACCAGGAGTCAAATCAAAACATAGCAAACAATATCCGTCTCCGTAGTCTGTTCTACTTATTGCGTTACCTTCGTTGTGAAAATGAATACCAGTCCCAGAAAATAAATTGTGATATGGTCATGCTATTAAACCAGAGCTAAATGATGGTTGTAATGTTCTACAAGGTATTTCATGACCGTCTACATACAAACTGAATGAATTCATATTAAAATGTTGAAAATTGAAAGGATTCAATGCTAAATTACCGTTAAACGCGGAATATAAGACAAAACCGACAATACATCTTTTAGGAACTTGTCCAAGGAATAAATTATCTAACGTTTTACCTTGCACACCTGCCGGTATTGTCAGGACCTTAACTTCCGCTCTTGTTACAGGATACTTTGCAGTTGTTGACGCTAGTACTTTTTGATGGGCTAACAAAACGCTAGGGTTGACGCTTGCTGTTCTTATAATAAGACTAGCATCCATTATTTGTACTTAATTTTTTTTATCTTGATAACAAATAAGATTAAATGTTTCTTTTGAGCGCACTAACTTAACACGCATTTCTACGCCATTTATTAAAAATTTCTCTTAGTTAAACATGTCATCATGCAAGTGACCAATCATTTCAACTTGTCTACTCTCTTTGACAAATCTCATTCTTTTGTGAAACCCTTTGTTCGTTGCGTCAACGGCATCCATATGATGTGCAGTATCTTCGTACCACAATTCACAATTTAGATGAGATTCTTTGGCTGCTGGACCATAGTTAAGAAGATTCTCCAAATAAGCACGATAGGCATACAGCATGTAACAAAAACCCTGTACGTCCATTAAAGGCGTATATTAGTATCAAGTCGTGATACCGAATATTTATTTATTTCAATTAAATAAGAACATTAAAAAATGGTCATCAAAAAAATTATAAGCATAACGGTTTAGAAAATGTTTTGTAGCCCTGGCAACTGCCCTGCTGACTTTTCATTCACCCAGCCTGCGGGAGGGGAGGTGGGGCTTTGGGGCGGAGCATCCGACGTCCGCGCAACATTAAAACAGCGATCGACCGAGCGAGTATGTTTGATTGACATCTTGTGAAACAATGAAATGTTTCAGCTCTGATAAGAGCTATTTTATAGCACTTAAAAGAGCTTTTAAAAATGTGTCGCTGCTTACACCTTAACTTATTATTACGTACACATCTAGTTCACTACGACCGCGACGAAAATCTTGCTCAACGTGACCGCCAGCGACTTCCACACACCGTCGACAGCGTTTGATCAAGTCAGCATGGATACACTGCAATACCATTGCGTCGGATTTAATGTCGTGAAATCACAAATGCTGTGATTATCCCGGCTCGCATCTCGGCCTCACTCTCGCAACTTTTACGAAATACGTATTCCTTTACGTGACCCCACAAATAAAAGTCGAGCGGCGTGAGGTCCGGAGACCGCGGCATCCGAGCGACGCCTCCGGCGTGCTGGAACCACATCGACCTCACAACTGCGTGGCGAAGCGAGGCCAACTGCTCGCTGAACTCTTCTTGCAGGAATCGCAAGGTATTTGGACCGTTCGTGGTTTGTTGTAACGCATTAGGACCAATTACTTGGTCGTTTACGATCCCAGTCCACACGTTGTCCGCCAACGGTATTGAAAGTGACTTGGTTTGTTAGCGTATGAGTTTTCAATTGACCATACGTGCTCATTGTGGCAGTTGAAATTGAAAACCCCCGTCCGATGAAACGAGCACTCGTAGTTAAACACAGACCAGAACACTTCAAAACTCCGCGTTTCGGTCGACTTTGCTAAAAACCTACTGACTAAACAAAACTCTAGCTGCGAACCGCGCCTCGTACTCCCTACAAGCGTCAGTATAATTACAGTCGTTCCTTCCCAAGCACATTAGCATGTTAAAATACTCTTGATTGGAATACAACATTTTCACCAACACAAAATAAAATAACACACGTAAAGTGACGCGTGTGCAAATTTAGCACATCCGACCGGAAGCAAATTTTGCGGGTGACTGAACTAAAACGTATTACCAAAAAAGGATCGGCGCGTGCGGCGAGCGCGCGGCGGCATTTGTCAAAGGAAAGCCCGCCTACCGATGCCGCGCGCGGTCTCTTTGACCTTTGACCTAGTTTTGCGCGTGTAGTATTCTACGTCAGGGGATGTAAACATTTTTTTAAGCATGAAGTGTTAAATGGTTTTCCTTATGTAACTTTTTATTTATTGGACATATTTATTTTTAAACAATTTGAATAGTATCTTCACATTTTAATATACATCCCCTTAATCGGACGTACAGGGTTTTTATTACATGCTGTTTGTGTTGTTCGGAGGTGATATGAGTTTTTGATTTAAATATATGTCTAGTTGGTTGAAAAGGGAATGCAACCAATTGTTAACAGGCGAAACTTGGACATCTGCTTTTAAATTTGTGCCATCCTGATTCAATACTTTTGCATTGACATGCAGTAACGTATGTGACAAGTCAATATAGTCATCACCTGATCCGGGAACTTGAAATTCTATAGGGCCGTCGTCGTTTAAAGATGAGATTGGTTTGTAACGAACCCACTGTCCACTTTCAATACTGGTTTGAGTTGACGGCAAGGCAAATATATTTAACTCAGATTTTGCACATTCACATGAATGATTATGTAGAATGACATTATTTAATATGAAAATATATCTTCGACGTTATACCTTTTTATTTTTTTACTTCCTCTTCGTCGTGATGCTTTTAACGGAATGAGTCGTTCTCGTCTTTAAGTTGACATTTTATACCCAGATCCTGACATTAGAGAATCAATTTTTTTATCAGTTATACTTTTTAAGTAAGCACTTGCATCTTTGAATCGAGACTTAATCGAACTCTCCATTGGATGTGAATTTACCATATCAGACAGTAGGCCGATCCCCGCATCTAATGTTTCTTTCCCTGCAGCCGGTGGGTAGTTCTGCGAGTGGTAGGACCTTGTGCAAGGTCCGTCCGGATCGCTACCACCATCTTGTTTGCTAATCCTGCCGCTAAGCAGCAGTGCTTGCACTGTTGTGTTCCGGCGTGGAGAGCAAGACAGCCGGTGTAATTACTGGCACAAGAGGTATTCCATCTTAGCCCTCTGGGTTGGCAACGCATCTGCAATCTTTTTGTTGTTGCAGGTGTCTATAGGCGGTGGTGATCACTTACCATCAGGTGACATACTTGCTTGTTTACCTTCTTATATTGTATTAAAAAAAAAACCCTAAAACCACTGGATAACAAAGGAATCACAGACCTAAATAGCCCACCCAAAAAGCTTCCAATCCCATGACCTCGTTGAAATGGAACACCTTTGTAGACAATTCCTACACCAGAGCTAGCTTGATGTAAATAATAATGTTCATATGGACAAGAGGCAGACGATCGTTTGTGAGTCATTTTATTCGTTGAAAATGTAGCTTCACACAAGAAGATCCGAATTGAAATGGTTCTCTGGCACCGGTAGTCGTTCTTATATCTATTTCTATCGTATCGAACTCTCTACGTAAAGCAGGTACATAATGAGCAGGTGAGAAGTCATGCGTTTTGTAAACTCCATAAACGAACTGAGTTGGATCCAATGGAATTATTCTCAACAATGATGTTATAACATCCCCCCACTACTTGTGGTTCAATGATATCGGTATATAAAAATATTTGTGATGGTAACCCTAAATACAAATTTACTGGATTTTTCCCAATTGAAATTTGTTTTAAATTAGATCGTGGTTTGAAACCTAACTGCAAACTCAGTATCGGTGATGTTATGATAAATGTTATATCTTCAGTTGCAGTTATAGCCACCATTTTTGATATTTTATTACACCTAAATTTCACCTTATTTTTTAATTGCGGGTTTTCATTAAATGCGTCAAGGAAAGTGTCAACGCTATCATATGTAGTAGCGGGTATGTGAGTTTTTATATCTATGATTTTGTCAAACTTGTCATTAGGTAGTCGTACTTTCTTTTTTATATAGATGATATTTTCTTGATCTTGAACATTGTACATGGAACGTGGGTATTGAAATTCCACTAAACCAACAACCCATTCTCCTTCTAATTTAACGGTCTTAAGCTTGACTTTCGTGGGTCGCGGCCGATGCGTCAGTCGCGCGCGGCCGTCGCTCAGCGTCAGCCGCGCGCGACTCACGCGCGCGGCTCTTGCGGAGGTTCGACTTTCGTGGGTCGCGGCCGATGCGACAGTCGCGCGCGGCCGCTGGCACGTGTGAGATCTTTGATGGCTCCTAAAAGATATTTTGCTAGCAATGCTGGAAGAAGAAGAGGATAACTATTTGCTATTGCTATATTTTTACAAGCAAAGGAGTTCAATTGATCCAATTTTTAGAAATAGATTTTTTGAAGGATTTTATCGTATTTAATAGAAATACGCTTAAAATCTGATGGAGAGAAATTCCGGAAGTTTTATCGATTGAATAAAAGGCAATTTAATTTTGTCTTGAAATGAAACCGAAGACATGTAGACAACCTGCGCAACCAAATTAATAAGAATGTCTTCTTCTTTCATAGATTAGATTAGATATTTTTATTTCTTATTGAAAATTGCATTACATTCTATGTCAAAATATATGGAATTCACCAAAAGATTGTCAAGATAATGAAAAAAAACAATAACAATAATAATAAACAATAAACAAATTAGAAAAAAATAAAAATATAAAAGTAAAAGTCTAGAAATAAGCCTAGAGAATGTCAAGTACAGATGTCAAGATTAAATAATAACAAAAAACATTGAAAATGCTACAATATTTGCCATTTTTTACCGCGCGTCACGCGTCAGTAGAAGACCAACCAAACACGGCCGCGCGCGGCTCACGACTGTCGCAACTGACGCGAGCCGCGCGCGGCTCGAGCCGCTAGCCACGAATGGGCCGCCATATAGTTTCATAGTAACTATTACTGACGCGAGGCCGGGCGACGGTCGCTGAGCGACGGCCGCGCGCGACTGTCGCATCGGCCGCTAGCCACGAAAGTCAAGCTTTAGGTAGTTTGGTCATGAAATGGGCTGTTGTATTATCAGTATAATAAGCCGTCGAGCTGTTGCTTAACAAAGTTATATAAAAACTTCCTTCACTCATATTTTTTCTAAGTTTGATGCAAGAATCCAAGAATAAAATTTACTCGGATAACCTTTCCACTTCACTAACACTTCCTTTCTGCCACCAACACGACGAGAGCGTATTATTTTATCAATTTAATACTTCATGGAGGGGTGATAAGGTAACGGCGCCTATTACCGTGGTACTTAAGGATGTTTTCAAACAAGTCCAAAAAATTAAGAGTATCAAAGCTACTTAACGACCGAGAATATTTTTTTTATTTAAGAGTGTTTATTGAACTTTCAGCGTAGTAACTTTTTTTACTCATTTTACTTATTCTTATTTGATAAAATAATTATTGAAACCAAAATACCTAATTCTTCTATTACCGTGGTAATGGCCAGGCTGTGATTCTATTACCGCAAATTGAGCTTCCATTACCGACGGTATACAAAGCAGCAATTTTCTACCATCGGTATTAAAATTCAGACTCATGTTACGATTCGGAACTAATTAACGAGGGTTAAAAAAAATATGGTTTTGGTTCTGTTCATTATTGCTGTACATTAAGTTTTTTAAGGGTAAGTAAATAAAACGTTAAACAAATACAACTTATGACAACTACATAATGTGTCTACCTACTAATCTCCTTTATGGATCAGTACAAATGGAAAAGATTCCAAGTGATAAGTAAGTCTCAATTTTATCAAATATACTGTACTTACGGTACCCTAAATGCGATTTATTTAAAAAAAAGACTGAAATGTCACTCGATAATAGACACTTTTTTAAAAGCCTATCACCGACCCAAACAAAAATTAAGGGGATCGGCAATAGATTCCCATACATTCTAATACCGAGGGTTATGTGATCTAAGCATCGGTAATAGGCTTAATTTGGAGTGTTATTAAACCTAATTCGGACCCATAAGAACAATAACATACAGTTGTATTTACATTCAAATCAAAAATAAAAATTACAAGCTTGGTATAAAACCAAAATTACATAACTGGTCAGTAAGTATATCATTTTATTTCAATATTTAAACAACTTGACAAAATAAGGGTTTCTATAGAAACTACAAAATCAGTACTGAAGTTTTTGTTAAAAATTAAGGGTTTGTTGAATACATTTTATACCACGGAAATGGTTCTTTATTAGCGTGACTGGATCAAGATTGTAATAACTGCAAGAACTTAACTAACCGGTCACACATACCCAAATTAAAGCACAAAGAACCAAAATCACAACTTTAACTAGTACCGTGGTATACCATGGTAATAGAACCCACAGCAAAAAATGGTGCCTATCACCGCTGTATTTTATTTTCCATTTTAAACGTATTTTCAGGCCAAAAAATATATAAAGAGTACTCAGAACTCGTGCAGAAAATTACAAACAACCATTTAAAAACCATAACATTAGTTCAATTGCCATAACCATTACGTAAAATACTAAATACGATTACAGTTCACCTACATGTGGCGTCACGCGTTAGTATGGTACAACCTGTTCCTGCGCTGGCGTTGCGGAAACGGACGAATTGCAAGCTCTTTGTTTTATTTACACACACTAGCGCTTATAGCACCGTTAGTCAAGTAAATATGCTTCGGTCCTGAATTTTTTTTTTTTAAGATATCAATCGGTTTGCTTTTAAAATTCGTATTTGAAAACGGCGCGGTGATGGTCGTCGATTTTGATACCCCCGGTAATAGGCGCCGACCTTAAGTTGTTTTTTGTAATTCTTTAGAATAAAATATACCTACAATTGGTTCACCATCTAAGTCCTTTAAGGTATAAACAAGTCTCGGAGATCGTCTAATGATTGCATCAATTATAAAAATTTCATCACTCCTATTAGTTTCATAGCACTTTTGAAATATGTGTTTATATTTAATTATTCGAACATGATCACCTACATTCAGTTTTGTGGTTTCTAATGAAATTTTTTTGTCTTTTTTTCTATCATATAAGTTACACCAAACAGTCATGATATTATTAAAATTACCATCATCAATTGTAAGTATTTCTATGAGTAAAATAACGCCACATTTTCATTTTAAGAGTTCTTTGAAACCTTTCAACTATACTTTCTTTAATGTCTGGATTATTAGTGGTGTAATAATTAACGTTTTTGCTTTTAAAGTAGTCTCTTACCACCTTTGAAACAAATTCTGTGCCTTTATCGGATTGGATGTGACGAGGGGTAGATTTGGCTTCTGCAAATATGCTTTCAAAACATTGTTTAACTGTTTCTGAATCCTTCTTTTTCATGGCTCTTGCAAAAGCATATTTACTAAAAAAATCAATAACACAAAGAATATTGACTATAAGTACGCATATCACTGAGATCAGCCTGCCAGAGTTCATTATAATTAGATAGGATGTATCGATTCCTAGTAAATCGTCGGTGGACAGGTTTATGTAAAGTATACGTTTCCTGAGACTGTAACCATTTTTTTACTTCCTCCTTGCTCATATTACCTTTCATTTCCTTCGCTAACTTATCTATACTACTGTAACCAGCTGGGTTGGACACATAGTAGTAAATCTTATTTATATCTAATAGGGGGGTCCATATTTCCCAATCTAATTTCTTTTTGGTCGACTCAATTGTTTTAGCAGAAATAGGTGTAGATGCGTTTTTTACTTTAAATGATGAATTCCTTGAATTTTTAGAAAATGATGATATTGCGCGAAACTCGTTGGCGTAATCTCTCTTCATATACTCCAAGTTAGCAGGATTACCAATACAAAATGTAGAAACTCTTATATCTTTTAAAACCAATGCAAATTCTTCCCAACCTATTGGTTTTGCGCGTTTTAGAGGTCTTATTACATCGTTTATCAGATCGACAATATTGCAATTTGGGATCACTCGATCGTTTAACACAACTTCCCCTACTGTCTTCTACCATTTTTTTTTATTAAGGATAATAATGTCCATTAAAGTTTGGGTTTTCGATCGATAAGATTTCGGTATTCCTTGTACGATATGAGATGGAGTTAATTCCACAGGATAGTATTGATTCGTTTTATCAAGTGGTGGTGTAGCAGGAACGTCATCTTCCAGCAAAGTTGGGCTTGCGACTGAGTCGTTATTTGCATTTTCCTGCTTTTTTAACTTTGAATCTAAGTCACTGTTGAGGTTAAAATACCTTGCTACTCCGCGAAACCAGTGCCGGGCTCGTGCAAAATAGCTGCGTCTGTGCGACACATATATGTTCATGCAAAAACCCACCCTCCTCCGCTTCGACACGAAACAACATATATCACACAGACTCAACTACACACCACCACCACTAAACACTAAAACTACACGATCGACGCGCGTTTCGCCTCTATACGAGGCATCATCAAGATCAAAGAAACAGTACGACCGTTCGCTACTTGAACGAATGGCGTACTGACTAGGGAATGCAATCCGGTTAACCGGTTAACCGGCCATATTTTGAGTCGGTAAATTACCGGTAATTTGTAGCTGTTATCGGTTTTTTACCGAACTGTCAAATCTTTGAATTTGTTAAACATTCAAAACAAACATAATAAACTTTAATAGGGACGTTGAATTAGCCAACGTTGTCGTTTTCAACGTGGGATTCTGTCACCGATAAAGTTGTCATCGAGTCGTATCATATTGGAAAAACGATCGGATGTACGATCTTCTGTCAGTTTTCTGTCTAAAGGCCTTCGTCTATTTCATCTTTCCAGCGGTACTTGGGTTGACCGACCGGCCGCCATAAGTAAGCCCTTTTTACTGTTTTATCATCTTACACCCTCTGTAGATGTCCAAACCAACATCGTCTTGCAGACATGACTTTTCTAATAATATTGGGCTCAGACTAGTGACGAAAGATACTCAATCTTTAAGGCCTATTATTAAAAATACTTGACTCCATTTTAAAGGACTGGACTCTAGAAATTAAGAGTGGAGGTTTGATGTTTGGTTTATTCAATCATGATCAGGCTTTATACACACGAATCTTTTGTGTCTGTTAAACCCCGCAGACTGAAAATAAAATAATACGGTTTAATTGTAATCATGTTATTATTTACTTTGTGGCAATATCGCTATGTACAACTAACTGGAACAAATTACCTTGCTACTCCGCGAAACCAGTGCCGTGTTCGTGCAAGATAACTGCGTCTGTGCGGCATATATTTTCATACAAAAATAATATCGGTATGTATACACACACCCCTCACGACTCCCGAGGCGACATGCCCGAGTTCTTTTAGTCTTTTAAGTCTTTTAAGGAATGATTCCGTTTTTAAGGCCTAAGGTTAAGATATTCGACTCAAGTTAGTCTTCAGTTTTAGTTTTATGGCTCAAAACTTGAGGGTTAAAAGACTAGTCTAGTCGTGAGGCGTTAAAAATGAGTCAAGTCTTAAAAGTACTTAAAAGGCTGTGTCTCTTTATAATCACTAGCTCAGACATTAGATACTTCTGCTCTCGGTTCTGCCGGATTCTCAAATTACCATATTCCCTCTGCGTCGGTCCCAAAATTTCACGAAAGATTTTCCTCTCGACAGCTAAAAGTTTGTTCTCTTCCTTCAAAGTCTTCCTTCCTCTCCACGCTTTGCATCCATACATTAATATTAGATGTTATGACTGTCTTATAGACACGGATCTACGTTCTCCAACGCCATCAACGCGCATGTCGCATGGTGATTTGAGATATCACTAATGGCGATTATCATTCTGAGTGATTGTTGGTAAAAGTGAATAAGAAAACAACAAATTAACGTTTTTCTCTTGAAAAATCTAAAAATAATAATTACCGGTAAAAATACCGGTTAACCGGTTACTACCTCCATAGGTCGGTAATTTACCGGTAATCAAATTCATCCGGTTATTGCATTCCCTAGTACTGACAAACTAAAACAATTTTCTTTAATCCCGCCTACCGCCAACATTTTTGCACAACTACCCTTATTATTTTTCTCAAAGCCTACCCTCAAAATTTAAAAATAAAACAAAAGTACCCCCGTATATTATCACAAACTACCCACATAATTTATCTCAATCTCAGCTACCCCCATTATTAAAGACAGAATTTAAGCATACCCGCAACAAAGGAGAAGAAGGAAAATTAACCTGTTCATTGACAATGGATCCCGCGTTGTTGTACCTAACCATTTCCAAATGCTCCAAAACATTCAGACGAAATCCTTTTTTGCAAAAGTGTAATATTTCATAAGAATGAGCATCTGATAATGTATGATCTGTGTCTATCAAATGTTTTGCAAAATTGGACTTCTCTGCGTGCTTATGCCTATAAGATGAAACATGTATACATGTATGCATGTTTCATCTTATAGGCATAAGCACGCAGAGAAGTCCCTATGCCTAGCCTGCCTGTGCCGAGTAGCCGAGCTGTCAGGGCTTCGGTACGCAGTCGTCGTCGCGCCACCGCTGCGGAGGCTCATGATTAAGGACCACGGACTGGTCCGAAACATGTCGGGCATTACCCGACGCAAAAATACGTGAGTGATCCGCTTTATTAATATGTCTGAGTCTCACGGTAGTTTCATGTTAAAAATTGCAAATCTTTACGGAGAGATATGGCAAAATAAAGTGAAAGTGTTTGCGCGGCTTAGAATAAAGCGTAACAAATTAGAATGTGGTTTAATTATTACCAAAGTTTGCGCGCATAAAACCGGTGAAATGCTTTCGTGATTTTGAGACGTTTTTTCGGGTGGCGAACGGTAAATTTTTGGCGAGAATTATTTCGGACTACCGTCGGAAAATCGCATTTATTAATGTAGAATTGTACAGTTTGCATTTGGAGCTAAGTGGTCGTTTGGATGTGGAGCTGTGGACGTGTCTGGATGCAATGTCATACAGTAGGTCAGAACACATTTTGAATGAGACGATACATAGGCATAAGGGGAAACTTACCAAGTTGACCAATAATAAACTACCCTCGCAAAATGTTGTTCCGAAAATTATGACCGACACTGTGGTTAATTTGTCGTCATGCACTGTAAGCGAGGTTGCGAAGAAAGCCTTAGCACGAGGTCTGAATTTTGCTCCAGCGCCTAGTCGTATACCTGCTGAGGTCATTATCGCGAGCATAGAAGATACAATTATGCGAAATAGAATTCCACTGAGTGATGCGGATTGTATCAGGCAGGATATTGCTTCTATGCTGCGTAAGTCCCGTCCTCCTAAGTGCAACATGCCGCACGCTGAGCTGAGAGCGTTGCGGGATCTACGAAATAATATGGATGTGTTGGTGCTTCCGGCTGATAAGGGTAATGCCACTGTTATTGTTGACACTGTAGCGTATGAGAACAAGATTGTTGAGTTACTGCGTGATGGCAATACGTATAAAAAGGTAAATTTAGACCCCACCTCTAGAGTTGCGACGAAAGTTAATAAATTGCTGCAAGATTTTCCCGACAAAGGTTTAATTAAACAATTAAGGCCACAAAATCCAACGTCACCTAAAATATATGGCTTACCTAAAATCCACAAGCCTGATTGGCCCCTAAGACCCATAGTCAGTCAGATCGACTCGCCGACCTATAAGCTTGCCCGCCATTAGTCATCGGTTTTAATGGATTTTACGGGGAAGACAGCGAGTCATGTTAAGGATTCGAGGCATTTCATTAACCTACTGAGTGATATCCAGCTGCGAGAAGACGAACTTATGGTGAGTTTTGATGTGACATCTCTGTTCACCAATGTGCCGGTAGATCGGACAATTGAAATTATTTCAGACCTAATGAGTGCCACAGATTTGCCTGCCGTGTACATGGAAGCAATCAAGTTGTGTCTGAAGAGTGGCTATTTCGTTTGGCACGGCGATTACTATCAGCAGGTTGATGGAGTGGCCATGGGCTCACCAATAGCTCCCGTGACCGCCAATATCTTTATGGAGTGGTTAGAAGAGAAAGCTTTACGTAACCCAGCTGTAACACCAAGATATTGGTGGCGGTATGTGGATGATGTTTTTGCAGTGGTCTCAAGGGACAGTCTGTTGGATTTCACGGAGTACCTTAACACTTTGCATGGTAGAGTCAAGTTCACGGTGGAGAGGGAAAATGAAGGAACTCTGCCATTTATGGATGTTTTGGTCATGCGTAAACCCTCTGGTGGATTACTGACTACGGTATATCGTAAGCCTACGCATACTGACCGGTATCTTAGGGCAGATTCACACCATCATCCATGTCATTTGTTTTCTGTGCCTAGGACGTTGATCAATCGAGCTCTGAGTCTGTGTGATCCACAATACGTGAGCCGTGAACTCTGTCATGTAAAGCATGTGCTGGAAGACAACGGATATAACTGGAGGCAGTGTAATCGGGTTGTGAGCGCATCCCCACGTCTAAGACCGGCTGTAGTGGAGAGGCTGCCGGTATACCTTCCGTATATCAAAGGCGTAACGGATAGAATCGGGCACTTGTTGCGCCGCGGATATAGCATCAAGACGATTTTTCGACCTCACATGCAGCTTAGGCAGTTGGTGCGCTCACCAAAGGATAAGGAGGCTCTGAATGTCCCCGGGGTATACATGATTCCCTGCTCCTGTGGCAAAAACTATATAGGTGAGACTGGCCGGAACATATCCACAAGGTTATCGGAGCACATACGTAGTATGAAGAAACAGGACAGCCAGGCTTCGGCAGTGACAGAACATTCATTAAATTCGGATTCGACGCATTTTATCCGTTTCGATAAGGTGTCCGTACTGGCGAGGGAAAAGTTTTTTGTGCCGCGGAAAGTACGGGAGGCTATTGAAATTGGACGTCATCCGAATTTTAATCGTGATGGTGGATGGTCGGTGCCATCCAGCTGGAAAACGGTGTTGAGTACTACGTCGGAGACGGGTGTGTCCGAGCCTTTAGAGAGTGATGTGGTTAGTGTAGTGTGCAACCCTATAGGTTATAGGTTATAGGTACTCGCGGGCTAGTGTGCAACCCTATATTTGACATTAAAAATAATGAAGCAAACGAGGGTAGTTGTTCGCCGCCGCCCGAACCGCCTGTGCCGAGTAGCCGAGCTGTCAGGGCTTCGGTACGCAGTCGTCGTCGCGCCACCGCTGCGGGGGCTCATGATTAAGGACCACGGACTGGTCCGAAACATGTCGGGCATTACCCGACGCAAAAATAAAAGTTGTAGAATAAAACACTGTACAAACTGGCTCATGTTGGTTTTTCTGCAATTGCAGCACATGTTGTTTTAACTTATTTTTGAAACATCCAATCGTGCTGGTGTTTCTTATTGGGGGTGGTATGTTGTTTCAACATTTCGTAGCAGCATAACGAAAGCTACCACGAAAAGCAGCTGTACAGTGTTTCGGATATATTAATCTCGTAGCAGTTCTAACGGCACGTCGAGAAATGATGAGTTTCTCATTCAAATAAATCGGCTGACGAGAGTTGACGACCCCAAAGAGTGAAGTGGCAAGGTGAAGTGAGCGTCTAGCATCCATTTTCATCAAATCACTCTGGTTGAGGTAAGGTGAAACGTGCGTTCTAGAAGGGATTGCAAAACAAAAGCATTCTGAACACGTTGCAATAGCGGCTTTGAGCGAGCCAGTAAGTACCCACCAATCACAACATCAACATAGTTAAGCTTAGAAAGTAAAAGTGTGACTTCCAGCCTCCCGAACAAGTCGGTTTCCGAAAAGGCTTTAGTACTATAGACCACATCCACACACTGCGGCAAGTTATACAAAAGACCGAGGACTATAACATGCCATTATGCTTAGCGTTTGTGGACTATGAGAAAGCCTTTGATTCGATCGAGACGTGGGCGGTGCTCGAGTCTCTCCAGCGATGCCGTATTTACTATCTGTATATCGAAGTGTTGAAG
This sequence comes from Ditula angustiorana, assembly GCA_963691745.1. NCBI lineage: Eukaryota > Metazoa > Arthropoda > Insecta > Lepidoptera > Tortricidae > Ditula > Ditula angustiorana. The sequence continues at coordinate 13,486,339 of OY829471.1, forward strand.
TGTTTGTACAATAACGCCACCATGTCGGTCCAAATACAAGACCAGAGGACGGAGGCAATTCCATTGCCAAGAGGTGTGAGAAAGGGAGATGTTTCTTTCCGAAACTGTTCACCAACACAATGGAAGATGCCTTTAAGCTTCTGGAGTGGAAAGGATTCGGCATCAATATCAACGGCGAGTACATCACTCACCTTCGATTCGCCGACGATATAGTAGCCATGGCAGAATCGATGGAAGACCTTAGTACGATGCTCGAAGACCTCAATCGGGTTTCCCAACGGGTGGGCCTTAAGATGAACATGGACAAAACGAAAGTCATGTCGAATGTGCATGTGGTGCCCACCCCAATAGCAGTAGGAAACTCAACTCTCGAAGTTGTTGACGAATACGTCTATCAAGGTCAAACAGTTTGACTAGGCAGGTCCAACTTTGAGAAAGAGGTCAATCGTCGAATCCAACTCGGCTGGGCAGCGTTCGGGAAACTGCGAAATGTCTTCTTGTCCAATATACCTCAGTGTTTGAAATCGAGAGTGTATGATCAATGTGTGTTACCAGTGATGACTTATGGCACTGAGACGTTGCCGCTTACTATGGGCCTTATAAGAAAGCTCAAAGTCACGCAACGAGCTATGGAGAGGGCTATGCTTGAAATTTCTCTGCGTGATCGAATCAGAAATGAGGAGATCCGCAGACGAACGAAAGTAACCAAAGTTGTCCAGCGCATTAGCAAGTTGAAGTGGCAGTGGGCAGGGCACATAGCACGGAGAACTTATGGCCGATGGGGTCAAAAAGTTCTCGAATGGCGGCCGCGTATTGGCAAGCGCAGCATAGGACGACCAGCCACAAGATGGTCCGATGACCTCATACAGGTGGCAGGAAGGCGCTGGTTGCATGCTGCTTTTAACCGGTCACTCTGGAAATCTATGGAGGAGGCCTATGTTCAACAGTGGACTTCTTGTGGCTGAGACGATGATGATGATGATGATGATGATGATGATGAAGATAAAACTATGTTGATGTTTTATGTATTATTATGAAAAACATACTGCATTTTCATTTATGCTCCTCTTATTATTACTGAACATAGCTACTTAAACGGCATAATCATAATTGAGATATTTTAATTGTAAAGCTGTTTTGTAATAATTTGGATTTATACGAATTAATATCCTTAGTCATTTCTATCCCTTTCGTACAAAAAAGTATTATTTTGACTTAATTTGATTAAAAAAAAAACTGTTTTGCTACATTTTGTAATAAAGTGATTTACGTACATTACATTCTAAAGATACCAGTAGTAGTAGTAGACGGTGTTTCGTATGTACAAACTTTCCATAAAAAAAGTTATGAGAAATGTAGAGATTTAACTTAATTTAACTTATAATAAATTTAACTTACTTAAATGTTTATATCTCAGTTCTATATTGAGGGCTTCCTCAATTTGAATATCGATATTCCTATCAAATAAGTAGGTATATCGAAACTTAAAGAAGGTATAGTCGATATATTATTATATCGATAGTTTTTACCCAAGCCTAATTCAATTTGGTCATGACACGACGAGGTCACAGACATCGGCAAGTTGCAAAATTAAGAAACCAATTGCTTCCTTGTACATATGTATTGAAAGTTATTTAATTTACTATTAGGAAGATTTTTCTTCTTTTTCTAATGGAATTTTTCCTTTTAGCACGTTATAAATACACTAGCAAATAATATTGATTTCATCATCATCACAAGCTTTGAGTAAAGCCGTGCGATATTTTGGTTTAAGTACTTGCAACGCTTCAAGTAAATGTTCATATGTGCTCACACTCGAGTGCATCATTTAGAACTGACTAAAACTTGTTGATTCCTGTTAAATTTAAATCCTTTTTTAGGATATAAACTGTGCAATATTTATCGAACGGAAATATTTTAGTTTTGAAACGACATAAGTCATCTGTATTTTGTTTCAGATCAATCATGAGATATCCATGTGCATCTTTAGTAGCATCTTTATGGACTTTATCCACGAATTTTGAATTTCAGGATAAACTTGTCGCGACAAGTATCGTATTTGAGTTTTATCTCTAGGATTTTTAAAATATCCCATGTAACTTGTGTTTAGCGAGATGTCACGTTGACCTTGTCCCTGGTGAAATACGAGTATATCGAGGGTTGCCGGGTGAAACCCGATAAGTATGACAAACCTAGTTTCGAGAAAAACGATGATAAAGGTTTAAGGCAACGAAACACTAGAATTGATAAATAAATTAGCAGTGGTATAAATTTCTTGTGTGAGATAAATTAATAGACTTTACGTTTTTTTGGTTTTTAGATATGTAGTGCATTTAGTTTTCCTGTGAAAAAATATTTTTTATCAAGGAGCGTCGACTTATTGGGTTTATGCAATAACAAAAAATCTATTTATGTTAATTAAAGGTTTTTATTAGTAGTAAAAAGATTCAGAACTAAGAAGTTAATCATTAAGAAAAGTATTAATCTTGGATTGAATCATGTGGCGCATTGCCAGCAAATGTTTTTAGGCTTCGTATCCAACCGTGAGTAGTAGGGATTCGCCGGTTCTGGATCACTTTTTTGTTGCTCAAAATGGCGGCTTGGGGGCAACGATTTCTAAAAAAAAAAAAAAAAAGGTCAACACCCCATTTAAAGCGATTGGACGGGGTCTCATCACGCTCCGCCCACTCTTTCTGGTATAAATGTACTTCCATTGCAACAAAATAGCAACACCTAATCACATAGTCATTAAAGGATAGAGACCCTTTCCTTTGTTTCCGACTCACCCTTTGTTACGTTCAACTTCTTACCTGCGACCACTCGGGGTTCGGTGCCTACCTTTTTTTCCTGGGTACCTGATCACCCGCCACGCTCCGTGCAAAAAATACCATGTGTTTTCGTAAGTCCACTTTTAATTCATTATTCTATCAGCACATAAATATCCTATCGCATTATTCGCAGTACACTTTTATTCGTAACCTATAACTTTTAGGACTATCATAAATCTAACCTAACCTAACCTACGTTTTGGAGAAATTCAAACCTAACCTAACCTACATTTTGGACAAATTCAAGCCTAACCTGACCTAGGTTTTGGAGAAATTCGTAAGCCATAACTTTCAGGACTATTTTAAACCTAACCTAACCTAACCTACGTTTTGGAGAAATTCGTAAGCCATAACTTTCAGGACTATCTTAAATCTAACCTAACCTACGTTTTGGAGAATATTGTCACGCTATATAGTACTTGGTTTGTACTTTTGATTCGCAACTCGATGTTTCGTGGACATATCTTTTGACAAATTCTTATATTGCAAACTACTTATTTTATTCTGAATCCATAACTTTTAGGACTATCATAAATCTAACCTAACCTAACTTACGTCTTGGAGAATATTGTTACGCTAAATAGTAAATGGTTTCAGTTAAAAACAAGAATTTTGTTGCTTTATTGCTTTTCACTTCTAATCTCCTTAGAAATACTAGTTTTAACGTGTTTGTTACGCAATTCGATTATTTAAATACTAGTCAAAACTTGTAGGATTGCACTATGTACAAAGGATATTAAGAACGCAGCCTTGTGTTTCGCTTACACAGTAGGTACTATCCTACATATTGTGGACATATTATATAGCTAAAGTTTATATTATGAATATACATATAGATAGAGAGTTTACATAATACAGTAAACGGTTTCAGTAACTTTATTGTTTTCTTTGTATCAAACGCACCACGATCTTTTATTATTCAATTACTTAACATCAATACACTATGCAAAGAGAGCTTTTTGAAAAAACAGCTAGTTTGAACGTGTTCACTAGGCGAACCGTTTATTTACCTGACCGTCGTCAATAAGAGGAGCGTTATGTTTTTTTGAGTGTATGTCTTTGAAGATACTGGTTTAAACCTGTTAAACTGCACTACGCATAAAGGACCTCAAGAACGCGGACGGCATAGTATAATTGCTTTGTTGTTGTCTTTGTATCAAAAGAACCGCCGCTGTCTTTTGTTCTTCAACAAACCGCGTCTGGAGAATACGAGTTTATACCTGTTCACTTAGCGAAGCCCTTCTTTAAAAAAATACGTGTCCCAACTTGTAGGGATTGCGCTGGGGATAAAAGCCCGCCATCACATCTCGACTTCATTGCGCCCCAAACAAATCTCCGAGCAAGATCTTCGAGTAGAGTCGTGAGTCGTAAAGTGTAAAGAGTTAAGTGCAAGGTTGCTGAAAGCAGTGTTTCGTTGCTGAAATGGATGTAAGTATGTAGTCATAATTGAATGTGTGCCCACTTATTTCAGATTTTGATTGATTGTAACATAACCTTCATCTATTTTTGTGTTTACCATGTAAATCTACTTTGAAGGACCGTTTGAATAATGTTTTGATATTGTTACAAGAAAACACATTTAAAAATTATTATTATCCCGACGACGAAGCAAGTGATGAAGAAGGAACGTTGGCCTATAAATTAAAAAAAGCTATTGTTAGCACTAACAAGAGGCCTAATAACAGCATAGATGGCTTCTTTGAAAAACGGAAGAAAAGGAAAGTTGCAGTAAAGTCGTCGAGCGTCAGCCAAGCCACTGCGGAAGGCGTGGCTTTTATAAAGTCCAATAAAGACGATGCATCATACGCCTCACATCTTATAAAAATTGAGGTGTATGATGCGCGGAAAATAAAAAATGTTCCGCTAACGGAGCATTGGAAACATGCGTAAGTACGTGTTAAATACTACGCTTACTCCGAAGAGGACGCTCACGTGGAATCCACAAGAGATGTGATTTACCAAATCACCAAACAGTTAGCGGACAAAAGTGATTGTGTCAATTACGTTATAGACAATACAAAATAAGTGTAAAAGTAGTTTTAAGATCTTAATTTGTTCCTTTTATATTTTTACTCGATTGTTTGTTTAATTGCTTTATAACTCGTACCGAACATTTTTCTTTGTATAGCGAACACCTTTTGTATTCTAAGCTTCCTTTCTAGTTATTTTTTTCCGACAAAGAGTCATTGTCTTTCATATTAGATAAGTAACACAAGTTCCAAGCGCCGATGTTCATAGTATAAATAGACCATAGCCCGCTTAAAAAAAACACATTCTAACGAAGACGTAATAATGGACGGACAGAGCTGCAACTTCTTCGACCAACAACTTGAACAGCTTACTGAAGACCAAAGGCTATCCGAACTCTGCGAAAAAGTGGAACAAGAATATTTTAAAACGTAGGTTACTTACCTTTGTTATAATACTGCTTTTGTTATAATTGTGCTATTGTCATAGATATCCATCCTACTGAATCATGCTTAAACTCATTTGATGCTAATAGTTACATTTGTTATATTGTGTCATTGTAATGGATACCCATCCTACCGAAACATGTTTCAACTCGTTTTTTGCTAGTTGTAGCTGGTAAGGGTGGATTTTAAGGTATTTAAACCGAATGCCAGTTGCTTCAAATCATTTGTTACTTTTCTCGCGACGGCATAGGACTAGTTCTATTTAAGATGTATTTCAATTTGGATCTATCTCAAAGTGAAATTACAAGCCTAGATAAGTCTTTGATCTTGTCCAAATTCCATAATTTGATACGATTATGGTATTTAAAAAAGGTTTTACCAGTTTCGTGGTTAGAGGATACCGAGATTATGCCATATTTCACACCATGCAGTGGACACATCATACATACTCATCAATCTGACACATCCGATGAAATTGATGGTGTACTGCCAATGCAAGCATATTGCTTAAATTGTAGACGAGAAATGAGTTAGTATTAAACTTTGAGGTGTTTTCGTTTATGTTATAATTGTCAATATTTTGTAATATTAATAATTGTTTTATTTTTGCAGATCTTTACAAGTTGGCCGAGGAGGTGCAAATAAAAAAAGATCAGCAATGTCAACTGTGACTGCCGAACCACCAACAAAGAAAAAAAAACCTTTGAACAATTCAACTAGCTACGCTGCTGAGGCGACGTCAACAGTATCAGTTGGACACCAAAACGTGAGTACAGAAAGTAATCAAAAAATTGAATGTCCTGTGTGTCACGTGTCAGTATCTAGAAAATATTATTCCAACCACTTGAAAAGTAATACTCATAAAAACAACGTGATAAGTTCTGACAAGGAATTTACAAACGTTCAGTTAATTGAAAGCGCGTTCGGGAATAGAATAGTTACTTACAGAATTTTACCTGATTCCGTTACTACCAATGCATTTGAAACACCAGAATTATTTTTGCATAATGTCAAGGGAAAAGTGTTTAAATTACTAGAACGATCCATAGCAGAACAAACTGTCGTAAAAGTAAATTTCATTCTTAATGCAGATTTTACACAACAAACTAAGCAACTTAATAATATTTTTGACTTTCAATCGTTAAATTACGTCGTTTGCAAGGGGGACGCCACAGATGATATTTATGCATCACTTTTAACTGAAATTGTTAACAAAGTAACCAATTTTGAAAAAAAAGACAGTGGATGGAGTTTAGTTAAAATTAAATATTTAGACATGAATATCAATAAATTTAATCCTTTGCGTGGTTCATCTTACATAAACTTATGATTGGATATAAAAAACAAAAAAGCAGTTATCAACGTTAAAAACAAAGACCATGAATGCTTCCGTTGGGCTATACTGTCAGGTTTATATGAGCCAAACAACAACTCTAACAGGGTCTTGTCGTACAAAATGCACAGAAATAAATTGAAATTTGAAAATCTTTCCTTCCCAATAAAAATAAACGATATTCATAAATTCGAGAAAATGAATGATCTAAGCATTAATGTTTTTGGCTTGGAGTACGATTCGAAAAGCAAGCAAAATAAAGTTATTGGTCCGTTACACTTAACGAAAAGTAGGAAAACTATCCACTTAAACTTGCTGTATTTGAATCACGGTACTAAGGGTCATTATTGTCACCTAAAAAGTCTTTCGCGATTAGTATCAAAACAAATGACGACGTCAGAGCATGCAATCCACTTATGTGATGGTTGTTTAATTTATTTCACATCACATGAAAATTTGCAGAAACATCAAAAACATGACTGTTTTCATGTATGTACAAACTTACCCTCTGAAAACGATAGTAAAAGAAACTGGTTTAATGAATTAGTTCCCTCTAACCAAATATCATTCAATAACTACGATCGTAAATTGAGGGTCCCATTTGTTATACATTCCGATTTCGAAGCATTTTTAAAACCCATTGAAACTTGTATGAACGATCCGAATAAATCCTCAACAACCAATGTTCAGGAACATGTAATGTACAGTTTTGGATACTATATTAAATGTTCATATGATGACAGTTTATCTGTATATAGAACATACACAGGTCAAAATTGTGCCGAATCATTTATGAAATTATTAAAAAAAGATTTAGAGAACATTTGCAAAAAGAACACTTTTGTAAAGTGTCCTTTATCCTTAACGGAACAAGATAAAGTAACCATAGCACAAAGTGATACCTGTTTCATTTGTGAAAAAAAATTAAATGAAGAATTCATTGTGTCTCATAACCAACATACCGGTGCTTTTGAAGGAGTCGCTCATCCTGTTCTGAGAAATATTGAACCCCTAATTTCTTACCTGTGTTTTTACACAATTTGAGTAGCTATGATGCTCATTTTATTGTACACGGGCTTGGATTTGAAGAGGAGGACATAGAAGTTATCCCACAAAACAAAGAAAAATATATTTCTTTCTCCAAGCAATTTCACATCAATAACCATGTAATGAAATTAAGATTTCTTGATTCCTTAAAATTTATGAGTAGCAGTCTTGATAAGTTAGCCAAAAATTTACTGCCCGATCAGTTTCATGAACTTCGGTTTAATTTTCCATCTGAAGAAGACTTCAAACGCTTAATACGAAAAGGAATATATCCATATGAACATATGACATCTTTTGAATCATTAGAATTGGTTAGTCTTCCCAATCACGATGATTTTTACAGCTCATTAAATGATAACCACATTTCAGAAAATGATTATAAACATGCACGTGACGTATGGAATCACTTTAAATGTAAAAACATGGGGGATTATTCAAATCTTTACTTAAAAACTGATGTTTTGTTGTTAGCAGATGTGTTTGAAAATTTTAGAAATGTTTGTAAAGAAACATATGGATTGGATCCTGCACAATATTACACGGCACCTGGATTAAGTTGGGATGCTATGTTAATGTCTACTAAAATTAATCTAGAACTTCTAACGGACATTGACAAAATTTCTTTTATCGCAAATAACATAAGAGGTGGTATTTCTCAATGTAGTAACAGACATGGGAAAGCTAATAATATATTTATGTCTGAATATGATCCTACCTTACCATCTTCATTTTTGATGCATCTAGATGCAAATAATCTTTACGGTTGGGCAGTGTCACAATGCGTTCCCATTGGCAAGTTCGAATGGGTGGATAATAATACTGATTTTAATGTTTCTGATGATGCTGAACACGGATACATTTTAGAAGTTGATTTGGAATACCCAAATAACTTACACGATTTTCATTCTGATTTACCATTCTGTCCAGAAAACGTTTGTTTAGGTGATACCAAAGAAAAAAATCTGATTCCTAATTTAAATAACAAAGCGAACTATGTGATTCACTATCGAAATCTAAAACAATGTTTAAAATCTGGTTTACGTTTGCTAAAAATTCACAGAATTTTAAAGTTTGAACAAAAGGCATGGTTAAAGACTTACATCGATTTAAATACACACATGCGTTCGTTGGCCAGATCAGAATTTGAAAAAGACTTCTTCAAACTCATGAACAATTCTGTTTTCGGTAAAACTATGGAAAATATAAATAAAAGAGTGAATGTTAAATTGCTTAACAACTGGCAAAACCACGGGAAAACTCAAGGAGTTCAATCTTTAATAGCAAGACCTGAATTTCACAGCCTTTCTATATTTTCGGAGAATTTGGTTGCAGTACAGTTGAAAAAAACAAAAGTCTTGTACAACAAACCTATTTATTTAGGATTTTGTATATTAGATTTGTCAAAAACTTTAATGTATGAATTTCACTATGACTTCATGAAAACCAAATATCCAGATAAACTGAAATTGCTTTACACGGACAGTTTGGTATATCAAATATTTACGAATAACTTTTACGCTGATATACTAATAGATCTAGAATCTTACTTTGATACTTCTGATTATCCTCCTGACAATCAATACGGTTTGCCATTAGTAAATAAAAAGCAATTGGGTTTTTTTAAAGATGAAAATAATGGTAAAATTTTTAAAGAGTTTATTGGCCTTCGATCAAAAATGTATGCAATGGATGTACAAAACGAATTTATAGCAAAAGCAAAAGGAGTTAATAAATGTATTACTAAAAAATTTAACATTGACAATTACAAAACATGTTTGTTCAAAAAAGATAATTTGTTGTGTGAAATGATGCGGTTCAGGTCTATAAAACATGTTATATTTACACAAAAATAAACAAAATATCTTTATCACACAGTGATACAAAACGATATTTATTAGAAAATTCCACTGACACGCTTGCTTGGGGCCACTACAGAATAAAGGACATTCAGTGTTAATATTACTTTTCTGTACTTGCGACTGTTCCTAAATTTGTAATTTTTTTTTGTAATTATTGAGTATGGACTGGTAATAAGATAATAGAAAGTTGTAATTTATGTATAATTATAAAATTTCAGAATGTTTTTAGACATTTTTTATAAATTTAAGTTTTTTATTTGTAGTATTATGCATGGACTAGTAATAAGATTACAGAAAGATGTAATTTACTCTTTTTTTTTAAAAATTAAATAAAGTGTTTAGATAAATTTCATGTGTTTTTATTTAAAAAATTTTTCAGGTGTGACAAAACTATATAACCTTGTTTGGACTTTAAAAAAAATCATTAGTGTTTTGGTACTTTTAGATTCAACACGTATAACAGATCTATATAATGATTCACTTTTGTCACCCTTTTACGGCCATTGTTGCTGGTCCCAGTGGGTGTGGAAAATCAGAATTTGTCACAAACTTTTTAAATGATTGCAAAGTACTATGCGATGTAAATTTTTCGGAAGTTATTTGGTGTTATGATGAAATGCAACCTTTGTAGAATCTGGAAAATGTTAATTATAGTCAAGGAATACCTGATATTAACATGTTTGATGGGAAGCAACCTAAACTTCTTATAATCGATAATTTGATGAGGGAGTCAGATGGACGGATCGTTGACATTTTCACGACGGGTAGTCACCACAGAAACTTAAGCGTGTTTTATATAACACAAAATATATTTCACCAGGGACGAGGTCAACGTGACATCTCGCTTAACACAAGTTACATTGTATATTTTAAAAATCCTAGAGATAAAACTCAAATACGATACTTGTCGCGACAAGTTTATCCTGAAAATTCAAAATTCGTGGATGAGGCCTATAAAGATGCTACTAAAAATGCCCATGGATATCTCATGATTGATCTGAAACAAAATACAGATGACTTATGTCGTTTCAAAACTAAAATATTTCCGTTCGATAAATATTGCACAGTTTATATTCCTAAAAAAGGATTTAAATATAACAGGAATCAACAAGTTTTAGTCAATTCTAAATGATGCACTCGAGTGTGAGCACATATAAACACTTACTTGAAGCGTTGCAAGTACTTAAATTAAAATATCGCACGGCTGTACTCAAAGCTTGTGATGATGATGAAATCAATATTATTTGCGAGTGTATTTATAACGTGCTAAAAGGAAAAATTCCATTAGAAAAAGAAGAAAAATCTTAGTTAAATAAACACAAGAACATATTATGCAAACTAGTTTCAAAGGGAAAACAAAAACTAAGAAAAACTATCATCATTCAAAAGGGTGGTGCATTTCTACCTGTTGTTTTAGGTGCAGTTTTAAGTGCTTTAATAAACTCTTTATAACCAAAATGGAGAACACAAAAAAAATGCTTTTGGTAGAACAAGATTTTATTGAAAGACTTAAAAATAATGAGCTATCAGAGAACTCATCGTCTCGTCTGGATGGAGAGATGAAAAAAATATTAAAAAGTAAAATGGATGATCGTGAAAAATGGGCATTATATTCCCAAGCACTGCAGCGATTTTTACATTTTGCCAAAGCAGATCGAAAGCCTTTCAAAATACCAATAGTAATGGAAGGAGTTGATCACTTAAACAACCTCAACAGTGACTTAGATTCAAAGTTAAAAAAGCAGGAAAATGCAAATAATGACTCAGTCGCAAGCCCAACTTTGCTGGAAGAGGATGTTCCTGCTACACCACCACTTGATAAAACGAATCAATACTATCCTGTGAAATTAACTCCATCTCATATCGTACAAGGAATACCGAAATATTATCGATCGAAAACCCAAACTTTATTGAACATTATTATCCTTAATAAAAAAAAAATTGGTGGAAGACAGGAGGGGAAGTTGTGTTAAACAATCGAGTGATCCCAAATAGCAATATTGTCGATCTGATAAACGATGTAATAAGACCTCTAAAACGCGCAAAACCAATAGGTTGGGAAGAATTTGCATTGGTTTTAAAAGATATAAGAGTTCCTACATTTTGTATTGGTAATCCTGCTAACTTGGAGTATATGAAGAGAGATTACGCCAGCGAGTTTCGCGCATCATCATCATCTTCTAAAAATACAAGGGATTCATCATTTAAAGTAAAAAACGCATCTACACCTATTTCTGCTAAAACAATTGAGTCGACCAAAAAGAAATTAGATTGGGAAAAATGGACCCCCTATTAGATACAAATAAGATTTACTACGATGTGTCCAACCCAGCTGGTTACAGTAGTATAGATAAGTTAGCGAAGGAAATGAAAGGTAATATGAGCAAGGAGGAAGTAAAAAAATGGTTACAGTCTCAGGAAACGTATACTTTACGTAAACCTGTCCACCGACGATTTACTAGGAATCGATACATCCTACCTAATTATAATGAACTCTGGCAGGCTGATCTCAGTGATATGCGTACTTATAGTCAATATAATGATGGATATAAATATATTCTTTGTGTTATTGTTTTTTTAGTAAATATGCTTTTGCAAGAGCCATGAAAAAGAAGGATTCAGAAACAGTTAAACAATGTTTTGAAAGCATATTTGCAGAAGCCAAATCTACCCCTCGTCACATCCAATCCGATAAAGGCACAGAATTTGTTTCAAAGGTGGTAAGAGACTACTTTAAAAGCAAAAACATTAATTATTACGCCACTAATAATCCAGACATTAAAGCAAGTATAGTTGAAAGGTTTCAAAGAACTCTTAATATGAAAATGTGGCGTTATTTTACTCATAGAAATACTTACAACTACACTAATATATTACAAGATCTTCTTCACTCTTATAACCATAGTTATCATTCTAGTATCAAAATGCGACCAATTGATGTTAATTTTAATAATATCATGACTGTTTGGTGTAACTTATATGATAGAAAAAAAGACAAACAAATTTCATTAGAAACCACACAACTGAATGTAGGTGATCATGTTCGAATAACTAAATATAAACACATATTTCAAAAGGGTTATGAAACTAATTGGAGTGATGAAATTTTTATAATTGATGCAATCATTAGACGATCTCCGAGACTTGTGTATACCTTAAAGGACTTGGATGGTGAACCAATCGTAGGTACATTTTATTCTAAAGAATTACAAAAAACAACTTATCATCCCTCCATGAAGTATTAAATTGATAAAATAATACGCTCTCGTCGTGTTGGTGGCAGAAAGGAAGTGTTAGTGAAGTGGCAAGGTTATCCGAGTAAATTTAATTCTTGGATTCTTGCATCAAACTTAGAAAAAATATGAGTGAAGGAAGTTTTTATATAACTTTGTTAAGCAATAGCTCGACGGCTTATTATACTGATAATACAACAGCACATTTTATGACCAAACTACCTAAGACCGTTAAATTAGAAGGAGAATGGGTTGTTGGTTTAGTGGAATTTCAATACCCACGTTCCATGTACAATGTTCAAGATCAAGAAAATATCATCTATATAAAAAAGAAAGTACGATTACCTAATGACAAGTTTGACAAAATCATAGATATAAAAACTCACATACCCGCTACTACATATGATAGCGTTGACACTTTCCTTGACGCGTTTAATGAAAACCCGCAATTAAAAAATAAGGTGAAATTTAGGTGTAATAAAATATAAAAAATGGTGGCTATAACTGCAACTGAAGATATAACATCTATCATAACATCACCGTAAAAGAAACACACAATACACATCGAGTCATTTATTATTATATTTCCTAATCAAGCTGGGTACAATAACTTGGGGACAATCGTACAGTCGCTATAACTATTATTTTATTCGGTCAATAGCTTACAAGGATATGAAGTAGTATTACTAAACACAACTATACCACTTAAATCTGAACCTATGTGAAGCTATATACAACCAAACGTGTTTAAAGCAAGATGGAATACTGTATTCTTTACCAATTGATTAACACAATAACGACAAGACAACCGATACATGTTTTACCTAGATAACTATTACGTTATCGCCACACGTTACAAACACTGATATATAGTGAAGCTCTCCCGAAGGCTCCCCGAAGGCAAGTGACCAACTAACTCTGCATCAGCTCCTCCACGCCTCTGCTTCCGGAAGTGGGGAGCTGCTGCCATCGTCAGGTTCGCCAACCGCATTAACCAACCGGAAACACCAGGGCGACAACATCCGGCCGTCCTGCGTACGTGCTCGTCCTCGAGTCACGTCCAGATCTTATGCAGGAGCTGAGAACAAAAGGGACAATTGAGTACGCTTGTTTTACACACTACAAACAATGTGCGTTTATCCATATCAAATCCTACTGAGATACTACTGAAAACGGCGTAAATAAAGTGTGGACTCTGGGTGGAGCTTGTTATCCCATCGACGGCCAACTCACTCGCTACCATGGTTTGAACTCGTAATGTACAGATTACGAATTGTGTATCACCACGTACCCAATAGTCAGTGGCGTTCACTACGGATGCCCACTTTCTATTAAACCACACTTTATGTACACAAAGCCTTTTGTTCGAGGCTACTGCATTAGTTCAGGGACAAAATTAAGGTTATAAGCTTTCACGTTCCGAAACATAATAAGAAAAGAAAACATTCTTGAATGTCAGTAACAAACGTTAGATTTCAATATCATACCCGCTAATATATTTTATAAACCATACCTCCATTGCTTTTGACAACATCCGCTTCCTGTGAGGAGTCTGAATCCGTAGCGATGGTGATCCATGGCTTCATGTTTTCGACGCATGCAGTGCCGTTGTAGCGCTTCGAAGTCCTTTCAGCTCCTCTCATGTCTGCAACTTTGTACCTATCTTTGCCAAGAACCTCGGTGATTTGAAATGGACCTTTATATAACGGCATTAATTTGGTACTCTGTCCTTCATTTGATTGACTTGGTATTTTGAGCACTACCAAGTCGCCTACCTCAAAGCTCGGCGCCCTTTTACGCTTTGCATCAAAGGCAATTTTTTGCCTTTCTGCATCCTTCTTTATATTAGAATCGACTTGATTCCTAAGCGCCGTCATGTCAACAGAGTTCTCAACATTATCGTCGTCAGTGATTCCGTCATTACTCATCCGAATTCGATACCCGAAAAACACCTCACTTGGCACTGCCGCGGTTGTCTTATTAATAGTGCTATTTATACCTAACTGTATTTTTGCAATATGTTGGTCCCATTTATTGTTATCTGTGTCCGCGCCCAAACTCCTTAAAGAATCCAAAATAGTTTGATTGTAACGTTCTACTTGACCGTTTGAGCGGGGAACAGCTGTAGCAATAATGTGTGCTCTTATATTCAAATTTTGACAGAATTCTGAAAACAGTTTAGACGTAAATGCACTACCCGCATCACAAATTAAGCGTTTTGGTGTACCAAAAACCTTGAACACTTTATTTAGCTCATTTAGAACACTTTGACTCTTTGTGTTTTTGACAGCAGAGATAAATACAAACTTTGTGAATGAATCCACCATAACTAATAAGTAACAGTTTTGTTTTGTGGATTTGACAAAAGGGCCAAGGTGATCTAAGTGTAACGTATGAAATGGCCTAGCATATTTTGGAATAGGATATAGCTGTCCAGGTTTTTTGCCGTGGACGTGTTTATTATAGATGCAATTTAAACAATTCTTTATGTACTTAATGACAGTTTTCTTTAGTCGTGGGAACCAGTACTTAGCTTTTATTCTTTCTATCGTTTTATCCACCGCAAAGTGACCTACATCATCGTGATTTAATCGAATAATCTGCCACACGCAATTCTTAGGAACTAACCAGCGCCTGCCAAACTCTGTTCTACGATAAACCTTATTTCCTAATAATTCGTACTCATTAAACAGACGTTTATTTACATCGGCCTGGCCTGACTGTAGAATCTCTCGAATGCTACTAATGTTTGGATCCAATAGTTGAACCGATAACAGCCAATCACCCTCTGTAATTGACATTTCTTCCTCTTCAGTTTTAGCCACGCTATCGTTATTCACTGGGTTACGACTTAACGCGTCGACATGTTGCATTTGTGACCCTGCCCTGTGTTGGATATCAAATGTGAATTCTTGGGTGTGTAAAACCCACCTACTTATACGTGGTACGATTTCTTGTTTAGTTAATGCGTACCTCACAGCATTACAATCCGTGGTAATTTTAAAAGGAGTGCCCAACAAGTAATGTTGAAATTTTTGTAAACCTGTTACTATGGCTAGCAATTCTAGCTCAAAAGAATGGTATCTCTTTTCCTCATTGCTTGTCTGGCGACTGTAGAAGTGCACGGGTTTCTCGCCGTTTTCAGTTAATTGCATTAAAATGCAACCTAATCCATCGCGACTGGCATCAGTATACAGATTTATTGGTAACTTAGGATCAAATATGCTCAATACAGCGTTATTTACTAAAGCTGCCTTTAATTGAGTCACTGCATTGTCTTGTTCATAACCCCAATGCCACACAGAATCCTTCTTTAACAAATTACTTAAAGGTTTGCAGAGTACCGCGCACCCTTTGATGAATTTCCGAAAGTAATTGATGAGTCCTAGAAATTGTCTCAGCTGGTGCACCGTTTTTGGGGTAGGAAACTCATTAATCGCTTTTAATTTACGACAACTAGGTCGTACGCCGTCTTGACAAATTTCATACCCTAAAAACGTAAGTTGGTTTTGCAAAAAATTACATTTATCCAGCTTTATGGTAAGACCATTGTTCTCTAGAATCCGCAATACAGTATCTAAGCATGCAACGTTCTCCTCTAAGCTCTCAGTGGCAATTAGTAAATCATCCATGTAGCAAATGACACGTCCGAATCGTAAGTTACCCAAAACGGTATCCATCAACCTCTGAAAAACCGCAGGGCCATTGCAAAGCCCAAATGGCATACGTACAAACTCGAAATGGCCATCAGGCGTGATGAAAGCAGTCTTGGGTATAGACTCCGATTTAATTGGGATTTGGTGATACCCACTTTTCAAGTCTAGCGATGTAAAATATTTACAACCCCGTAGCCTATCAACAAGATCTTCAATTAAGGGCATAGGGTACTTTTCCTTCACCGTGATTTTGTTCAGTTGCCTATAATCGACACATAATCGTTTGGCTCCTGATGCTTTGTCTACGAGGAGTGCTGAACTTGCATATGGTGAATTACTGTTACGAATTATACCGCTTTTCAACAAATCATCAGTTATCTCTCTAGTTATAACTCTTTCCGCTTCCGACATTCTATAAGCTCGTTGGCAAACTGGTTTATTAGATGTCAATTCTATATCTAATTCAACACAGGTAGTCTTACCCAGGTTTGCTAAATCATTCGATACACATTGAGGGTACTTCGAGAAAATTCCTTTTACCATTGATTCGTATTCTTTGTTACCTATGCTGTTAATATTTAACACTTCTAATGTCTGTACAGTTTGGAATGTTAAGTTATCACCAATGCGAGCATACATAATACTTTTGTCCTCCGTAAAATTGCGTCCTATTAACATGTTACAGCCCGATAACGTGTCAATAACGTATAGCGTAGTCACCAATTCAACTGAGTCAACCTTTAAGTTAACTGCTACTGCCTGAGTCACCTGAGTTGTTAAACCATTTGTAAATCCTAAGAGATTAATGGGAGTGCTTAGTTGAAAAGATTTCAAATTATACTGTTTTACGTAATCCTCTGTTATTAATGAACAGTCACTACCCATATCAAAAAACGCTTTACATTCCGCATTATTCAGAAAAACTTTTTTGTAAAATTTTTGCTTTGTGTTTGGTTCCTTAATCATTTTGACTTCCACTTCCTTTTCGAATTTTGGCTTTACTTTTGACTTGCAGGCTTTTTCCAAATGCCCCATTTTACTGCAGTTTGAGCATTTGACATTGTCTTTAATAGTGCAGTTGATCCTTCTGTGCCCTGGCTTACCGCAACGGTAACAAATGAGGTTGTTCGGCAAGTTATTTTGACCAGCGGGTACAGAAGTCTCAGCTGACGTATTAACATTTATTTTATAGTCAGTCACAGAGTTATTTGCAAAGGCCGTTCGAAAAGGATGCTTCGGAATTGCACTGTTTTTATTTGTTAAGTGTTTATCGGACTCTGCGTACGTTTTCCCGTGTAAAAATGACGCAAGGTCGTCACAATATTTGAAACTACCCGCTTCAGCCGCACTGATTATATTCTCATCACCGATCGACCCTACGATAATTGAGATTATATCTCGTTCACGAAAGTCTAACCGCAACCGATCTATTCTTGCTTTTTGTTGGAAGTAGAATTCGTATAATGACTGCTTGGGCAACGGTTTTGCGTCTACTAATTGTTTTAGAAGCACATAAGTATTACGTTTTACTTGAAATGTGTCAGATAACATATCACGCCATTGTGACCACATCCATGTTGTCCATTTAGACTCGTTCTTTTGAAAAGAATCTAACCATAATTTACCGGTATTCCGTAGTTTTTGCAGGGCTTGATATGTTACCATACTATTAGACCACCCAAAAGTTCGCGAATTAGCCTCAACTACGTCCAACCAACTATCAATGTCATCGATTAACGGGTCAAATTCAGGAATCACTGACGATAACACAATGTTTTGACTCACGGTTGACATTGCTTCCCGGCGTCGCTTGTTCATGCGCCGCCTGCGTCGCTTCTGTGTGCGGCTGTTGGCGCTGCTTGACGAAGCACTCGAGCTGCTGGTAGTAGAGGACGATTCCGAGCTGGTAGACTGCCGCCGTCGTGACCTTTTTCTTTGTTCCTTTCTTCGCTTTCGGCTACGTGGCATCGTTGGTTGTGGGCGCAAATGTAGCACTTCTGATAAAAGAAACACACAATACACATCGAGTCATTTATTATTATATTTCCTAATCAAGCTGGGTACAATAACTTGGGGACAATCGTACAGTCGCTATAACTATTATTTTATTCGGTCAATAGCTTACAAGGATATGAAGTAGTATTACTAAACACAACTATACCACTTAAATCTGAACCTATGTGAAGCTATATACAACCAAACGTGTTTAAAGTAAGATGGAATACTATATTCTTTACCAATTGATTAACACAATAACGACAAGACAACCGATACATGTTTTACCTAGATAACTATTACGTTATCGCCACACGTTACAAACACTGATATATAGTGAAGCTCTCCCGAAGGCTCCCCGAAGGCAAGTGACCAACTAACTCTGCATCAGCTCCTCCACGCCTCTGCTTCCGGAAGTGGGGAGCTGCTGCCATCGTCAGGTTCGCCAACCGCATTAACCAACCGGAAACACCAGGGCGACAACAACCGATACTGAGTTTGCAGTTAGGTTTCAAACCACGATCTAATTTAAAACAAATTTCAATTGGGAAAAATCCAGTAAATTTGTATTTAGGGTTACCATCACAAATATTTGTGTATACCGATATCATTGAACCGCAAGTAGTGGGGGATGTTATAACATCATTGTTGAGAATAATTCCATTGGATCCAACTCAGTTCGTTTATGGAGCTTACAAAATGCATGTCTTCTCACCTGCTCATTATGTACCTGTTTTACGTAGAGAGTTCGATACGATTGAAATAGATATAAGAACGACTACCGGTGCCAGGGTACCATTTCAATTTGGATCTTCTTGTGTGAAGCTACATTTTCAACGAATAAAATGACTCACAAACGATCGTCTCCCTCTTGTCCATATGAACATTATTATTTACATCAAGCTGGCTCTGGTGTAGGAATTGTCTATAAAGGTGTTCCATTTCAACGAGGTCATGGGATTGGAAGCTTTTTGGGTGGGCTATTTAGGTCTGTGATTCCTTTGTTATCCAGTGGTTTTAGGGCTGTAGGGAAAGAAACATTAGATGCGGGGATCGGCCTGCTGTCTGATATGGTAAATTCACGTCCTATGGAGAGTTCGATTAAGTCTCGATTCAAAGATGCAAGTGCTAACTTAAAAAGAAAAGCTGATGAAAAAATTGATTCTCTAATGTCAGGATCTGGGTATAAAATGTCAACTAAAAGACGAGAACGACTCATTCCGTTAAAAGCATCACGAGGAAGAGGAAGTAAAAAACTTAAAAATTATAACGTCGAAGATATATTTTCATATTAAATAATGTCATTCTTACATAATCATTCATGTGAGTGTACAAAATCTGAGTTAGATATATTTGCCCTGCCGTCAACTCAAACCAGTATTGAAAGTGGACAGTGGGTTCGTTACAAACCAATCTCATCTTTAAACGACGACGGCCCTATAGAATTTCAAGTTCCCGGATCAGGTGATGACTATATTGACTTGTCACATACGTTACTGCATGTCAATGCAAAAGTATTGAATCAGGATGGCACAAATTTAAAAGCAGATGTCCAAGTTTCGCCTGTTAACAATTGGTTGCATTCCCTTTTCAACCAACTAGGATTCGAACCTGCAACACGAGCATTCCTGACTTGCGTATTCTAGTTTCCGCCACATTACCGCTAAAAAGCGGTAATGGTATTAGCGGTAATTTGGCGGAAACTGGAATACGCAAGGCACGGAATGCTGATGTTGCAAGTTCGAATCCTGCCATTACCCTAATTTTTCTTTGTGTTGTCATTCATTATATAGCATTTTAAATTTAATTTGAATGTAAAAATAAATTGCTTTTATAAAACGGTCAGTTTATTCTAATTGTAAAATTTCACGACTTTTAAATAATAATACGTGTACTTGTCATATACACATACATGTATCTTTGCCGTAAGTCTCGGCTGCATTGCTTTACACATACATTCGTTATCCTTTGTAAAATGAATCATGCACCATCATCATCAAGAAATGCATCACTTACTCACAACTTATCTTGCGTTGTAGGTGTCAAGATTCGTTCCTATTACTAGTAGGTATAATTGCAAACTTGCAGTTTCTGTCACTTAGTAAATAGCACATATTATTGTCAGCATGATCGCTTAAAGCTTAGAACTCACCCGATGTCTGATGACTCAGGCCGACTGGTTTTGGTTCTTGTAGCCACACTTCTGAAGTATTAGAGAAATGAAACTCACTGAGACTATGAACTGCTTTTACTCTTATTTTCCACAAAATAACATATAAATACATAAAGGCTTGTAACCACTTCAAGCGTTGAAAAAACGAATGCGTCACCGGCCGTGCGCCTCCTCCGCTTGCCCGACCGGTGGCGCCATCTCTTACACTTTTGTAGCACTAGGCATCAATCACAATACTTTTAAGGTTGGCTAACAAAAGTCTGTATTTACGTATGCTATAAAATCCTATTAAGTTTTTTTGTGTTTTTTGAATGCATTTTGACAACCTTTGACAATGATTTTATATACTACTAGATTAGCAATTTACGGCACCGACGCGTTGCCACTTCGAAGATGCCTGTGGTCATATCTGACATCAGTTGCCAGCTTGATATTAAGTGAGTGTGACGTCTTCGCTATGTAATGAAAAATTCATCTAACTGTTGTTAAAAATTGTGTGTCGCCGTCCGAAAAGGACTTTACGTTTTACAAATAATTTTGCTTAATTTTCATCATATAGTCTAAAATAACATTAGAAAACAATAGAAATATTTCATGCATTACTTTTGCCATCGGTGTTGCCAGGAAAACCTTTTTACGTTTCCCACATTTTTGGGAGTTTAGTTAATAAAAGAGTAATTGACAGAAGTGTGCGCCAGTAATATCGGTGTGCCTCGGTAATTAAATTTCGGGCACGACTGTAATATGCTTAAAAATTACGAGAAAAAGGTTTAAAAATAATAATTCATGTTATTCATCATCATAACGTGAAATCATCATAAAATAATTTTAGGTTAAGTAGCAATTAGAACGATCTCTTATTTGTTTTTCAGAGTACTAAATCATCAAAAAAGCAGGGAGCAATGGATAAGAAATATACGACCATCTACAGCTACCGTCATACGCTACAAGGCCCTGTCTGACTCCCATTAGATGTGAAACCAGTCTGCGTAGGCGCCATTAGTTCCGAAGCAAGCTTCGGAGTTCCTGTACCAGGACCTCAGTTCCTATGCCAAAATATTGCTCACTCCATTCCGAGACGTTGACCACAAAGTGTTTCTCTTCACTTTGTCATAGGCCTTTGGCCTTTCTTTAGCATCTTCTCAGCTATGCGCCGCTACACTCAGAAGGCTGATTCCCCGGTAGTTTTCGCAGTCTTGCCAAAAACCTTTACCCTTAATTAAATATTGGCACAATAACAGCCTTTGTCCAGTCATTTGGAATTTGACCCAGCTGCCAACAAAGTTTAAAAAGGCACCACAACAAGCCTACCACTATTATTTACCAAAATAAAGTTCATAAAAAATCTGTAAAATATACCATGTTAAAATTTGTTGAGTTATAAAATACATAAGTAGGTACTTAAAAAGTATCGTAGTCTCCGAGTTAGATAATAAGACATTCAGCAGTGAAAACTGCATCAAAATCCGTTTAGTACTAATATTTTTTCTAAAATATTTCCAAATTGCAGACACACCTCTGTTACAATTTTATAATAGTATAGATGGAAACTATAATTAAATTGTGTTCAAAATATGCAACAATGATTACATAATTAAATACATTCGTTCATAACATAATACATTAATTCCTGGGAAATGATTTCTGACCTCTGGCAACTCTGTTCATTTTCACGATAGAAATGTCTTGTCTCATTTCAACGTAATTAGTTAGACCGTGGAAGAAATGGGACAAATATAGTTTACTATGGCGTAATGTATCGGTTTCAAAGCTACGTCTTTTGAATTCACCAGTGGCTATGCACTTCGGAGAATTGTTTGTAAGACGTTGCTTCTCTAGTATTTTATAAGCTCATTGATCTTTGATGGCACAGGCCGCCATAATTTAATTAAAACTGGGAGCTGTCAACAGGAGCGTGTGAGGTTTGGTACTATTGAGCCGGCCGAGAGGGTTAGCCGGTTCCGGCTACCGTTTTCTGGCTATATTTTTCGTGCGTGGACTTTCTGGGAGTTATTATTCTAAGTAAATCCAATGATCCATGATTTCTCATAATACGAGGGTAGACTAGCGGTATTTTTTACACGCGTTGTACATTGATGGTTTAGTACTTTAGTCAACATTCGTTGCACTAAACGGCAACGCAATGAATCCGACTCATTACGATGTTAACTATTACATGAGCATTCGTAGCTACGGCCGCTTCTCCAAGCGACTGAAGGGGGGGGGGGGGGGGTACTAGAGGTGCGGCTAGTGTAATGCGGTTTGTGCGTTATTGATAAAATAATAGGAGGTTATTATGATTATTACAAATTTTGAATATTTTATTATTTTCTCGCTGTTGTAGTCTGTGCTGTTAGTGTATACATAATGTAAGCAAAATTATTATTACCTACCTAATTGGTACAAATTACCTTGCTACTCACTCTCGTGCAAAGCAGCCCACCTTTTCCGCTTACACATAAAATGATAGACATCACAAAAACTAAACTTTCATTCGCTAGCACTTAGCACAATCCATGCGCGTTTAGTTTCTTTACAAAGCGTCATCACTACAAAATGTACTAAACCATCGGAACTGTGTAGTTCTGATAACAGACATTTGAATGTGGAGTAATTTAATTTAAAATAAATGGTTATCATGTTACACTACCCACAATTTCTGCTTTGCCAAAAGGTCGACAAGTAAAGAATGCCTCAATGCATTCAGTCCGTCTCTTTTATGTGTTAGTATTTATTTTTGTGATAAATATTAAATAAATAGCCGCTGAATATCGTAATATCGATATCGTATCGATACAATTTTATCGTTTGGTCATCCTCTAGCGTTAATGTAAAATAATTGCTTTTTTTTATGTGTGCGTGAATTGCATTTTAAACCAATCATGTACTAGCGTCATTGGTGTTAATACACTCTCGCGCCACGCCCCCGTCTTTGTTATTACACGCGCCAATGTGCGTGTGACAGTATGTATGTATGTAAATTCTTAATTGTACAAAAAAAACCATAAATGACAAAAAGAGATAAAGTGATGTACAAAGGCGAACTTATCCCTTTAAGGGATCTCTTCCAGTTAACCTTTGAGTGGATTAAAGGAGTATCATAGAACAGGAGTATAGGAGTACAGGTGCATAGGAGTAGCATAGGAGTATGATAGTCGTGGAGGGAGATGTTTGGCGACACCGGTTCTCACGGAAACTAAGCAGTATGCCATTTCTCCTTGTTATGCTGTGCTATATTACTACGAGCCATACTAGAGGGCGCTACGAACGCCAGCGTTTATTTTACCAATTGATAAAAATAAACGCTGGCAACATTTAGAATCGTTAGGGGCGGGGTTTATTCAAATTAGTTCCAATCCCTTTCCTTTGGAAGGGTACCTTAGGCTTTGGGCTATAAAAGCCCCTGCAGCTCTCAAAGAGCTCTGTAAAACCCACTACCCGGCTCTTATTAAAATAAAATAATAAAGTCGATGTGCGTTACGTACGAAACGGATATAAATTAATACCTGAGATATCCTTTTTACTTTGGGTAATTTCATTTATACCGTAAATATTTGTTTTGAACTAACTTCGTTCTATAAGATTAAATAGCACGTGAAAATTATAATTACCTACTCAATTGATCCTAGTAGTATGAAAGACGCTACACGTACGGTCTAAGAGAAACCCTGAGTTCCCCAACAACTCCCCTACCGGTCGGCCTGGTACAGTCACAGATCAGTTTGCGTATTCAGCGAGAGTTTAAAATAAACCGTTACAAAGTGTAAAGTTAAGTCAAAGTCAAAGTCAAAATATTTTATTGCATAAGAGCACATGTCAAAAATAAAATAATACATTAAAATTTATACAATTATTAATTTTACCATGTCAATTTAATACTATTCCTATAACCTACTTATGCCTAATCAAATATTTAATGTCAATAATAATTAATTTCAATAAATATTCATGTTTCATATTATAATATCAACAATTTTAATATTACCTATTCACTATAAAATTCCTTAACGCTATAAAATGCTTTTTCTAATAAGTATTTCTTTAACCTGGAGACATATAAGTTAAAAGAAGGAGCGTCTTTGACCTCTCTGCTCAGTTTATTATAAATGCGTACACCTACCGCCCGCAACGAATTAGAACTTCTCGTCAACCGCACAAGGATCAAGTTAAACCCAAACTGAAGTTTGCCTTTGGATGGGGTCTGGCCAAGACAACAATAATCCTACAACATGTAGTCCAAACCATCACACATTCCAAGCACACAAACATCATATCATTCTGTGAAGGTGGGAATTTAAATGCTCCCCTACCGAGGGCCCCGCTTTCCCGCGTACGTCGTTAGGGTCATCCCCGCATCACCGCCTAAGTATGTGATATACCATAGGCAGGACAACAGAGACTGGAGCATGCAACTGTAATGAACCGTCCGTCAATGATAATAAGTCGATGTTCCATTGACCGTTCGTGGCACCGTGCGTCGGCGCTTCGTTCGAATTCAACAGACCTGACCGATAAGCACGACTTTGACGATCCGAGCAAAAGACAAGATATAAAAAAGGTTGGATTTTATATGAGGGAGACCACATTCTTACTTCATCTAGTACAAAATAAATCGCACTCCTGGATACAGTCTCGAAATATCGAAACCTCTAAACGACAATTAAGAATATAGTGACATATCGAAGTTAATAAAACTGCAGAACGTAATAATAAATAGAGCTTGAGAAATGTCCTTAATTTTAATCTAAAACTTAGCTGCCGATTTCTGATGACTACGCAAACAGGTTTCCTCGCGTTGGCCGCCCGACAACTCGCTCACACACACACTGATTAATTAGTACAACGTAGACTAGCTGTCCGACACAAAACTGATTGGAAAAACGCAAACACTCCCGCGCAACCTAACGAAGTTACCGCGACCGCGTCCTAAAATCTTCTGCCCCGAGATACCAGCGCAAGCGTCCATCCCCTAAGTATATTCCTTCCTTGGATCACCCCCGCACACCACTTGGGCTTTGTTCCTTCCGCACTACCTAACCTTCAATTGCCCATTGACCATTAGTTCAAATTTCTAACTAATTTCGGCATGGCTATCCACATCTGCACAATGTTCACAAATGCATTGGAGGATATGTTCAAGACGCTGGACTGGAGGGGGCGCGGCATTAACATAAATGGCGAATACTTCTCACACTTACGATTTGCAGATGATATCGTCATCGTGGCGGAAACGCTGCAAGATTTGCAACATATGTTGAATGGCCTAGCTGATTCTTCACAACGCGTTGGTCTTCGGATGAACCTGGATAAAACCAAGGTTATGTTCAATGAACATGTAAGTCCGGAACCAATTGCAGTTCAAGGCAATATTCTCGAGGTTGTTAAGGAGTATATTTACCTCGGGCAAACTATGCAATTGGGTAAAAACAACTTCGAGAAAGAGGCCAGCAGAAGAATACAGCTGGGATGGGCAGCGTATGGGAAACTGCGTCAAGTCTTCACATCGCCAATTCCACAGAGTCTAAAGACGAAAGTCTTCAATCAGTGCGTCCTGCCCGTCATGACATACGGTGCCGAAACATGGACACTCACTGTAGGGCTGGTCCACAAAGGCAATATTCTCGAGGTTGTTAAGGAGTATATTTACCTCGGGCAAACTATGCAATTGGGTAAAAACAACTTCGAGAAAGAGGCCAGCAGAAGAATACAGCTGGGATGGGCAGCGTATGGGAAACTGCGTCAAGTCTTCACATCGCCAATTCCACAGAGTCTAAAGACGAAAGTCTTCAATCAGTGCGTCCTGCCCGTCATGACATACGGTGCCGAAACATGGACACTCACTGTAGGGCTGGTCCACAAATTTAAAGTTGCTCAACGTGCTATGGAAAGGGCTATGCTCGGAGTTTCTCTAAAAGATCGAATTAGAAACGAAGTGATCCGACAGAGAACCAAAGTTATCGACATAGCCCACCGCATTAGCACGCTGAAGTGGCAATGGGCCGGTCATATAACCCGAAGAACCGATAACCGTTGGGGTAGACGAGTTCTTGAGTGGAGACCACGGATCGGCAAACGTAGCGTGGGACGTCCTCAGACTCGGTGGAGCGATGATCTTCGCAGGGCGGCTGGCAAGAGCTGGATGAGAGTGGCCGAGGATCGTGCTCAGTGGCGTGCCATGGGAGAGGCCTATGTCCAGCAGTGGACGAACATGGGCTGATGATGATGATGATGATCCACATCTGCGTGCAATCTTTCCTTTGTTTCTGTCGGCGCTTTCTAGTGATAATTCTTAACGTTTTCGACAGTAAAGCAATACAAATTTGGTGTCCTTTGTTTGATTTTAAGGAACTATCGCAATAAATATTGTCTAGCTATTTTAAAGGGTCGTAAAGTTTCAGTTCATTCACAAAATTGTCTAACGACTGCACGTGCACGTAACTATAAAAAATTTGTAAGTACGAAACAAAAAATCCTTATGCACCGAACATGAACCTTAAAAATACTACGATATTTACTAACTTAATATTAAATATATCTTACATACTAGTCTATTATAACGTCCGTTACAGCTCATATTTTATACATCACTACTACCGCTTTTAAACGATGAAACCTCAGCCCAACTGGTAAGCTCTCTCACTGCTAATAACTGTTCTAATTTGTTCTTATAAAATTGTATTGCTGTGTATGTGTTTCTTTCAGATTGTATTTAATTTTATTCTATCTTTTATTTGTATTAACTTAAATCCTGCGACCGTTTCTTTAACTTCGTTCTGTAAATTTCTAAGTCTTTGTAATAACTATAAAATTCAACTTACTTGCTCAACGGTCGCATCTTTAACTTTTAAAGAAACACGGTTGCTGTACCGCACCTAAGTCTTAACGGTTTGAAATTTCAAACCGTAACCGTCACTGAGCTTTTAGCTTCTTTATTTATTTCTATTTATTTATTTATTTATGTAACGTAGAGTTTACTTCCTTACCTTGCCACCTGTAAACCTTTCGAACTGATGCCACACTACTACTTGGCGAGCTTTAGCTCGCTGGTTAGACTCTCGTCGCTACGAGCTTCAGCATGGCATCAGTTCCCGCTAGTGGCCAGACTGTAAAGCACTGTACACCTTCACAGGGCAACTACCTACGGGCTCACAAACACCAAGCTTCACACTTCCTCGAGCCACCTGCAGGGCACCTCTTGCCGGTTACTTGGACACTGTACCCCTGCCGAGCTGCTACCAGCCGGTTACTTGGACAGCCGTACCCTTGCCGAGCTTTCTACGCCCTTGCAGCCTACGAAGACCTGCCGAACCTAAAGCCTGCGCTGCTCCACGTCGGGTCACTGCCAGGGGAGTGCGAGCGATCACGTTAATTGACTCAAGTAATCCCCTAGGGCGAACTTCTGTACCTGACCGGGTAACATCTTTTATTATCTGTTCTGAGGTCCATATATAAATTAAAGAGTTTTAGTGAGGTAAGCCCGACTTGCCTTACGCCGCACTCCAACCCATACTCGTTTGACAGCCCATTGCCCCACTTAGCTATATTTATTTGACTCGCGTACCAGCACCTGAATATGCGTATTATCTCCTCTGGTACTTGTGCTTCTTTTAACTTACTCCACAAAAGTTCGTAATTGACCAGGTCAAAAGCCTTTGAGAGGTCAAGAAAACACGCATACACAGGCGTCTTCCTTTGCGTATAGTATTGAACAACGTGCTTTAAGCTCAGTATTGCGCTATATAAAACTGTTTGAGAAATAAAGAATTAAAATCACTCGTAGTTTATATTACGACAAACTAACTATAACCATTTTTTTGTAATATATTTTTATTCTAAGCTTAAATTAATAAAACATATTTCATATTATTAGGAGATACTAGAGTTATGAGTTTAAGTTAACATTTGCTGTTCATGTATTTTTAAAATATAATTTTTATTTTAGTTTTGAGAACCAAAATTATAAAAATATGCTTTCATAATGTTACTTTAAAACGTTTCAAATAGTTGCTATAGCCAAGAAGTTATTAAAACTTATAGTTTAGGTACTCTTACTTTACTAGCATATATTCTATGATTACGGCACGCTTTGCTGACGCGATTAACATATTAAAACAACATTAATAAACATATTCCACTTTAAATTAATCAAAATAACCTACCTATAAGACTTAAGACGACGCTTCCCACACATTCATCCACCGGTAAGCATACCTTGGTGTTTCTTCGCCAATGAGCTATACAGCTTCAATGTTTAGTTTAGACTGATTTTTTTTCTAAATTGTGTTGTGATTTTTTAGCACAAATCTACCCAAATCAACTTTACTGTCCTACCCGGTTTACTAATGCCGTAATACGCTGCCGCTCCGCATCTTGATGTCTAAACCCCCAATTACGGGTAAGTTTCCATATTTTTTCTACATTTAAACTCGCCATCACTTTCACTTTCTCCATGATAAACTCTAATACTGTGAATCTCTTGTTCACAAGGGAGTTTAGAGCGGTCTGATTTTAGAACATCCTACGAAATGTACTCTTCTCGAGTTTAGAGGTGTCTGATTTTAGAACATCCTACCAAATGTACTCTTCTCGAGTTTAGAGCGGTCTGATTTTGGAACGCCTTACCAAATTTACTCTTCTCGAGTGTAAAGTGGTCTAAATTTGGAACGGTCAAGAAAATACACTCTTCTCAAGTTTGGAATGGCCTTGGTTTAAACCGGCTTCCAATAACTTAATATTATCTCCATCTCGGAACCACTACCGTTCGTATGGTAACTTCATATGGAACTCATTACAAGTAAGGCAGAACAATTTATAATTTTAACGCGTTCACCGTGATTTTAACTAATTTAGACTAGGGTAAACGCTCCGTTTCACTCTATGTGCCTACCCAGTTAATTTTCAAGAAAACCATTTTTGAAATGTGTTACTAAGAAGCTTGTTTGATGATATTTACCTAGTATCACTGCCTGTAATAATTTCACTTCTAGAAGCATTCTGTCTTGGCTGATAATCTGCCAGCACTTTTAATTCTTACACTTAAATGGAGTAAATTAGCCTTTCTGCTTCCCATAATAGCTGTTAAATACTACTGACTTTTACTGTTAAAAAAAGTAGAAAGGGTAGTTTTACTTTCTGGAAGCTGACCTTCAAATACTTGTTTAAAAATATAGAATTGCCTAACTACGCTGTATTTTGATAGGAGTTGAGGTATATTAACACAAAGTGTATATGTATTAATATAAGAACTACAGTAATCTTGTAACTTAGTGGTGGACTTTTAAAATAAAGCTGTTGTTACTAAATGTAATATGTATTCCATTTCAACCACATCATTCGTTTGTCGATGAAAGTATCTGGCGCCGAGATAAATAAATTCGATACTTTTATTGCTCTGGGAATAAGCCAACCTACACCCTGTAAACTAGTTTCTTTCCTTTTAGCCGAGTACTACTTAATATACTTCTTAAAATACCTACTACCGAACATTACAATTTCATTATATTTAAACTCTTTCACTTTATAGCTATCTATCTCAATTTTTTCTTTCCTTCGACAGTGTTAATGGATTTCGTTTTTTTAGTTCTAGCCAGTTTAAAAACATTCTTCCAATCAGAAACGCTATTGACTGAAATGTTTTTTGAAGCGTGTTCAATAGCTGCATGCATTGAATCGACTTCCATGTGGCTATGCCCACTTTTAAGGAACTTTTGCTCAATTATTTGTAGATAGTCTATCTTCTGTACTGTCCAGAGTAAGAGAGCGGAATTATATTGATTCCGGTTCTGGCCACTGCATGTATCCGAAAAAATGCTTAATTCTGTCACGGTTTCCGGCAATTGAGATAAGTAGTAGAAAAGGCATGTGCCAATTTCACAACTGCCTTTTTTACCATTTATTTCACTCCAGCAAAGAAAATAAGCATTATTTGGAAGACTGGATTCATAAATGGTGAAATTGAAGAGAACTAATTTTCTCATGTAGTATAATAGACTTTCCCCACTACTAGGTATCTGTAACACTGCCTGTAAATCAATAGTTATTGACATAAACGTTTTATCCATATTAGCACGAGCTTTGTCAGCATCTTTAGCTTCTTGACAGATCGTCTTCTTTCGATTGAGCTTTTTCATATTTTGTGAAAACGTTACAGAGAACTTTTTTTGGGCTAAAAAAACTGTAATTGTATTCTTTATTAAAAATATCACGGTATTTAGACTCTGAAACTGGCTTTTTATTTATCTCTTTACATGAAGCTTCATACAATCTGTACATGTTAACGACCGATTTTAAATCAGGATATTTTTTTTACTGTCTTTACGGCAATAGTGAGAATCTATGACAGGAAAAGTCTCTATGTGATCCTTGACCAGTTGAACATCAGCTACTTTAGTTTTATTCGGTGGACTTTTCTTGCCACGTTTATCAGCCTCGGCATACAAACCCAATGAATCCATTTTATTCACAGCATCGGATATGACATCCACACTTATGCACAATGTGGCCAAAAAAAACTTTTGACAAACTTGCACTTCGTCATTGTTTTTCTGCAAGAAACATTTTTTACTAAATGAGCGATCTTTTTTATTTGATGCCTTTTGTACTTTCTTTGTTTTTACAGGCTGAACTTTAATGCAAGAAAGAATGAAGTTCTTCCTTGCTCGGAAATCCATACTGTAAAAATTACGGCACAAACTGTTACGTTCTGCTGAGGTAAACTTCTCAGTACATTTGAACAGGCATTTTCCACATTCAATAGGCTTCGGAACTTTAGCAGGTCGTTTAATACCTTGGGTCTCATAAGACAGCCCATAAATTTTTCGCTTTTTGGCAATATTTTTTTTCCATTCAGGTGGTTGTGCCCTCCTACGTCGCCTTAAGGGTTTGACACAAGTCCAAACTCTGTCCAAAATGTTTTCAAGAATAAGCAATATCTTCCACTTGTGGACGAACACTCAATCTTTCAGGAATCATAACATAATTACAGTCAGAATCAATTGGTTTTGGTGTATCGTACTCTGAATCAGGAACGTCGCTATTAAGTCTATCTAAACAAGTACCTTCTATTGAAATCCAAACTCGCTCTAAAACATTATCAAGAATCGCCATAGAAAATTCTTTCTGTTTGGATGGACTCGAAATTTCAGGAATATTATCATGGTCGCAATCAATTTTCTTTGGTGAATCGTTCTCTGAATCTAGAACATAAGAAGGAGCTCTTTCTGAACAATCACCTTGTACTGAAATCCTAACTGGTTCTAAAGCTTCATCAAGAATCACCATAGAAAGTTTTGCCTGTTTCGATAAAATAGTCGGACTTTGAGGAATAAAATCACAGTCGGAATCAATTTGTTCCGGTGAATAGTCCACTGGATCTGGCATGTACGTGGGATCTTCATCCGAATAGTCACTGCCGAATAAACAGGTATCATCATCTGGAAGAAGTAATAAATATTATTAAAAGTCAAATGAATTAAATTATAAATTTACATAGGTAACAAGTTAACCCTACTATCATAACTCTAATAATATTAATTTAATTTTTGAGATAAGCTTTTTTTGGTTACTGTATTTTTATATTCGTCATAAATCGCATGCCAAGTCAAATCAAACGAAGCCAATCACGAAGGGATTGTGCTCGCCATGTCATGTTTAGATTAGGAGTTCCTTTGGCCACCTTCTGTCTTCATCCTAAGATCAGTTCGATGGAAGCATGCCATTAAATTATACACTAATTGCCATTAAGTTAAATAACGCGAGTCTTCCATACTAACCATAATCATCGTTGACAATGTTGTGCATTCGGGCGGCGATATACATTTGTGATTCATCAAAATCGGAAGATCCACTGTCTGAAATCAAATAAATGAAAGTATGAATATAAAACTGTAATGAAACTTAACATTTTACGTATCCAGAACCATGCAAAAATACCATTTTTATTGTTTCGCAGATCACAAGTTAGGTTTTCATTTGATGTAGAAACACTAGGACCAGTCATTGAAAATCTGGCAATAGAAGCAACTGATCCCGCTGGAATGCAAAAAACAATAATTTATTAGGTATTTCATAATTTAATCAAACAGCACAAATTAGCCCACACAACTATTATTTTGCAACATTGGAAACACTTAAATTTGCGTAAAAAAGTTAGTGTTAATACCCGATAAGTCGCTCTAGTCGAAACACTGATAGTGCTGTCTCGTTTCGTTAGCGCACTACACCACCGAACAAAACGAAACAGCAACATTGCTTTTGAGCCGAGATTTATGAAAATATCATCAAAAATATTATATTTACACCTGTGAATACTGAGTTTAATTGTTAACTAAACACAGATTTATAGGCCATAGCATCATTAATCTTATTTTGTACGAAAATTGAAAATGTTACTTTAAGGTTAGAAAATTTTATTTTACCTGTTTCTAGCGTGTTATTGCAAGCTAGCTGCACTAATCTTCTGCCTCGGTCACCCATCACGCAACTTTTAACACGTACACAGCCACCATTTAATATGTACACAACTTTTTAAACGTTATTTTCTATTTAAATAAGTATCGCCACAGCGAAGCGCTTGCGATCGTGTCGCTAACTGATCGAGACTGCGCGTGACCTTGAGTCGTCAACCATACTTATTGGGTTCTTCCCCGGATAACGTTCGAATTAATTTTGTTATAGGCTCATGCGAAAACCCGGTAACTAGACTTTACATTATTTTCTTAAAGATTTATTTCAGATAAATACTATAAATGTTTTTATTGGGTTTCCCTTTTTAGTACCTTGTACGTATTACATGTAATATCGTAAAAGTAAAACCCGACAAATGTCTTTAACGTATTCTGGTTTTCATTAAAATATTTTTTAAGACTAAATCGTAATGAAGTAAAACCCGGTGAACACTAGTAACTGGTTCTACATCATGTGTTTATTTTAATTTTGTACAAATGTCATTTTACTAAATACCTATAAATATATATTATGTGGTTCTAGCACTAAGTAATACTAAAAACTGAGGCCTTAAATATACTTATTACTATTTACATTACAAACACAGGTAAGAAATTAGGGGTTCGATATTTCTCAGAAAAGGATGGATGAGCGACTCCTTCAAAAGCACCGGTATGTTAGTTATGAGACACCATGAATTCTTCATTTAATTTTTTTTCACAAATGAAACAGGTATCACTTTGTGCTATGGTTACTTTATCTTGTTCCGTTAAGGATAAAGGACATTTTACAAAAGTGTGCTTTTTGCAAATGTTCTCTAAATCTTTTTTTAATAATTTCATAAATGATTCGGCACAATTTTGACCTGTGTATATTCTATATACAGATAAACTGTCATCATATGAACATTTAATATAGTATCCAAAACTGTACATTACATGTTCCTGAACATTGGTTGTTGAGGATTTATTCGGGTCGTTGATACAAGTTTCAATGGGTTTTAAAAATGTTTCGAGATCGGCATATATAACAAAGGGGACCCTCAATTTACGATCGTAGTTATTGAATGATATTTGGTTAGAGGGAACTAATTCCTTAAACCAGTTTCTTTTATTATCGCTTTCAGAGGGTAAGTTTGTACATACATGAAAACAGACATTTTTTTGATGTTTCTGCAAATTTACATGTGAAGTGAAATAAATTAAACAACCATCACATAAGTGGATTGCATGCTCTGACGTCGTCATTTGTTTTGATACTAATCGCGATAGACTTTTTATGTAACAATATGAAAATGAAAATGAAAAATTTATTTTGCAAGTAGGCCGTATAGGCTCTTTTACATGTCTGAATCTACTAGCGCTTCGGAAAATGGAAGATACTACTGAGAAGAAATGCCGCAAGAAACTCAGCAGTTTATTTTTTTTCCCTCTCTTTTCAAAACAGATTACAGTGCAATTTATCACAGTAGTACATGGCATACACAAGTTACATAAAAAATATATAATAAAAAAAAAACAGCAAATAGCACAGCAAGCTTTAAGCATATTGAATTTACTGGCACTAGTTAAGAATGATCAGGAGATGTATAGGGTCCCCAGATCAAAGAAATTATATAGGGATGTATATGGTCCCTGAAATAATAACAATCAAATACTTAACAAACTGGAACAAATTACCTTGCTACTCCGCCAAACCAGTACCAGGCTCGTGCAAAATAGCTGCGTCTGTGCGACACATATATGTTCATGCAAAATCCCACCCTCCTCCGCTTCCACACGAAACAACATATATCACACAGACTCAACTACACACCACCACAACTAAACACTAAAACTACACGATCGACGCGCGTTTCGCCTCTATACGCGGCATCATCAAGACCGACCCGTACGACCGTTTGCTACTTGAACGAATGGCGTACTGACAAACTAAAATATTTTTCTTTAATCCCGCCTACCGCCAACATTTTTGCACTACTACCCTTAATATTTTTCTCAAAGCCTACCCTGAAAATTTAAAAATAAAACAAAAGTACCCCTGTATATTATCACAAACTACCCACATAATTTATCTCAATCTCAGCTACCCCCATTGTTAAAGACAGAATTTAAGCATACCCGCAACAAAGGAGAAGAAGGAAAATTAACCTGTTCATTGACAATGGATCCCGCGTTGTTGTACCTATAGTTGCAAAACTTCTGAAATATTCGGAATTATTCCGGAAAACTTCCGGGAATATTTCGATTACTCGGAAACTTTCCCAGTAATAAAACCGGTCACGTGCGAGTTGGACTCTTTTATTATATTTAACAGAAAACATTCCTTAATCATAAGGGTGCATACATTTAGTCATTCTACTTCAGAACGAGTAATTAAAAAAAGTGACAGGAAATTCGATTCTAATGATGTCAACACTAGAAAGAGACAGAGGCGTTTAATTCGAGTCTTTCGCTTAGACCGTTTGTGCTGTTCACAGCGCGCAGTCCATCAGTTCATGGTTCGGCCATTTTGGAATTAAAGTGATATATTTTTATTTTAAAATGTCCGTATGAAATTATACATACATATAATATCCAATCAGGCTTATATTACGACTATTTACGACCGCTAGTCAAGTCTTTCGTCGGCGATGTGACTTTGGTTAAACAACCTCCCAGAGACTTTAAAATGCGTAACACCAGCATTTCATCTTTATTAATCATCATCAAATTAATCTATGATCACTGAAAACATAGATTTAAAAAAAGGATCAGGCTTTTTGTATTATTACAAAACATGGTTGTATGTGCCAAAATACCTTTGCCTTTCAACACTAAAAATGACAGCCCGAGGCCGAGCGGAACATAGACTTACTATTGAGAAGACTAACGCCGAGCGTGTCTCCGAAAGGGACAGCAAATACACACACATGAATATTTAGGGTTACCATCTTTAAGGCAGTTTTCCCTGGGGTCATTTACGATGTCAATAAAAAAAAACAATCTTTTTATAAATTGAAAAAAGAAGAATTACTTTTGGAAAATGTTTTTAATAATTAACAGGAATTTATAAAATCACTCTTAATAATAATAATAATGCTATTCCAATTTATTGACAACCACAACATAGATATAATAAAACAAACAAACTACATAAAAACTAAACCTTAGTACTAAAATTATAACTAAAATAAATCAAAAAAAGAAGGCCCCCGTGGCATAGTACCGAAGATACTGGCAGCATTACCTCTCTGTATAGCTAAGCTTATACGTTGTGCGAGGTAGCTGCCAGCTCATCGGTCACCTGTGACGTCGACCAGCCTCTTCGAGATCTCTTTGAAGAGGCCTAATGCGCTAGGACCCCACGGACCAAGGGTCTCGACTCCGAATGGAATAAAGTTATATTCGGAGTCGAGACCCCTATATTTGTTACTTTTGAGCTTTTCGGCCGCTTCAGCTGCTGCGCCTGCTTTAACCGAAGTTCCATGGAGGTGAGACGGGGCCAGAGTGTCTACACAGGTTGCATCCCACACTAGCACCCGTCCCAACTTCCACGGAACCAAGGTCATTCCGTCCGGTCTCTTGCCATCGTCTCTCGCGATGCCAGCTGGCTCTAAGAGAGCCGGCACATTCACGGTGGCAAGAGAGCGGCGGATAATTTCGTTAAGCGCAGCATGTCTTGAGAAGCGGCCTGCGCTCTTTTGGCATGAAAGGCCGTGGTGTCCTAACCGGTCGACATCAGTGCCGCAGGGGCACGTGTGTGGAGCGCACACCGGGATTCCGAGCCGCAGACAAACTGCCAGACGGAGGGTGTCGGGAACCAAGAAAGTGCCGGTGTTAGGAGATGGATGGGCGTGCAACCAGTACCCGGCTTCCTTGGTTCCCACCGCCAGCAATCTTGCACGGTCGGAGTTTGAGCTGCGGCTCAGAATGGAGTCGTATGTAAATTTACTCGATGCGTCATCCCAGCTCCTCTGTAAATTTGGATTATCGGGAATTTTGCTCCCCGGGCAAGCCATCAAAAAAGCGTTTCTAGCATCCTCCATACCCGCAGTCTCATAGTTTATAGGGAAAGCCCTTAGGATTTTACCTACGAGACTGGCAGAACTATGGATGGACGACAGAAAAGCGGGTAATGCTACACTAGAAATTTTGCGTATCCCTAACCCACCGTACCGGATAGGAAGGGATGCTTGAGTCCAGGACTGCTCGCTAAGCTGAATATTAAGAACTGATTCCAAATGACTTTTGATCAAGTCGTCCATTTTCGCCAAAAGATTTTGGTGTTTCCAAAAGGGGCAGCAGCGGAGCACGTATGTAGATTTTGGAACGAAAAGGCAAAATTTTATAATCATAAGTGCAAAATGAGGACTTATTTCACGAAGTCGGCTTGCATAATTTTGGAATTTGGAAATCGAATTTTGAATGTGGTCCGGAATTGAGTCTTCGAAAATAGGAGAACCTAGGAGGCAAAGGGAAGTTCTGTCAACGATTTTTATATTGGGAGCCAGTTCACAAAATTTCTGTTTCAAATCATCTAAATTACAACTCGAATTTTGAATAAAAAGTTCACACTTACTAAAGTTTAAATCCAAACCGATAGATTTGAATTTACTTTTAATGCATGAAAGGTCGGCGAGAACGGTGTCCACATCGCCTCCAAGGGTTCCGTTGTCTAAGTACCAGACGTTAAATTTTGATTTTAAATTTTGAATGATAGGGTTTATAGCCAGACTGATAATGGCTGGCCCGAGGGGATCCCCCTGCTGACAACCGACTTCTGATGATAATTCGTTTGCTCGGTACAGCAATTTCGTTGGGTCTGCGTAGCAATGGAGAAGGTAGTTATAGATTTCTGGCACGTTGTGTTTTATTTCTGACAGCAGGGTATCCCTATTTACCGAATTAAAAGCGTTTTTCACGTCAATTTTGATTAAAACGTCACATAGTACTTGGGAAAGGTAGGTACGCAAGGCATGGACGGCTGCCTCACACCCCCCCTTTACGCCAAAGCCTAATTGTACGGGTTCAAAAAGGGGCTGTAGTTTAGGTAATATATGCCGAACTGCAATTTTAGATGCAAGACGTCGGAGCGTTGAACCAACAGCAATCGGTCTCACTCCTCCGTCCTTTTTAGTGAGGGCGATGAGGTAAGCACCATATAAAATAGGTATTATTTCGGGGTTAATATTACCCGCGTACATGCTATTAACCAATTTTGTGAGAGAATCGATGAGTTGCTCACCTGCATCACCCACAGAATGAGATGTTAAGTCCTTCAAATGTTGGGGTGAGATCCCATCCAGGCCTGCAGCTGAACCGGTTTTGAATGAAAGAATGGTTAGTTAGTCTCGACCAACACCTCAAGAGACTCTCGCTAGAAGGTTGGATCAAGGGTCAGATACAGGACCCCAATTCTCGGGTCATGCGAGACGCTATCTCGCATGCCACATACGTCAAAAATGACAGATTTCCTTGGGATTTGACAGTTATTCTCGTGCGAGATGAATCTCGCATGAACCCAGAATAGGGGCCCAGAAGGCGGTACTCCTGGACACGTCACGAAACCCACACTGTAACAATAGATTTCGGTCAAAGTGTTAACAACACATTCTGGAAGATTCCAGTAGGTGCAATCCATGATTCCCGTATACGTGGTTCGTGGGGGAATCTGGAAGTTAAATCCAGAATACACTTCACGGGGCTTCATTTCATACAGCATTTGAGTCGACCTCCGAGTTACACGAGTGCATATTTTATCTGTGTACTAGTGTTTTATCTCGTAAAATAAACGATTAAATGAATCAAAATACTAGACTAACATGCTTTACAAAATAGGGTCCTGTATAAGTTTTCTCTATACCAATATTTCATCAACGTACTATTTACCCCTTAACGTGGGGTAATGTTCGTGGGAAAAAGTGACAACACTGAGTTTTAAGGTTATGTAAAAAGCACCAACTAAAAATGCATAAAACAGCTTTTATTTGATCTTGAAACACGTTAGGATGTGTATGTAAAGCGGGAAGAAACCATACAATATGAAACATCTGTTCTAATAAGTCAAATAAGATCAAATTTTTAAAAACTTCAGAGTGAAAAGATAGTTCATAAATTTTCGATTCACTGTCACTTTTGCAGCCTAAAACAGAACATCGCACCATTCTGCAGACTCGTTATATTGTTCTTAACGCCTGTATAAACAATAGTCCACGTAATTTTAAATAAATCGGACATTTTTTGTAATTTTTCCGGTGACATGGATTGAGCTTGTCACAAAACGTCAAAGTCTGTTTAGCATAGAAGTATGCCTAGCAAACTTCACCTTGAAAAAATTAAACATGCGATGAGGGACAAAACATATCAAGCTCTGTCTCTTTTTTTCACAAGCAAATTCATATTTATATCTTATTCTTGTGCAAATGAAAAGGAAGACGTCCATTGTTCTATAGCTTTCTCTTTCTACGGAGCGGAATGAATACTTCCTCCCCTCCCGGAATAGTTCCCCACCTCATACGTCCCTGGGAATGTTTCCGAATGTTTCCGAAGGAATCAAGGAAGTTTTCGTCTTTGCCTGGGAATACTTCCCAGTAGGTAAATTAAGTTTCCACCCGTGTTGATGTTAAAAAAGCGTAAATAAAACATAAATATTTATCGTATTACCTATGTCAGGGCAAGTTATGTACCAATTTTTGTAATTTAATCATGATTTTCTTATGTTGTTATATTCGATCGAATACGCAACTTAAAAACCTAGCCGCCGTGTGTTTT
This sequence comes from Ditula angustiorana, assembly GCA_963691745.1. Lineage (NCBI taxonomy): Eukaryota > Metazoa > Arthropoda > Insecta > Lepidoptera > Tortricidae > Ditula > Ditula angustiorana. Next base: position 13,526,073 of record OY829471.1, read on the forward strand.
TCTTCTGTCCCATGAATTTATGTAGAAAAGCGTAGATATACAGATACTTGTTACGTACATCCTCGTCTTGAATGTAGTCAACGCTTGTAGTCCAGGGCCCAATTTCATAAACGCGACAGGCGACAGGTGACAGTGACAATTCGGTGTACATTGCTTGTCCACTATGATGTTAAGTCTGTAGCGTTACTTGTTGACACAATAATGTACGGAAAACTGTCACTGTCACCTGTCGCCTGTCGCGTCGATGAAATTAGTACCAGTGTCCAATCTCATAAATGTGACAGGTGACAGTGACAATTTGGTATACATTGCTTTCCCACTATGATGTTAAGTCTGTAAATCTGTAGCGTTACATGTCGACACAGTAATGTACGGCGAATTGTCACTGTCGCCTATCGCCTGTCACGTTTATGAAATTAGTCCCAGAGCCCAATCTCATAAACGCGACAGGCGACAGGTGACAGTGACAATTTGATATACATTGCCTGCCCACTATGATGTTAAGTCTGTACAAGTCTGTAGCGTTACTTGTAGACATAGTAATGTATAGCGAATTGTCACTGTCACCTGTCGCGTTTATGAAATTGGGCCCAGGTAACTTGTTCATTGTTAATTTGTTAATTTTGCAATAAAAGAATACCATAACAGTAGTAGGGTTATTTTTGTGCACGAGTATGTAGGTATGTACCTATGTAAGGATTGGAATGATTAAAACGATGTTTTTATTAAGTGTTTAAAAACAATTTCGTCGTAGTTTTTATTATTTTGTTTTGGATTTCTACAAAGAAAGTCTTTATCGGTAATCGCCTGCCGGAACCATCCAGTGGATATCTACTTTTAGGTTTTTCCCCTACTAACTACGGACGTACTGCGTGTAATGTACATACGGTTGCAAAATTACGTAAGTAATTTTAACAAAAAGGCGCGTAAAATACCGATAGTTTGCGGCGTGTGTTATATAAAACATGGTTGTATGTGCCAAGATACCTTTGCCTTTCAACATTCAAAAATGACAGCCCGAAGCTCGAGGCCAAACGGAATGAATACTTCCTCCCCTCCCGGAATAGTTCCCCACCTTATACGTCCCTGGGAATGTTTCCGAATGTTACCGAAGATGGAATCAATCAAGGAAGTTTTCGGCGCGCAGAGCTGGCCGGCCGGGGCGGCGGCGGCGGCGCACGGCGTCTTTGATTTCGTTTACTTGCGTTGTGTGTGAGAGCTTGTAAAACGCCGCACGCGCCGTTCAGTTTATTCGCCTATTCTTCGTGTTGAATTACAGTTAAGTAATTTAAGCAAGGTACTTAGGTAGGTACCTCGAAATCAAGCTGAAGTGTAGAATTATTTCTAAGATGAAAGAAATATTCAGCTCGCACAGCCCTGTCGAATTTCCATCTCTTTCTATCGCGTTACTCTTACCAATTTTTTTTATACAACATAGGAAGGCAAACGAGCAAGTGGGTCACCTGATGGAAAGTGATTACTACCGCCCATAGACACCCGCAACACCTTACATCACATTTTGTATTTATTACAATCTTATATTTGCACTTAGTACGTATGGGACCAAGAGTTTTACAATAGCAAAGTTAAGTTTGTCCCTCAATTCGGTTTCTTTTTTCATTAAAGCAATGCTTGGTGCTTATTAGGTTTGTACGGAACCCTCGGCGCGTGAGCCAGACACGCACTTGGTCGGTTTTTAACGAAATTTTCGTATTTTTCGGCCATCGAAAACTTCCGAATGTTTCGGAATGATTCCGAATGTTACGGGAAGTATTCCCTGGGAAACATTCGGAAAGATTCCCGCTTGCATCTATAGTTGTACCTAACTATTTCCAAATGCTCTAAAACATTCAGACGAAATCCCTTTTTGCAAAAATGTAATATTTCATAAGAATGAGCATCTGATAATGTATGATCTGTGTCTATCAAATGTTTTGCAAAATTGGACTTCTCTGCGTGCTTATGCCTATAAGATGAAACATGCTCCTTATATCTAATATTAAAACTACGACCGGTTTGTCCTATATAAACGCTACTACAATCGTAGTGTATCGTCGTTTTGGAGTATATAAGCTCACTTGTGACGATACTTTCTGGTATATATGTATTTCCATTGCAACATCATAGCAACACCTAATCACATACTCATAAAAGGATAGACCCTTTCCTTTGTTATCGACTCACCCTCTGTTACGTTCAACTTGTAACGGCCCTTATAAGGCTCCGTGACAGTGATATGTTAGTTAAATATTATTTGGCATTTGTGTCTATAGAAATGAGAAATTTATTACCATAGTAAAAACAAAACCTATGATTTTATTGTCAGACTTCTTCAAAACTGAAATACATGTGGGCTATAAATTTACTCTAGACAAGTTTCAAGGAACATCGATTAATTTATGATAGTAAGAATTCCCACGTCATTCATAAGTACTAAGTAAAAAAGGGTAATTGCGTTTCTGCAAAAACAAAAGGGCAGATTTTAGGAAGGACCTTTGTTGTACAATTCTCAGCATGATATCAGATGACTGGAAATACTATTGTTTTATGAAATAGGATATTTTAAAAGAATTGTGTCTATTGCCTTTGGCGATGGCAATAAATAAAAGTGTTAAATGCATTGACAAGACAGCGGGTTAACAAATTGCGCAATTAAGGATGGGGCCCGACCTTTTAAAAACAACAGGAGTTCTGTCTATTGTTTAATACCTCGAAAACGAAATGTGGGAATTTTGTACGACAACGGCGATGACGATTCTGGTGGAGGGGGAATCTGCATCTGAATCAAAACTTTTGTGCATACAGGCAGTCAGGATAGAGAAGTCGGGATAGAGAGTTCTACCGAGATAGTACTACCGGGACGCGAAAGGAGTAACTCCTGTGAGATGGTTCTTGCCGGTTAAAGAGTGTAACTTTATTTTCGTTGTCGAACAATTGTGAGCGCGAATTTGATCGATCGCATAACGCGGATCAGTGTCAGTGTGCGTACTACGAGTCGACGCGGCAATAAGGCCGTGTCGAACCACGGGAACAACGCGACGGGAGGACCGCCTTCAATCGAGAGGGCGAGCGCAGAGGATCCGGTTTCCGATCACGGAAACCGACAGCTAAGCTTAGATTTAATTTGATTTGATTTGACTTTGTTCTGTTTTAAAAGTTGGCATTTATGACCATTACCTACTGTAGGAAATATTGATAATTCTGTTACCGTGATTTTATTAACATTATTTCTGCTCTTATTTCGAACGGTATAAAACTTTAACACAAAGAAAAATTAGGGCAATGGCAGGACTTGAACCTGCAACATCAGCATTCTTTGTGTTGTCATTACAATTTTAATTTAATAATTTGAATGTTAAAAACATTTAAAATAAAAATCGAAAGAAATTTCGGTTACAAAAAATTTAATAACAAACGGCGCCATCTCTCGTCAGCTGACGGTAGCTGTAAAGGTACCCAGTTGAATATGATAACTTGTTAAAAAGTTTCATATAGATGACACCGAGGGTAGTTGTACCCTTAAAATCAATAATGTAATGACCGTAAGACGAAGCACATTGAAAAATTCGCAGGGTAGGGCAGCGGCAGTGTGGCGAAACTGGAAAACGCAAGGCACGGAATGCTGATGTTGCAGGTTCAAGTACTGCCATTGCCCGAATTTTTCTTTGTGTTGTCAGTACAATTTTAATCTAACTATCTATTTATTGATTTCCATTTAAATCTACACTTACATGACCATAATTGACCATTACGCTATCTCACACACGTATCCCCTGTGTTAGACTTTCTTGACTGATGTTGTAGATGTGTTTAGGGAAACTATTAGATTAATTGCGGCATAAGGATTTCACAACGTAGAAAAGGGTCCGATTTTTAATTACATTAATAACTAGACGATCACATTTATTTAACTATGGCCAAATAATTAAGATATTAATTTATGTCAAATTCGTACGTAACACACATCGACTCTATTATTTTATTTTAATTAGAGCCGGGTAGTGGGTTTTACAAACTTCTTACCTGCGACCACTGGGGGTTCGGTGCCTACCTTTTTTTCCTGGGTACCTGATCGCCCGCCACACTCCGTACAAATAATACCATGTCTTTTCGTAAGTCCACTTTCAATTAATTAATCTATCAGCACATAAATATCCTATCGCATTATTCGCAGTACACTTTTATTCGTAACCCATTTTTAGAACTATCATAAATCTAACCTAACCTAACCTACGTTTTGGAGAAATTCAAACCTAACCTAACCTACATTTTGGACAAATTCAAGCCTAACCTAACCTAGGTTTTGGAGAAATTCGTAAGCCATAACTTTCAGGACTATTTTATAAGAACAATTTAGACAGTTATTAGCAGAGAGAGAGCTTACCAGTTGGGCAGAGGTTTCACCGTTTAGAGATGGTTGTAGTGAAGTATAAAATATGAGCTCTCTGAGAGCTGCAGGGGCTTTTATAACCCAAAACCTAGGCAGCCCTTCCAAAGGAAAGGGGTTGTAACTAATTCAAACAAACCCCGCCCCTAATGATTCTAAATGTTGCCAGTGTTTATTTATACCGATTGGTAAAATAAACGCTGGCTTTAGTAGCGCCCTCTAGTGTGGCTCGAAGTAAAGTAACACAGCGTAACAATACATAAATAAAATAATAATATCAATAAGTTAATTCAATGAACAAAATATTGTCATGATCAATAGTAAACGCCTAAAGTTATCATTTTAGCAATGTCATGATATCATTCTGCTAGTATGAATAAGGCGACCAATTTCAATACGCGCAGCAAGTGCGCCATAGCACAGGGGAAAAGCGGGTAGACTTGAGGATCGACTGTTCATGGTTCGATTCCGGAATAGGGACATTTACTTTTTCCATTTATTTACTTTCTCAGAATGTTAAGTATATTGTTTTTAAGTGAAGATGTTGCTTTAGAAGTAGGTCATTCTGATTTTGGGCGCAAGTTGAGAGTTCGCGTGTGAACGTGCGAGAAGTGGTGACAAATAGGTATACCCACTGAGATTAAATTGTGATAAACGAGAAACAATTTTTATAGATTTAAGGACATTATTTCGGATATAATTACAGCCATTATTTTGTAACCCCTAGGTCAGCCAGGTTGGGTTGAGCATGAGACAACCTCGGGGTAGGTAGGGCCTAAGTACAAGTTTCTCCGGGTAGAGTATTGGGCGCCTTTAGTTGGAGAGCCTTGTCACAAACAGGAACGATTCATCACCATTAAAACAACAAAATAGTTCTCAGAAGCAGTTTATTTCACTTATCAGTATACACACATAACAAGTTGGTAAGGTACCCAGCAGTGGGTGATAGATAAAGCTAACCAAAAGGTACTGAGAATAATCGCACTTCAGAATGTGCGAGCATTCTGAAATGCCATCACTATACACAAACAATGTGATTAATGCAATAGAAATATCGACTTTATAAGTGATTGCCGGGATAGGTGCATGAATAGCTTTACTTCAGACTGTGCAAGCAATCTGAAGCAAGGCCAGCATGTACAAGATATTATTCATACACAGGTGTACATGAATGTACCTGAATTCACACAGAAACAACAGAGCAGCAGAAAGATAGGTACTTAATGTTAAATGCTTTAAAGTCAGCACAGGTACAGGCGCTGCGCCAACTCGTGGGGTCAAAGTATAATTTTGTTACAGTATGTGCCGACCAACTGAAACAAAATTGTTGCACGCAAAGTGGGCGTCCCCAACCTGAGCACAAACCACACACTCTTCCTAGCGCAGAGGCAGCTTAAATATTAATTGGGCAAGGCTACGGTAAAGTTAAACTAGTCCAGCATTGAAATAAGAAAAGAAAAGGAAGGAAATTGTAACGTCACGCGGACACCGGCCACGCCCTAGCAGGCCGCAGCAAGCACAAGCAGCAACGCCGACTGACGACAGCAATCTCCAACCACACCTCTACCCGAAGGGTTAAACCGCCAGCTCAATTATAGGGTAACCTCAAAACCCTGGAACAAGAAAATTCCAGATTAATTATTTCGCCAGTAATGGGATGATGCCACTGTAGCCCTACAGTTTATAAACGTTGTAAACTTACCATTAAATGGGTTTATAGGTTAAAAGAAAACCGCATGGTTTTCACTCCGCTAACTTTTACATGTCCCGCAGTTCCATCGCTGAAACAAACATTTAAATTAGTTAAATAAAGATTAAAAGTAGCTCTTGAAGGTGATATTTGTTTGCCGTCATTAATACTCACCTAGTTATAGCAGTAAGCAGGTTAGGAGGTGGTCTTTTTACGTGGGGATACCATCACAAGGGTCTTTTGCTGTAACAATAGTAGAAAAAAAATTATAACACTATTCGAGATTCGTAAGGAAGGCACGTCCAGTCATTATACTCACGAGAAGGGAGGCTGAGAAGAGTCATAGAAGGTCTCCGTGAATGAACCGCTTTCAATTGGGCGCGGCCACCGCGTGCGTTGCGAGAAAGAAATGTTATTTTTCACCCATCCATGAAATACTATAACGGACAAGGCTGCCTCATTGCCGTGGGCGGCTGTTCAATAAGTTTTCTTCATGATCCTTTCCACGAAGAAATAATTTAGACAAGAGAAATGCAGCCACGCCTCGCCATCTCCGAAATAAAAGACGTCACACGTCAGCGCAACTTGTAACTTAGACTTTTTTTCCCCGACCTCTACTCTGCGCGGGCGCAGGAGTTCGAGCCATACAACCATACACTGCATTCCACCATTCGAAAGCTGAAATTATGAATAAAGTCAGAGAGCAGATATTCCTGGAGATGCAGAAAATCCTCATCCGTCATCCTTTCCTGAAAACTAAATTTATTAACCTAACGTATAAAACCGAACATAGGCATGCTGCAAACCAGGGTTGCTATATGAAAATAACAAAAGACAACTGACTGACAACAATAACTTAGCCTTCAGTGAGGTTTAAAAAAAACGGTGTCACAATTTAACCTTTTAAGTGATTTTTGTTGAAGGGGTAAGTTGAACGCTTTTATGACCTTTGTTTTTTCTGTCGTCATGTAGACAATACATTTTTACTTTTCTGTTGTGTACGACACTTAATCAGCAAACGGATATTCAAATTAAATCACCGACGTTAAAACCTACCTAGAACAAAACTTAATAAATTATTATTTTACGTCGTTAGATGTCGCAGTAAGATTGTAAATCCAATAAATATAAAATGAAAATCAATAATGCGAATTCATGACATTGGCGTCAACCTGGGCCCAATTTCATAAATGCGACAGGCGACAGGTGACAGTGACCTTTCGCCGTACATTACTGTGTCAACAAGTAACGCTACAGGCTTACAGACTTAAAACTTTAAAGAATACTATGGTACTACAACCGAAGCCTGATTACAGTACGAATGGGCCGGCTCAAACGAAGTAGTATCACGCTCCTACAGAGGCTACAGAATACCGCCAGAAGAAGTTGTGGTAGAACCACACTGTCTACGGTAGCCAGTTGCTGATTACGAAACGAATAGAGCGGCTCGACCGGGGTAGTACTAAACTCTTACAGAAAACCAGTGTGAGGTAGTGGCTACAATGTTAAAACTACACTGAAGCCAGTTGCTGGTTACGGAACGAATGATCGGCTTGACTAGGGTAGCACCACACTCTTACAGAATACCGTCATGAGGTAGTAGCTATAACGTTAGAGCCACACTGAAGCCAGTGGCTGGTTATAGGACGAATGGGTCAGCTCGACTAGGGTAGCACCACACTCTTACAGAATACCGGCGTGAGGTAGCAGTGTTAGAAATCAGAAATCATTTATTTGCTAAATACATGGTAGGTACAGTCAAGGAAATTGAAACACGTACCACCGTAGAACCCAGTCGAAGAGACATACGCATGACATTTGTATGACACAGCCTGGCGTTTAACGCGTCGCGTCATTGCGATAAGGCTCTAAGGTGGCAAGTGAATACATTTCCCCTACTGTACATAGGTATTTAAGTGGATAAAATGACTTCACATGTTTAGTCAAAGGATAAGGATAGGAGGTGTTGTGCTAATTTTATAGTTTTATTGTTTTAATGTTTTTTTTTTGTCTTATAAACATGTACTAACAAGTCTTTGAGGTATTTTTTCTAGATTCCTATATAGCGTGAAATAAATGCTTCTATTCTATTCGATAGCATGACATGCAAATTTAAATTTTAATCACATTACTTTAATTGTTATTATTTACTTATTTACATACAGTTGATGATGTCAATATTCTAAAGTTTAAAGTTTAGAAAAAAAAATGATAAGATATCGTTTATTTTGTACAACAGATTAAAAATTAAACAGTCAGTATAGGTCATAATTGCATGTCAGGTTTGTAGAACATATCTATCAAAAAATATTTTTAGCCATTTAGAGCCAAACTGTAAGAATGTTGTACTACCCAGGTCGAGCCGGCTCATTCGTACTGCAACTAGAAACTGGCTACAATGTGGCTCTTCCACTATAGCTACTGCTCCACGTCGGTTTTCTGTAAGACTATGTCACTATCTCAGTCGAGCTGGCCCATTCGAACTGTATGTGACTAGTAACTGGCTACAGTGTGGATCACCCACGGTAGCTACTACTTCACGCCGGTATTGTAACAGTGTGGTACTACCCCGGTCGAGCCAGTCTATTCATTCTGCCACCAGCAACTGGCTACAGTGTGGATCTACCACTACTGCTACTACTTCACGCCGGTATTGTAGCAGTGTGATACTACCCCGGTCGGGCCAGCCTATTCATTTTGGCGCCAGCAATTGGCTACAGAGTGGACCTACCACTATTGCAACTACTTCACGCCGGTATTGTAACACTGTGGTACTACCTCGGTTGAGCCAGCCTATTCATTCTGCCACCAGCAACTGACTACAGAGTGGATCTACCACTATTGCTACTACTTCACGCCGGTATTGTAACAGTGTGGTATAACTCGGTCGGGCCAGCCTATTCATTCTGCCACCGACAACTTGCTACAGTGTGGATCTACCACTATAGCTACTAATTCACGCCAGTATTCAGTAAGAGGGTGGTGCTACCCCGGTCGAACCGTTCCATTCGTTCCGTAACCAGCAACTGGCTTCAGTGTGGCTCTAACGCTATAGCTACTACCTCATGCCGGTATTCTGTAAGAAATAGAAATAGAAATAGAAATGATTTATTTCTCAGAAGATGGTATACAGTAGGTGTTACATTTATATATTAACTCAGCATATTCTGCCATATTTGGCGCAGAGTGTGGTGCTACCCTAGTCGAGCTGACCCATTCGTCCTATAACCAGCCAGTGGCTAATGTACGGCTCTACCACTATAGCTACTACCTCACGGCGGTATTGTTTAAGAGTGAGTTACGATCACAATATGAAAATCTAAAAATTCTGAATTACGTTATATAATCTTTTTACGCTCAGTAGCTATAATTCATATTTTCAAGGTCTTATTTAAAAAAAACCGCTATCTCTATAAAAACTTTCACCTCCCTGTTTCACCCCTTAAAATCTAAAAAGAGTAGAAACGCATCACTACTTAATTATAATGGGTAGCAAGAATTCCAATTTTCAAGTTCCTAGAAGAAACTTCACCCTCCGTTTCCTCCCTTTAAAATATCAAGATACAAAAACTCTGAAACACGTCATTATTTATTTATGCTCAGTAGCATTCGAATTTTCGTTTTCCTAATTTCAATGAGCAAAGACTTTTAATATAAAGTTCCCCGTCCACTTTCCCCCCTTAAACTTAAAATTTCCATAAATAAAAATCTTAGAATATGCAAACCTTATTAAATAAACCTATGTTCCAAATTTTAGCTTTCAAGGCTGAACAGTTTTTAGCCGTGCGTTGATAGATCACATCAATCAATCAATAATTGGTCGGTCAGTCAGGACACCTTTTATAAGTTTTATTTCATGCGCCGTCGATACGCGACGTATACGCGACGTTGTCAGATCGCACGTGTTGTGCAATCTGACAACGTCGCGTAGCAGCTTGATACCAATTATCGATAAAGATATCAATATTTTTTTTTCCCTGATTATTATCACTTTCTTTTTTTCTGGTTTTATTTTCGGTTTGCTTATTTCATTAAAATAAAATAAAAATAAAGACAAAAAGATTTTTCATAGGCGGGATTCGAACTCTGGAACCTAAAGCTTAAGCCTGAATCTTTAAGCGGATGTCTTAACCACTATGCCAAAGCGCTTTGAATTAGCCGAGCGAAATTTTGAAACTAATCTTTCAATTCACCAATTGAGTTACACCAAGTTTAAATTTACCAACTACTCGATAGATGCCAGCAGCGTATGACGCTTTTACCGCCACCTAATATAATAAGTGGAACTAGGAGGTACCGGCGACGATAATAAGTTTTACGCGAGTTTTGAAAAGTGTTCGGAGTTGGCTTTCTTGGTAGTTCATTTTTCTATGACAGAGCGCATGACCTGTGTGACCTTGAGTTTGTAGAAGAGGAGCTGAAATACATTCAAGAGGTGCTAAAACGGAACGGATACAGGGTAGGTGTGCGACGATCTAGACGGAAGCGTAGGGAGAAACATGTGTAAGCTTTTGATCAAGTGGATAACGACGTCTTGTTACGAAAGTTGTGTTGCATTTGTTTCTCTCCAAAACTTCTCAGACTGTTTGCTAACTATTTGCGAGATAGACAGCAGTTTGTGAAACACGGTTGCTTTATATCAGCACCGTATCCAACTCGTTGTGGGGTTAGTCAGGTTTCAATTCTCGGCCCTTTTTTGTTCGGCATTATGATCAATGACCTTGAGGCAGTGCTAAAATACACCAAATGTCTTCTTTATGCAGACAATCTAAAGCTTATATGTAGTGTAGAGCGATTGGCGGATTGCGAAGCGATGCAAGTTGACATTAACGCTGTATTACACTGGAGCACCGTGAACAAACTCTATTTTAATATCTCCAAATGTTGTGTTTACACCCGTTCTTTGAAGTCACTATTCGCCCAGTATGTGTTAGGACCTGACGTCATAGCTCGTGTAACAAAGGTCAAAGATCTTGGTGTTGTCTTCGATGTGCATCTTACATTTCACGATCACATCAAAGACCTTGCTGCCAACTGTTACAAAAGGCTCGGATTTATTATTAGGAATGCGCGTGACTTTAGTGACCCCGGAGCAATCAAGTTGCTGTATATGGCACTTGTAAGGAGTAAACTTGAGGCTAGCTACCTCAAGTTTACTCCTTACAAGTGCCATATACAGCAACTTGATTGCTCCGGGGTCACTAAAGTCACGCGCATTCCTCCTATTGTTTGGAATCCTTTCAAAAAAACATCATCATCTCAGCCACACGAAGTCCACTGTTGGACATAGGCCTCCTCCATGGATTTCCAAAGTGGCCGGTTGGAAGCAGCATGCAACCAGCGCCTTCCTGCCACCTGTATGAGGTCATCGGACCATCTTGTGGCTGGTCGTCCTACGCTGCGCTTGCTAATACGCGGCCGCCATTCGAGAACTTTCCGACCCCATCGGCCATCAGTTCTCCGTGCTATGTGCCCTGCCCACTGCCACTTCAACTTGCTAATCCGCTGGGCTATGTCGGTTACTTTCGTTCGTCTGCGGATCTCCTCATTTCTGATTCGATCACGCAGAGAAACTCCAAGCATAGCCCTCTCCATAGCTCGTTGCGTGACTTTGAGCTTTCTTATAAGGCCCATAGTAAGCGGCCACGTACGTAAAAAACATATGCTTTACTTTTAGAAAAAGTCCAAAAAACTTTTCTTAGATTTATGTACAAAAAAATGTACCCACCCTATACCCACTCTTATAATCTACTAGGTTTTTGCTAGGTTCACTAGGCTTTAACTCTCTTGAAGTAAGACGTAATTACAATCTTTTGACGACAGCTTGCGGTATTATGCGCGGCGATTCGGACTGCCCTGATTTGGTAGCACGGATTGTGAATCTCTCTGTCCCTGTAATGTCCAGAATTGCGCTTAGACTGCGAACCCACAACCTTCTTGCTGTTCCGAAAACGCGCACGGTAGCGCACAGAAACTCTCCTACCGTCCGAGCATTAAAGCTACTGAACTCGTTTCTGTCATGGGCACCAGAGGATGATCTGTTTGCAAGTCGATGGGTGAATGTGTGTCGTGTCTGTCTGAGGTACTGTGAGGCGATGGATGGCAGTTGAATTCCTATTATGTTACATTCCTATTAAATTATTGTCTGTATTATTCTTATTTTAAAATATATTATGTTATTTAAATTGTACAGTGCTTTAGTTTATTACTGTTATGCTGTATATATTTTGTATGAAATAAATAATAATAATGTAAAAAATATGTGAAAGGAGTGTCGGACAAAATTGGAGCAGTGCTGGGAAAATACTCCATTAAGACTGTATATACGCCGTTGTCCAAAGTCGCGAGGCATGTACGATCTCCAAAGGATGTTATTCCTTATTAGTCACCGGGCGTTTATAAGATAGATTGCAGTTGTGGTAGTTCGTACATTGGACAGACGAAGCGAACTATAGCGGAAAGGGTCAAGGAACATATCGCAGCTGTCAAAAATCGCCAGATGAACTAATCCGCTATTGCCGAGCATTTGCTGGAATCGGGACCAAACCATTGGATTGAGCTACATAACCCTGAAATCCTCTCTACAGAACGGCATTATTATCCTAGAATTGTACGTGAAGCGGTTGAAATTAAAAAGTACAAAAATTTCAACCGGGAAGACGGATATAAACTCTCTTCATCATGGAATCCTGTAATCAGCAAGTGTAAGCGTCGAGATATATCTTCGGATAAATCGTCGGACATTGTGAGCATTGTGTGTCGGTGTAGTGATATGCCGGTGGAAAATAAACAAGGCAAAGTGCGGGTAGTTCGTAAAACTCGTGCGGCCCTCCACTTCAGTCTACTCGTGACCACGGCCATTGAAGCATGGCCGAAACGTCGAAGTAAATCAACAATATACTTTTATCGCGTTAAAGACCCGATAACGTTATAAATATGAACCTATAATGGTTCCGTTTTTTCCTTTTTAGGAACGGAACCCTAAAAATGTGATTTTTTTGTATTTAAATTACTTTAATTTGACAAGTTGTATTTTTTTTATTTTTGTAAACAAGTGCAAAGTTTAGTGACAAAGTGGTACCTGACTTAGAATATTAATTATTTTTATCTTAAAAAACTTACTTTCATACTGAAAAATATTTACTTTACTATCTAACATAGTGACAGCACGTATTTTTGATTATTAAACACGTTAAATAGTAGTTTTCTTACTTCTGACACTAAACGTTAGTAAGCCCCCCAAGTGGTACCCTAATTATACTTCTAAAGGAAAATTATCGTCAAACCACTAAACTTAAAACACGATAATTACTTTAAATATAGCATTAAGTATTGTTAATTATCATTGGATCTCTGTGCTCAAGTATATTTTGGCTGATTTTGTGATATAACTTAAAAAATATATATTATAATAAAGAATAAATAATAATAAATATTTTTGGGACAATTAACACCAATTGACCTAGTCCCAAAGTAAGAAACTTAAGTTGCTTGTATTATGGGTACCGGACAACGGATATACATGCTTAGATAAACATATACTTAAATACATATAACATCCAAGACTCAGGTACAAACATTCGTATTCATCATACAAACATTTGCCCCTCCCGGGAATCAAACCCGGAACCTCAAGCTTTGTAGTCAGGGTTACTAACCACTAGGCTATCCGGTCGTCATATTATTTAGTTGGTTGAGAATTATTAGAACCGATTTATAAGAATGTTAGTGTTTTCGATTAAAAACATAGGAAATACAGTCTTTTTTATTTTTTCCCTTTGTTATTGTTTAAAATATATTACCATAATTAATAATTCATTGTTAAAAAGGTATTTTCTTAAGATTATGAGTAATTAAGATATTTGATTTTTTTCCCACTCTTGCAAGTTCTTCTTTGACTACCTTCCAAATCATTACAGTTATTGAGACCATTAATGCCTGTATTTAATCTTGAAAGATAGTAGATTAACTTGGTATCAATCATTCCATAACTTCCAAGTAGAAGTGTATTTTTTACGAGCATAAACTTTAAAATCAATTTTCTCAACTCATACTTTTTGCCTACTGCATGTTTAAAAATTTATAAAAAAATAATGATTGCATCTAGGAAAATGATTATTTTTTCACTGAATAGTTAATTTTACCTAGTTTTAGGAGGTATTAATAACTCCATACCGCTAGAGTGGTCCCTTTTCTCAGACACAGTCACATATTATTACCTACCTAATTGGTACAAATTACCTTGAAACTCACTTTCGTGCAAAGCAGCTGTGTCTGTGCAACATTGTATACTATAATATTTTTTCATGCAAAAGCCCACCTTTTCCGCTTACACATAAAATAATAGACATCACACAAACTAAACGTTTATTCGCAAGCACTTAGCACAAATCCATGCGCGTTTAGTTTCTTTACAAAGCATCATCACTATAAGTTTTATTTTTATACGGACCACCGCAAGATAACGCCTGAATTTATTAACTCGGTATTTTATTTATTACAAATATACCTATATGTTGTTGCGGGGGCTGGATGGATGAGGGATGATCGAGGTGGTTTGGTGGGTCCATGGCGTAGGTACTCGCGTGGTGAATAAGGAAAATAACTTGTAACAATACTGAATTAAATCACAATGACATGATGTTAATCTAATCGGCAGATGAACCGACAGAATCGTTAGGCAGGTGTTGTCTCTTCGACAGTTCGAAAGAGAATCCCACTCCAGCCCGGCGAGCCTGTCCTCGTGCACCGCAACCGGTAGTTACTTCACACAGCGTTCGCCGCCATCTTAGATCGTCTTTAGTACTACGGTAGTCAAATGACGATCTTGTATCACTTAATTATTGTTATCTCCGACGTATATTAATGCATTGTTTTGTAAGAGCACGCGTCTCATAGGTGGGTAGGTACATAAAATTAATAATAATAAGCTTATCTCGCGCTGAGTTCATGCTACATAAAACGAGCTTTAAGTTATTTTTCACTTCTCTAAAAGTATGTCATAACAGGTGAAATGTTGGATTTCATCTCTAGAGAGTAAAGTTTCGTTTTTTTATACTTATACTTAAACAAACTGAATAAACCTAATAACTGCCAGACACGCATACATTGTAAAAAATACTGCCTTCGTTTGTCACACGATAAAAGACAAACTGAAGAAATTACCTAGCTACTCCGCGTAACCATAACAGAGAATGGATCAAGGATTAAGTGCGCCTTTTTTATTTGTTATAGCTCATTTTGTGTAATAAAGATTAAATACTTAAATAACTTCTTGAGTATCGTGTCATCGATGTCTTATCGAAACGATTTTATCGTTTGGTCGACCTCAAGTACAAATGTAAAATTAATTATTTTTTTTGTTATGTGTGCGTGAATTGCGTTTTAAACCAATCATGCACTAGCATCATTGGTGTTAATACACTTTCCTCCCTTTGCCCCCGTCTTTGTTATTACACGCGCCAATGTGCGTATGATAGTCGTGGTGGGAGATGTTTGGCGACACCGGTTCTCACGGAAACTAATCAGTATGGCACTTCTCCCTGATTTAGTGTTCTGAGCAAGAAACATAGAATAATTAATAGATTCAGGCGTTACTTTGCGGAGGTCCATATCAACAAACTGGAACAAATTCTATAACTATAAAACAGTTATCAGTATTAGGGATTCGCCGGTTCTGGATCACTTTTTGTCGCTCAAAATGGCGGCTAAGGGGGCAACGAGGTCTAAAAAAAACCCATTTAAAGCGATTGGACGGGACTCTTTCTGGTATATATGTACTTCCATTGCAACATAATAGCAACACCTAATCACATACTCATAAAAGGATAGACCCTTTCCTTTGTTATCGACTCACCCTTTGTTACGTTCAACTTCTTACCTGCGACCACTCAAGATTCGGTGCCTACCTTTTTTTTTCTGGGTACCTGATCGTCCGCCACGCTCTGTACAAATAATACCATGTCTTTTCGTAAGTCCACTTTCAAATAATTTTTCTATCAGCACATAAATATCCTATCGCAGTACACAACTATTTGATTCTTCATTTTATACCCTGCACTTTTGATTCGCAACTCGATGTTTCATAGACCTCGTTGGACAAATTCTTATTTTGCGAACTACTACTTTTATTCGTAAGACATAACTTTTAGGACTTTCATAAATCTTACCTAACCTAACCTACGTTTTGGAAAAATTCGTAAGCCATAACTTTCATGACTGTCATAAATCGAACCTAACCTACATTTTGGAGAAATTCGTAACCCATAACTTTCAGGACTTTCATAAATCTAACCTAACTTAACCTATGTTTTGGAGAAATTCGTAAGACATAACTTTCAGGACTTTCATAAATCTAACCTAACCTAACCTACGTTTTGGAGAATATTGTTACGCTAAATAGTACATGGTTTGCACTTTTGATTCGCAACTTGATGTTTCATAGACCTCGTTGGACAAATTCTTATTTTGCGAACTACTACTTTTATTCGTAAGACATAACTTTTAGGACTTTCATAAATCTAACCTAACCTATCCTACGTTTTGGAGAAATTCGTAAGCCATAACTTTCAGGACTGTCATAAATCGAACCTAACTTACATTTTGGAGAAATTTGTAACCCATACCTTTCAGGACTTTCATAAATCTAACCTAACCTAACCTATGTTTTGGACAAATTCGTAAGACGTAACTTTCAGGACTATCATAAATCTAACCTAACCTAACCTACGTTTTGGAGAATATTGATAGGCTAAATAGTACATCGATTGTACTTTTGATTCGCAACTCGATGCTTCGTAGACATCTTTTGACAAATTCTTATTTTGCAAACTACTTATTTTATTCTGAAGCTATAACTTTCAGGACTATCATAAATCTAACCTAACCTAACCGACGTTTTGGAGAATATATGTTACGCTAAATAGTAAATGGTTTCAGTTAAAAACAAGAATTTTGTTGCTTTATTGCTTTTCACTTCTAACATTACGTACTCCTTAGAAATACTAGTTTTAACGTGTTTGTTACGCAATTCGATTATTTAAATACTAGTCAAAACTTGTAGGAGTACACTATGCATAAAGGATATGAAGAACGCAGCCTTGTGTTTCGCTTACACAGTGGGTACTATCCTACATTTTGTGGACATATTATATAGTTTAAGTTTGTATTATGAATATATATATATATAGATAGAGAGTTTACATAATACAGTAAACGGTTTCAGTAGCTTTATTGTTTCCTTTGTATCAAACGCACCGCGATCTTTTATTATTCAATTACTTAACATCAATACACTATGCAAAGAGAGCTTTTTGAAAAAACAGCTAGTTTAAAAGTGTTCGCTAGGCGAACCGTTTATTTACCTGACTATCGTCAATAAAAGGAGCGTTATGTTTTTCGAGTGTATGTCTATGAAGATACTGGTTTAAACTTGTCAAATTGCACTACGCATAAAGGACCTCAAGACCGCGGGCGGCATTGTATAATTGCTTTATTGTTGTCTTTGTATCAAAAGAACCGCCGCTGCCTTTTGTTATTTAATAAACCGCGTCTGGAGAATACGAGTTTATACCTGTTCACTAAGCGAAGCCCTTCTTTCAAAAAATACGTGTCCCAACTTGTAGGGATTGCGCTGAGTATAAAAGCCTGCCATCACATCTCGGCTTCATTGCGCCCCAAACAATTCTCCGAGCAAGATCTTCCAGTAAGAGAATCGTGAGTCGTGAAGTTTAGTGCAAGGTTGCTGAAAGCAGTGTTTCGTTGCTGAAATGGATGTAAGTATGTAGTCATAATTTTATGTGTGCCCACTTATTTCAGATTTTGATTGATTGTAACATAACCTTCATCTATTTTTGTGTTTACCATGTAAATCTACTTTGAAGGACCGTTTGAATAATGTTTTTATATTGTTACAGGAAAACACATTTAAAAATTATTATTATATATTTGTAACAAAGTGTACGGTATGCCAACACCCTGACAGATAAGAACAGACGCGTTGTTAGTTTTATAACTTAACTTCATTTGAATGTCACTTGGAATTTGTGGCTTCTAACCTAAAGTTTTTTTGACATGGATTTTAAAAAGATAAATTATCATTCCTTGTTGCGAGATGAATTATCTTATGAAATTAGTATTAGGGTAGAGACACCGGGGGATACGGTTCACAAAATGCGACAACAACTTAAAACTTTGTGCGCTGAGTTCTTACCAGAAGAAATTATAGGTGAAGCTTTAAAAGCCACTGAGGAGTTGCCTATCATTACAGAGAAGATAAAGGAGTCACAGGCAAAAATTGTTTCATTGAAAAGGACGAAAGATAAGCGTTTGTTAGTCCGAGCAAAATCTTTGTACTGTCACCTTTATTTTCGACTGTACAGGTTGGATAGTTTCGACTTACAGGTATAAAAGGAAATGCGTGAGAACTTAAAGTCTAAATTACAGCAATGTTTGGTCATCATTGATAAGTATTCCACGAAAAAATGCAACTAAGGTTCTAGTAGTTCCAGTGCCGGTGTCTGTGCAGACTTAGGTGATGACGGGAAAGAGTCCACAGGTTTCAACATTTTAAAACATCCACTACAGGTTTAACGGCGTAACAAGCGTTCATTCGTTTTTAGAATCCGTAAACGAGCGTGCTCAAGCATTTGGTATCACAGATGAGCAACTTTACAATGTGGCTTGCTGTTTGTTCACCGATCAAGGTCTTTTATGGTATAGAGGTAATAAACACAGATTTCATACCTGGAGTAAGTTGACCACTTTGTTACTGGAGGAATTTGCACCCGTAGATTTTGATTACCGCTTGTTGCAGGAGATTCATGCCCGCACTTAGGGTCAGGATGAGCCGACTCATATTTATTTTGCGGTCATGAGTGGCATGTTTTCTCGACTTTTGAAACCGTTAAGTGATAAGGAACAGTTAGAAGTTCTGCTTCACATTCACAATATTAGGCCGTCGTTTTCAGAACAGCTGGCATTGCAGGTAGGGAATGCAATAACCGGATGAATTTGATTACCGGTAAATTACCGACCTATGGAGGTAGTAACCGGTTAACCGGTATTTTTACCGGTAATCATTATTTTTAGATTTTTCAAGAGAAAAACGTTAATTTGTTGTTTTCTTATTCACTTTTACCAACAATCACTCAGAATGATAATCGCCATTAGTGATATCTCAAATCACCATGCGACATGCGCGTTGATGGCGTTGGAGAACGTAGATCCGTGTCTATAAGACAGTCATAACATCTAATATTAATGTATGGATGCAAAGCGTGGAGAGGAAGGAAGACTTTGAAGGAAGAGAACAAACTTTTAGCTGTCGAGAGGAAAATCTTTCGTGAAATTTTGGGACCGACGCAGAGGGAATATGGTAATTTGAGAATCCGGCAGAACCGAGAGCAGAAGTATCTAATGTCTGAGCTAGTGATTATAAAGAGACACAGCCTTTTAAGTACTTTTAAGACTTGACTCATTTTTAACGCCTCACGACTAGACTAGTCTTTTAACCCTCAAGTTTTGAGCCATAAAACTAAAACTGAAGACTAACTTGAGTCGAATATCTTAACCTTAGGCCTTAAAAACGGAATCATTCCTTAAAAGACTTAAAAGACTAAAAGAACTCGGGCATGTCGCCTCGGGAGTCGTGAGGGGTGTGTGTATACATACCGATATTATTTTTGTATGAAAATATATGCCGCACAGACGCAGTTATCTTGCACGAACACGGCACTGGTTTCGCGGAGTAGCAAGGTAATTTGTTCCAGTTAGTTGTACATAGCGATATTGCCACAAAGTAAATAATAACATGATTATAATTAAACCGTATTATTTTATTTTCAGTCTGCGGGGTTTAACAGACACAAAAGATTCGTGTGTATAAAGCCTGATCATGATTGAATATCATGTACGACTCAGGTGCAAGTCTTTTTAAAAACGTTTAATGACTAAGTCTTATTAATAAGAAGTCAACCCTCCACTCTTAATTTTTAGAGTCCAGTCCTTTAAAATGGAGTCAATTATTTTTAATAATAGGCCTTAAAGATTGAGTATCTTTCGTCACTAGTCTGAGCCCAATATTATTAGAAAAGTCATGTCTGCAAGACGATGTTGGTTTGGACATCTACAGAGGGTGTAAGATGATAAAACAGTAAAAAGGGCTTACTTATGGCGGCCGGTCGGTCAACCCAAGTACCGCTGGAAAGATGAAATAGACGAAGGCCTTTAGACAGAAAACTGACAGAAGATCGTACATCCGATCGTTTTTCCAATATGATACGACTCGATGACAACTTTATCGGTCACAGAATCCCACGTTGAAAACGACAACGTTGGCTTATTCAACGTCCCTATTAAAGTTTATTATGTTTGTTTTGAATGTTTAACAAATTCAAAGATTTGACAGTTCGGTAAAAAACCGATAACAGCTACAAATTACCGGTAATTTACCGACTCAAAATATGGCCGGTTAACCGGTTAACCGGTTTACTGGTTAACCGGATTGCATTCCCTAATTGCAGGTGATCAACACGGTCGAGAATTTGAGGCGTTGTTGTAGGACAATTGAGGCTGCCCGCCAAAAAGGGAAGTTGTTTGCGGAGCCGCCTAAGCAGTCGTCGTTGAATCCTGATTTCGCCTATAAAGGCAAGCACACTAAGCAGGACAGTAATGCGGTTGCGTCTACGTCGGTTCAACAGCGGACGCCTTTTCCGCCGTCTTCGAATCAAAGGCAGTCTGCGCCGTCTTATAACAAACGACCGTATTTACCGCCACAACACCAAGGCCAGTACAAATCTTCACAATACACTGGCTACCAGAGAGATTTTGACAGGCCACCTCGGTTTCAAACTCAAAAACCGTTACATACAGACAAGGTATACTGTTATCGGTGTAAAGTAGACTCTCATTCTACAAAGGCGTGTACCGACAAGCGGGTAATGTGTTTTAAGTGCGGTGAGCTCGGTTACGCTGCACGATCTTGCCCGAAGTGTAAACAAAATTTTAAAAAGACAAAAAACTAGGTGACGAGGGTCGTGGCGTTACTTCAGTGGGAAATGCCGAACTTACTGATAGTACATGGTTACAGATGGTAGCTCAATATTTTAAACACAACTCCGTCACCACGGTTCTCTTTAAGCCCGACGATAATGATGATCTTATTTAATGGCTTTATTTAAATGTAAACATTTTGGACTTGACAGTTTGTGGATTGTTGGATTCTGGAGCAGCAGTTTCGATTATAGGGAATGGTGCTCACGAGCGTTTTATCAGTTTAGGCTATCCTGTGGTAGAAACCAGGGAATCTGTCACAGTAGCAGACGGATCGATCTGCAACACGATAGGGTTTATTACACTCCCCTTGTCTTTTAAAGGTGTTACTAGACTGATCAAATTTCACGTCATACCGACCATAGTGTCAAACATCATTCTCGAAGTTGATTTTAAAGCAAGCTTTTGGCAAATTGGGCTAGATGAACAGTCACAGGAAAAAACTAGCTTCACTGTTCCAGTAAGAGGTCTTTTAAATTCAAAGTCATGCCATTTGGTTTGTGTGGAGCTCCTGCTCGCCAACAAAGGTTGATGGACATGCTGCTTGGCACAACTTTTTGCAGTGAAGTCAGTAAAGGACTGGTTTTTTGCTACGTTGATGACGTCATTGTGGTCTCAGAAGATTTTGACACTCATTCACTTTTACTCAAGAGGCTACATCAACGTATAAAACAGGCTAATTTAACTATAAATTTTGAAAAAAGCAATTTCTTCCGAAGGTCACTCAAATATTTAGGATACATAGTAGACGAATGCGGTTTAAGGACTGATCCTAGTAAGGTGCGCGCGGTTATTGACTTTCCGACACCAAAGAACGCAAAAGACGTTAAGATATTCTTGGGCACTTGTTCTTGGTATCGACGTTTTATTAGAAATTTTTCCTCAATAGCTGCACCTTTAAACGCGCTTACTAGCACCAAGACAAAGTTTGTTTGGTCCACAGACGCCGAAAACGCGTTTACGGAATTAAAAAACCGTCTAGTGTCCGCTCCAGTTTTAAATTGTCCATACTTTGAAAAGTTTTTACAGTTCATTGCGACGCTTCCAGTTATGGAATAGGTGGTGTTCTGACTCAAAACGTAGATGGTCACGACCACCCCATAGCTTATATAAGTAGGGCTTTAAATAAAAATGAGCGTAACTACAGTGCGACCGAAAGGGAGGCGCTAGCAGTTGTGTATGCTGTTGAAAAGTTTGAACCATACCTAGGTACTAGGCCGTTTACTGTCGTCACTGATCATGCATCGTTGAAATGGTTTATGAATTTGGAAAACCCAACGGGACGACTTGCCCGCTGGGGATGTCGCCTTTCTAAATTTAATGTTGCTGTAGAGCACAGGAAAGGTAAAGACAACGTCATACCTGATGCTCTCTCGCGTTTGTTGAAGCTAGACGTGATTGATACTCTACCGTCAGCAACCGTGGGAGATGTTTGGTATCAGAAAATTTTCAGTGGTTGTACGGCATACCCAAAGAACTACCCGAACTATCGTATCGAAAATGGTGTACTTTACCGTTATAGTAAGGGGAAATATTCTTTAACGGAAGAGTTTGACTGGCTGTTTTTTTATTTTGCCGCTTTTTGTGCTTTTAGCCAACCATTACGTAGTTTTTTGTTTTTGTAACGGAACGGAGGATTTAAATTTTTTTTTAAGCGTTCAACACTTACGCAATAGCGGTTTTGTTTTGAAATTGAGAATTTTTTTTTTCCTTAACTTCAATATGGCGTTTCCCATTAAATTTTTGTCACTGCAGAAGTCCGAACTAAAGTATGAGGTTCAGATAAGAGGTGCCACGCCTGATTCTACGGTACTAGAGTTAAGGAAGCAAATTGCTAAACTGGGTCCAGCTTTTCCTTCCGAGGACATTCTGGAATCTCCTTTGTCACCTTGTGTTGATTTGGGGGGTGTTATTGATGTTCTGGCCAAAATTAAATCTTATTTAGAATCATCTCCGGATAAGAGCACATTGTTGCGAGCTAGTAATCTTTTGAATCATCTTTATCACCGCCTCGGTCGAATTACTTGTGATAGGGAAACGCAACAGGTGTTCGATTCTTGTATATCCGAATTCAAAGTCCTTTCGGAGCGTTATTGTTCTGTTAAGGATCAAGGTTCTGACGCACTTCAGGTGTCTGTTCCCCTAGAGCCTCAGACCTCGGCTCCTTTCAACATTAACGTTACTTGTGACCGTGGCGGAGCGGGTGAGCTCACTAAAATTAAATTTGATGGAACATCATGCGTGCGTGCGTTCATTCAACGTATAACGGAATTAAGTAAGGCTCGGAATGTTTCATCGGAGAAATTGCTGTCGTATGCTACAGATATTTTTACCGGCGAGGCTTTGCACTGGTTTCGTAGTGTTCGGGGTCGGGCTTCTGATTGGGACGAATTACTTTTGTTATTAAAACAAGATTTTGACCAAGTCGATTATGATTACCGATTGCGCTCGGAAATACAGGCCAGGACTCAAGGTGAGTCGGAAAATATAACAATTTATTTGTCAATTATGTTGGGCCTGTTCTCTCGTTTATCAAGGCCATTGTCTGACGAAGAGCAATTAGAAATAGTTGTAGTGGTAAGATTCATATATCTATAAGTATGTACCCGTATAACCTGTGTTTACATATAATATGCTCATCTATTCCACAATATATTCAGTCTTAAAGCAACCTTTGTTTCAATCACTACTCTCCCGAACGTCCACCCGTACATGGCGACCCCGCCAGAGGCGCCTCGCCGCGCGCGAATTCGATACCGGGACACCGTATTAGGAAAGGAATTTGTGTAGCTCATCGGACTGTTCGCGAATAGACTTGTTATAATGACTCGAGTAAAAAGTTATCGTGTAATTGTGTTGGACGTGTGCGACGTTATTTTAGAACAATGGGAAAACAACAGTCAAAGTCAGAAGAAACAATAGTGGTGCAAAACTCCGCTGGAGGAAATAATAATGCGTCTGTGGAAGAATTAAGATTCCATTTCACAACGACAAATATACTTCTGTCGATTATCGTAATCGTTATACTTATTGGGATGCTGTACATCATCTATAAAGTGTATCGAAAGTGTCACGTAGATTGGATTACAAGAGAAATAAATCGAAACACCTTGAGGCGATCGATTTTCAGGCAACCGACCATAGTATCTGCCCCCGAACCGGCACAGCCGAGACCTTCGAAATTGTATCCTGACGTTTAAAAATAAAGACCAGGAAGTCTAAATATGCATCAAACAAATGATTTCGGAGCCCATCAGCGAATTGAAGATTTTTGCCTCAAAATTATAAACATTTCCGCGATCATTGCCGTGATAATTATTATACTTACAATAGCGATTCTCATTTACAAATATGCCCGGAACATTATAAATTATGTACGACGCGTCATCGTCATCGCCGGCCGCCGATTCGTTCATCGCGATACTCGTGTGCGTATTAGTGAAGTGTAGTGAAAAGTGAGCAAACACAGAACTTAAAGTGAAAACGTGATGACATAAAAAACTGTAAGTAAGAAACCGTTACCCATGCACCCCTGTTTGTACCTAGGTACCTAGCAATTATAAATATGTTTAATTAAGAACAACTCAATAATAAAATGTATGCCTAATCTAATCAATTAAGAACTGTTAGCAAACCATTTAATCAATATATGCTTATACAATATGTCCGCTGTTACTTATCCGTAAGTTTACTAACTACATGTACATTATATCATAAATAAATGATGGCTTACCTATGGCTAGTATAATAGAAGATTTATTTAAGGAATTAAAATCAGTAAGAGAATATTTGATTAAGATTGGAAAATCAAGACGGAAAGGTACGATTTTGGAGACAAAGTCTAGTGAAGCAAACAAATTGTATGAGCAATATGGTAACTGCTTATGTCAAATTGACGAGGACATTAAATCGGGAAAAATAATACCTGAATATGTGCCAGCTATAGAATGCATTACCGAAAAGTTTGATCGATTGTATTACGATATTCTAGACTTGTGTAGGGAATTCCCAGAATCAGAATTAGGTATTGAAAGTGTTGAGCTAAAACCAACAATGACAAAGTTCGAGCTAAAAACTGCTCTAAGTCTTTACCGGTAATGACAAATGAAGAATGTAACACAAAACAACTCATTGATAATATACAGTATTACGACTCGATTCTGACAGACAAAGAGTGTAAACAAAATTTAATAAATTTTGTGCTTAAAAGCAGATTATCTCAAGTCGCAAAGTTAAAATTAGCGGAAAAATATGCCACCGTCACTGAATTAGTAAAAGACATGCAAAAAGAGTTATTACCAAAAAAGGCTGCCACCGCTATCCAACTTAGGATGCAAAAAATTTGACAAAATGAATTATCAGTTTCTGATTTTGGAAAAGAACTTAGTGAACTATTTGTTGACTTAACTATATCGCAAGCCAACGGAAACTCAGATTGCTACGACATTTTAAAGCCAATTAATGAAAAGTACGCAATTAAGCAATTTGCCGATGGTTTACGAAACCGTAGACTAAGTACTATTATTTCAGCCAGAAACTATGACTCGCTAAAGGATGCAGTACAAGCTGCTTTGGACGAAGAGACAGCGCCATCGTTGACATCAGGAGAGATATTAGGTATGTCTAGAAATAACAACTATTATTCTAGGAATTATAGGGGACACACAAGAGGTTTTATTAGTAACCGAGGAGGCTACAACAACAGATTTTCTTCCTTTAGGCTGTTACCCGGTCAGGTACAGAAGTTCGCCCTAGGGGATTTAAGAGTGAAACAAGAATAAAATTATAACAATAGGTTTTTATTGTTTAATAAAAGCTCCCTAGGACGACTAGAGACTCTAGGTCGTAAGTTCGTAATTCTTGTGCCTAATTCCTAACTTGAGTCAATTAACGTGATCGCTCGCACTCCCCTGGCCGTGACCCGACGTGTAGTAGCGTAGGCTTGAGGTTCGGCAGGTCTCCGTAGGCTGCAAGGGCGTAGAAGGCTCGGCAAGGGTACGGTTGTCCAAGTAACCGGCTGTTAGCAGCTCGGTCAGGGTACAGTGTCCAAGTAACCGGCAAGAGGTGCCCTGCAGGTGGCTCGAGGATATGCGAAGCTTGGGGAACGTGAGCCCGTAGGTAGTTGGGTAGCACGTAGGTAATTGGTAACCCGTAGGAAGTTGGTAGCCCGTAGGAAGTTGGGTAGCCCGTAGGAAGTTGCCCTGTAAAGATTTAGTGCTTTACAGGCTGGCCACTAGCGGGAACTGATGCCATACTGAAGCTCGAGGAGACGAGAGTCCAACCAGGGAGCTAGAGCTCGCCAAGTTGTGGTGTGGCATCAGTTCGAAAGGTTTACAGGTGGCAAGGTAAGAAAGAAA
Source organism: Ditula angustiorana (assembly GCA_963691745.1). Classification (NCBI taxonomy): domain Eukaryota; kingdom Metazoa; phylum Arthropoda; class Insecta; order Lepidoptera; family Tortricidae; genus Ditula; species Ditula angustiorana. The sequence goes on from OY829471.1 coordinate 13,552,558, forward strand.
AGCTACGTTACATTGAGAAGGAAAGAAATAGTGAAGTTAAAACTCAGTGACGGTTACGGTTTGAAATTACAAGGTGCGACCGTTGAGCAAGTAGATTTAAATTAATAATTATAACAAAGACTTAGAAATTTACAGAAAGAAGTTAAAGAAACGGTCGCAGGATTTAAGTTAGAACAAATTAAGATAGAAATAAATTAAATACAATCTGAAAGAAACACATACACGAAAAATACAATTTTATAAGAACAATTTAGACAGTTATTAGCAGAGAGAGAGCTTACCAGTTGGGCAGAGGTTTCACCTTTTAGAGGTGGTTGTAGTGATGTAGAAAATATGAGCTCTCTGAGAGCTGCAGGGGCTTTTATAGCCCATTTCCTGAGCTTCCCTTCCAGAGGAAAGGGGTCGTAACTAATTCAAACAAACCCCGCCCCTAACGATTCTAAATGTTGCCAGCGCTTATTTATACCGATTGGTAAGGTAAACGCTGGCTTTAGCAGCGCCCTCTAGTGTGGCTCGAAGTGATATAGCACAGCGTAACAAGGCCTCGTTATCAAGGTCAGCACAGCAATGGACAACAGAATCGTGGTTGGCATAACCAGCCACCGGCCAGAAGTCGTGGAACCAGAGGTCGATCCCATAGAGGTACGTATTATAATAGCAACCGTAGTCAAAGGGCACGCCGACATCATAATGTGCATACATTCACAGATTCAGTGAGTGAAAATCAAAATGCAAACAGCCAGACCACGCAACTTGAAAATGACACATCAAACCAGTTTTTTCGTGACTAAAAACGAACATCAAATTTTAGTGGGTAACAGCAATTGCTATGTAAAAATTGCGTCATCTAATGACAGATCATTTTCATTTCTAGTAGATTCTGGAGCATCTTTGTCAGCAATCAAATATAGTCAGGCAATCGAGCTTAACATTCCAATCCATAAACAGAGCTTACTTATAAATGGACTAGGAGGCAAAGTGCAGGCAATAGGATATGTTTACCTAACGCTATATTTGGGAGATCGCAGTATTAGTCACAAGTTTTATGTTTTTAAAACATTGCCGGTACAGTCGAATGGAATTTTAGGCCGAGACTTTTTAGAATATTACAAAGCAAATTTAGATTTTGAAAATAATAACTTAATTTTACGAACGCAGTCAGACATGAAAATTTATTTCCCGCTAAATAATACTTGCAGTCACGCATTGCACATTCCTAAGAGGTGCGAATCGATACATTATGTACAGACAAATTTAAAAGAAGACAGTGTTATTTGTTCAACAGAAATACAAGAAGGAATATTTATAGCCAGCTCCATAGTATCACCTGTTAATGGTTTAATACCTATTAAAATACTTAATGTTACAGAAAATAATGCCGTGTTATCTAACATTACACCCGACATACACAAGCTTTGAGATTACGATGTATGTGCATTTAACAAAATTTCGAAAAACGCGGATAGAGTGAAAAAATTGTTTTCAAAGTTACAACTAAAACATTTGAATCAAGAAGAACGAATGACGATAGAGAATGTATGTGCCAAATATGCCGATATTTTTTATATGGAAGGAGATTTATTAAAAACAACAGATGTTTATACTCACACAATTACTTTAAAACCTAACACGAGTCCTATTTTTACAAAACCTTACAGGCTACCATTTACTCAGAAATCAGAAGTCAAAAGACACATAGATAAATTATTGAAGGAAGGGATTATAGAACCTAGCAAAAGCGATTGGTCCAGCCCTGTTTTATTAGTTCCAAAAAAGCAAGATAAAAGTGGAGAGAAAAGGTGGCGTCTAGTGGTAGATTATCGCAAACTAAACAATTGCATTGAAGATGATAAATATCCTCTACCGGATATTACCGAGGTTTTAGAATCATTATCGGGAAGCGTATACTTCACACATTTGGATTTATATCAAGGTTACTACAATGTACAACTGGACGAAAAAAGTAGAAAATATACAGCTTTTAATTCAGGTCAATTTCAAATGACTAGGATGCCAATGGGACTAAAGACGAGCCCAAGTTCATTTTCGAGAATGATGAATATTGCTTTAGCTGGTTTAAATTACGAAAAATGCCTCATTTATCTTGATGATTTAGTTATCTTTGGCAGGAATTTGGAAACTCATAATCGAAATTTACTAGATGTTTTCGAACGACTACGTAAAGTCAACTTAAAATTAAATCCCGCGAAGTGTGAATTCCTAAAGAAAGAAATTTTATATTTAGGGCACATCATAACAAATGAAGGTATATTGCCTGATCCAGAAAAAATAAATTCAGTTATTAATTATCCATGCCCAAACAATTCGGAGGAAGTAAAAAGATTTGTTGCTTTCACCAATTATTACAGAAAATTTATATTAAATTTTGCAGATATAGTACATCCCTTAAATACTTTAACAAGAAAGAATGTACCCTTTGTATGGAATAAAAAATGCCAAGAATCATTTGAAAAGTTAAAAGAATGTATGACAACACCACCAGTTCTCGATTACCCTGATTTTACTGAACAAAATCAATTTGTAGTTCAAACAGATGCCAGTAACAATGCCATTGGAGCAATTTTAGCAAACAAAAATGGACGACCAGTAATTTTTGCTAGTAGGACGTTAAATAAAGCAGAGAAAAATTATCCAGTTATAGAAAAGGAGTTACTTGCTATAGTATGGGCGGTAAAGTATTTTCGTCCATACCTTTATGGACGTTGTTTTAAAATCAAAACTGATCATAAACCTTTGCTTTATTTGTTTAATATGAGGGATCCATCGAGTAGACTTATGAAATTCAGAATAGCGCTAGAGGAGTATAATTTTGAAGTTGAATATGTGAAAGGCTCGGACAACGCGGCAGCAGACGCCTTGTCTCGAATATGTGTGACGTCGAATGATTTGAAAGAGATGCATGAAAGTGTAGTTAACGTGATGACACGAGCGCAGACACGAAGGTTGGCAGAACAAAGTGCTATCGTAAATAATGTACGTTCCGACTCGAGGTCTGATCAGCCAACAGTCGTGAGTACACATATAAAGCCAACAGAATCAGTAGAGTTGCAATTTATTAACAAAAATGAGCTACAGAAGTTAAAAAATCAAGCATTAATAAATAGTGAAAGTAGAACACTATGTTATTCAAAGAAGCAAAGAATTATTTAAACTCAGTATCGCAAATATCGCGAGCCGATTTTGTGAAAGAGTTAGATAGTATGTGTGCGCAACAGAATATAAGTGAGATATGTATAATAAAAAACAAAGGTAATGAAATTTTTATAAAAAAGTTAATTGAAGAAATAAAGAAAATGAAGAATAGGTCCGGACCACGTATATGTGTGTTAAATAGTATAAAGAAGATAGACAACAAAGATGACCAACGTGTAATACTAAACGATTTCCATCTTCTACCGAGCAGTGGCCATGCTGGGGTTAGAAGAATGGCCAATAACATAAAGAAATACTATTACTGGCCAGGTTTAGTAAACGATGTGAGACAATTTGTAAAACGATGTGAAAAATGTCAAAAGCAAAAGCATTCAGTTCCAGTGAAAGAACCCATGGTAATTACTACGACGTCAAACACAGCTTTTGAAAAAATATATTTAGATCTTGTTGGACCATTAGATACCGATAATAACAATTACTCGTATATACTCACAATACAATGTGAATTAACAAAATATATGGAAGCGTACCCTTTAATTACAAAAAAAACTCATGAAGTTGCAAAAGCGTTAGTTAATAACTTTATTCTTAGATACGGAGTGCCGAAGGAGATAGCTACAGACCGAGGGACGGAGTTCATGTCTACTACATTCCAAGAGGTATGCAAATTACTCCAAATTAAAAAATTAAACTCCACCGCCTATCATCACCAGTCAATTGGAGCACTAGAGGTAACGCATAAGTACTTAAAATCCTATCTTCGAATTCAAACTGATAACCATCCCGAGACATGGAGCGAATGGTTACCCTTTTGGTGTTTTACACATAATACGACAGTACACTCAGAAACAAAATTTACCCCTCACGAACTAGTCTTTGGGAAAATATGCTCTTTACCAAGCAACTTATCAAATAACAATGTAGACCCAATTTATAATTATGACAGCTACCCTTATGAGCTAAAGTATCGTCTACAACTGTCTCAAAAAATGGCAAGAGATAATCTACTTCTGAGTAAAATGAAAAGGAAAATACAATACGACAAATATGTTAATCCTATAACCTATAAAATTAATGATTTAGTTTTAATCAAAAACGAATGTAGAACTAAGATGGACTCACTGTATTCTGGTCCTTATAGAGTGGTAAGAGATTTATCACCAAATGTAGAGATAATAAATAATGGTAAATTAGACATAGTACATAAAAATAGAACAAAATTGTTTAACGAAAATAATTAAATAGTCTACACTATTACGAATAGACGGTTAACAATAATTACTTGTGTCAAATAGGTATAATACAAAAAATAATGTTGTACAACAGTTTTTTTTTTTTTAATTTTTGGAAGGAAGGTGTAGTGGTAAGATTCATATATCTATAAGTATGTACCCGTATAACCTGTGTTTACATATAATATGCTCATCTATTCCACAATATATTCAGTCTTAAAGCAACAATATGCTTAAAGCTTACTGTGCTATTTATTATCTTTTTTTTTTTTTTCACACTTTATGTGAACTATTGTTATGATCTTGTATATTGCTCTGTAATCTTGTTTTCAAAAGAGAAGAAAAAAAAAGATAAACTGCTGAGTTTCTTGCGGCGTTTCTTCTCAGCAGAGTCTTCCATTTTCCGAAGCGCTAGTAGATTCAGACATGTAAAAGAGCCTATATGGCCTACTTGCAAAATAAATTTTTCATTTTCATTTTCATTTTCAACCTTTGTTTCAATCACTACTCTCCCGAACGTCCACCCGTACATAGTTCTCCATAACGTTCGTCCCTGTTACGCGAGTACATTAGCTTCTGCGTCAGACATTAAAAATTTAGACTCCTTGAGATCCTTATGCCGTAATTACGAGAGCGTTCAAGAACGTCTTGCTGGTTTTCGTGAACCCCCCAAGAAGACATCTGATACCATGGCACCGGAATTTGCTTATACTGGTCATACATCGGGTAAAACTAGAAGCGGCATTAATTATAATCAAAATTTCAACAGTAATTCTTTTAATAAAAGTAAATCATTTGCAAATCATAATTCTTATTATAATAAACCTAACCATAATAAAAACTATGTACACGCAGTGCAAGCGTCTCAGCAGAAATCGTTATACTGCCCCCGATGTCGTAGCAACACTCATAATTTGCGTCAGTGTAAGGCAAATAAAAGTAGGATTGTATGTTTTGTGTGTGGGCATGAGGGGGTTAAAACGCCTCAGTGCCCAAATTGTAGTGAGTGAATAAGTTTGATAGCGACGACTGGAAGAAGTGGCTTCAAACAATACAATTATATTTTAATTCTTACAAAATCGACACAATTCTGCGTAATCAACCTTTAGCTAATGCGAGACCTTATGCCCAGGTTTGTATAAATAATAATCTTAAGATCTTCGGTCTTTTGGACTCCGGTTCTGCAGTAACCATAATTGGTAATAATGTTCATAGAGTTTTGGAACAGCAGGGTTTATTGCTGTGTGAAAATGATCGCATTGCAGTTACAGCTGCGGGTGGTCAGACAATGAATAGCATTGGGTACATGGACCTACCGGTTGATTTCGAAAATGACTTTCATCTCATTAAAGCCTTTGTGGTGCCAGACATTAAGATCGACCTCGTGTTAGGTATAGATTTTTGGCGCAAGTTTCACATTTTTCCGGATCACCGCACGAGCATTACCTTTTCTAATGCTACAATGTTAAATGCTAGTATAGATACAAAGCCTACACCATTCATACAAGCGTACGACCACTTGAGTACCGCGGAGAAATCGATAGCTGATAATATAATCTCGCAATTTAACGATATTTCCGCCGAATGCAGGGGTTTGGGTGAAACACGTTTGATCACTCACCACATTGATACTGGTGATGCGCAGCCTGTTCGTCAACGCTACTATAGGATGTCTCCGGAGAAGCAGCGCATTCTTGTCGAACAAGTAGACGAAATGCTTAGCCTAGATGTAGTCGAGGCTTGCGAGAGCGCGTGGTCTTCGCCGGTTTTGATAGTCACCAAGAAGAATGGTCAGCCTCGGTTTTGCCTTGACAGCCGCAAGCTGAACTCAATCACAAAACGCGACGCGTATAATTTGCCTTACGTATCGGAAATTTTGGACAACCTTCGCGATGCTCGTTTTCTTTCCAGTATCGACTTGTCCAAAGCATTTTGGCAAATACCAATTGCTGCTGAAGATCGCGATAAAACCGCATTCTATGTGCCAGGACGTGGAACGTTTCGTTTTAAACGTACTGCATTTGGTCTTACTAACGCGCCTGCCACACAACAGAGACTTGTGGACTTGCTGTTTAGGGAATTTGACTTGAACGTCTTTGCCTATCTTGATGACATTATCATCATCTCAAGGGACTTTAACTCCCATGTCTCGCTCCTTTTGCGGGTGCTAGAGAAACTCAAGCAAGCCAACCTTACGGTAAATCTGGAAAAGTGCAAGTTTTTTCGCAGTCAACTAAAGTACCTCGGCTATGTCGTGGATAGCAGCGGGTTGCGTACTGATCCAGAGAAAGTTCAGGCCATCCTCAGTTATCCGACACCTTCTTGTCGGAAGGATATCAAACGCTTCCTAGGGACCGCCACCTGATACCGTCGTTTCGTTCCTAATTTCAGCACTATAGCGGGTCCTCTTAATCGATTGACTTCGAACAAGAAAGGCGGGCCACCATTCGTTTGGACTCCAGACGCGGACGCTGCGTTTCAGAAACTCAAGGAGTGCTTAGTGTCCGCTCCTGTTCTCTGCTGTCCCGACTATAATAGACAATTTGAGGTACATACCGATGCTAGTAATTACGGCGTGGGCGCTATGCTGACGCAAACCATAGACGGGAAGGAGCACCCAATTGCCAATATGAGCAAATCATTATCAGCGGCAGAAAAGAATTACAGTATTACAGAGCGGGAGACCTTAGCTGTAGTCATTGCTTTGGAACATTGGAGGTGTTATTTGGAGAATGGGAAGCCATTCACTGTCTACACAGATCATAGTGCTTTAAAGTGGTTCCTGTCGCTTAAGAACCCTACGGGCAGATTGGCTCGTTGGGGCGTGAGGTTATCAGCGTTTAACCTAGAATTCAAACATCGTCGTGGTGTGGACAATATTATACCAGATGCGCTTTCCAGAGCTCTTCCAGTTACGGCAATTAGCACGTCAGGCTGTCACACTAGTTCTTCGGATTCATGGTACAAAAACATTTATAACTCTTGCTTAACTAAACCACAAAATTTTCCCAACTTTATGATTAAAAATGGTTCATTGTTCAGGCTAACAAAAAACAAACATGAGCTGACTAACGAATTTTCTTGGAAGGAGGTAATTCCAAGTGAACTGCGCGAGCAGATTATCAACGAAAATCACGCAGAACCTACCGCTGGACATCTTGGAGTATTTAAAACATACCGACGTCTTGCGTTACGTTACTTCTGGCCTGGAATGCACAGAGACGTAGTAAAGTTCGTCGGTTCATGCACCAAGTGCCTCGCTTACAAGGCACAGAATCATCAAACGTTGGGAGAAATGGGCCGCCCGAAGCAATGTTCGAGACCTTTTCAAATGGTTTCTATAGATCTCATGGGTCCATTGCCTAATTCTCGGAAACAGAACTCTCATATTTTCGTAATAACATGCTGTTTTTCGAAGTACTGTTTGATATTTCCTTTACGTGCAGCTACTTCCAACGCAGTCACTAGAATATTAGAAAAGTCTTTGTTTCTAGTGCACGGCGTTCCTCAGACTATTTTTCTTGACAACGGCAGCCAGTTCGTTAGTAAAATAACGGAATCTCTATTTAAAAAATATAACATTCCGAATGTATATTTCACGCCTAAGTACACGCCACAAGTCAATTCCGTGGAACGTTATAATCGTACTATTATAACGTGTTTATCGACCTTTGTGGACGACGATCACCGCTCCTGGGACATATTTATTCCTCAAGTGCAGTTTGCGATCAACAATTAAGTGAATGAAGCAACCGGTTATACTCCGTCGTTATTGGTGTTCGGCAGGGAACTGGTGACTTGCGGCACTCATTACAATGATTTTGATTTAGGCGACGAGGTTTTATTCTTTCCACGTGACATTTACGCGGAAAATTTAGGGTCTTTATCCGAAATATTTAATAAAGTCCAGGCTAGGCTATGGCACGCTCACGTAAAGAACACGTCCCATTACAACTTACGTCGAAAACCTTCAGAATTTAAGGTAGGTGACATTGTAATGAAGCGTGCTTATGTATTGAGCGATAAGGATAATTTTTTTAGCAAGAAGCTGGCGCCAAAGTTTATTAGATGTCGAGTTTTGGAAAAGAAATCTCCTTTGGTCTACGTTTTGGCTGATATGTCGGGAAGGAGTTTAGGAACGTGGCACATCAAAGATTTGAAATTGATTGGTAATTCTACATAAGAATTACGTACTAGCTCTGCGTTTGTGTTAGTAACATTTTTTTTTTACCCTCGCGCTCTTATCCATCTTAAACATTAAAGGTGCTCGTACGGGTCACCGTTACATACTGTTAACTGGTTACCCTATTAAATGCTAGGTTGCGTCAGTGTCAACTTTTATGGTTACTGTTGCTAGTTGCAAAGCGTGAAGTATGACAGATAGATTTTTGTAAGGCTAAATACGAGACATAACTTACAGGTGTGGATTTTATTGTTAGAGTAATAAAATCCTTTCGTAGCGCGCGGGGTAATGTAACGTTGCACTTTTATTTGTGTTTTAACTTCATTCACTTTTTGTTTAAAAAATATCTAAAATTTAAACTTACTATGTACATAGTTACATCTAAATAATCAATAGCTGCTTGATTATATTAAACTCGATCTAAATACTACCAGTATCATTATTACACTATAATAAAAAAAAAAACGTAATTTGTTCCAATACGGTAACGTTTTTACCACGCCGACTGTATTAAATACCAGTCTGGCGCGCGACGGCAGTTTCTTCGATGAATCTATATGTAAATCGATGCACGGGCCACAGCCGTCAGTCCGCGGCAGGCGGGGCACACTTAAAACTTCATAAAATTTGACAGTTAGCAGCGTCCCCTCGAGGCTGGAAAGTGAGTACAAAATAAAAAAAAAAAACTATCTGTCACTGCTAGTCACTCGTGTCGGAGGCGGCCATTGACAACTCTGGCTTTGGTCTGCTTGGACGTTGATGCGCTCTTGGTTATCTCTTTTTGTTTACTCGTCAAGGTTTTGTTCTAGCAAATTTTATGAAAACTTATATAAGTAAGAGCTTATATAAGTTTTCATAAAATTTGCTGGAACAAAACTTTGATTGAGTACATTTGGTTCTAAAAATAACACTCACACACGCGCAAGTGCGCATATACACGTATATGTATATATGCCTATCTATAGCTATACAAGTATACTGCATTAGTTCAGTTGCCTGACACTAACAGCAGCACTTTCCATACATGCAAGTTAAAACCCAGAGTTGCCACTCTTCTCATTCTAAATTACAATACTCTTTGGTCCGCGGCGCCACTTCAACCGACACACACGTCGTCCCCACGCTAGTGCGTTCACCCAGCTCCGCTTCGTGTCGTCTTACGCGCTAGCGAATTCAATAGTCCACGGGAATCGTATATTCTCCAAACGTTAAGGCCGCGGGCCGCGGACAAGCATAATTTAAAAGCCTCAAACTATAAAGTACTTCGCGCACCCCGTTTGGGTAAGTGTTGAACCGTATTGTTTTTTTAAATGTTCAGGTAGTGCTAATTTAAATTGTAACTGCTAAATCACTGTGTAATTTTAAGCCGGCCAAGGCAAAGCTATAGGACCGAGCTGTTATCCTGGCAGTGCCTATGCTTAAAATTATTGTATTTTACGATTTTGCACGTTTTGTAAAGAAATTGTATTTTTTAAATAACTTAGGAATGTTAACGCAGTCGTGCACGTCTTGCACGGAACATTCTACCTTCCGCTTACTACGCATAAGCTTAATAGTGTTATAATCGGAAATACTCGCTGGCTCGCAATTTTATAAATCATTCATTATGTTTATAAGTTGATGTCGGCTCATGGCCGAACCGTTTCAGCTTAGCTTTTGCAAGTCCGTTATAAATTGTGACTCCGTTCTGATTGTGAACACTCCTCACCAACTGCTTTCGGTTTTCCCCTTTTTGATGGTGCACTCATTCCCGGCGTTCACAATCAGCGGAGGAGGTAGATTCAAATTTTAATCATGGCCGTTATCTACAGGGTGTTACTTTTGGGCTACGGACGCTCCACCACCGTCTGCCGACGGCCTCCACCTGGCAAGAGTCGCCTCCTAACCGCTGCCCCCATCACCACCTAGCAGCCACCGCCAGGGGAGTACCGCCCTGCGAAGCGGAACCAGACGGCCACTATTTTTTTTCTTAAAACCACGACCTATAACATACCGGGCTTACTGAATGTTTTTTTTAAATAAATTTTATGTGCATGACTCCTGGTGTTTTCTTTATAAAATCATCGGTCGTCACAGCATCTTGCATAGAAAAGAACGCAACTGTGTCCACGGAGCGTCAAAGTTGCATTTGCGTATCGTCAGCCGTTCGTCATGTAACTCGTGCAGCGGCATGTCATTACTCAAGCTACATTGCGAGACGCAAACCCGTGTTTTTTTTGTAAAATGGCGGACTCAGCAGCCAATTTTGTTTACATCATCGAACAGTATCCTTGTCTGTATAATAACAAGTTAAAAGAATACTCGAGAAAAGATTTAACGGATAATCAACAATTAATATTTTTTTGATGTATGGATAAAGCCAATACAATTTGCGCCGCCGTCGTCTTCTATAAAGTTGTATGCTATAATCACGTCTTCATCATCACTTGACATTTTCACAATAAAAACACGTGCTTTCGAGATGCTAAACTTGGAAGAACTAACCGTTTTGTAGCTTGGTTAACGATTGCATGACGATTACGTGGACACACCTAGGACGCAAAATACGCCTGTCGTCTTTTGTAGGTTGAATGCAAGCGTCAAATGACGCCGCCGTGGACACTAGGCCTAAATGTTGCCAGTGTTTATTTTTACCGATTGGTAAAATAAACGCTGGCGTTAGTAGCGCCCTCTAGTGTGGCTCGTAGTAATATAGCACAGCGTAACACGAGCATGGATGGTAAGCTGCTTGGAAACGTTCACATAAAGGACATACTCAAGTACGAAAATTGAGGATGAATAACAGTTTGACGAATATGAGTATGTGATGAATGATTGAGATGATTGAATGAGTGTGATTGAAAAATTTCAAAATTTTATTAGTGCACAATCTGGTTATAATTAAGCTGTGGCAGGCGAAGCATAATAGAAGGCAGTGTGTTTTTTGTGTATGGGATCTCAGTTGTTTACAAAATGTGTTCGGAAGAGTCGGCTGTTATTATGAAGTTGTGCAGGTAAATATTAACGCTTTAGCAAACGGGATGCGTACCTACAATTGACTCGTGTTAATACTGTTGATAGGTAGGATTGCATTGTTTTTTTCATGTTTCCATGAGACACTGCGAACGTTTCGCGAAAGAAATGTGTCATTAAATAACCAGTATCTATGAGAAATGCGATGTTTTGAAATCGTAACACTTAAACTTGACACTAAAAACTTGAATTTCCAGTATTTATAACTTCGTTGTGTTACAACATGCGTGACTTAACTTGACGTAGGTCAAAGAAGTATTTCAAAGACTTAATTTGTGAATACTTCAACTTGATTATGCTATAACAGGCCATACACACAGAAAAGTATAGTGTATCTCCGATGCATTGTTAAATTTTAAAATAGTAGGTATCTAGTGGTAATATTTCTTTACACCCGGGTGATAAATTTTTAGTAATTAATAATAAATTAATTTACATAGAAATAAGAAAGAGATATTTTTGCTATTTCATGGTGACCTTGCATGAGAATCACATTTTATATTCTCAGCATTGTAGGAATTGTTTTATACCTATGGTTGCACAATAATCTTGATTTCTTTTCCGTCGGGTAGCACCGCACTAGGCTCATGATTTTTACGAAGGTAGTGTAATGAAAATTCTAACGCAGGTAGAGGGGCGCTGCCGAACGGTCAATAAAACAAGTTATTGCGCAGCTAGATATTTATTAATTAAATGAAACCCCAACTAACCCGCCCACAAACACAAGTTTTATAGTATTACAGCTTTACAGTGCTATTGCGCCTCTATTCTAAGAGTTAAGTCCTACTTCTCTACGATATACAACCTCAGGGTCGTGAATGCAATTGGCCAGTTATCTCTTATAATTACCTACCTAATTAATTAACGGCGCTGAAGGCGCTGGTACCTGATGGGCGAAGACCAACCCAAACCTGCCGCTGCCGACAGACGTGTGCTACGCTCGGACGCCGTCTTGTGCCCAGCGTCCCACCATAGCCAACGTGGTGCCACGCAGAACGAGCAGCCTCCGCTTCACAGCCGCCTCCGGTGCCTCCACAACTCAACAGCTGCGGACAGCTGTTTGCCACGCTCGGACGCCGTCTCGTGCCCAGCGTCCCAGCGTCACCGACAACGTGCCACGCAGACCAAGCAGCTTCAGCTTCAACAGACGCCTCACGGCGCTCCCAACAACACCAACCACAGCCACACTTCACGCCGTATCTCAACACCTCCTGTGGACGGAGCATAAATTAGGAATCAAAACAATCAAGGCCCTACTGAATCCAGAAGACCAGAAGTGTCCTATCGTCATAACTACATTGGGAAACATGATATTAAGGTGACACCCACCGTGGAGGAAATGCAGACTTGCTGATGCGCCCGGGTCACGCTGTCAACTCCAACGAAGGTGTTCCGATAGCAGCCAGCACCGCAACTAAAATAATAGATACGGTTAACATTGCCAAAAACAAGGGCGAAGGCTTTATCGACTCGTTTACCTACCAACAAGTGGTTAAGAAGACATGCGCGTGGGCCGCTTCTAACCCAATATCAGATCGCCCCACTAAAACAAAACAAACCAATTAAATTTACCAGTCGGAGACGCTATAAGGCGTAATTATCACGACATTTCGATATTAAACTCGCCAAAACAAGACAAAAACACAGAGAGCCACTCTCTGTCCGTTCAAGCAACAAAATGGCTTTCTTCGAAAACTCCCATATTAGTGTAGTAGAGCTGTCACAATATCAAAATTTTACGATTGAAACAGTCTAAAAAGAAAACTCTCCAAACTACTCCACCATATCTAAATTAATTCCCCTTATTTTATTATATCGTTGTTATTGACAACAATTATAACAATTAAAACGATAAAACGCCGGAACGTTTCAGTCACTGCAACAACCGCCGTAAACAGAAAGCTGAACAATCCATCGACTGAATCCTCCTCAGCTGTCACTGTCAAAAATTGACACCTTACAGTAGGTGTATAAAACAACTGACGTTTCGAAAAAGATGAAAACTGATTTCAGCTTTTGGCTTCAGGACTACGATAGGATTAAAGAACGTATTTTTCTGATTCCAACGATACCTATAAACATATAATTCGGTTCAAGGACCGTGTCGTAATAAACCAAAAATCTTTCGATCTCGAAAGTTTTAAGAAAGGTTTTAAAGCGAAATTATGTTACAACCACTATATCTCCGTAAAAGCTGGTATTTGAATATTGATAACCAAGGTACAAATAACCAGGATTAACTGTTAGTTATCTAAATCGTATGTTATTTGATGAAATACATGACCCCCGTGGCGTCATCGCCACATGCATTTGATTTTGCAAGAAAAAATTTAGTAATACTACTACAATACCCCCTTGGGAGCAAAGAGGTTAACTGAAGGTTATTCGAAACAGCCGGTGTAACCGAAAGAAAAAAAAACCGATGCCCAAATAATGGCAGTTTTTTTTATTTTAAGCCCCAAAGTTAATGAGGTCAGTATCATAAGTATGATATGCTTAATTACTAATTATGCTTACGTTTACGTAGAGTTGACGCCCAGGATTATTAACTAAACTTAGCATTATTGATTCAGCATGCCTTACCAGATAGCAGACCCACATTATTTTACTGGTTGCTTACTTTAAAGTATTAAAATTAAAAAAATAATTATTTTAATTATACTAGAAACATATGTGCTAGCATGCTTTATTATCTAAGTTTTCGATACTTAAGTATGACTGTACATCCTAAGATGGCCTATGGACTCAACAGATAGTTGTTGAAGTCCTTGGCATCGCTATATACAAAATTAAGAGTAAGGAAGAAGTTAGTGACTAAAGCTCATAACTTTCCTTAGAAGAGAAAAAAAACTTATTTTCAATTTTATTGACAAAAGTTGATGGCCAAAAGTGGTCAAAATAACCACAAAATGTTCCGGAGAACATGTATGTGCAGAATCCATTTTGGATCTGACAAAAAAAAACAATTTTGTAATTGTGGCCGGAAACAAAATTACAAGGGAAAAAGCTTATTTTCCATTGTTTTACAAAAAGTATGTGACCGACAGTGGTCGTAAAACGCCATTGTGGCCCTAAAAAATGGTTATGTCATAAAACTATTTAAGTTTTGACATTGTTACCCGGTCAGGTACAGAAGTTCGCTCGAGGGGATTTTCAAGTGAAACAAGAATTTTATGACAAGTTTTTATTAAATAGAAGCTCCCTAGGACGACTGGAGACTTTAGGTCGTAAATTCGTAGTTCTTATGCCTAATTTCTAACTTGAGTCAATTAACGTGATCGCTCGCACTAGCACTATAATTGGAGCAGGATTTGACTAAAATTTTTCACCATGAAAGAAATATTGTACACCAGTATCAAGCAATGTCGGAAAAGAAGAATTCCCTAACTGATAAAGAAGCCATGATTCATATGGATTTTTCGGAAAACTTCAGTGCCAAATATAACGAAGAAATTCAATCGTTTCACTTCGGTGGATCTCGTGCACAGCTCTCACTTCACACAGTAGTTGTATATTTGAATGGGTCTAAAAGATCATATTGCACAGTGTCTTCAGATTTGAGTCACAATGTTCATGCAATTTGGGCACATTTAAAACCGGTACTGGAAGAATTACCAGCTCAAATAGAAACCATCCATTTCCTGAGTGATGGACCTGTAACTCAGTACCGGAACAAAATTATGTTCTTCGTGCTAGCATGTAAAATGACAAATCTGTGCCCTGGACTTATAAACTGGACTTGGAATTATCACGAAGCAGGCCACGGAAAAGGAGCACCAGATGGCGTAGGCGCAGTATGCAAAAGAACTGCAAATGATGTCGTGGCACGTGGAGGTGACATTACTAATCTGACTGAATTCTGCGGCGTCATTCAAAGTCGTTGTCCTGGTGTGACTCTTTACACAGTTATTGAAAGTGAAATTGACGACATGGCAAATTTGATTACAGATAATCAAGAGAACTCGATTGCTTTTAATGGCACACTCAAAGTCCATCAAGTACAGGGCAGTGCCTTCATGCCACGTAAGCTGCAAATGAAATCTCTTAGCTGTTTTTGTGATGAAGGTATTATGTGTGGACATCATCGATTGGGTCTATTGGAATATCCTGCAGTATCTAAAAAGAGTGTCAATGACATTTTCGAAAGTGATATTGACTCAGATCAGGATGAAAATAGAAGTCCGAGATGTATCAACACGGTTGCACAAGAATTACGAAATGAGACTGATGACATCAGCATTGCAAGCGACCTTACATTAAATTTAGAAAATCCAGAAGTTTTGGCTACTATGCCTGATTTGGAAATTGACCCAAGTACTCTTTTTCCAAAGCCAGAACAGCAAATAAGTGATGAACGGAAAGCTAGAACTCGAAAAAGAAATTTTGAAGGTACTATTAATGTGCAAACAAAAAAGAAAAATGAAAGGATATTAAGGAAAGGAAAAGTTCAAAAGGACATAAAATATACAAGACAGAATTTAAGGCAGAAGAAATATAAAGGTAAAGAAAATAATTCGAAAATAAGAACAAAAAAAATCACGAATCCAGTGATTGTGAGTGCCTAATATGTGGTACTCTCTATAGTGAAGATACGACAGGAAATGATTGGGTCCAGTGTCTTGCATGCAAGAATTGGGCACAGGTTGACTGCATTAAAGGTGAATCTATATCATTGATATGCCCAGACTGCTCTGCTGATTGTGATTATAATTGATAGCTTAAAAAGCAATACAATTTTACTGCCAAAAGTTTTCTTATAGATCTAAGAATAGTTTAAGCTAAGATTTTAGTACCTTATTTTGTTAACTACTACAAAAGAGTTAACGCAATGTGTCTTTGAATAATAAAATTATTTAACTTAACTTAAAAGCAAAATTAATAAGACTGCTAAATGTTTTTGGTTTCCGTCATACTATTGTTTATGACAAGTGATGTTCATATTTAAATTGTTAACAATAATTTTGTTACTTTGTTATAAAACAGATTTTATTACATTATGTTTGTTAACATTATTATTTTATTAAAGCTAATTTTGTAGATTTAATGATAAAAGTTCCTGTTCAAGACTGATTTAGATAGATAATTAGTATAAGTCAAGAATAGACTTAATTATCACGATAGTTCAAGATATTTGGACAATTACAAACTAATGGTTAGAAGCATAGTTTTTATTTGTGAATTCATTATTAAATGAACGTTGATTTTGATTGATATTTGTTTAAATCCTCAGTCTCCTGGTTACAATCTCAGTTTCCTGCTGCTTGATTTCTTAAAATTGCCATAACTCTAATATTTTTGAATATTTTGTCCGTTCCACTTAACATAGGCTAAAAGACCATGTAATCTTTATGATAAATTATATTTTGTAACCATAATGAAAAAAAATCGTCGGGCCGGAATCGGACTCATTTTCGTCCTTAATTTGTAGAACAACCCATAAATTGACATCACTGTAATTTATAATGCAATGTAATATTATGAAATAAATTAATCTAATCTAATCTAATTGGCGTGATTGCCACCTGACTTATAATAATAATAATAATAAATATCTTGGGACAATTAACACCAATTAACTTAGTCCCAAAGTAAGCAACTAAAGCTGCTTGTTTTATGGGTACTAGACATCGGATATACATACTTATATAGATAAATATATACTGAAACACATATAACAATCACGACTCGGGCACAAACATTCGTATTCATCGTACAAACATTTGCCCCTCCCGGGAATCGAACCCGGTACCTCAAGCTTCATGGCCAGGGTCACTAACCACTAGGCTATCCGGCCGTCTAACTTATAAAATTACTGGTGCACATTCTGTGGTCTCATTACATGGTCTGCGCGAACGAAGTCGCGGACAACACCTACAGTTAACGTCTATAAATTTCAATGAATAATTAAATTGCAATTTACATTTATTTAATACAGCTACTTGACAATAGATGGCGTTATTAATAACGAAATATGGTTAAATTAATTTCCTGGGGCTTGGTATACTTTAATATTGTACTATATTTATGTTTTTAGGCTCAGAATTTTCTCTTCTTTCATTTGATATCCATGACGACATGATAGCAAAAAAAAAATTTTTGAGACGCCCACTTTTTTGGACGTTACATTCGTCATATTCGGTTTGTTCACAAAAAAGGTAGCCTATGTCACCCAGACTACAATAACGAACCGATTGACACCTCATTCATCAAAATTGACTCCGTCGTTTAGGTACTACGATGGAAAATACGTAAATATAAACATACATTGACTGCTAAAAACATAACCCTTCCCTTTGGCTTTGCCGTAGTCGGGTAAAAAGTAGATTTGATCCTTTTTGTATAAAAATTAAGTTTGTATCCAGCAGTGGCACTGTAGTCTGTAACCGTTTATATAATGATAATATGTATATGATATGACATATTTGATGACGGTCGATGTAATACTTCGTTTGTTTGCATACGATTTGTATTTAAATTCAAATTCAAATATTTTTATTGTTCGAATGCGAGTTAACAAATAAGGTCTTAAATAAAATAAATCCGTTCTGCACATTCAGCCGCATCCGGCATACAATACATTCAAAATTCTGTGCAGTTAAATCAAAATGTCACAAGCAAATTTACAATATTAATGTCAGTTGGATAGTAAAATTTATAATACCTAATAATAATATTATACCAGTTATATTTCGATACAGTCAATGCTTATTTTTACCTAGTGTTAGATATAATGCTCATCAACTCTATAATATGCTTTGCTTAGACTAATTTATATTTAAATTCATGAAGGTCATAGTTTTTTATTTCGTCGGGCAAAATATTGAACATTTTTACCGCCATGTATAGTAATACTATTTTTATAGTGCTTACTTCTAAACGTGGGATATTCTAAGTTTAGTCCACTTCGTCCAGATGCTTGCCTTGGATTACGCGGTGCAATTTTAAACATAGACATATGCATTTTCGCAAACAGACATACTTCATATGTGTAAAGAGAAGGTAAGGTGAGAATATCCAGTTTTTGAAATAACGGTCAAAGTCAAAGTCAAAATATTTTATTCAGATTAGGCTTACAGGTAGCACTTATGAATGTCAAAAAATTTACCACCGGTTCGGAAAAACCTCTGATGAGAAGATACCGGCAAGAAACTCAACGAGGTGTAATTTTTTAAATAAATCAAAATTACAATGTTTTTTTACATCTCAAATATTTAAAAATTTTACAATTTAACAATTTAACACAGCAGATGTACAATCTTTGGAGCCAGGGATCGCCAATACAGATCAGGATCATTTCCAAAAATCCTTGTCCAAGAAATAGTCATTGATTTTATAATACGCCCGAGAAATTACTGTCTTCTTGACAATAGATTTAAATTTTGTATCATTTAGTTCAGTTATGTTTTTTGGAATTTTGTTGTAAAATCTTACACAATTTCCCATGAACGACTTATTGGTTTTAGCCAGTCTGTAAGTTGGAACTTTAAGCTTTCCTGTATTTCTAGTAGCCTTTGGCTTATCGACGTTGGTAGGGAAATTGCATATATTTTTCCTAACGTACATGATTATTTCAAAAATATATAGCGATTCCCTTAATGACTCACGAGTATCCATATTATAAATTGCTCTAACTGCCCTTTTTTGCAAAATGAAAACTGACTCAATATCTGCAGCAGATCCCCATAAAATAAGGTCGTACGAAATAATGCTACTAAAATAGGCAAAATAGACCAACCGTGCCGTCGCTACATTTTTTAGCTGCCGAATTTTTCTTACTACAAAAGCAGCAGAACTCAACCTACTTGCTATCGCTGTGACGTGGGAACACCACTGCAGTTTAGAATCGAGTGTTAATCCTAAAAACACAGTTGATTTTATGAATTCAATCGTTTGACCATCTAATTTGATATTTGAGATTGAAAGTATAGGTATTAGTTGAATTTAACAATGAAAATTTAATACATTTAGTTTTGTTAGGATTTAATAATAAGTTATTGGCAGCAAACCATTCAGATACCTTGGACAGGGTGTCGTTGGGTTCAATGAATTCAGTATCTTTCCTATTAACCTTGAAGAGTAAAGAAGTGTCGTCAGCAAACATGACGATGCCTGATCTTCGGCTCACCATATATGTAAGGTCATTTACATAAACAAGGTACAGGAATGGAGCAAGAATTGATCCCTGGGACACTCCCATCTCGACCACAGATCCCGATGATATTGCTCCATTTATCGCTACCTTCTGATTTCTCTGCACTAGGTAAGACTTGACTAGATCTAAAGAGATGCCCCGAATGTCTACATGAGTCTGTCATTTTTACTCCACAAATAGATCTTATTTGCTGCATTTTTTTGTTATTTAAAGACTTTTTCCATGTTACTGAAATTCCCCCATAGTATTATACCATATCGCAGGTTTGACATTATATGGCCATGAAACGCTATTCAGCTTTTGTACAATATGTTCCGTCTGAGCCTCCCAGTTGTTATGGCAATCAAGCATGATACCCAGGAATTGCAATGAATTGACGCGATCTATCGGAACGTTTTGTACGTAATTGCGACGTTTTTTGGTTGTTCTTATGGGGCATAGAATTCCATAAAATGAGTCTTTGACAGATTGACTTTTGATTTGTTTTTTACCAACCAATCATTAACTTCTTGAAAAACTTCATTAGCTTCTGTTTCATATTTTGTCACATCGTCTCCACGTATTATAATTGAACAATCGTCAGCAAAAAGTGTTATAGTGTGACTTGTTATTTCCGGGAAATCATTAATATAGATATGCCCCAGTATGCTTCCCTGAGGAACGCCGCGCTTGACTACCTCGACCTCTGATTTGTATTTAGTTACTGTTTTTGTGGTGCTGCAGTAATTAGTGATTTTGGTGTACTGTTGCCGATTGGAAAGATATGATTCTAACCAGTTATAACTGATTCCTCTAATGCCATTATTAAACAGCTTTTTAAGAAGAATCTCATGAGACACACAGTCGAAGGCTTTAGACATATCCATGAAAATGGCCAAAACCGGTACTCTTTTGTCTCTGCAAGAAGTAATTATCTTAATAAGTTCATATATTACCAGAGTAGTTGATCTATTCTTCCTAAATCCAAATTGGCTATTAGTTAGAATGTCAAAAGAATCAAAGAAATCCACGAGTCTACCATACATGATCTTCTCAAAGATTTTCGAGAGAATAGGGATTATGGCAATTGGTCTATAGTTGTACTAGTTGGTCTATTGTACAAAAGTTATGTGTTTCTTATTATTAAGTGGCTGTAGTGTTGGGGTTGAGATTATCGATACTTTGCAGATTGTCGATCTATCGAGTGTTAATTTTTGTTCTCATGTTTCAGTTCAAAAAATACAATAAGGTTGGCTAGCGTCAAGCATTTCATGGAAGATGATCAATTCCAACCGTCATCATCAAACATTTCAGAGGATCACGATGATGTTTCTAGTGTAACCACATTACCAGTATTAACTGTATGGACACGGAGACTGGAAAAGAGCTTTTTCTGAGCAGTTCAATAAAGGATGCGTTTGATCGAATTTCATCTAATAAGGGTAAAAAAAAATATTATAGATATTTAATAAAAAATATACAAAATAATATTATTACAAATTATTATTATTAATAGCCTTTACATACTGCAATCTGCGACATATATATAATTTACTATTACATATATTAAAATAAGTTTTTTTTTCAGCTGGTGGTACGAGGTGGAGGTGCCTTTTACTCCACAAGGACTATGGCGAAAATAAAGAAAACCTTCAATACTACACGGACAGAAAGACATCAGTCTTTGGCTGTTTCCTAGATCTTTCAAAGGCGTTCGACCTAGTCAGTTACGATATCCTTTGGGGCAAATTAAAGGCGACCGGGTTACCGACAGATTTGCTACACATTTTTCAATATTGGTATGGCAATCAAGTTAATGTTGTGAAATGGGCGAATGCACTATCTTTACCGTATGTGCTGGAATGCGGTGTGAGGCAGGGGGGGCTAACATCGCCTAGGCTATTTAATTTGTATATGAATGCATTGATCGAAGAGCTCAGCGGCACTCATGCGGGCTGTTTTATTGACGGAGTTAGTTTCAATAACATTAGCTATGCCGATGACATGGCGCTGCTGGCTCCATCGATCGGTGCACTCAATGAATTACTTAGCATATGTGAGAGATACGCTGTTGCTCATGGACTTCTGTATAACTTGAAGAAAATAGTGTACATGGTTTTTAAGGCCCCGGGCAGGAAGGCTCCGGATATGACACTCCCTGTTTTACTGAATGGAGCTTCAATTACCAGAGTGAGTCAGTTTAAATACCTAGGTCACTATTTTACTGACAATTTGAAGGAGGATATAGACGTTGAACGGGAACGCAGGGCGCTGGTGGTGCGGGCGAATATGCTGGCTCGCAGGTTCGCGCGGTGTACAGCCGCAGTCAAAATAACGCTCTTTCGAGCATACTGCACCTCGCTGTACTCAGGTGCCCTGTGGGGGGGCTGTTCGCAACGCTCAATCAGCTCCCTGCGCGTCCAATACAACAACGCCTTCAGGGCGCTGCTAGGGCTGCCACGGTTTTGTAGTGCATCCGCCATGTTTGCCGAAGCGCGAGTGGACAGCTTTACTGCTGTACTGCGGAAAAAGATGGCATCGCTTCTGACCAGAATACGTGGCAGCACTAACAGCCTCCTGATGACGATTGCGGCCCGGCATGAGTGCTCGATAATGCAACACCTAATTAAGAATACTTTGTCACTTGTAAAATATGAATACTAAGATATAACTAACATAGGCATAAGTAATTAATAACAAATTGTGGATCTAGTTGTCTGAATAAATAAATAAATAATAATAATAATAATACTATGAAAACCTAAGGCACAAGGCTAAGAGTGGACTGTATTTCTGCGGGTGGGTTAAAGACAATAGTAAAAAAAACGAAACAAAGCTCTTGCATCGACTTCAGTGCGTAAGGAAAGTAGACAAAGGCCGATGAAAGGAGAAATGTGATAGAAACATGCGCACTCACCTGGATCTCGCTGCTGTGGCCGGAATCGAACTTCTATACCGTCGCAACAGCCGCGGACGCACATGCGCGTTCACTGCACGCACTGTACTTTCGGTCCTTTGCTTGTAATTAATTAGGTTGTACACGATCACAATTAGATGCGTTAAAGATGGCGGTTTAGCGAAGAGTGATTTGGCAATACAAAGTTCGTATGCGACGGCCGATGACAAGGATGGCCGCAGCATTAGTGCACATGTTTGATAGGGAGGGAAGATGTGAAAGGTATGACGTCGTTGCAAGAGCGCATAATCTACCTTAATTTTCAAAATTAATAAATAACGAAATACGAAATCCAACACGAGGTATAACAGAATTGTTCAAGCATTGATATTTTTTATCTGTAAAGATATGCGTCCATTTAACATAGTTGAAGGTGAAGGCTGTTTGTGGAACTGGAACCTACTTTTAAAGTTCCTAGTGCAAAGTATTTAAAGAAAAGGACTACCGAAAAGTACGAAGCTTGTGTTACTATTTGTAAGTCCAAATTATCCAAGATAGACAATTTCTGTATAACTCTAGACATATGGACAGATACAATGAATGAAGTAGGATTCATGGGCGTCACCGTACATTTTGTAGAAAATGGTATAATGTGTATGCATTATCTTGCAACTCGTGCATTAAGTGAACGACATACAGCTGATTACATATCGGAAAACCTGCTTGATATTTTGAAACAATGGGATATTCCACTTACCAAAATTCGTGCAGTTGTAACAGATAATGCCAGCTCAATGTTGGCTGCCACACGAATGTCTTTGGCGAAAAAAAACATTTACCGTGTTTTGCGCATACTATAAATCTTGTAGTTGAAGAGGCATTAAAGTTACCCAGTGTTAAATCAGCTGTTATAAAAGAACGAGATATTGTTAATTGGATAAAAAATAGTGTTGTGCAGTCGGATAAGCTACGAAAAATCCAAATGCGTAATAATATTTCGGAAGAGTCAGTTTTAAAACTTATTGCAGATGTAAAAACTAGATGTAACTCAACTTTTTTTATGTTACAGCGATTCTTAAAGTTGAGAATAGTAATATCAGAAACTGTAATCGAGAGTGTAGTGGCTCCAAATTTTCCTAGTGCTGTGGAAATGGAAACCTTCAATGAGCTTACAGCTGTATTGAACTCTTTTGAATACGTAACAAGAGAATCATCGGGCCAAAAGTATGTAACAATCTCTAAAATTATACCAATGCTTAATTGCTTAACTACAGAACTGTAAAGTATCACTCCAAACTCTGCTATCGTTAAAGAATATAAGGATGTTTAATTGAGAGAGCTGAAAAGGAGGTATGGGATGATTGAATTAAACGATCATGCAGCCATTGCCACACTTTTAGACCCAAGGTTTAAAAACCTGCATTTCCAAGACCCCTCTGCATGCGGAAGGGCTATTCAAAAACTTAGAACTATGGTTGTCGGACAACTAAGTAGCCCAAGCGAGTCAGAAGATGATGTCTCATCCACTGCACCACCGGAATACGATTTTTGGAAACATCATAAGGAGTTAGCACATGGACACAAGAAGAAGAAAAAATCTCATCAGGGAGATGAAGTTTCCCTGTATTTATCAAATCCAGTAGTTTCTCTTAAAAGCAACCCATTTGCAGAATGAGATGAGATGAAGTTTGTATTTCCTTGTCTGTACAAGTATGCACAGCAATATTTAATTGTTGTTGCAACCTCAGTTCCTAGCGAGTGCCTCTTTTCCAAAGCCGGTGCAACAATGTCCCAAACAAGGAACAGATTGTCTCCAAAATACCTCTAACAATTACTGTTTTTGGGAAATCTTGATGCCAAAGAGTTTTTTGGTTAATGTTCATAATAAAATAATTTTTGTTTTTTTTCCTTTTCAATATTGTTTCAATAATTGTTCTTCAACATTCCTTGTTCTTACGTTAGATTCCTCAAAATAAAAAAGTTTTTTTTTTTGTATTTATTTTGTATTGATGCACTACTTTGGCACTAGGAAAATAAATTCTAAAAATGTGATCGAAAAATAAGCCCAGGGATGCGGTTGAAATCCCGCTGCGGGCTTATTTTTCAATCGCATTTTAAAAAAATAAAAACGTGTTGAAAGTATCAATATCAGTAAGTATCGATACTTTCGGGGTATTTATATAAGTAGTATCGAAAAAAGATTTGAGTACTATCAAAATGAGTAGGTACATACTTTGATGGTATCGGAACATCCCTACTGACTGACAGCAACTAGTGCGTGATCCAGCCAGTACAAAATCAATAGAATCGATCTCTTTATGAAATCGAGAAAACAAAATGGAGCCTTTATTTAATGAATTATTTACTGAAAGATGCTCCTCTAAGTTCTGTAAACAAGAAGTTTCTACGTCTTCTAGTTACTGAGTAATAATTAATTTTGTGTTTAATCGAGAAATGTGCAGGACAGACAGTGTTGATAGTGATATTCGGAATAGACAGACAAACATAGTGATTTATAGTGATAGTACATAGCACTAATAGTTAGTTATAACACATACTTACTAAACGATAGACAGCTAATTTATAAATATTTTGTATCGAAACAATCCGTAGGAACATTACGTTCATAATAGTTCATAGTGCCTACCTTTGTAATTCATAGCATACGTAATATTTCCCGATGTAAAAACGGACGTGCATTCGCCGCGCCATTCGTTAGCCGCAAAGAGTATTGTAATATATATAGAATGAGAAGAGTGGCAACTCTGGGTTTTAACTTGCATGTATGGAAAGTGCTGCTGTTAGTGTCAGGCAACTGAACTAATGCAGTATACTTGTATAGCTATAGATAGGCATATATACATATACGTGTATATGCGCACTTGCGCGTGTGTGAGTGTTATTTTTAGAACCAAATGTACTCAATCAAAGTTTTGTTCCAGCAAATTTTATAAAAACTTATATAA
The DNA here is from genome assembly GCA_963691745.1 of Ditula angustiorana. Classification (NCBI taxonomy): domain Eukaryota; kingdom Metazoa; phylum Arthropoda; class Insecta; order Lepidoptera; family Tortricidae; genus Ditula; species Ditula angustiorana. The sequence continues at coordinate 13,578,152 of OY829471.1, forward strand.
GCTCTTACTTATATAAGTTTTCATAAAATTTGCTAGAACAAAACCTTGACGAGTAAACAAAAAGAGATAACCAAGAGCGCATCAACATCCAAGCAGACCAAAGCCAGAGTTGACAATGGCCGCCTCCGACACGAGTGACTAGCAGTGACAGATAGTTTTTTTTTAAATTTTGTACTCACTTTCCAGCCTCGAGGGGACGCTGCTAACTGTCAAATTTTATGAAGTTTTAAGTGTGCTCCGCCTGGTTAGCCGACTGGCGACCGCGGGGAGCCCGAACATATTTATATCACAGTGGTGGGGGGATGCGGTAACAAAACCAGCGCGAACTCGCGAGCGCTCCCAGACAGAAAACAGACGGCGCGACGAATGCAATCGACATTGTTTTCAGCATGAAAAACAATTATCTACCGATTCTTACAGTTTCACACAGATTGTAACTTTGTTTTTATCATTTTCTTAAATAAAGGCTTTCCAAGTGGGCGGGGCCAGAACGTTCGAGCCGAAGGGGCGTGGCCGGAAAGTTCTAGAATAGAGGCGTAATCTTTCGGTCGAATATTCTAGAATAAAATAGTGGGGATAGATTCTAGTATAAACGTCGCGCAGGTTGCACGCAGCGGCATTCCAGTTCAGTTCCAAAGAACAAACAAATAAGAAAGAAGAAACAGTAAAGTAAAGGAAAACAATAAGAAAGGAAGCAACAGTGAATAATAGTAAAACAGTACCCGCTCACAAGGAAAAAGTGTTTGAACAGTATAGTGCGTTTTATTGGTGTTAAGGCGACAATCCAGTGAATAGCATTCTGGTGTAACCGTCCGGAATAAGAAACATTAGTCGGGTAGCACCGCACTAGGCTCATGATTTTTGCGAAGGTAGGTGTATAAAACAACTGACGTTTCGAAAAAGATGAAACTAATTTCAGCTTTTGGCTTCAGGACTACGATAGGATTAAAGAACGTATTTTTTTGATTCCAATGATACCTATAAACATATACTTCGGTTCAAGGACCGTGTCGTAATAAATCAAAAACCTTTCGATCTTGAAACAAGGTTTTAAAGCGAAATTATGTTAAAACCGCTATATCTCCGTAAAAGCTGGTATTTGAATATTGATAACCAAGTTACAAATAACCAGGATTAACTGTTAGTTATCTAATTCGTATGTTATTTCATGAAATACATGACCCCCGTAACGTCATCGCCACATGCATTTGATTTTGCAAGAAAAAATGTAGTAATACTACTACAAGATGTCGTCAATTTCGTCAAATGGCTCCTTCCAATCGGCTTAGCGAATACCTTTATGCCCTTGTTTCGCTGAATAGCATCCTCAATAGCACGAGTGCTATGTTTGCGAAGGTCTGAACGTATTCGCTTTTTAACACGCTTGTTGAAAAGTTTAAATTCAGACGAAGCCGTGGACATCTCCCGTCTCTGCCTCATCAAATGTACTGCTTCAGCCGAGATTTTGGACACTACCCTTCCATGCTCCTGACGGCAAAATGCCTTCCCCACGTCGTGGACGACACTCGCGAAGCTGCAGGCATGCTGATCAATGTCTTCGGTATTTTCCAGAAGAGCGAATCGGTTGCGAAGTTCCAGCTGGAATCTTTCGGACCCCGCAGCGACCTGACGCAGGGAAGGACGAAGCGTTGACTTCAGGAGTCGGGTTCTCTCGAGTCAATCACTTCCAGTATTAAACCTGTTAATCGCCGATACATCTTTGAATATACAAAATCTATATTCAAAACTGTTTACCTGATTAAATTTGTTAGTTTTTTTATGTTATCTCGTGTTGAAGAGTTACTTCTTTTGACACAGAATTCTATTACTAGTGGAGTATTTAGTGCAATGTACCCTGCATTTTGTGATTAAAAGCTCAAACTTGGCACAGTTGTTCCTTGGGTAGTATTGAGTTGATTTAGCTCGGTAGCCACCGGAAGCCGCCGCGCGGTTGGCGGGGGGAGAGGGGGCAAGTTTGACTCCGCCGCGCTCCACTGTGGGTGCTATTGTTCTAAAACTATAAGTATTTTGGCAAGTGTGAATTATTCATATCCGGAACAAAAAAAGCACTCGTCCATACAAAAAAATAAAAATATTGGGTAAAATCACAAAACCTCAAAACATTTATTTTTACATCAACGTCGTTTATTTTTTTAACCGTGAGAGGTATCGATATGAAAAAAATATATTCTCAAAGCCACATTTACCAGAATTACAGAAATATAACTTTCTTTGGAATCCCACTGTAAAAAAATACATGAAAAAAATATTATCCATCTCGGGGCAGAATAGTGGACTGTTCCAACTTATGTCGCAATTAAATATCTTGAAAGACAATAAAATCATCAGTTTTTAAATTAAATTTATTTATAGCAGTTACCACTCCACAGGCACAATTCTGAACACTTTATTTCTCTCTAGAACCAGTTACACTTGGTGTAACATTGTTTTTTGCATCTACATCTGACCATTTCTACACAAGCTTTAGCAGCTGCGGACAAGTCCATTTATGTGGGCTGCCAGTTCTCATCGACTTTAGTCTACCCCCAATTAGATGGACAGGGAAGATTTTGAGTTGATGACAACTAATTCCATAGATGGGCCCCTTGGTAGACAGCTCGTAGAAGATGGTAATTAAGAGCGGTTTTGGTCGGCGGGATGTGTTTAAGTTGGCGGTTTTTGTGGAGAACAAAAAAAATGCGTCATTGGTTTATAGCTGTCAATCGTACAACTAAGGCATTCTACTCACTGCTTGCATTCTGCAAAAAAAAGCATTGTGCTTAATAAGGCACTATGGAATTACGACGTTTTGTTTACATAGTCTATATGCAATCTAGTCCTTCCGACCTTAACCTAACCTCACCCAAGACGACGCATCCGACTTGCGTGGGCAGCGTGTCCTAAGCTGGACTTTGCCCTTAAAATAAAAACGAACTCAGAAAGCTCAAATTTTTGACCAGTGTGTACTACCAGTGCTTACCTATGGAGCCGAAACCTGAATATTTACAAATCTTGCACCAACTAGCGATAGCCCAAAGGGCTATGGAAAGGAAACTTGTAGGAGTATCACTGAGGGAGAGAACAAATGTTTGGTTGCGTCATGAAAATGAAAATGAAAATGAAAAAATGAAAATGAAAAATTTATTTTGCAAGTAGACAAGTAGTATTATTGGGGGTTCTGGGCCACTGTTTATTTGCGTTTGGTAAAGTGTAGTTGTGGTATAAAATGTATGGCGTAATGTAGTATTCGACCGCACAGATGGCCATTAGGGTGGTAAAATTTTTATGCGTTGTTTTAGTTGTGTGGTCTCTGTGTGGGTATGTGTATGTATGGTATGCGGGGTCTGTGGAGCGTGGTGTTGGTTAGTGTTGGAGTCCAGTGTGAGCGGAGTTCTGATGTAGTTGGTGGTGGTGAGTGATGGGGGTTCAAGTGATGTTGGTGGTAGGGGTCATAGTAGGATGGCGATGGTCGGTGAGCGGGTCCAGCTCTAGCGGAGCTCCGAGGCGGTTGTTGGCGGTAGCGGATGGGGGTTCAGTAGATTTTGGTGTTAGTTATCGCGCGCGTCATCCGGCGACGGCGGCGGCCTCGGTGGCGGTGGTCCTAGCATCGGGCTTTTACTATGACCTATTTGACGACGGCGGCCTCGGTGGCCATCGGGTATTTCCTGTAACCAATTTGGCGACGGCGGCCTCGACGGCCATCGGGCATTTCCTGTAACCAATTTTGCGACGGCGGCCTCGACGGCCATCGGGCATTTCCTGTAACCAATTTGGCGACGGCGGCCTCGGCGGCCATCGGGCATCGCTAGCGCTGGCGGCTGTAGCGAAGGTGGTGGTGTAAGCTTGTGTCTCTCTCTTTCTTTTATATCTTTATGTTTAATTTTGGTACAATGTATAAGTACCTATGTAATGAAAATGAAAATTGTAATGACAACACAAAGAAAAATTAGGGCAATGGCAGGACTTGAACCTTGTAAAAAGTTTCATATAGATGACACCGAGGGTAGTTGTACCCTTAAAATCAATAATGTAATGACCGTAAGACGAAGCACATTGAAAAATTCGCAGGGTATGGCAGAGGCAGTGTGGCGAAACTGGCAAACGCAAGGCACGGAATGCTGATGTTGCAGGTTCAAGTCCTGCCATTGCCCTAATTTTTCTTTGTGTTGTCATTACAATTTTAATTTAATAATTTGAATGTAAAAACATTTAAAAATAAAATCGAAAGAAATTTCGGTTACAAAAATTTTATACCTATGTAATGCTTTTAGATTAAAAATAAATGAATGATTAATATTTTGTTTTGTTTAATTAAATAAAACACTCAATTTTTTACTTAAAGTAGTGTTTATTAAAACATCTTATCATCTAACAACGTTTCAAACAACATTATTTTTATCTATCCAACTTTTTTTTCATTCGTACCTAACCATTTTACATACACCCTATCTCCCTTACGCTTCAAAACCTTTTCCACGAGATAGATGTCAGGATGGTGGACTTTTTGCAGTTCCTCTTCATAGAAACAGCCCAAGATAGGTCCCTGCTTCACATCTTGCAGTAAATATGTCGTTGGATTGGTAGTTTGCACCTTGTTGACTTGAAAAACTTCCGCAGTCCAGTTGCCGATGTAGCCCTTTGCGAATGCTGATTTGTACTTGCTAATTCGCACATAGTCACCAACCTTGAACTTGACGTGAGGTTTGATTTTGATATGGTTATAGACCTTATGTAGGAGCTCTTTAGAGTTGGTTTTATTCACATTTTCTGGTGGCATACCTATAGTACGATGAATTTTATTATTGTAACGTTCCTCAATGTCTCTTATCTTATCAGCCTTCGAGTCCAGTTGTATGAACCGTAAATTGTTGCCATAGCCAATGCTTTAGAGTTCTAATTAGTCTTTCCACTATGGAAGCTTTCATGACGCTGTATGTGGAGTAATGATTAATGTTATGACGTTTCATCAGCGCTGCAAATTTGCTGTTAAAGAATTATCTACCATCGTCAGATTGAATGTTTTTTGGCTTTCTTCCATCACCATTTAGTATTTTAATCATCGCTTTTGTAACGTCATCTGCGTTTTTAGTCTTGAGCGGTTGCAACCAAGCATACTTTGAAAATGTGTCTATACACACTAAAATGTACTTGAATCCGTTGTTATCTCTCGAGTACTTTTGCATATCAATTAAATCAATTCGCCATGTGTCATCAAACCCTCGTTGTATGAAGCATCGACGTGGGAAGTTTTTTCTCGCATACTTTCTACTTTAAAACTGTCAAGCGTTGAAGTGGAAGAAGAAGAAGCGTTCAAGTAATGTCCAAACTTGTTGAGAGGCATGGTGAGAGTGTTCAATTCAAACAGTGAGTGACACCCTATATTAACACAGGGGTTAGCAATCAGCCCTTTTAACCGCTTTAAACTGAGCTGTTAACTGTTTGAAGGCTGATCTGCTAGCTGTTTGAAAGAGGGATCAGCCCCGCTTTAAACTGAGCTGTTAACTGTTTCAAGGCTGATCTGTTAGCTGTTTGAAGGAGGGGTGGTGAGATAGCCCCGTTTAAACTGAGCTGTTAACTGTTTGAAGGCTGATCTGTTAGCTGTTTGAAGGAGGGGTGGTGAGATAGCCCCGTTTAAACTGATCTGTTAGCTGTAGTACGAAATAAGTTTAAATCGCCCATGGTGGTGGTAGGTAGGTATGGGTTAAGGGTTATAAAGTAAAACAGGATGATTGAAAATCATGATTTATTATAAATAACTTCCTGTATACTAATTTTATAAAATTCATTTAAATGTAAGCCTTATATGCTATACTTATTCTAGCGTACACATTTTTTATAAAATATAGGTAAGTACTTATAATGCTATAAATATTCAGACTATAGTCTATATAAAATAATATTTTTCAATCGATTTATGCCCCCAGGCTAGAGTTTCATACCGACTGTCCGGTTTAGTAAATCTCTTATCGTCATACTTATTTAATGCTACCTTATTTAACGTCTGTGAGTAAAGCTCATGTCCTGTACTACGAATCGTGCGCATCATACGATTTTGTGTAATATTATTATCTACACACTTCAAAAAGTCGTTATGGGATATCTTATTTTTCACTACATTCCTTTTCACACCGTTAATTTTCTTAATCTCGTCATCATTTTCCTTCCTTAAAGAATAACATTTTGATCTAATTCCTATAAAATCTGTGATAATAGTATTAGAACTCTCATCTTTGAACATACCTACCACCTTTTTATTTACTCGAGGTAAACCGTGTACATTATTCTCAGGGAAGTCCGGTGTATCAAACCGGGCCTCCAACTCTGGTTTGATATCAGCATAAAAAAATCATCCGTTATGATGTTATAGATAAATGAATCAGTGTCTGTATATAACAACCTTGCATTTCTCCCATATTTAGGTAACATAAAGTTATAATGAAAATTATACATTAAAGTTTTGCTGAGCTCTAACACAGCAAACACTACACACATATATATATATCAGTGGCGAATTTCCCATAGAAGCCGATTCCTCGTAGCCTCCCTAAGCCCAGAACGGTCATTAGAACCCAAAACCAAACGCAACTCTAAGTTATCCGTTGTACTATAGCTTCACTCGCCTATAACAAAAATCAACTTTTTTTCTTAACACCAATGCATAATCGAAACGCAATCGATTCACTAATTTATTTCATTGTATTTCTCCGGTAATGCGCTCGAAAATTTGGGAGTTGAGGCACGCACACAAGCGCATATTCATTCACCAACTGACGCACACTTTCAAAGCGCTTCCAAGAAATTATGGTCTTCGGTACGGCCACGATGCAGCGGGTTATTACGTTTGAAATCAGACTTTATGTGCTAAGCGTAAGGTTTACTTCTTTTTCAAGCCCTAAATGTCCTAGCGTGTTGCCGGGTCGAAACTAGTGTCGTAGTAAAGTAAATCTTATCGTTAACAGAATAAGTCTGCAGTTTCATTTTAAGTTATCGTAATTCTTGTCATAATAAATGATGAAAAGGGAAATTTTTATTTTAAATATGTCGGATTCAAAAATAAGGTGGTCGTATTTACTTCATTTAAATGTTTTTAAGGTATATTTAATATCATCAATCAAAGAAGTAAACATTTCCTTGCAAATTCAGTATAAATAACCCATGTTAACTCTAGACTAATATTAACGCACATGATTAGAATGGCAACACTACTATTTAGAAATTGGAAGTTTGAAATTCGTGGAAATTCGTTGTTTTCCCACATAAACAGACGCGCTGAGTTCGCATTACGAACGAAAGTACTGACTTTCTGAATCACTTTTGTTTTTTTGTATTTATTGAATAATTTCGCGATTTTTAAGGAAAACCAGTGAAAGTTAATCTTATTATAGTTTTGTGCAACCGTGATTTTGTATGGCTGATCTATTTTCAGGTTTGTTTAGTTCATATTTTCGTTTTAAAAACTCATTCATAATAGGTAGTCTGATTTCATTGGGCACAGCAAATTAAGTGGGTATAAATGGTTGCTTTAGTGCAAATTGATTGTTGTCTTGCTGACTACTTGCTCAATAAAGCAAATCAATTTTCAAAGTTGTCCTTTGAAAATAAGAAACATGTTATAGGTTTGTCCGGTTTTAAAAATTAATTTTAAACGAAGGGACGGGTTTTTCAAACATTTTCGCAGCTCATTATACGAAAAGTATAATTGGCTAACCGGGAGCTGCAAGCTGATCAAATTATTTTGTTTTCCATGTCTGTTGTTTTCCGATTAGAGTAGTGTGTAGAATCGAAACTGCTAATTAGATATTAATAATCTGACTAATTCAGCTCGGAAAGACGTTCAAAGTTAGAAACACATACGCAGTTGTATATTATTACATGAATTTGGCAATACTAGAATTGAGACTTTTGTGGCAATAACTTTAATGCTCATAATAGGAAAGTAGAGCGTAATCGAAATTTAATGAAACGTTTGATTGACGCGGTCGATCTTTTAAGCAAGCAGGAGTTGGCCTTTCGCAGTCATGATGAAACTCACAATTCAGATAATCGCGGTAATTACGTTGTTAACACTGTGAGGATTTGGGCTTACCACAGACATAGACACAAGCACGCTTTGCTTCCCCAACTGCACCGGTTTTCAAAGAACAGAAGCTACGAGGTAAAACTTACTTTTTTTGGCTTGGAGTTGAGTAACTCATATTTCTAACCCACGTTTTTTTGCTCCGGGTTTACTACCCTATTTTCCGACCCCACGCTACTGATATATATATATATATATAGGCTTATCATATTTAATATTATTACGGTTCATCTATATAACACTTAAATTTTCATCTATTATAGTCAAACTATGAAAATTTAGACAGCTTATTAACCTCGTTGAGTTTCTTGCCGGAATCTTCTCATCAGAGGATTTTCTGAACCGACGATAAATTTTATGACGTTCATTAGTGCTACCTGTAAGCCTAATCTGAATATAAAATTTCCTCTTTTTTCTTTACAACCTATCAACAATGGCATCATTCCATGGACAAATATCTGAAATACTAAACATATCCATAGACAATTTCACAAACACAGATGTAAAAGCCTATTTCCTTAGCCACACTCATACGGACCACACTGTGGGCTTGTATCATCCCCTCCATACCTCCTAGAGCAGCAGCAGCAGTAGTAGTATAACAACATCGGACTTAGCTCAGAAATTAACAGCATTGTATTATTCTCGTTCTCGTTTAACTAGAAATAATCAGATTAAACATTGAATAATTGGGCTGGTAACGTTGGGCTGGTAAAGTTTATGATAATAAAATACTTACATTATATTAGATCAATCGAGAGCACTCTATATCCGACTCATCCTGATGATAAACGGAATCAGATGAAGTAATAGTAGAGGGTAGCTATGGTATCTGCGCTGTTGTTATAGCATTTCATTCTCTCAGTGCTCAGATGTTTCCTCTGATAATCAGCAATCTTTCAAATTAAATCCTCCTCTTTCGTTAGCCGCCGGTCTTTGATAGCATCTGTAAATAAACGATTGAAATGTGCATTATTTACCCAGATCATAGCATAAGTTTATTCGTAGCCACTAACAATATTCTGTAAGTAAACTGTTGCTTACACCATATGAATCTTTGTTGTTCAAAATAGATAAATTAATAATAACGCGCTCCGCTTTGCTGTGAGGCTGGTCCCACGAACCTACATATTTTACCTACTATTATTGAGTACAGCTCCGGCGGAGATATCTTTTCCATTTTTTTTTTAGGACAGAATAAACTAGATGACGATTATAAAATAGGTACTTACATTATATTAACTCAATCGGTAGCACTCTATACACACATTTTCAACTGGCTCGTTCCGATGATCGTCATTTAAACGTAACCAGATGAAATAATCATAGAGGGTAGCTATGGCGTGCGTATTGTTAATACAACACCTCATCCCCTCAGTCTTGCGATGTTTACTCTGATGATTTATAATTTTTTATATAAATACTCCTCCATCTCCACCTCCACACCCCAGGCTAATGGAGTAATGATATCAATTGATAGTGACATTTAAAAAAAAATAAACGTGTGTACTCAAACGCGGAGCAGGATGAGAATGTAAAACAGTAAATAACTACTCATAATGAAACGACGGTACGGATATGATAGCGTGGTGGTACATGAGTGAATAGATAGGGTTGTCTGAATGAGTAAGGATTTTAATAACTCATATACATAATCTCGTCTACCTATCTATCTGTCTATTAAATTTTCACGTTAAAACCGTAGAAGCGATTTACATGAAGATAGATGGAGACCTGAAGAAGGCTACTTTCTATCGTAGAAAATTCATAAGTCCCCGTGGAAACCGATACAACCCCACACAGACGCAGCTATGGGTAGAAGCTAGTAAATTATAGTTCTATGAGATCATAGTAGCAGACCTCGAAGAACTGCTGCTTGTGATAGTGTAGGCTTTTAATAGCTGAACAGGATCTTACTATTTTATTTTTTTATTTATTTAAGCTTTATTGCACAGTTTACAAAACAAATACAATTGGCGGACTTAATGCCAGTAGGCATTCTCTACCAGTCAACCACACTATAAATAAGAAAGTAACAAACATGGGTGCACAAAAAGAAAAGTAAAAAGCTGATAAACAAAAATCTACCTATCAAGTACCTACTAACTAGTATTAATCGATACACTAAATATATAAATAATATAAATGCATATAAATACATATACATACATATACATACACATGTGATGACGGATCCAACTACTCCCCCTCTTCCTCAAGAAAGTGCTTACGAAGCATTCGTTTGAAAGCAACCTTACTTGGGGCCTGCCTTATGGTGAGGGGAAGCGAATTCCAGAGACGGATTGCCTGAGAGGCGAAAGAATTAGACATAAAACCAGTACGGTGAAGAGGAACAGATAATTTTAATGAACGAGAAGAGCGCAGTTTGCAGCCCGGGCGAGGTGCAACAAAGTTAAATTTACACTTGAGATATTCGGGAGCAGAAGGCTCAAACAGTACCGAGAAAAGTGTGCAAAGGATGCGGAGAGATCTACGATGACGGATAGGAAGCCAATTAAGCTTCCGGCGAAAAGAGGATACATGGTCGTACTTACGGAGGCCGAAAATGAAACGTATGCCATTGTTAAGGAGCCGGTCTAACCGGTTCAGAGAATCTTGAGTGACATTGGTAGTGCATACATCAGCATAGTCAATGATAGGAAGCACAAGTGCCTGCACAAGTAACTTCTTGGTACTTACTGGGAGAAAGTTCTTGAACCGATATAGTGCACGCAGGGTGCCTACAACCTTCCGACTCACCTCTGCGAGTTGGTTATCCCATGACAGCTGCGGATCAATGACAAGGCCAAAGTCTTTGACCTTGTCAGCGACGGGTACGACGGCGCCGTCAAACAAGATCGGTGCAACGCACAAAGTGCCCAACCTAACAAGCTGATGCGAACTCCCCACAATAATGGCCTGGCATTTTGACGGATTAACCGAGATTCCAAAGCTGTGCGACCAATCGGAAATCTGTTCCAAATCATGATTAACAGCAGCAATCACCGAATTTATGTCGTTCACATCAGCCTGCGCATACAGCTGTAAATCGTCAGCATACAGATGGTAAGAGCATTTGATTCTGGGAGTGATGAGGTTGATGAATACCGAAAATAAGAGTGGGGACAGAATTCCTCCTTGAGGAACTCCGGTACTCAACTCGCACCAGTCAGAAATTGACCCACCAGCACGAACCGCCTGGACCCGATCACAGAGATAGGATGAAAACCACTTCGTCGCTTCCGTGGAGATCCCAAGATGAATGAGAGTAGCAAGTAAGAGTTCGTGATCAACCGCATTAAACGCGTTAGAAAAGTCGATAAGCACCAGAACAGTAACACGCGAGGCCTCCATGCCTTGTCTGATATCCTCGATGACCTTGAGAAGCGCAGTAGTTGTGCTATGTCCAGGGCGAAAACCAGATTGATACGAACACAGAAGCTGATTGCCGTTAATATAGCTGGAGATCTGCTTATGAGCTGCAGCTTCTAGAATCTTAGACAGAAATGGAAGAATAGAGATGGGCCTGAATTGGTTAAGAGCGCTAGGGTTGGATATTTTTGGGAGAGGGATGACAAAGGCTTTACGCCACGACGAAGGGAAAACTCCTGTCAGTAAGGAGAAGTTAACCATATGTGTTACAATAGGCAGGATGCACTCAAGTATAAGTGTTACCATGACTCGACTGATGTCGTCATGGCCGACGGCTTTAGATTTTATGGAAGAAATAATCTTACGGATCTCCTCATCGGCGACGGGGGTGAAACTGAAAGAGGCCGAAGACAGGGTAGGAAGTGAAGCAATAAACGAGACAGTTTTGAATTTAATCACAGAATTCAGCAATGGAGTACGAGAGAAATGGGCGTTTAGGTCATTTAGAGAGAAATTGGAGGTGTCAGGGCTAGCCTTTGATTTACCCACGCCAAGGGACTTTAAAAATTTCCAAGTGTCCGCAGGGGAAGAAGACAATACATTTTCGTGTATATGGCGGCGCTTGGCAGCTCTTACCATCTGATTACACCGATTCCTAGCCGTCTTGAACTTGGACCAATTGTCATCACACCGATCCCGCTTGTAAACGCGAAACGCTCTATCACGCCGCGACATTGCCATCCGAACACCCCTGGTTATCCACGGGGCCGGAGGGCGCTTGAGCCGCACTGAGCGTACCGGTGCGTGTGCGTCAAACAGCTTAAAAATCAGAGAGTTGAAAATTAAAACTTTTTCATCCATTGATGACGCACCAAACAAAGGCTCCCAGTCGACCAATGAAGCATCGTTCCGAAGCTTCTCCGCGTCCAGCCTCGCAAATCCCCGAATGTGCACCTTCCTTGGTTTTGGCTTAGCCGTTTTTATCTTGTACGTCAAGAAAACAAGATCGTGACGTGAAAAGCCTGGGGCCAAAAATTGGCCCGACCTAACCACATCCTCAATAGATAACGCGAGCATAACGTCCAACCAGGAGTCAGGGGATTCTGAATTCCGGTGTGTAGCACTCATGGGCAGCACAGAAAAGTCAGCAGAACCAACAATGGACCTGAATCTACGTGATCTAGAACTTTCTCTCAGCAAATCCGTATTGAAGTCTCCCATAATTATGTGATGCGTGCACTCCGAGCCAATAGAAGAAAGAAGAGTTTCAAAGGACGCGAAGTAGTCAATGGTTGGAGGACAATACACCACTCCAAGCACTACACCAACTCCACGTACCTTAGCCTCCACCACCAGGTGCTCCATTGAGGCCGAATAATTAGAGGGGGAAGAATCTAAAATCTTGTATGGAATATCCGACCGAAGATAGATAGCTACACCTCCGCCGCCTTTGCCTGTGCGATCATTGCGCAACAAAGCAAACCCAGGGATGCAGTAGGAAATGGATGAAAGACTTGGCTTTAGCCAGGTCTCAGACACAATAATGGCGTGCACATTGCAAGTGGAGAAAGCATCTAGCAAGTCAGTATAATGACTCGGTATGCTTTGAGCATTGATATGGCATACGTTAAAATGATAAAAGTTGTTCTGGAATTCACGCACCAACGACAGTCCAAGTGTGTTCAGCTCGCCCGACGAATCAAGCGAGTGAAAAGAAGAGGACGAGTCGCAAGCAGAATGGAAAGAGTCATCGAGTTCATCATCACACATAAAAAAAATATACATAATAAAGTTAATAAATCTATAAGCTTAGGTAATAATACGAATAAACACTACTTATCAACAAACCGCCAGTGAACCCGCCGGTTAACCGCTACTACTTATAAACGAGCTATTGATGATAACGCAGGGAGTATTAACCATCCACTAACAAAAATACAAACAAAATCACGGTTAAACTTTAAGTAAAAATTACCAGAACAAAAATTAACACAATAAGTCAACTTGGTAACAGAAGAAAAATAAATACTTAACTAAAATTCCGCGTTCCGCTGCACTTAAGCAGTGGGACAGTTTTTGAACACATCATCACTTTAAAGTAAACGAAAAAGCTGGCTGCATAGCCTCAGTCTCCTTTGCCTTTTCTTGGTTAGGGACAAATGAGAAAAAAACAATATGACAGTGTCACTCTGTGTCACCCTAACTCAGATTAGATTATAGCCAGGTTAGACTTACGCTTACCCACTAGAACTTACGTTACATATTAGAAAGAAGAATAATAGCTCAAAATTACAATAACTACACTTAAAGAAAGAGAAAACAGTTAAATAGTATATAGAATAGACTTAAAACACACCCATAACCCATTCAGCGAGAAGTTTTAGATTTGAGCTCTTGATCGCCTCTTTTCGCTCTCCTCGACGCACGCGCCGACGCCTCTTGCACCGGCGCCGCCGCCTCCTGCACCGGCGCCGACGCCGCCGACGCCGCCGACGAAGATGTCTGAGACTCTTCACTCGATGTCGCCAACACAGCTTGCTCCCTACCAGCGGCCGCCGCCGAGACAGAGTCCTCCGGTCCTACTAACCGGATAGTAGATTAAACTGATCAGTTTATAAAAGGGGTCTGTTTACTGATGGAGGTTGTAAATGAAATGAAGTGAAATACGTTTATTTGTTTAACATAGGTATAGTGACAGATAGTAGGGTGCTAAATATGCTGAGCCTCTATGCTATACCCGCAAGTATGGGTGTACAAATCTATTTTTTGTTTCCCCTAACATGCACATCCACATGGAAAGAAAGGAAATTAAAGAAATTACATGAGATTATATCAAATTTAATTACATAATTATAGTCAATAAATTAGTTCAGAAACGTATATAGTCAATTTATTATTATTTTATTATTTTATTCATTGGAGAAAAAAACAGATACAGACGTAAAAGATAGGTAATACAAATTAAACAATGTTAAACTATAGTCTACATCCTAGAACAATTCCCACCAAGAGGTAAAGTTAGATTGTGGCAAATAGACCGAAACAAACAAATTATACTACTAGACACCTAAACCTTAAAAAACTAGGGTACTTGAGAACAATTATCATATTAACGTCAATAGAGGCAATGGAATGTATATTTAAAAAAGAAATTAGAAATGCAGCTCATGAACTTAAACAAAAGAAAAGTGGGGCTCACTAGACTAAAGAATTTTATACAAAAAAATATATATCTATATTCAGGTTTTATTTAACAACATGGCTATTTCACGCTTGTACTTTGCACACGAACCACAAAACATGTCGACCGAGGACAACCGCTTGTTATATGTCTCGCAAAGTCTGCGCAGCGGTGCGCGGACACCTGCTTTTGTTCGACTCGTCGGGACCGCGAACAAAGACGTGGTCCTGGTTCTGTATGCCGGAGTTCTAAATCGGATACTCTCGAGCAGTTCATGGCAGTCATAGCAGCCATTGCACACAGCATACAGAATAGCCGCGTCCCGAACCGTGCGCCTGTCTGACAGGGACGTAAGGTTGTACTGCTTCATGAGTTCAGCATTTGACTGGTGGGGTTGGCGAAATCTATAATTGATGGCTCTTAGAAATTTCCTTTGCACAGACTCTACTTGGTTGGTGTAAATTGCATAATGTGAGTTCCAGACTTCAGATGAGTATTCCAATAGGGGACGCACTAGTGATTATATAATAGTACGTAAGACGAAAGCTTTTTTAGTGGTTTAGCAGCTTTCAAGACGAATCCCAACATTTAATACGCCTTACTGGTAATTTTGCCTATGTGCTTGTCCAGGGTTAGCTTTTCATCTAGGGTTATGCCCAGATCTTTAACCAAACTAACACTCTGCAATGCTTTATCACCAATATGATATTGACCCAGAATTTTATTTTTGTTTTTTGTGAAAGATATTTTAACACACTTGTCATGAGCAAGAAGTAATTTATTTAAAACACAATATCGATAGAAACGATCCAGGTCTTCTTGGATGAGAATGCAGTCATTTAGACTGTTTATAGATTTATATATTTTTAAGTCGTCAGCAAACAGTGCAAAATGACTATTTTGAAAACAGGCACCGATGTTATTAATGAACAACGTGTACAGGAGCGGCCCGAGCACCGACCCCTGAATTACTCCAGAGGAGACACGAGATGCCCGAGACTCGTAACCATTTATCACCACCTTTTGGGTGCGTCTCTCCAGGTAGGAAGAAAACCATCTCAACAAGCTACCCTTGATACCGTTGTAGGCCAACTTTTGCAAGAGCATCATATGGTCGACCTTGTCGAATGCTTTCCGGAAATCGGTGTATATAGCATCAACTTGGGTCCCCTTGTCCATGGATGTAAACAGGAAGTTCGTGTACACCAGGAGGTTGGTAGATGTTGATTTACTCTTTACAAATCCGTGTTGTTGCTGGATTATGTGCTGTTGCACTGAGGGGTAAATTGCCTCATGGATGAGGGACTCTAGCAACTTAGGTATGCAAGACTGTATTGAGATCGGTCTATACTGGGTTATTTGTGTTTTCGAACCTGATTTATGTATGGGCGTTACAAAAGACATCTTCCAACACTCTGGGAATGTGCCCACCTTGATACATTTGTTAAATATTATTCGAAGAGGGGACAGAATAGCTGGCGAAGTACTTTTCAGGAATATGGGATTAATTTTGTCTGGGCCGGGACCCTTTTTGGGATCTAATTTTGTAAGTAATTTTTCAATTTCACTCTCAGTTATGTGCACGCTATGCGAGATTACACTTGAAGACGGAGAACACGGTAAACCATCCAAGTCCGAGTTACTGCCATTAATTCTATTTTCAAAAACGGAACTAAAAAAAGAAGAGAACAGTTCACTTATATCGTTTGCCGTGTTGGCCACTTTATCTTCGAGGTACATAGTGTGAGGGTAACTTGATGCAGTCTTCTTCATGGAAGATATATATGCCCAAAAGGCCTTCATATTTGTTTTCATAGCTTCCTCAGTGTTATTAGTGTACCTTCGGAAACATTCTACCATTAGTGTTTTACAGCGAGTTCGAAGGATAGAAAAGTGACTATAGTCGCGGAGAGACTGGTATGTTTTCCATTTAATCCAAGTCTTTTCCTTACGTTTAAGCGTTTTTATTAGTGCAATTGAAAATCATTTTGGGTAGGATGTGTTTTTATTTCTATAAAGAGGTACGTGGTCGTCTATTATTTTATACAGTAAACAGTAAAATTTGTTTAGCGCGTCGTTAGCTACTAACGAGTCTAATTCATCGGACCATTTAATTTTATTTAATTTATTGATTATGTCCGGATAGTTGGCTTTAAAAAAGTTATGTTTAGGTACATACTTAATCGGTTGTGGCATGGTGAGTTGGGTGCGAATAATAAATTGAAACGGAGGGTGATGTCTATCAATATTAGATAGAACTACGTCCGGCGAGGAAATGTGGCATTCCAAGTCTGAGAGCAACAAATCAAGAGTTTTATTATTATGATTTAAAAAGCTATTGTATTGGCTTAGATCCAGGAAAGCACACGTGTTAGTCAAAATTTCAGAGGTATCACTTTGCGCAGGGCACGATATTAACTTTGAGGAGTCCTGTGATTTATACCAGGTCATTTCCGGTGAGTTGTAGTCTCCCACTATGCAATATTTGCAGTTGGGTACCAATTCTTGAATCTTTTCCAAGCTTCTAAAATGGTCCAAATAGATACCCTTCGGAGATGCTGGAGGAATATATACAACGGAAACAACGAGTTCATAAGACGCGGTTGAAACAGTTACAATTAAGTCTTCGGCTGTGGGGGTTTCCCACTCCAGGTGGCAGGTGGCCTTTATGGAATTACGCACCGCTATAAGCACATCACCACCATCCTTTTTGTGATGAGTTAAAAGGTCGCGGTCCCGGCAGAAAATCGTATAATTATTGGTCAATAACTCGGCATCCAGGATACCCGGCCGCAACCAAGTCTCGGTCAACATAATCATGTCATAAGTAGCATTTAAAACATTTAGCCTTAAGTCAGTCAGCTTAGACCTAAGTCCACCACAATTTTGGTAATAGAATAATATTTCATTTATATACTTTGACATTATAACAAATAATAAACATAAATAAACCACTGCTAGAAGTACCAGTAAGTATGTATAAAATGTGTGGTGGACAGGAAACTGACAAACAAGCCTTCGCAAGCGTTGTAATAAAGTAAATAAACCTAATAGTTTATAAGAAATATTGCTGTTATTATTCATTGACATTGCAATATTTGCAATGAAGAAATTTACTACAAAAAATAATCTATGTAGTAATAAGTTATAAATGTGAGCCTTAGCTTTTAGATAAATTTTGTTGTAAGAGTGATGTGCGTGCCTACTACAATATAAATAACATATATAATGAACAAGGTATGCAAAACAAAGTAAACGCCACACCAGTAGTCAGAGACTTTCAATATCACCCTCATTCTTGATAGCGATGACCCGCGTGTCGTCTCCCTTACGCATCAGTATAGTTGCATTCTTTACCCATACATGTTTATAATCCTTATTTTTTTTTGCCTCGCGGGCTCGGGAGTGTAGAATTTTATTCTTGAGGGTAAGATGCTCGTTCACGTATATTGGAGAGGATGCCTTTAAAACGTCAGCCAGCCGATGACGCGGCGGAGTCGAACCCCGCGGCCTAGTATAGTTTCCCCGCTGTCAGTCCACGGCGCACTCTCGCGGCGGCCACTAGGTCGTCTCGCGAGCGACGCGTCGTTAATTGAATAATGATGTTTTTAGGACGTTCGGTTGACTTGTTGTGGGGGACACGGTGCACGTCTTTTATGCAATTGGGGTGAATAGGCACACTCAAAAGCTTGCCGAGGGCCTCCGTGATGTGATGTAGATTTTCAGTTTTTTTCTATGGTACATTTTGGAGCTCAATATTGCACATTCTAGCCTTCTGCTCAATATCATCGAGATGATCACGCAACAGGCATATTTCACTGCGGAGCCGTTCGTTAACTGCCTGTAGGTCGGTTAGTATATCTAACTTAGACTCAAGGGCGCAAATACGGTCCTCCCATGAGTTGACAGTAGCGGTAAGTTCGGATAACTTATCATCAACGTGAGTTCTAAGTGCACATAAGGATTCATTTACGGTGGCAAACTTTGCATCAAAGAAGGACATTAATGCGTTTGTGTCGATGTTTACAATAGACGAGGGCGAATGGCTGCCTTCCAACGCCGCGGCAGTGACGGACTTGTGAATCACTAAGGGGCTATTCGTTTTTTTGTTCGGTTTACATGAGGGGCACTTCCACTTGGGTTTGTTAATAGGTAGTATCTTTTTATAGTCTGAATCTGATAGACCGATACAGCCGTAGTGGAAGCAGTTTTGACATGATAAACATTTTAACTGGTCCTCAACTTTGATTGGTTTTTGACATTTGGAGCACTCCATTGTATATACTTAGAGTGTTGGCCGGGTGAGAATGCCACCAAGGTGCAAAGGTACTCACAATATCTCGCAGCCAGGTACGCGTGGGTATGGGATTAGTTCACCGACCCACCGATGACACTTCGCAGCAATCACTTATCTTGTTACTGATACTATGGACAGTAGGCTAAACTTTACCCCTAGATAACATTAAGTAGTACTATTTACTATATAAGGTATAATAATTTATGCAAGCTAGTTGGAAATAACATAGATTCAGATTTAAATAAAATAAAATTATAAACAAAAAATCATTCAAAATTGTCATTTTAAAAATCCTTTATGGAGTAATAACATTTGTCTAGGAGCAATTCCGTCAATTTCTTTTTAAAAGATGTTTTTTCCAAATGTGCGATTTCACTAGGTATCTTATTATAAATAAATGGTGCCATTCCTAATATACTTTTTTTTTTCAAAAGAGCAGTTTACCCACCTGCTGCTCTCAATTTTTGCTGGCACTGCGCCCGCGCGAGTCTCGCTCGCCCGTGGGAGACTGTTACAAACCAATGGGGATTACATTTGGCAAACAAAGCTATCTCTAATGTATAAAGTGAAGGAAAAGTCAAGATTTTTAAGGATTTAAATCCAGGGGCACAACTTTCTCTTGGTTTCAAGCGCAACATAGCGCGAATGCATTTCTTCTGTGCTTTCAAAACAGCTTGAGTATAGGTCGAGTTGTCCCAAAAAATCACGCCATATCTTAGTGTGGAAGCAACGAAACCATAGTAAGCACTAATAAACGTGTGCGGTTTTTGGTATGTCTCTATCTATGTGCGTGTTCTATTAATGTTCACTATCTGGGAGAGTCAGTAAAAACACCGTAGGTATGTTAATGCGTATAATCACTTATTTACTGATACACTGATACATGTGTGCGAACGACCGCGGCTCGGGAGGGACTGCCTATACCGACGGGCGACATGCTTCAAGTCGAGAGTGCTAACTCATCAATGTCGTGCCACGTACGCTATAAACACTCCCCTTCCCAAAAAAAATTTTTTAAACATTTTACATCTTAATACTATATCATTTAAACATACGGAACCAAAACATATCAAAACAATAAACCACGGAACGCGAATCGTTCTTTATCTGCCGTATTTTGCACCTCGTGTCTGCAATACGATCACGCTGCGCTGCCGTGTCATCGCTTTGCGCCCACTTCGTACAAAACAGCGGTGTAACATTACTATTGTTTTTAAGACTTATACTCTAGCATACTGCAATACAATTTAACGTTAACGTGTCAGGAACATCACACTTCACAGTTTGACTTCAGTTCGAAAACGTTTGATGCACTTTTAAATCATGAAATTACAATGTTTGAAGGCTTTTGTTGCTCCTGCACACTTTTCATGGCTCTTATTTTCTTGGCAAACCAAGAATCCATTTTTTTCCGACAACTTACTATTAGGCAATACAGTATAATTACTGCTAATATAACAATTACACAAATCAACATCACACTGAAACTGTTAATTTGGGATGCTAATCCGGAAATATTCAGAGATGCTTGTGCTGTAACCATTTGGTTATTTTCGGTATCAGTACTTTTCTTGCTTCCCCAGTTGCCCATGATTCTATGATTTCGTTTGAGTACTTTTATTTGTAGATTCTATATTATAATATTACAATTTTGATAGCTTGCCCTTACAATAACAAGTTTAGAAATGATTCGCTTACATATTCTTATTGCCATCAAATCGATATGACATACTTATTTCTTTCGCAATTTGTGCAATATATTTTAGTTTACATAGTTGACGTAATTGAAATCAGTAATGCAACTAATACTATACTTAAAATACGATTGCAATAACAGTATACTGTTTGAAAACTGTTTACTGTGTCTGCGACTTATACTATTAAACATTTTATAAAATTACGTATCGACAAAACGCTGTGGTGTCTGCACAACGCGGCCACTGCGCGTGGTGCGTTTCACAAGCGGTAGCGGAATGCTGTTTGCGTTTCCGCTTTGAGTAATTTTCTTATTACTATTCTTAACAATGTTAAATCTTAGTTTAGGTTTATCTTGAGGAACTGATGTTTCTGGCACTATATTTTGCTCATCGTCATTTACCATATATGCTGGCTTTAATCTATCTATAGAAATTGTACCCTTTCTAGTTGGTAGTTGTAATGTGAATACTTTATCGCTCCGCTTTAGTACCTTGTACGGTCCCTCATAAGGTGGTTGTAACGATTTTTTTACTAAATCGTTTCTCACAAAAACGTGTGTACATACCTTTAGGTCGTTATGTACGAATGTCTTCTGACTGTTACGATTTGTTATGGGTATAGGTTTTAGACTATCTATAATTTTCCGTAGATTACTCACGAAAACCGATGGTTCTTCGATGTTATTATTCGTCACGTCATAAAAATCTCCTGGTAGTCGTAAAGTCCTGCCATACGTTAGCTCGGCTGCGCTGACGCCTGTGTCACAGCGCGTTGCCGCTCGCAATCCTAACAAAACTACCGGTAATTCCCGAATCCAATGGCCATGGTTCAGTCTAGCCATTAACGCTACTTTAAGTGACCTATGCCATCTTTCCACTTTGGAATTTGATTGCGGGTGGTAAGGTGTGGTCCTAATCCTGTCTATCCCTAATAACTGTGTCAAATTTGCGAAAACCTGACTTTCGAATTGTCTCCCTTGGTCCGTCGTGACTTTGTTTGGACACCCGAAACGTGAAATCCAACCGTTAAAAATATTCGCAGCGACTGTCTCTGCCGTGATTTCCTTTACTGGAAATGCCTCCGGCCATCCGGTCTCTCTATCTACTATGGTGACTAAATACCTATAGTTATCTTCCGACGGTGGAAGTGGCCCAACAATATCCACGTGAATGTGACCGAAGCGAGTTGACCTGTCAAATTTTCCTATGTCCGACATTGTATGTCGTTGCACTTTGCATTTTTGACATGATAGACATAACTTTGCCCATTTGCCGACATCTACGTTCATACCTTCCCAGAAGAATCTTTCCTTAATCATTCTACGTGAAGTACGGATTCCCGGGTGACTTATGTCGTGAACACTCTTAAAAGCTAACCGCCTGAATTCCTTTGTTAGGTAAGGTCTCGCATTACTTGTTGCTAGTTCGCATATTATAGGTGTACTGCTACCTGGCAACACAATACTTCGAAACATCATATTACTTCCTACGCGGTTCATCAATTCCTTGAGCTTAGTGTCCGTTGCTTGAGCTTTTGCAAGCTCATCGTAATCAATCATCGTGGGACATGATACGGTTTCTATTCTAGACAAGGCGTCAGCTACAACGTTTTCGTTTCCGCTGATATGTTTAATCTCTGTTGTAAACTCACTTATATATAACAATTGCCTAGTTCGTCTTGGCGTTTCTTTGTCGCTATATAACTTAGTAAAAGAAAACGTCAATGGCTTGTGGTCGGTGTATACAACCAATGGTCGGCCTTCTACCATATTCCTGAAATGCCTAATCGCTTCATAAATGGCGAGTAGTTCGCGATCATACGTGCTATATTTAACCTGTACTGCCGTTAATTTCTTAGAAAAATATGCTAATGGTTTCCAATGTCCGTCCATTTGTTGTAACACTGCGCCAATCCTATCACTAGCAGCGTCAGCCATTATAGCTAGCGGTGCACTTGGTAATGGATACGTCAGGCACGTTGCATTCTGTAAGCTTATTTTGCACTGCGAGAATGCTTGCTCTGCGTTCTCGTTCCAAGTAATCTTTGTCTTGTCCCTACGCTTTGACTTATGCAAGTACTTATTAAGTTCTATCTGATATTTAACTGCTTCTGGAATGTGTCGTCTATAGAAATTTCTGGACATCAGAGCCAATAGGTCGGATGTGCATTTTTGGTACTTTACAGGACAAGCAAAACTAACTTTAAAATATTCCGCATCGACTTACTGTTGCAAAATTAGGAAAACTAGTTATTAATATAGAAAGAGCATATAACTGCAAGTAATTTCTGTCATACAAGTTCTTTCTTACGCTATCAATAACAATGCAATTAAATTTTTTTTATCAAAAGGGTGTTACATTCGACCTAAAATTATTAAATCATATGCTATGCTGTGGTCGGATATTAACATCCGACATTTTGGCTTTAAGAAAATTTGTCATCACACAATAAATATAGGACTTATGTTCAAATCAGACTATGTGGCTCGGAATGAAATGGAAATATATTCAATCTTATGTGAACATCAGACATTTTGGTCCGGGGATATTTGACCACTACATAATGACTACATACCAAATTCAATCCTATGTTAACATCAGACATTTTAATCCGGGGTTATTTGATCACTACATCTACAAAATATATATCCGACTTAAAATGAAACGTTAAAATTAAATATTTTTAAGATCATTTATTCATTTCAGAAGAAATGTAGGAACAATTTTATTAATTATTGTGAGAGAAAAATCATCTCAAACAACAATAAAGTCATTCTATTTATTTCCATACTATTTATATCTCAGAACACAAGATAAAGGAGACGTGGCATACTGCTTAGTTTCCGTGAGAACTGGTGTCGCCAAACATCTCCCACCACGACTATTACACGCACATTGACGCGTGTAATAACAAGGACGGGAGCGTGGCGCGAGAGTGTATTAACACCAATGACGCTAGTGCATGATTGGTTTAAGACGCAATTCACGCACACATTAAAAAAAGCAATTTATTTCACATTTAAGCTAGAGGGTGACCAAACGATAAAATTATATCGATACGATATCGATATTACGATATTCAGCGGCTATTTATTTAATATTTATTACAAAAATAAATAATTACACATAAAAGAGACGGACTGAATGCTTTGAGGCATTCTTTACTCTTCGACCTTTTGGCAAAGCAAAAATTGCGGGTAGTGTAACACGATAACCATTTATTTTAAATTAAATTACTCAACATTCAAATATCTGTTATCAGAACTACACAGTTCCGATGGTTTAGTACATTATTCGAGAAATAAAATGCAGTTTAAGCAGTACAGTCAGTTAATTTGATATAAAAAAATTAAAGATACCAATGGAAAAATTTACTAATCTTCAAAATTGGTATGGCCCACTCAAAAAGTTTTTGGTTATTATTTATTTCTTGAAAGTGGTCGAATATACATATAACTCTTCTTCACACAAGCAACCAGTGAGGACCGCTACCTGTGACACTCATCAATTTTTTTTTATTAATATCCGGATTCGTCAGATTCATACGTACATTGGTTATCTAGGGACATGAGATATGTAACCGCTTGAGCGAAACAAGGACAGGTGAGTGAGTAGCAAGGTAATTTGTACCAATTAGATAGGTAATAATAATTTGGCTTACATTATGTCTACACTAACAGTGAGAAAATAATGATTAACTGAATAAAATGTTCAAAATTTGTAATTATCATAATAAACTCCTATTATTATGAGAAATCATGGATCATTGGATTTAGTTGTTGTACTTTGTATTTTAGTAAAATAAGCATATAATAAGTCAAAAATTAATGAAATTTTAATGCTTATACGTAGTATGTGACTACATCTTCATTATGGCTTGTGGTTTCACTTCTGTTTTTACACGTAACCACGGCATTTTGTGAAAACACGGGGGAACATTTCGCAAGGATGTCTAAATTGCAACTGGTCTCCGGCGGGCGGTGATGTTCTCATTTTAGCATATCGTGGAGTCACTGCCACGCCTCCGTTACATATCTCTTTATTCTAAGATCTAAGATTTATATGTATATACTTAACTTTAAAAATCCTGTTTAAAAACTAATGCACAAAACAAAACTTGTGGGTACTTTAGTACTTAATGAAATATTTGAAGTTAAAAGATTGTACATACAAACCTTGATTTCTTCTATTTTCGACCTTTCGTAACTCTAGATCAGCTAATAAAATATCGCTTTCAATTTTAATTTAATACTATTTCTCTGGCCGGCCGCACTCGGTCAATCGTAAGGTTTCGACAATCGTCGGGCGTATGTTTACATTCTGTCTCTTCCCATCGCCCATTAAAATTTGTCGGTATCTCTTTTTGTTGTGGATATTCTGGGGATTCCCCGGACCAAAAGGTCTGATATCAACATCAGACGCTCCGTTCTAAGAAAAATTTAAAACCAATATATCTCATGTGAACATCAAACCTACCTTTAAAGTCATACATTAAGATTACTAGAGGCAAAAAGTCATAAGTCAACATCAGTTATTTTTCTTCTAAGGTATTGTGGACAGCCGACCTTTTTTAGAAAATCTAACTTCGTTACTAAAAGAGATAGCGATATAACAGTTAAATGGCCTGAAAGAGGAAAAAAAATTGAGTATGATTCTAAAAAAAAGTGATTTTGGTAAAAATGGCACATCCGACCTATTGGCTCTGATGTCCAGATTTATCATTCCCAGAAAACGTCTTAGTTCTTCAACCGTGTTAGGTTTGGGATAATTACAGATGGTTTCGACTTTCTCATTGAGCGGTCTGATGCCTTCTGTTGATACCTCAAAACCTAGGAAGCTAATGTTTTGTTTACCGAATTCACATTTTGACAAGTTAATCGTTAGTCCAAATTTGTCGAACCTTTCAAACAGCTTTGTCAAATGTAATCTATGCTCATTTTCGTTGTCGCTTGCGATAATTACATCGTCTATGTAGCAAAAATGTTACCTAAACCTTCTAAAACTGAATGATTCATAAAACGCTGAAACGTTTGTGCTGCGTTCCGTAAACCAAAACTTAATTTCTCGAACTCGAATAAACCGAATGGTGTTATGATCGCTGTCTTTTCTATGTCCTCGGGTGCGACGCTGATACAATGATATGCACGATTAATATCTACTCGTGAAAATATATTTTTACCTGTAAGTAAATACGTAAAATCGTGTAGGTGTGGAATTGGATATCTGTCTGGTTTCGTCACGGCATTTAACGCTCTGTAATCTCCGCAAGGCCGTAATTGACCGTCCTTTTTCGGCACTACGTGTAAAGGACTTGCCCACGGGCTCTTCGAAGGTCTACAGATACCCATTTCCTGCATTATTTTGAATTCTCCCTTTACCTTCTCATACCTCTCGGGTGGCAAAGGTCGTGCGCGAGCGTGCACAGGTGGTCCCGTTGTCTCTATATGATGTACTACGGCATGTTTAGGTGTGTCCTTGAAGGACACCGGCTGCGTAATGCTTGAAAATTTCGTAATGACATCATAATATGGGTGATTCCTATCAATAGTCTTAACCGATAAATTATCCTGACAGTGTCTGTAGCTGCTACGACATTTAAGTTCGTAATCTGGTCTATAAGCCTGCTTTTACTCAAATCAACTAAAAGTTTGTAGTGCCCTAAAAAATCAGCTCCCAAGATAGGTTGGTTTACATTTGCAACCACGAACGTCCAACGAAACGATCGTCTTAAATTTAAATCTAGATCTAATGTCTTAGTGCCGAATGTCTTGATCTCTGTACCATTCGCGGCGTACAGTGAATACCTGTGATTGTCGCTATACGAAACGCTTTTTGGTATCGCTGACCTTGGTAACACAGATACGTTTGCCCCTGTGTCAATCAAAAACTTTAAGCCACTATTACTATCACTTACACAAAGACGGTGATTCACTATGCCAATGGAGATGTCCGTCGTCGTCTCCACTTGGCCTAGTTTTCCTGCTGCGTCTTCCAACTGCACGGCTGTACGCGCTTCTTCGCGTTCTCCTTGAAGCGATAATGGTAGAAGCATACCCAGTCAGTGTTAGCTGGTGAGCGTCTGCTTGCTGATGGGGTACCGATTCTGCCTCTCTGGTTGCGGCTACGGCTTCTACTACGACCAAAACGTGGTCGTTGGTTTCCTCCCATCTTGTCCATCTTCAAATGCAGTTTAGCAATCTCCTTCATCATCATGTCTACTGTGCAAACTGTACCGTTGACTGCTGCTTGCCTGCTGGTGGTTGGTCGACTTCCCACCTCGTCTACAAAAATTGGGCTTAAGCTGTCCATGGCCTTATCCGCCACACTGGCAAGGATGTCCAAGTCTTTGGTCTCCTTTGCTGCCAGCACGGTGCGAACTGCTGCGGGTAGGTGGTCTTGCCATAGCACGAACACGACCTCGTCTTCCAGCTTTCCTTTCGACAACTCTCGCATGCGTCTAAGTAGTTGGGAGGGTCTCTGGTCTCCTAAACTCATCTCCCTAAATAATTTTTGCACTTGCCTTTTCTGCGTCTCCTCATATAGCTCCAACAACCTTTTCTTGAGTGTGCCATACTTGTCAGTGCCTGGTGGATTCGAAAGTACGTCCGTCACATGCTTGATAACCTCCTTGCCAAGCTTCGTTATGATCAGGTTGTATTTGTGCAAGTCAGAAAGGTGTTGCGGCGACAATATGGCCTCGACTTGGATGAACCAATCTCGTGCTTGGTCCGTCCAAAAATCGGGAAGTCGCGTTGACAAAGACACGGCTGCCAAATCTGCCCATTCTTGCGGTGTTGCTTTCACCTCGCTTGAAGCTGTGCTTTGTTCATTGCTCGGTCCTGCGTCCCCAGCCATGGTTTTGAGTCCTCCCGATTGCTGATGGTCGCTTGCCGCTGCCGTTGCACTGTTGCCGTCCGCGCAATGTGGATATGCACTTAAAAGTCAATGTCAATGTCGCGAGTCACCACTGTGCGGTTTTTGGTATGTCTCTATCTATGTGCGTGTTCTATTAATGTTCACTATCTGGGAGAGTCAGTAAAAACACCGTAGGTATGTTAATGCGTATAATCACTTATTTACTGATACACTGATACATGTGTGCGAACGACCGCGGCTCGGGAGGGACTGCCTATACCGACGGGCGACATGCTTCAAGTCGAGAGTGCTAACTCATCAATGTGTCGTGCCACGTACGCTATAAACGCTTTACGATTGACAAGTTTTGATAACTTCCATAGTGCATAAGCCGATCTGTAATTTTTTTTACAAATTTCTGTAGTTTAAACCGAGAATTGTGTTTCATACATTGATTGCTTGACCGTGGAGTGCCGGCTTAAGAATAGCACTCCCCCAATTCTTCTCGTGGGTGTCGTAAAAGGCGACTAAGAGACTTATGACCACGTACACATCGGTCCCACCGGTGTCGGGCAGCAGCGATACCGGTGTGAATATACTGCGATTGCCAACCCGCCTGCTCAGCGTGGCAATTAGAGCAAACCCTGACCAATGGCAAGTCAACACAAACCACGGCCCCCAGTTCCCGGCCGCCCTGCTATTCCTGATCAAGGCGGCGGTCACGGTAACGGCAGGGCAGGGGGTGCGAAGAATCCCCGGGTTACGGAATGCCGCCGAAAACAATTGACCTTGGCAACGTACAACGGACGCACGTTACGGCTCGACGAGCATCTGGCACAACTCGAAGTCGAACTCGAGAAAATAAGGTGGCACGTTCTTGGGTTAAGCGAAGTCCGAAGAGAGGGGGAGGACACTGTAACTCTTGAATCAGGCCACCTTTTATATTATCGAGAGGGAGATCAGCTGTCCCAGGGCGGCGTAGGGTTCCTGGTGAATAAAGCTCTCTGTGACAACGTTGTAGAAGTGTCGAGTGTGTCGAACAGGGTTGCGTACCTCGTAATTAAGCTAACCGAGAGGTATAGCCTCAAGGTTGTGCAGGTTTACGCACCGACCTCGACGCACTCTGATGATGAGGTGGAAGATATGTTCGATGACATATCGAAGGCCCTACACTTCACCACCAAGGCCCACTACAACGTTGTCATGGGAGACTTCAACGCCAAAGTGGAAGTACAGAATTGCAGCGAATCGGTAGTAGGATCCCATGGCTATGGTAGCAGGAATCATAGGGGGCAAATGCTTGTCAACTTCCTCGAAAAGGAGGGGCTATTCTTGATGAATTCATTTTTCAAGAAACAGCTCCAAAGGAAGTGGACATGGCGGAGCCCCGACACTATGACTAAAAACGAGATCGATTTCATCATAACGGACAAGAAGCGCATATTCAGGGACGTCTCAGTGATCAATAGGTTTAATACCGGAAGCGATCATCGACTCGTGCGAGGCTCTCTGAATATCGATTTTAAGCTTGAACGTGTTCGTTTGATGAAATCCAGGCTTAGACCAACTCTGCTCCAAACTATAGTCGGATCTGAAAAGTTCCAGTCTAATCTGGAGAACCGATTCGCTGCCTTGAAAACCACAAATAGCATTGACATTGACCGGGCCCTCGAGAATGTAGTCGGAATCCTCAGGGAGGAAGGTGTGAGATTTTGCGAATTGCGGCGTAAAGGCAGAAAGTCGAAGCTTTCGGAAGAAACACTTAGACTCATGGAGGAACGACGTGAACACCCACCAGCTACTTCGTCAGAACGACATTCTCTAAACAGGAGAATTGGCAAACTCGTACGATACGATCTCCGATGCTCCAACACCCGTTCAATAGAACGAGCGATCGAGCAAAATCGAGGATCAAAGGTTTTTGTCAAGTCTCTTGGGAGGAGTCATCTGACGACTACGGATGGAGTAGTTGTTTCTTCCAGGTCTGGGATTCTTTTGGAAGTTGAAAACTTCTACAGCCAGTTGTACGCTACGCATGCATCTCAACCTGATCCCGAAAATGAAGAGTCCAGAGCTGCATTAACACGCCACATTACGGAAGACTTGCCAGAAATCAGCCTGGACGAAATCGCGATGGCTCTCAGACAGCTTAAAAATGGAAA
The DNA here is from genome assembly GCA_963691745.1 of Ditula angustiorana. NCBI lineage: Eukaryota > Metazoa > Arthropoda > Insecta > Lepidoptera > Tortricidae > Ditula > Ditula angustiorana. Next base: position 13,607,793 of record OY829471.1, read on the forward strand.
AGCCCCTGGAGAAGACGGTATTACGACTGAGCTCCTGAAATCTGGTGGTAAACCTATAATGAAGGAGCTCCAGAACATTTTTAATACTGTTCTTTTTGATGGGAGAACTCCAGAGGCGTGGAGTAAGAGTGTTGTCGTGCTGTTTTTCAAAAAGGGTTATAAAACTCTTTTGAAGAACTACCGACCCATTTCACTCTTAAGCCACGTCTATAAGCTGTTTTCGAGAATCATCACGAACCGTCTTGCGCGAAGGCTCGACGAGTTCCAGCCCCCCGAACAGGCCGGGTTTCGATCGGGATACGGCACCATAGACCACATCCATACAGTGCGGCAGATTATACAGAAGACCGAAGAGTATAATCAGCCCTTGTGTTTAGCGTTTGTGGACTATGAGAAGGCCTTTGACTCGATCGAGATCTGGTCTGTTCTGGAATCTTTGCAGCGATGCCAAGTCGATTGGCGATACATCCAAGTGTTGAGAGGTCTGTACAACGCCGCTACTATGGCCGTCCAAGTCCAGAATCGGCAGTCTGAACCTATCCCCTTGCATCGTGGTGTGAGACAAGGGGACGTTATATCCCCCAAATTGTTCACAAATGCATTGGAGGATATGTTCAAGACGCTGGACTGGAAGGGGCGGGGCATTAAAATAAATGGCAAGTACCTCTCACACTTACGATTTGCAGATGATATCGTCATCGTGGCGGAAACGCTGCAAGATTTGCAACATATGTTGAATGGCCTAGCTGATTCTTCTCAACGCATTGGTCTTCGGATGAACCTGGATAAAACCAAGGTTATGTTCAATGAACATGTAAGTCCGGAACCAATTGCAGTTCAGGGCAATATTCTCGAGGTTGTTAAGGAGTATGTTTACCTCGGGCAAACTATGCAATTGGGTAAAAACAACTTCGAGAAAGAGGCCAACAGAAGAATACAGTTGGGATGGGCAGCGTATGGGAAACTGCGTCGAGTCTTCACATCGCCAATTCCACAGAGTCTAAAGACGAAAGTCTTCAATCAGTGCGTCCTGCCCGTCATGATATACGGTGCCGAAACGTGGACACTCACTGTAGGGCTGGTCCACAAATTTAAAGTTGCTCAACGTGCTATGGAAAGGGCTATGCTCAGAGTTTCTCTAAAAGATCGAATTAGAAACGAAGTGATCCGACAGAGAACCAAAGTTATCGACATAGCCCACCGTATTAGCACGCTGAAGTGGCAGTGGGCCGGCCATATAACCCGAAGAACCGATAACCGTTGGGGTAGACGAGTTCTTGAGTGGAGACCACGGATCGGCAAACGTAGCGTGGGACGTCCTCAGACTCGGTGGAGCGATGATCTTCGCAAGGCGGCTGGCAAGAGCTGGATGAGAGTGGCCGAGGATCGTGCTCAGTGGCGTGCCATGGGAGAGGCCTATGTCCAGCAGTGGACGAATATAGGCTGATGATGATGACATTGATTGCTGCTGCTGGTAGGGCGTTATATCACTGCTGTCTACGATAGAGCTGCATCAGCCAGACACCATGTTCAAATTACTTATCAACTGTCTCTACCTCCTACTACCATCAGCTCTCAGTAGTTGTTCGTTTGTACTACCACCTCGGAGTAAAGTGTTTACGTAGTAGAAAGAGGGTATATACACATAAGCGGGTATTACCAAACCTAACATGCATTATCAACGCACCATCCGCAGTGGTCAACCGACAAATTTTATCTTCTCACTAACAGCTGAAAACAACTAATGAAACGTTGATAAGTCTGTAACTAGACCTATTAAAGCTGAATTTAAGAAAAAGCTCGTGATATAGGCAATGGTAAAGGGTTAGGGGGAATAAAGTAAAACAGGGTTATTGAAAATCATGATTTATTATAAATAACTTACTAGCTTAGCTTGCCTAGAAAACGGTCCGCGCGAACCTACAATACGTAACAGGTTGAAACCTGCACGACGCGCCCGCCGCCAAACTAAAATGTAGGTGTCGTTTGGCTGGCCGAATATTCGGCGGCCGGATACCGGATATTCGGCCGGTGATCAGGCCGAATATCCGGTATCCGGCCAAACAACTATCCGTTGCATCTCTAGTTGTTATATGTGTTTAAGTATATATTTATCTATATAAGTATGTATAGCCGTTGTCTAGTACCCATAACACAAGCAGCTTTAGTTGCTTACTTTGGGACTAAGTTAATTGGTGTTAATTGTCCCAAGATATTTATTATTATTATTGTTGGTACGGTTTCCGATCACGGGTCCATGGGGGCCCGGTCATTTGAAAGGCGTTCATGGGGCCGAAACCAACATGAAGAGGCCTTTTTTGGTACCATATTATATAAATGAGATAGGCGCAACTATGGAGGTCTATCCCCTAATACACTATGGAGGATACTAGCGGACAGTCCTCCCCAGTTGCCAAACTATTGCCAGGTAGGAAGCGACATGGAGTGGGCTATGGGGATGGAATGCTGTGGACAGGATTACCGGGCTATGGATTGAGATAGCGGACACCTGCCATTTGAGTATCTCTAAAAGGGTTACAAAGATATCATTATTATCACAATGTATTATATTTCCTATAAACTAAAGGAAAAAAACATACCTAAGTGATAATGAAAACAGAACAGGGAAATTTAAAACCTCTGATTGTAAAACAAATGTAATCAGACAACTTTCTTGTAGTTCGAATTTAGTCTGCAACAACAGCTAAATTAATGTAAATTTACTTTAAAGCTGCTCATGCAAAAGTTTAAAATAATCTGTATCATCCGTTATAATTAATTATAGCTGTTGCCAGTTCTTAGTTTTCATTGTTATTGTTATGTGTTGAATAAACTTTGACATGTTGAATTTAGGGAGCTGACACATAACTATCTGCTGGCACACAGAGTGTGTTGATATATGAAATAAAACTTTATTTACCAAATTATGATTATTATTTATGGGATATATGAAGAAAAATATGTTATTATGTTTGTATCTACACATTTACATTGACTGTTAAAACTATAACACTCCATGCATCAATGTTCTTACATCGCTAAACCGTTTAATAGTAGATTAATGCCTAGGATTGGGAAGTAAGCAATTGCTGGCCGAGTTAGTTTAAAAACCCGAGCCAACAGAAAATAAAATAAAAATTATATATAAAGATTTTGATTTAGCGCGTACAAACATATGAATTTCCAACGAGTCAATACTGCAAGCCTTCTAGTCACTAAGTATGTTATGCGACAGTGATTTGAATAAAATATAATTTTTTGGGTTGTTCCGATTGAAATGTAGATAAATATGTAATAGTTTTATAAAACTTAACTAGTTATTTTTTCTCTCCTTCCCTCTATCCTCCATTTTATACGGTACAGTTCCCATCTTCTTTTATGTCTCCAAATTTATATTTAGATTTTCGCAACTATAACTTTGTCACAGGTAATTATGCTTCGCTTTTAATTGCATAATTTCTTTCCGTACTGTACAATTAATCATTGTTCATGTTTTACTCAGCAGAACACATTATTTTCATTTAATTTATCTTAATGTGTCACTAAGAAATCTAAACTTGTTACTTATTTACGTGTTCCCGCTTATTTTTTAATATTGAAAAAGTACTTGTTTGTTTTTAATACGCGAAAGCTATTTGAGACATGATTAAAAATGATAAATTTCGAAGAAAATTACTGAATCCCGGTATCTGGCTTTGGCTGAATGAGATTTTTTCATAGTTTCTATCACTTTTTAAAAAGTTAATTTCTGTCCAGCAATGGAATTCGTATGCCACTTCCTGGAGCGCTAGCTGTCCAGCAATGAGTTTGTTTTTTTTTAATTTGATAAAAGCCGGCAACAACGTCCTTCGCGGTTCGTTTCTTCGAGTACAATGACAACATTTCCGACAATGTTTGAGAAAAGTATTTTTTTTATTCAACTATAATATTCCACAGCGCATACAAATAAACAGCTAAATGTAAGTTGTTTGTATTAGAAGCTTTTATTTAGCTTCACTTGTATGTAAGAGTAACCAGGCAGCCAGGAATATAAATTACATAACATGACCCACTTCCTGCTATCTAATATGTATGAATCTTGACATACATATGAAAATTGCTAAGCAAGACAAGCAATAGAAACTGACTTGTCTCATAAATGACAGTATAACACAAAATATTACAAGTCTACATAGTTTAATTTTTATATATTTAAAAATAATTGTGTAAACAAATTTAGGAAATCTATTTTGACAAATGTGTTATGTATTATTACTATGTATATTAGTCTATCAAGTGTTTATTGTATGGGTCTTGTTACCTGAAATTAAGTTTTAATAATAATAATATTAATTATCAAATTGGCATGAAATTGTTATGCATATAAAGACTGGATAACAACAAACCCAAAAAGGAATAGTCTCAAAAACGAAATTTTGGAAAAAAGCCCTTTAAATATTAATGCTGAACAAGTTTGATAACAAATAATAATAATGTTTTTTAGATGATAAACTTATAAAAATAATCATGCAAATGGGAAAGGATCACTGATCAGTTGTCGACCTTAGGTTACTACTCCAAAGGGTTTCCAACATGTACAATTACACTCTCCTTGTAAGAAATGCGAGAAAACAGGCGTGTGGACAAGTTAAGAAGCAAATCAATTTATATTCTCGGCACTTCAGTCAAGTTAACCCAACAAGATCTCGAGCTGGCGGGCTAAGGACGGATTTGTAGCGGTGGCGCGTTCTTGCTCTGAGTTAGCGTGAAACTACTTGCAACGTCGATTGACGGCCGCGTGGAGGACAATTGACCATATAAATGTTAAATTGTTACTTCGGCAACGTAACCTTGTTCTCGATAATGGATCGGCATCGGCGTCGGCGGACAAACGCAATGCACATGGGTCTTACGCCGGCTACATAACCTAATCGAATCGACAAAAAAATCACGTACAACCGTACCGTACTTAGAGCTTTCATACTGGAGTGGCCTTGTGTGATTATTTGCTTACACAAAATTCTGCCATTTCTCGCGGGGGGGTGATATCTCAAACCTATCACACTAACGCAATTTCACTCTGCGTGTTTACAAACCCACACCTTTATAAAACAACAACACATTATCCTTTTTACGCACATACACTCAATACACATGCAAAGGTTATGTTGCGATACAGCATAAGTAAACGAAAACGCAAATGTATTTCTCCTAATCAACTGAGCGAGGGACCTGTCGATAAATAATATCGATATATTAAATTCAGATATTACATCTTAAAGCACATATGTAAAGCAATAAATTATAACATTTTCAAAATTTCCAACAAATTGCGGGTAGTAGGACTTTGTGCAAGGTCCGTCCGGATCGCTACCACTATATTGCTCGCTAATTCTGCCGCGAAGCAGCAGTGCTTGCACTGTTGTGTTACGGCGTGGAGAGCAAGACACCCGGTGCAATTACTGGCACAAGAGGTATTCCATCTTAGCCCTCTGGGTTGGCAACGCATTCTGTAATCTCCTCGGTTTGCGAGTGTCTATGGGGAGTGGTGATCACTTACCATCAATCACGGGACCCACTAGCTTGTTTGCCTTCCTTTGTTGCATATAAAAAATCTAAGTATATGTATATATATATATATGTTTAGGGTTCCGTACCTCAATTAGGAAAAACGGAACCCTTATAGGATCACTACGTAGTCCGTCTGTCTGTCGCTCACGTTTACCCGCGTAGAGTATTGTTCGGCGCTTATTAAGTCTGTACGGAACCCTCGGTGCGCTAGTCCGACTCACACTTGTCGATTTTTTATCAAAATCTTCTATAACAAACATTGTGGTAATCCAATTTCCTGCTCGGCCAGCGTTCGACATCTAATACTATAACTGTCATTTTATCGCATTATACTACAATAAAACACTCCGTTGCTTCACTTGCTTTTAAACATCTTCATCCTTCGATATTTTTAATGAATTAATTAGAAGGCACAACACAATAACAATATTTAAAATAATTTCACGATTTAATATTTAATAATCCGGGTACATAATACTACAAACTATATACTTGCAATACTTGTTACCAAGAGCAATGTTATATTGCATGTAAACATTTAATGACCTTTGTCAGTTCAGTCAGTTCTGTCCAAAGAAAATGCAAAAAGTAATACGAATGTTTAAAGAGCTCGTAACCGATAAATCGTACATTATACAATATCTTGCACCCAGTTCTGTTCAGTTCTTTATTTATTATAAAAATACTGTTGAATAGCCTACCTCTTTGGTTAGCTGGCCACTCGGATGCCATATACTTTTATAAAGAGAATTGTGTCATATGTGAACAACCGTCACTGATTGCTTTTCCTGTGTAAAATATATTTTAATATCCAGTTCGATAATACGTGTTTAATTAGTATATCCAGTCTAAATACAATAAAAACTTTCTTTATTAATTTTATAAAAAAAAACAAATATAAGAATGTAAATTATCGATAATGATTCATTTTATTTATCGACACTACCCTGTGCACTAAGCTAGTCTCGTGGGGAGTAAGTACGTAATAATTAATCAAGTAATTTTGACGTAGTCTCGTGACACGCGCAGCTCAGGTCAAATCTATTATCAACTTTATTTTGTAAGCAATTCGATTCGATTTTGCAAGAAAGAAGAAGAAGTCTCGTGGGGAGTATCTTTACGTCATATTTAATCTGTGGGTAAATTAAAATCGACTTTATTCTGTACCCCATTAGACTTATTTTGTAAAACACCAAAAATATAGTCTCGCTACACTTTACACTAAGGGGCATATTCGCATGGCAATCGATTTTAAGTTTGACTCGATTTGTCATGTCAACTCGTGTAACAAAGACAGTTGTATTAAAAATTGTGTTTTTAGGCAGAAATAATTAGAAAAAATAATTACAAATGAAACGTTATACCGTCCTTTTCCAAACTTGATGGCATAGAACGATTTTTACAACTGTTTACAGCACATGCGGACGTTTTCGGTGAGCTCTGATTTCTTCCGTGCCGATTGAAAGAGTGAAAGAAAATCGATAAAAAAATAGTTTTTGTGTCGCGTAGGCACATTGTGCCTGTGCCAGCGGCAGAGGGGTAAGTCGTTGCATAACGGCTCCCGTATGTAAGCTCTAAGGTACCGTACGTTTTCATTATGAACACTACAATAATAATCATATATGTACTAACCTTAACAAACACAATAACACACACGATACACTTTTTATATACTTAAGCTAGCTAAAACTTTGTAAAGTAACATTTTCACAAAATGGTGGCTGAATTTGCTAGTACTTTCTACACCTACATGGGTTATAAATCGATGTTAAAACAGAATACAATTGATTTGTCTACTCTGCTGCAATAGAATAATCAGTTGAATTTGTTTTAATTGGGTAAATGACTAATTAATAAAATTTAACATACTGACCTCTGTAACAGAAGAAAAAGAATGGACGCAAAATTGCAAAAGCGCGGGAACGTAGCCGTTTTTCTTTATTGCCACTCAAAAGACAAAGGAATCTGTCTGCTTACAGCCATGAAAATGCCGCTAAAAGGAAAAGTTATTTGGTATTAACAACATTGATTAATGATATTATGATAAACTAAAACATTTATTTTATACATTTTTACACTGAAAAAAAAAATGGAAGATTGAACTTCCCAGCCAGTAAAAATCAAAATAAAGAGTTTTTCTACTTGGCTTTGGTTCCGGTTTTCTACAGAAAGTTTACTTGTTGTGCAAATTGCATTCAAGAAACGTCCCTATATTTATGAACGTTGCGTAAACGTTTGTTACTTAAGGTGGATCATTTCGTATGTGGCGGGAATTTCAAAATTTTGTTAGTCATTAATTTATTGTAGCCAAATGGTGTGATTTTTTATCAATTCAATTAGTTTTCTGGTAATAAAACACTGTTTTTTATGCGATTGTGGTATAATTATGGAAATAGAAGTTACTAATTTTAAATAATTGTACTCTTTATGCATCAACGGACTTTTAGGCATTGAATGCACAATTATTTAAAATCAGCAGCTTGAACTTTCAAAAAAGAAACACAGTGCCTTAATAAACAGTATTATACTACCGGAAAACCATTTGAATTGATAAAAAGTCACACTATTTAGCCACAATAAATTAAAAACTGTGATAATTTCAAAACTCCCGCTTCGTATGAAGCGATCCTCCTTAACTTGTTTTATGTCTTTATCTATCATTGTGACGTTTGCTCTCAAAAGAAAGGGATAAAAAATAGGTTAGCTTAAAAAGGTTGTAATTTTTTTATGAAAAATGGGGAAAGATTCCAAAATCGAGGCATAAAGCTTACAAAAAAGAAATGTTATGCAGCGGCTACACGTTACTTTTACCTGCGCAGTCATGATTGTACAAAAGAAGAAGACGGAATACTTAACAGTGGTCACATGTGCAAGTAAGCTCGATGAGTGCCAGAACTGTGGTCCTGGAGGCCAATTCCCGCGTTAGTAGAGATGAAATTACACTCGAGATAAGCCAAAAAGAGCTGTCAAATCCCATTAAAATCTTTCATATTTTAACACATCTGGAACGTCCGATAAATCTCGATGAGCGCCAGAATCAGTGTTGCCAAATACACCGCTTTTGAATGTGATTTTAAAATGAAAAAAATCCTATTACGAGCGTAGCCATTACATTTTTAAATCTATACGTATCAGTACAAGGTTGATAGACTGATACAGGAACCCCCCCAGCGCGGCTTGAATAGCCGGCCAATACGCTCAAGTAAATGCTTATTGTGAATCCAGTATTACCGTCCACACGTAGTCACATACTCTATTATTACTTGCGGTTTGCGCAGGCATGCTTCCAGGTAAGCGCGCGCGTCTAGCCGGAGCTTATAAGGATAGATTCACAATAAAAAAAAAATACGAGCAAGAACGCAAAAACGCGGCAATTGCAAGTTCTGATTGGTCGATGGTCGCAAGATGCCTTACTTTTGCGTTTCAATCGTTCGTAAATGATAATTGTGATTCCAGTCTAACAGTAAAGTATTTGCGTTTTGTTAATGCCAATATTTATTGAGAATCTAATCCATTTTGTATGGCACAACTTACTTTGATATTTAAATTTGTATGGTTTACATAATTTATTGTCATTTTATCAAAATGTAAATGAAATCAACAGTCGTTGATTATTGGCTACTTGACATTTGTAACAATAAGTACTATGTCGGAGAATCGAGTCCGGTTTCTGAACGCAACCGAACGCAAGCGTGACGTCACAATCGGTCAGGCTTGGACCCAGCCGTTGAAGCACAGAGGCATTCTTGTTCGAAAGCTCGTGTCGAGCGGACGTGTCTGTTCAGTCATACCCAATTGAATTTCGTTATAAAGTTGTTGTAATCAATATAGTGAGCCATGACCAGAATCTTTAGTCTTTTATTGCTGCTTGAGGTTAACCACAATGTCGAATGCTGATAACAAGATACGCCCATTTCAGCCCCGTTCGCCATCCTGCTGCGACATCAGAAGTGGGATGGTTACCAGCACGACCCACATGAAGCAGTCGTCATCGTGACATATTTTGTTGGAGTAACATAACCAAATTTGGTTTTGGAGATAATCGAAGCCATGAAGGTACCACGACATTATAAAACCTCGTTCATTTACCTGAGATTGATCCAAGTAAGCAAGGCGCGTGTTTACGTTGACACATGGCTAATTACAACTAATAGTCACTATCAAAGCACATGTCAACAAAAAGGAAAGAACTGAAAGAACTGAAGAGTCTGCTTGAAAAATAAAATGGGTAGATTGAGACTGGCTGTGTCTTTTATTACGAGGGTAGTTTCATTGTTGGTTGCATAAAAGAACTGACACAAAAGTGATTAAAATGATTTGACTGCACTGGCTCCAGTTAAAAGCTATTTTTGTGCTGTGATTGGACTAAGCACAATAAAATGTAAGCCTTGTGAGTAATCTCGACAGCCTTCGAAGAAGACAGATATCAACTCTTATTGTGTTGATCATTACGCGAAGCATTTTGATACGTTCGTGTGTCCCGAATACGCGGACACTCCATACGAAGCTGAACGACGAAGCGACCACGTGGTGGACCCGGTTCTTCATCTACGGATACCCTTGGCCCTAGTCTGCATGGTTGGAGCCCCGCCTTCATAAAGGATTTTGAGACACCCTGTGAGTCGTTTTCATTTTGGAGATTCTCGTTTTGAATGTTGCTATCGAGAAAGAAGGTAGCTAAGAGTAATGTCCGAGGGACAAGTTTACGTGAAATCGGTTACTTGTAGCTTTCTGATAACATACGATCTGATAATTGCTTTAACTGATTTAGTATGTTTTACGTGAATAGATATCGTGTGGAGTCACAGTTTTATTTTCTCATAGAAAGGATCTAACACGTACATGGATCCACGGGGATGGTTGTACGCTGAGTAATCACAGTGACGGTTATTTGGGCTACACAGATAGCCAGACAAAAGAAGTAAACTTTTCATGGTTTTATTAATTTTGTTTTTTTATTGGTTGTGTTTAATGAGTACATGAACTCAAACTTATGATTACCTTTGCTGTAGCTACTAGATAGTTCTCTAGCTATTGTTACACGTGCTGTAGCAAATTGTTTGTATAAAAGTTTCTGAAAATAGCTTACTTCAGAACAGTTCCATAGCTGTAATAAAAGAAAAAAACAGATCGTTTCAAGATTTAAAAAATGGTTAATAATGACGCTCGCTACATGAACATGTGTGCGTAATTTGTATTGAGTTATGACTCGGGTGCCTAGTCTAAACTGTTCACTTCATCGAGATAAAATATTTCACTTTAGTACATTTATGGGCGGTGTGATCAATTCTCATCACGTGACCCGAAAAGGAAACAAAATTTCTAGCGCAATTATACTGTTACGACGACTAAATGACTGGTGTACGCATATGAGTTCTCTTTAGACCATCGATCACGCTATATACTTACTAGACCAGATTGAGTGTTGTATACCATCACTATGTTTCATTCAACTGCAGCGCCGGCATTGAGCCTGCTGCACATTCATTTGGGCTCACGCGCAGTAACCAACGGAGCGCGTTTCACTTGGTAAACTTTTTAAAACACTTTATTGATAAACCCGTGCGTGCTTTAGTTAGGCAATATTGCCGCGTATTGTCCTATGGCTATTTACAGCAGGACGGCATGGTAGTTGGCCGTGAACGTCGTATAGTGCTTAACGTGACATTCGGAAACGTAATAAACGTAGAGTTCAACTTGAACTCCAATGTAGAGACCAATGTAGAGTCAAATGTAGAGCCAAATGGAGAGCCAAATGTAGAGCTAAATGTAGAGCTGAATATAGAGATAAATGTAGAGCTAAATGTAGAGCCAAATGTAGAGCTTAAAATAGAGCCAAATATATGGTGTTGAATATGAGGCTAATTGAGTACAGAGTAAGGTTACATCTGAACGTACAATGTTACGTAGCACGAGTTGCGTATTATTTAAGCAAGGTCAGAACGACAATACTTTCACGATCGTTTAAGAAAATTATTTACAGTGGCTATTTACGCAACGAGGACTAAGACAATGACGTCGAAAGCTTTAACGATGATCAAAGTAATTTAAACAATGTTGATGTGGTTGGACCTTTTACAAGTTTTAGTCAGAATTGTCAAGCAGAGGTCATTTTAAGTTATTTTGTGTTGATGATTGCCATTCTAGTGTAGGTGTAAAGACACTTAGCTAAGCTAAGAGCTGAGCCAAACAGCTCAGGCTGCATACACCTTCCGTCACTTGTAGACGTAGGCATGAAATCGGGCCTAATTTTCCGTAGCTGTGCGGCCACGGGGGCTACTCACGTAGCGTGCGTTTGGTTAGGGGGGTGTAGGCGGTCGCTGAAATCGCTGGATGGAAGCGATGGGTTCGTGTAGAATGAATGCATACCAGATGGAAGTAGTCTATTTATGCAGGATAAGCAGTTGTCGGATGCAGGCAACTGGAGGGAAAGCTAAGCATTGCTCAACTAAACCATTTTTAAGTTCGACAATGCTTGGGCTTGCGTTGTTATTTAGAGTTTTGTTTGGCAGTCGATGACTTACTTTATTCACTGAAATCTGACGATGATAATAGAGACACTATCAAGTAGTCTTACCAGAAGTAGAGTTATCCGTGATAATTTGTGTACCTAATTTTAGAGATTGCACAGAGCCCCGTTTATTTACCTGCTGGGGGAGCCCATGGGGTAGCATTAACCTACCGGGCAGATGGAGCCCATGCGTGTACCAATTACCGACTAGCCGGATGGAGGTTATGGGGTAGCAAGAATATGGTATGGGGTATGTCAAGAATAGTAACACTCCTTACGCTTTAATTTAGAAAAATCACTTGTTGTTGAAGCCAATTTGTTCTATTTGTTAATACTGACAATGAAATGAATTACGTGATTGTATTTTCGTAAAGTGACTTTATTTTGTTGCAAAATGAGAAACGCGACCAATCAAACTTGACTCAAAATACAGAGGACCATAATTAAATGAACTGTTAGACGAGAACCGTTACTTGTTACAGACCTTACGTTTCAAGAGAAGGATGCGCGTAGCTTGAGCGTGATAGGTTGCAAAAGATGCCCGAAGTTCAAATGATTGTAGAAGAGTTGGTTAATCACTTACGTGATGAATTGCTAAATTTTGTGACAAATTGTGTAATTAATTTGGCAACACTCGAGGGATGGTGGTAACATACAATGCTCGATGGAGTTGTTGTATGTGTGCGGGTATTATTTGTGCCTGATGGAGGCACTTACAGGATACATAATACTGGATGGTGGTGTTATGTGTGTTAGTTTATGTGCTCGAAAGGAGACACTCTACATAAACGCGATATGTGTGAAAGTACAATGTAGTCGATAAGTTTGACTGATTTGATTTGAGGCGTACTGAAATTTTCATTGGTTAGGAGTGACCGAGCGATAGCAAAGGCGTTGTAGCGCCATAACATAGCAACAGGCGTCGTAGCGCCTCAGAACAGCTGCAAAGGCGTTGTTGCGACCTAACAAGTAGGAACAGGCGTTGTAGCGCCTTAGAATAGTTCCAAAGGCGTTGTTGCGACCTAACAAATAGGAACAGGCGTTGTAGCGCCTCAGAATAGTCCCAAATGCGTTGGTGCGACCTAACATTTGGGAACAGGCGTCGTAGCGCCTTACAATACGTTTTCGTTATAATTGATTGCTAAGTACTCATAGCCGTAGGTGCAGCGGCATGTCCTCTATATCGTAACATTGGTGCGTTAACGAGAGACGTCGTTGGTGTGACAGCATGCTTTTAAGGAATCCATTTTCGTTGGTGCGAAAATGAGATGAGCCGTTGGTGCGGTGCTGATAGATGTTAGTCAGACTGATTAAAATGTTATGATTACTGTAGTTATCAAATCATAACATTGTAATGATGTGTATTGATTTCTTGTGTCGTAATTAAAGTTAAAAAATCCTTGAGTAGAGAGTGTCAATAGGCTATGTCGCGAGTCTTGAGTTGTCATAGTCAGAATAGCCGAACACAAATACTGTGTTAATATTGTCTTTACAGATAACGCACACGAGGACGTGTGAGACATCAGAGATGGCCGTGTCGGAGAATCGAGTCCGGTTTCTGAACGCAACCGAACGCAAGCGTGACGTCACAATCGGTCAGGCTTGGACCCAGCCGTTGAAGCACAGATGCATTCTTGTTCGAAAGCTCGTGTCGAGCGGACGTGTCTGTTCGGTCATACCCAATTGAATTCCGTTATAAAGTTGTTGTAATCAATATAGTGAGCCATGACCAGAATCTTAAGTCTTTTATTGCTGCTTGAGGTTAACCACAATGTCGAATGCTGATAACAAGATACGCCCATTTCAGCCCCGCTCGCCATCCTGCTGCGACAAATATAATATGTTGGATAGGGATACTCATACGTAAAAAATAACATTATTTACTTTTACATTAAAATCAATAGTAAATAACTTAAGTAGTAGAGATTCGCGGGTTCTGGATCACTTTTTTTGTCGCTCAAAATGGCGGCTTGGGGGGCAACGATTTCTAGAAAAAAAAAAAAAAAAAAAAGGTCAACACCCCATTTAAAGCGATTGGATGGGGTCTCATCACGCTCCACCCACTCTTTCTGGTATATATGTACTTCCATTGCAACATAATAGCAACACCTAATCACATACTCATAAAAGGATAGAGACCCTTTCCTTTGTTTCCGACTCACCCTTTGTTACGTTCAACTTCTTACCTGCGACCACTCGGGGTTCGGTGCCTACCTTTTTTTCCTGGGTACCTGATCGCCCGCCACGCTCCGTGCAACTAATACCATGTGTTTTCGTAAGTCCACTTTCTATTCATTATCCTATCAGCACATAAATATCCTATCGCATTATTCGCAGTACACTTTTATTCGTAACCTATAACTTTTAGGACTATCATAAATCTAACCTAACCTAACCTACATTTTGGAAAAATTCAAACCTAACCTAACCTACATTTTGGAGAAATTTAAACCTAACCTAACCTACATTTTGGACAAATTCAAGCCTAACCTAACCTAGGTTTTGGAGAAATTCGTAAACCATAACTTTCAGGACTATTTTAAATCTAACCTAACCTAACCTACATTTTGGACAAATTCAAGCCTAACCTAACCTAGGTTTTGGAGAAATTCGTAAGCCATAACTTTCAGGACTATTTTAAATCTAACCTAACCTAACCTACGTTTTGGACAAATTCGTTAGCCATAACTTTCAGGACTATCTTAAATCTAACCTAACCTACGTTTTGGAGAATATTGTCACGCTATATAGTACTTGGTTGGGAATATTGGTACGCTATATAGTTCGTGGACATATCTTTTGACAAATTCTTATTTTGCAAACTACTTATTTTATTCTGAATCCATAACTTTCAGGACTATCATAAATCTAACCTAACCTAACCTACGTTTTTTTTAAAACTTGATTTGAGAATTTGATTTCAGTTAAAAACAAGAATTTTGTTGCTTTATTGCTTTTCACTTCTAATCTTATTAAGTACTCCTTAGAAATACTAGTTTTAACGTGTTTGTTACGCAATTCGATTATTTAAATACAAGTCAAAACTTGTAGGATTGCACTATGTACAAAGGATATTAAGAACGCAGCCTTGTGTTTCGCTTACACAGTAGGTACTATCCTACATTTTGTGAACATATTATATAGCTAAAGTTTATATTGTGAATATACATATAGATAGAGAGTTTACATAATACAGTAAACGGTTTCAGTAGCTTTATTGTTTTCTTTGTATCAAACGCACCACGATCTTTTATTATTCAATTACTTAACATCAATACACTATGCAAAGAGAGCTTTTTAAAAAAAACAGCTAGTTTGAACGTGTTCACTAGGCGAACCGTTTATTTACCTGGTTGTCGTCAATAAGAGGAGCGTTATGTTTTTTCGAGTGTATGGCTTTGAAGATACTGGTTTAAACTTGTTAAATTGCACTACGCATAAAGGACCTCAAGAACGCGGGCGGCATTGTATAATTGCTTTATTGTTGTCTTTGTATCAAAAGAACCGCCGCTGTCTTTTGTTATTCAACGACCCGCGTCTGGAGAATACGAGTTTATACCTGTTCACTAAGCGAAGCCCTTCTTTCAAAAAATACGTGTCCCAACTGGTAGGGATCGTGCTGGGTATAAAAGCGCGCCATCACATCTCGACTTCATTGCGCCCCAAAAATTCTCCGAGCAAGGTCTTCGAGTAAGAGAGTCGTGAGTCGTGAAGTGTAAAAAGTTTCGTGCAAGGTTGCTGAAAGCAGTGTTTCGTTGCTGAAATGGATGTAAGTATGTAGTCATAATTTTATGTGTGCCCACTTATTTCAGATTTTGATTGATTGTAACATAACCTTCATCTATTTTTGTGTTTACCATGTAAATCTACTTTGAAGGACCGTTTGAAGAATGTTTTTATATTGTTACAGGAAAACACATTTAAAAATTATTACTATCCCGACGACGAAGCAAGTGATGAAGAAGGAACGTTGGCCTATAAAGTCAAAAAAGCTATTGCTAACACTAACAAGAGGCCTAATAACAGCATAGATGGCTTCTTTGAAAAACGGAAGAAAAGGAAAGTTGCAGTAAAGTCGTCGAGCGTCAGCCAAGCCACTGCGGAAGGCGTGGCTTTTATAAAGTCCAATAAAGACGATGCATCATACGCCTCACATCTCATAAAAAATGAGGTGTATGATGCGCGGAAAATAAAAAATATTCCGCCAACGGAGCATTGGAAGCATGCGGAAGTGCGTGTTAAATACTACGCTCACTCCGAAGAGGACGCTCACGTCGAATCTACGAGGGATGTGATTTACCAAGTTAGCGGACAAAAGTGATTGTGTAAATTACGTTATAGACAATACAAAATAAGTGTAAAAGTAGTTTTAAGATCTTAATTTGTTCCTTTTATCTTTTTTTACTCCATTGTGTGCGTTTTGTTTGTTTACTTTGTTTTATAACTCGTACTGAACATTTTTCTTTGTATAGCGAACACCTTTTGTATTCTAAGCTTCCTTTGTAGTTATTTTTTTCCGACAAAGAGTCATTGTCTTTCATATTAGATAAGTAACACAAGTTCCAAGCGCCGATGTTCATAGTATAAATAGACCATAGCCCGCTTAAAAAAAACACATTCTAACGAAGACATAATAATGGACGGACTGAGCTGCAACTTCTTCGACCAACAACTTGACCAGCTTACTGAAGACCAAAGGCTATACGAACTCTGCGAAAAAGTGGAACAAGAATATTTTAAAACGTAGGTTACTTACTTTTGTTATAATTTTCTTTTGTTATAATTGTGCTATTGTTATAGATATCCATCCTACTGAATCATGCTTCAACTCATTTGGTGCTAATATCTTACCTTTATTACCTTTGTGAGTGAAGACCGATCGCTCGTCATGAACAGACGAGTCTTTTGCATTGTTTTGCTCTTGCATAAATAATTGTTTTATTAATATTTTAAGTGTGTCACGCGTGTTTATATTATAATATCGTAAGCTATCGTAATCTGTAAGTGAACTATGTCAAAGTGACTGAACGATGATGAACGCGAACAGCCCCTTCAACCGGAGCGGGCTCACCCCGCGGAGCCCTCCGCCGGCGCCGGCGCCAGCGCCGCCGCGGGAGGAAGAGAACGAGGAGCCAGGACAACTTGTTTCCACACCGGAACTTCAAGGATGGATGAGTACCATCGACAAATATCTCAACGAGGTTTGTGGTATTGCGTCAGAAGGAAAACTCAATTCCGACCAGAAGTTAAAGATCCATACCTTCTGCAGGAAAATCGGACACGGGACCTCTCAACTGGCTGTTCATTATCAATCAGTGAAGCAAAAGTGGATATCGACCCAGATCTCGATGCAGGCACTAAACGAGAAACAGGAACTGGCATCTCATTTGGCTGACTTAAAGACCACTGTTAAGGAATCTTACAAGCAGCCTCCCTCCGAAAAACCAGCTTATGCGACCGTATTAAAAACTGGAGCTAACAGTATTACCCGCCCTTCGAACCTGAGTTCCGTGGCAATTTTTCCGGTGGATAAAGAAAAAACTAGCGACCAAACCAGGACATTAGTCCAATCGATTATTAACCCGGAAGAGCTAAAAATTCAAGTTCGAGCCGTAAGAAAAACCAAAAATGGTGGCGTGATCATTAGTACCGAGTCCATGGACGACATAAAAAAGTTGAAAGCATCCGTGAATTTCTCCACCTCAGGCCTCTCCGTGACCGTGCCGGAGAAACGCAAGCCTAGGGTAATTATTTATGGCCTTCCCAAAGATCTAGCAGAGAAGGATTTCTTGGATCACTTATATGATCAAAACATCTCCCCGAAGTTTACGGATATGTCCCGTGAGTCATTTTTAAGTTCAACCAAACTAAGCCACAAATCTGGAAGGAAAGATGCACAGACCAGCAACTTTGTTATTGAAGTCCCTGCAAATATTCGCAAAGTGTTGATAAACCACGAACGTATTTTCCTAAATTGGTCGTCCTACCCTGTGAAAGACTTCACCCACGTGTCCAGATGCTTCAAGTGCCAACAATATGGTCATTCTGCCAAATACTGCCGAGACCCGGACCAGACCTGCGGCCACTGCGGACAAGTTGGACACGCGATGAAGGACTGTACCAACAAGGAGTCGGCCCCGGTGTGCGCGACGTGTCACCGATACAAAAAACCGAGCAGTCATAAAACGGGCGATGAACACTGTCCTGCTCGCAAACATGCAGTTTCTAAGTTAATTGACTCTACGGATTATGATCTCGCCTAGCGCCACGAAATTATAAATTTATCATTAGCGACCTACTTAGTCTAATTTTTCGGTAAATAGGGAAAGTATGAAATAACATCAAACAATCACGTACTCTAGACTCAAAAGTGCTCTTGACCTAGATTTATTAAACTCACGTACTAACCCAGTTATCATTTATATTAATGTCCCTAAGCAGTTTTGCGTTTCGAGTAAACAAAGATTTTGCACGAATTTGCAGGTCGCTTTGTCATCAGTTTACGCACCTAGTTTCTAATTAGATTTATTATTTGTAATTAAATTTTTATCGTATAAAACATAATATAAATAAAAACGTATATTAATGCAATGTATAAAATAAAATATTATTATCATTTATTAACTTTTAGGAATATTTAAGTCTATAATACAGAGTACACTTGTACCCTAGTTTAGACTAAGTTAATGACTACTTACTCGCTCTTAGTAAAGATTCATTTTTGTAATACATTAGTTAACTCTTTTTAGTTCTAGTTTGTCTTTAGATTAATTTAAATATAGTACTAACATACATATAAGTTTTATGTATTACTAACAAAATGTACTTATATGAACTTCTTATTGAAAATAAACAAATTGATTGATTGAATTGATTGAATTGACCTTTGTTATATTGTGTCATTGTAATGGGTACCCATCTTACCGAAACATGTTTCAACTCGTTTTTTGCTAGTTGTAGCTGGTAGGGGTGGATTTTAAGGTATTTAAACCGAATGCCAGTTGCTTCAAATCATTTGTTACTGTTCTCTCGACGTAGGAGTAGTACTTTTTAAGATGTATTTCAATTTGGATCTATCTCAAAGTGAAATTACAAGCCTAGACAAATCTTTGATCTTGTCCAAATTCCATCATCAAATAAGGATGTGGTACTTAAGGAAGGTTTTACCAGTTTCGTGGTTAGAGGATACGGAGATTATGCCATTTTTCACGCCATGCAGTGGACACATCATACACACTCATAAATCAGACACATCCGATGAAATTGATGGTGTACTGTCAATGCAAGCGTATTGCTTAAATTGTAGACGAGAAATGAGTTAGTATTAAACTTTTAGGTGTTTTCGTTTATTTTATAATTGTCAATAATTTTTAATATTAATAATTGTTTTATTTTTGCAGATCTTTACAAGTTGGCCGAGGAGGTGTAAATAAAAAAAGAACAGCAATGTCAACTGTGACTGCCGAACCACCAACAAAGAAAAAAAAACCTCTGAACAATTCAACTAGCTACGCTGCTGTGGCAACATCAACAGTGTCAGTTGGACACCAAAACGTGAGTACAGAAAGTAATCACAAAATTGAATGTCCTGTGTGTCACGTGTCAGTATCTAGAAAATATTATTCCAACCACTTGAAAAGTAATACTCATAAAAACAACGTGATAAGTTCTGACAAGGAATTTACAAACGTTCAGTTAATTGAAAGCGCGTTCGGGAATAGAATAGTTACTTACAGAATTTTACCTGATTCCGTTTCTACCAATGCATTTGAAACACCAGAATTATTTTTGCATAATATCAAGGGAAAAGTGTTTAAATTACTAGAACGATCCATAGCAGAACAAACTGTCGTAAAAGTAAATTTCATTCTTAATGCAGATTTTACACAACAAACTAAGCAACTTAATAATATTTTTGACTTTCAATCGTTAAATTACGTCGTTTGCAAGGGGGACGCCACAGATGGTATTTATGCATCACTTGTAACTGAAATTGTTAACAAAGTAACCAATTTTGAAAAAAAAGACAGCGGATGGAGTTTAGTTAAAATAAAATATTTAGACATGAATATCAATAAATTCAATCCTTTGCGTGGTTCATCTTACATAAACTTACCATTGGATATAAAAAACAAAAAAGCAGTTATCAACGTTAAAAACAAAGACCATGAATGCTTCCGTTGGGCTATACTGTCAGGTTTATATGAGCCAAATAACAACTCTAACAGGGTCTCGTCGTACAAATTGCACAGAAATAAATTGAAATTTGAAAATCTTTCCTTCCCAATAAAAATAAACGATATTCATAAATTCGAGAAAATGAATGATCTAAGCATTAATGTTTTTGGCTTGGAGTACGATTCGAAAAGCAAGCAAAATAAAGTTATTGGTCCGTTACACTTAACGAAAAGTAGGAAAACTATCCATTTAAACTTGTTGTATTTAAATCACGGTACTAAGGGCCATTAATGTTACATAAAAAGTCTATCGAGATTAGTATCAAAACAAATGACGACGTCAGAGCATGCAATCCACTTATGTGATGGTTGTTTAATTTATTTCACGTCACATGAAAATTTACAGAAACATCAAAAACATGACTGTTTTCATGTATGTACAAACTTACCCTCTGAAAACGATAGTAAAAGAAACTGGTTTAATGAATTAGTTCCCTCTAACCAAATATCATTCAATAACTACGATCGTAAATTGAGGGTACCATTTGTTATATATGCCGATTTCGAAGCATTTTTAAAACCCATTGAAACTTGTATCAACGATCCGAATAAATCCTCAACAACCAATGTTCAGGAACATGTAATGTACAGTTTTGGATACTATATTAAATGTTCATATGATGACAGTTTATCTGTATATAGAACATACACAGGTCAAAATTGTGCCGAATCATTTATGAAATTATTAAAAAAAGATTTAGAGAACATTTGCAAAAAGAACACTTTTGTAAAATGTCCTTTACCCTTAACGGAACAAGATAAAGTAACCATAGCACAAAGTGATACCTGTTTCATTTGTGAAAAAAAAATTAAATGAAGAATTCATTGTGTCTCATAACCAACATACCGGTGCTTTTGAAGGAGTCGCTCATCCATCCTGTTCTGAGAAATATCGAACCCCTAATTTCTTACCTGTGTTTTTACACAATTTGAGTAGCTATGATGCTCATTTTATTGTACACGGGCTTGGATTTGAAGAGGGGGACATAGAAGTTATCCCACAAAACAAAGAAAAATATATTTCTTTCTCCAAGCAATTTCACATCAATAACCATGTAATGAAATTAAGATTTCTTGATTCCTTAAAATTTATGAGTAGCAGTCTTGATAAGTTAGCCAAAAATTTACTGCCCGATCAGTTTCATGAACTTCGGTTAAATTTTCCATCTGAAGAAGACTTCAAACGCTTAATACGAAAAGGAATATATCCATATGAACATATGACATCTTTTGAATCATTAGAATTGGTTAGTCTTCCCAATCACGATGATTTTTACAGCTCATTAAATGATAACCACATTTCAGAAAATGATTATAAACATGCACGTGACGTATGGAATCACTTTAAATGTAAAAACATAGGGGATTATTCAAATCTTTACTTAAAAACTGATGTTTTGTTGTTAGCAGATGTGTTTGAAAATTTTAGAAATGTTTGTAAAGAAACATATGGATTGGATCCTGCACAATATTACACGGCACCTGGATTAAGTTGGGATGCTATGTTAATGTCTACTAAAATTAATCTAGAACTTCTAACGGACATTGACAAAATTTCTTTTATCGCAAATAACATAAGAGGTGGTATTTCTCAATGTAGTAACAGACATGGGAAAGCTAATAATATATTTATGTCTGAATATGATCCTACGTTACCATCTTCATTTTTGATGTATCTAGATGCAAATACGGTTGGGCAATGTCACAATGCCTTCCGATTGGCAAGTTTGAATGGATGGATAATAATACTGATTTTAATGTTTCTGATGATGCTGAACACGGATACATTTTAGAAGTTGATTTGGAATACCCAAATAACTTACACGATTTTCATTCTGATTTACCATTCTGTCCAGAAAACGTTTGTTTAGGTGATACCAAAGAAAAAAAGCTGATTCCTAATTTAAACAACAAAGCGAACTATGTGATTCACTATCGAAATCTAAAACAATGTTTAAAATCTGGTTTACGTTTGCTAAAAATTCACAGAATTTTAAAGTTTGAACAAAAGGCATGGTTAAAGACTTACATCGATTTAAATACACACATGCGTTCGTTGGCCAGATCAGAATTTGAAAAAGACTTCTTCAAACTCATGAACAATTCTGTTTTCGGTAAAACTATGGAAAATATAAATAAAAGAGTGAATGTTAAATTGCTTAACCACTGGCAAAACCACGGAAAAACTCAAGGAGTTCAATCTTTAATAGCAAGACCTGAATTTCACAGCCTTTCTATATTTTCGGAGAATTTGGTTGCAGTACAGTTGAAAAAGACAAAAGTCTTGTACAACAAACCTATTTATTTAGGATTTTGTATATTAGATTTGTCAAAAACTTTAATGTATGAATTTCACTATGACTTCATGAAAACCAAATATCCAGATAAACTGAAATTGCTTTACACGGACACGGACAGTTTGGTATATCAAATATTTACGAAAAACTTTTACGCTGATATACTAATAGATCTAGAATCTTACTTTGATACTTCTGATTATCCTCCTGACAATCAATACGGTTTGCCATTAGTAAATAAAAAGCAATTGGGTTTTTTTAAAGATGAAAATAATGGTAACATTTTTAAAGAGTTTATTGGCCTTCGATCAAAAATGTATGCAATGGATGTACAAAACGAATTTATAGCAAAAGCAAAAGGAGTTAATAAATGTATTACTAAAAAATTTAACATTGACAATTACAAAACATGTTTGTTCAAAAAAGATAATTTGTTGTGTGAAATGATGCGGTTCAGGTCTATAAAACATGTTATATTTACACAAAAAATAAACAAAATATCTTTATCACACAGTGATACAAAACGATATTTATTAGAAAATTCCACTGACACGCTTGCTTGGGGCCACTACAGAATAAAGGACATTCAGTGTTAATATTACTTTTCTGTACTTGCGACTGTTCCTAAATTTGTAACATTTTTTTGTAATTATTGAGTATGGACTGGTAATAAGATAATAGAAAGTTGTAATTTATGTATAATTATAAAATTTCAGAATGTTTTTAGACATTTTTTATAAATTTAAGTTTTTTATTTGTAGTATTATGCATGGACTAGTTATAAGATTACAGAAAGATGTAGTTAACTCTTTTTTTTTTAATTAAATAAAGTGTTTAGATAAATTTCATGTGTTTTTATTTAAAAAATTATTCAGGTGTGACAAAACTATATAACCTTGTTTGGACTTTAAAAAAAATCATTAGTGTTTTGGTACTTGTTAACGCCTAACGCCATCTAGGGACGATCAAAACAAGCTCGGGCCACGGCGGGACGAAGGGAGCGGCGAGAGGGGAAATCCAACATTCGTTATTCGTCGACATACCTTGCTACGATTTGCACTGTATTTTTTATAAATCTTTAATAAATCACGTTAAAAAGTAATCAAAATTAATCATTGAAGACTCCACGATAGTACCTGATAAAAGGAAAGCGTAAGGAAAGCTGCCTGGCTGCCTATGGATAAGTAACAACATATTGGACCTTCTTCGCCGATCTTCACGGAACAGCGGATCTTCAGCATCAATCGGTCAGGCCGGTTAACCTTTCTATCCCAATCCCGAGTTCAATTGTGCTAATGTCGTGTTTCGTCTAAATTCAGTGAATAATCATTACCGCATAACTCGATATCTACCTTCACGTGTGAATTTATGCTGCTTCGCGCTCCGGATAACTGTAAGTTTTTACTTTTTTATCCGTAAACCACTAAAATGACAAAAGGTAAAGAGGCTAGCGATGAAAACGTCGTTGGGGATGAAATTAAAGAGTTGAAAAAAAAAAGGGGTGTTATCAGGGGAAAGTTAACATTTTTTGCAAAATTTGTGAACTATTTGGACAATTTGGAGTTAACTGATCATCGCAAAGCCGAATTGCAAGTCCGTTTTCAAAACGTAGAACAGTTAATTATGCAATTTTCTGATGTTCAAGATGCCCTTGATCTTAAAGTGACTGATAGTCAAATAGCGTCTGAATTGGAAGAGAGACAAACCTTTGAAGATCAGTATTATGCAATTGTGGCTAAAGCAAAGTGTTTTTTAAATGAAAAACAGTTAAGTCATAGTTCAGCTAATAAAACGTGCATAAAATTACCCACTATTTCTTTGCCCTCATTCGACGGTACATACGATAATTGGCTCGAGTTTCGCGATACATATTTGTCGCTTATTCACAGTTCTAAAGATATAGATAACGTACAGAAACTTCATTATTTACGGTCAGCTCTGACGGGTAACGCATTACAAGTTATAAAGTCGTTAGAGTTTTCTGCCGATAACTACGTTATAGCTTGGGAATTGCTAGAGAATAGATATAATAATAACCGATTACTCGTGCATAATCATGTGAAAGCTTTGTTTGCCACACAGTCTCTCAATAGGGAATCAGCTTTATTAATTCGTAAACTTATTGATAATATTTTGAGAAACATTCGTGCCCTTAAGGCACTGGACGAACCTGTAGACACCTGGGATACATTAATTATCTTCATTATGGTCTCTAAACTTGATTCGTCCACCGAAAGAGAATGGGAACTTTACAAAAGTACGATTCTAAAGACTGAATCGAACTCAAAAATAAAATTATCCGATTTAATTAAGTTTCTCAAGGACAGGGCAGACGTACTGGAGACAATTAAGGTATCTCAAAACAAAAGCACACCCGATAATATCACAAAAAAACAGTCGTCGAATCATTCTCATTCGCACAGTTATGTTGCTATGCAAAATAAAAACAACAAGCCGACCACTTCACGTGGTAATAAGCGTCCGTTTACATGTTGTATGTGCAACGCATCTCACGCGCTTTATAATTGCAGTGAGTTTCTTAATTTGTCAGTTCAAGATAAATGTAAATTTATTGATGAAAAAAGGCTTTGTTGTAATTGTTTGCGCGCCGGGCACGCAGTAAAAGATTGTTGGTTCGGGCCGTGCAAGAAATGTAATCGTAAACACAATAGTTTACTTTGCGACAGCGACTCCGGCGCGTCAACGTCGTCGGCCGTCGCGCATGTCGCGCATGTCGCGCAGGCGGCGCCGCAGGGCGAGTCTAGTTCAGGCTCCGCGCGCACTACGACGCTACACGCTGCGTCATCAACCATTCGCACATCAAATCAAGATGAAAGTAATACTACGCATTCATTATTAGCGACTGTATTACTATCGACCGCGTTAGTCGAGATTGCTGATAACAACAATAAATATCACACAATCCGGGCACTCCTGGACAATGGGAGTCAGCATTGTTTTGTGTCACAAACATTATGTCACAAACTTCAAATACCATTAATACAGTCCACAGTCAAGGTCACAGGTGTAGGCAATTCTGTTACGCAATCAACACAATCATGTCAGTTGCAGGTGAGATCCAAAACTAGTGATTACATTATGCGCTTTAACTGCCTAGTTTTGCCTCGTATCACTGCTCATTTGCCGTCATTAAATGCATCTGTTGATTTAAATATTCCTAAAGACATTAAACTCGCAGACAAAGATTTTCATTTGGGGACCCACATTGACTTATTAATAGGTGCAGATAAGTATTGGGACCTTTTAAATGACGGATTAATTCGTTTAAAGAACGGCCCCTACTTACAAAACACAAAGCTTGGTTATATTATAAGTGGCTCGTTACTTAACAGAACGGGTTGCGTTAAAAGCGTTCAATGTAATTATGTTCAAACATTAGATACACAATTAAAACATTTTTTTGAACTAGAAGAAATACAACCTAAATTAAATTATTCAAAGGATGAACTGTCATGCGAAACATTATTCCAAACTACCACAAAACGCGACAGTTCGGGTAGATTTGAGGTGCGCATTCCCTTATCAGAACCAGCTGACGCGCTCGGAGACTCGTTCGCTATGGCAGAGAACCGGTTTCTAGCACTTGAACGTAAATTAAACCGGTGCTCACAGGCATATAAAAAATTATATATTGATTTCATGCAGGAATATATAGATTTAGGTCACATGAGTCTCATTGATAAATATTCGACCCCGAGTTATTTTCTACCGCACCACGGGGTGTTTAGAGACGACAGTACCACTACAAAATTGAGAGCAGTATTTGATGCTAGCGCGAAATCAACATCGGGTAAATCATTGAACGATATTCAGTTGATCGGCCCTCCGTTACAAAATGACATTTTCTCGATTCTGCTACGTTTTCGACAATTTCAATATGTCGCTTGTGCAGACATCGAGAAAATGTACCGACAAATTTTAATTCATAAAGACCAACAAAATTTACAATTAATCTTGTGGAGGGAAAATCCTTCACTCCCTATCGGGGTATACCAACTTCACACGGTCACTTACGGCACGGCGTCTGCGCCGTATCTAAGTATTCGCTGTCTTAAGCAGCTCGCGTCCGAGTGCAACGATGACGTAATAGCACGGGTTATTAACGATGATTTTTATGTCGACGATTTAATCACAGGGCACGATGACAAAAATCATTTATTGTCAGTCTGTGACAATGTTTCTGATGTGCTCAAATCTGCGTGCTTTCCTCTAAGAAAATGGGTATTTAATTGGGACATTTCAACATGTTCCTTGCCGCCATCTAAAAAATTGTCATTGGGCGAAAATCATCACACGAAAACACTCGGGTTAGGCTGGTTACATAATTCCGATAATTTACACTACAACATTAAGTGCGAACAAACCGTGACTGATGTAACTAAGCGCTCAATTTTGGCTAGTATCTCTCAAATATTCGACCCTTTAGGCTTGTTGGCACCTACTATTGTTCTTGCAAAAATTATATTACAAAAAATCTGGTTGTGTAAAATCGGTTGGGACGATCCTGTGCCCAGTAATATTGTTGTAAAATGGCAAAGTTTTGTTAATGCGCTTCATCACTTACAACAGCTACGGATACCTCTCCACGTTAAGGGCGAGCACACACAACAGATTCAATTACATATTTACACTGATGCCAGCCTGGATGCGTACGGAGCCTGCGCTTACGTGCGTACCTACGCGGACTCGCAGGACTCATCCGCCTCGATCAGTGTAAACTTGTTGTGCGCTAAGAGTAAAGTCGCGCCCGTAAAGCCCATTACTGTGCCGCGGCTAGAGTTATGTGCGGCATTGGTGGGTGCAAAGTTATATGACAAGATAGTTAAATCATTTAGATTGACTTTTAGTAAAGTATATTTGTGGACAGATTCAACTATCGTACTAGGATGGCTACGAATGTCACCTCGATCATTAAAAACATTTGTACAAAATAGGGTAGTCGAAATCAACGAGCTTACGGGTGACTTACCGTGGCTGCATGTTGCGGGCAACGAAAACCCCGCGGACCTTTTATCTCGCGGGCTCACACCAGATGCGCTTATCGCCTCAGACAAATGGTGGCACGGGCCGTCTGTATTATGTGAACCAGACGAAAATTGGTGTCATAATAATTTTGCTTGCGGCGTCGACCCCGGTGAGTTGCCGGAACTCAAATCAAACACGGTTTCCCTGGTTTCTCAATTGAATGTGGACCTTTCGTCATTCAATCGCATGCGCCGTACGGCGGCGTACGTGTTACGATTCATCAAAAATATTCGCATTAAAATAAAGTT
The DNA here is from genome assembly GCA_963691745.1 of Ditula angustiorana. NCBI lineage: Eukaryota > Metazoa > Arthropoda > Insecta > Lepidoptera > Tortricidae > Ditula > Ditula angustiorana. The sequence goes on from OY829471.1 coordinate 13,635,682, forward strand.
AGAGCGTGAAACGGGTCCGCTTTCTGTTGACGAAGTAAACAAATCGACTGCTACTTTAGCACGAGTGTCGCAACAACAATCGTTTCCTCAAATTCATAACGCTTTGTGGAACAATCTTCCAGTCAAATCTCCTCGTACATATCTGGTTTAAACTTATTCTTGGACGAAAACAAATTGATTAGAGTGGGAGGAAGACTGGTAAATTCAGAAAACTTTTCTTTCGATAAGAAACATCCTGTCTTACTGTGTGGTAAACATATTTTCTCTCGCCTTCTATTCCGGCATGAACATACACGTTTGCTTCACGCCGGGCCCCAGCTCATGCTGTCCACGATCCGTGACCGCTGGTGGCCTTTGCGTGGTCGCAATCTAGCCCGACAAATCGTACATAAATGCGTTACCTGTACGCGTATGAATGGGAAGACGATGTCAATTCAAATGGGAAACTTGCCTCAGACAAGACTAGAACCTGGCTTCCCATTCTTACGCTGCGGAGTAGACTATGCCGGGCCCATGTTCGTATTAAATCGTAAAGGAAGAGGTGCAAAACTAGATAAATGCTATATTTGTTTATTTGTATGTTTCGCTACGCGCGCGGTACACTTGGAGTTGGTCACTAGTTTAACAACCGAAGCATACTTACTGGCAATGAAAAGGTTTATCTCTCGTCGAGGGAAACCCCAAGAAATCTTCTCTGATAATGGGAAAACATTCGTCGGGGCGATGAAAGAACTCTCAAATTTTTTATGTAAAAATTCTAGTGACATTACAAATTTCACAGTTGATCACGGCATCAAACTTACTTTCATACCACCATATACGCCGCATTTTGGTGGTTTGTGGGAAGCAGGAGTGAAATCTTGCAAGTTTCACATCCGTCGCGTCATAGGAAATGCAAATTTAACATACGAAGAGTTTAGCACAACATTAGCGCAAATTGAAGCCGTGTTAAACTCCCGTCCTATGTCTCCTCTGTCCGCGGATCCCAATGATCTCCATCCCCTTACTCCAGCACACTTCCTGATTGGCCGACCGCTCACCGCACCGCTGGTAGAAGATATGACGTCCACGCCACCACACCGCTTAGCGCGCTACGACCGAGTGGAACTAATACGACAGCAATTCTGGCAGAGATGGTCTAAGGAATATATATCAGAATTACAAACGCGGACTAAATGGCAGACCATGAAGGAAGAAATTATACCGGGCACACTTGTACTGATTAAAGAAGACAACCTTCCGCCCCTCAAATGGCGACTTGGAAGAATTCTACACACATTCCCCGGCACGGACGGTGTGTCTCGTGTCGCAAATATCAAAACTGCGACCGGGACTGTTCGACGGGCGTTCTCTAAGATATGCCCCCTCCTAGAATCCGAAGAGTAACTTGTCAGCTGTTCTCCTACTCATCGAGCTCATTGTGTCGCCACGTCGTGACCATCGAGTCTTCACTTCGTTGGAAGCAGTTGGAACTTCCAAGGCGGGCGGCTTATGTTAACGCCTAACGCCATCTAGTGACGATCAAAACAAGCTCGGGCCACGGCGGGACGAAGGGAGCGGCGAGAGGGGAAATCCAACATTCGTTATTCGTCGACATACCTTGCTACGATTTGCACTGTATTTTTTATAAATCTTTAATAAATCACGTTAAAAAGTAATCAAAATTAATCATTGAAGACTCCACGATAGTACCTGATAAAAGGAAAGCGTAAGGAAAGCTGCCTGGCTGCCTATGGATAAGTAACAACAGTACTTTTAGATTCAACACGTATAACAGTTTTATATAATGATTCACTTTTGTCACCCTTTTACGGCCATTGTTGCTGGTCCCAGTGGGTGTGGAAAATCAAAATTTGTCACAAACTTTTTAAATGATTGCAAAGTACTATGCGATGTAAATTTTTCGGAAGTTATTTGGTGTTATGATGAAATGCAACCTTTGTACAATCTGGAAAATGTTAATTATAGTCAAGGAATACCTGATATTAACATGTTTGATGGGAAGCAACCTAAACTTCTTATTATCGATGATTTGATGAGGGAGTCAGATGGACGGCTCGTTGATATTTTCACGAAGGGTAGTCATCACAGAAACTTAAACGTGTTTTATATTACACAAAATATATTTCACCAGGGACGAGGTCAACGTGACATCTCGCTAAACACAAGTTACATTGTATATTTTAAAAATCCTAGAGATAAAACTCAAATACGATACTTGTCGCGACAAGTTTATCCTGAAAATTCAAAATTCGTGGATGAAGCCTATAAAGATGCTACTAAGGATGCCCATGGATATTTCATGATTGATCTGAAACAAAATACAGATGACTTATGTCGTTTCAAAACTAAAATATTTCCGTTCGATAAATATTGCACAGTTTACATTCCTAAAAAAGGATTTAAATATAACAGGAATCAACAAGTTTTAGTCAGTTTTAAATGATGCACTCGAGTGTGAGCACATATAAACACTTACTTGAAGCGTTGCAAGTACTTAAACCAAAATATCGCACGGCTTTACTCAAAGCTTGTGATGATGATGAAATCAATATTATTTGCGAGTGTATTTATAACGTGCTAAAAGGAAAAATTCCATTAGAAAAAAAAGAAAAATCTAAATTAAATAAACACAAGAACATATTACGCAAGCTAGTTTCAAAGGGAAAACAAAAACTAAGAAAAACTATCATCATTCAAAAGGGTGGTGCATTTCTACCTGTTATTTTAGGTGCAGTTTTAAGTGCTTTAATAAACTCTTTATAACCAAAATGGAAAACACAAAAAAAATGCTTTTGGTAGAACAAGATTTTATTGAAAGACTTAAAAATAATGAGCTATCAGAGAACTCATCGTCTCGTCTGGATGGAGAGATGAAAAAAATATTGAAAAGTAAAATGGATGATCGTGAAAAATGGGCATTATATTCCCAAGCACTGCAGCGATTTTTACATTTTGCCGAAGCAGATCGAAAGCCTTTCAAAATACCAATAGAAATGGATGGAGTTGATCACTTAAACAACCTCAACAGTGACTTAGATTCAAAGTTAAAAAAGCAGGAAAATGCAAATAATGACTCAGTCGCAAGCCCAACTTTGCTGGAAGATGATGTTCCTGCTACACCACCACTTGATAAAACGAATCAATACCATCCTGTGGAATTAACTCCATCTCATATCGTACAAGGAATACCGAAATCTTATCGATCGAAAACCCAAACTTTAATGGACATTATTATCCTTAATAAAAAAAAAATTTGGTGGAAGACAGGAGGGGAAGTTGTGTTAAACAATCGAGTGATCCCAAATAGCAATATTGTCGATCTGATAAACGATGTAACAAGACCTCTAAAACGCGCAAAACCAATAGGTTGGGAAGAATTTGCATTGGTTTTAAAAGATATAAGAGTTCCTACATTTTGTATTGGTAATCCTGCTAACTTGGAGTATATGAAGAGACATTACACCAACGAGTTTCGCGCATCATCATCATCTTCTAAAAATACAAGGGATTCATCATTTAAAGTAAAAAACGCATCTACACCTATTTCTGCTAAAACAATTGAGTCGACCAAAAATAAATTAGGTTGGGAAAAATGGACTCCCTATTAGATATAAATAAGATTTACTACGATGTGTCCAACCCAGCTGGTTACAGTAGTATAGATAAGTTAGCGAAGGAAATGAAAGGTAATATGAGCAAGGAGGAAGTAAAAAAATGGTTACAGTCTCAGGAAACGTATACTTTACATAAACCTGTCCACCGACGATTTACTAGGAATCGATACATCCTATCTAATTATAATGAACTCTGGCAGGCTGATCTCAGTGATATGCGTACTTATAGTCAATATAATGATGGATATAAATATATTCTTTGTGTTATTGATGTTTTTAGTAAATATGCTTTTGCAAGAGCCATGAAAAAGAAGGATTCAGAAACAGTTAAACAATGTTTTGAAAGCATATTTGCAGAAGCCAAATCTACCCCTCGTCACATCCAATCCGATAAAGGCACAGAATTTGTTTCAAAGGTGGTAAGAGACTACTTTAAAAGCAAAAACATTAATTATTACACCACTAATAATCCAGACATTAAAGCAAGTATAGTTGAAAGGTTTCAAAGAACTCTTAAAATGAAAATGTGGCGTTATTTTACTCATAGAAATACTTACAACTACACTAATATATTACAAGATCTTCTTCACTCTTATAACCATAGTTATCATTCTAGTATCAAAATGCGACCAATTGATGTTAATTTTAATAATATCATGACTGTTTGGTGTAACTTATATGATAGAAAAAAAGACAAACAAATTTCATTAGAAACCACAAAACTTAATGTAGGTGATTATGTTCGAATAACTAAATATAAACACATATTTCAAAAGGGTTATGGAACTAATTGGAGTGATGAAATTTTTATTATTGATGCAATCATTAGACGATCTCCGAGACTTGTTTATACCTTAAAGGACTTGGATGGTGAACCAATCGTAGGTACATTTTATTCTAAAGAATTACAAAAAACAACTTATCACCCCTCCATGAAGTATAAAATTGATAAAATTATACGCTCACGTCGTGTTGGTGGCAGAAAGGAAGTGTTAGTGAAGTGGCAAGGTTATCCGAGTAAATTTAATTCTTAGATTCTTGCATCAAACTTAGAAAAAATATGAGTGAAGGAAGTTTTTATATAACTTTGTTAAGCAATAGCTCGACGGCTTATTATACTGATAATACAACAGCCCATTTCATGACCAAACTACCTAAGACCGTTAAATTAGAAGGAGAATGGGTTGTTGGTTTAGTGGAATTTCAATACCCACGTTCCATGTACAATGTTCAAGATCAAGAAAATATCATCTATATAAAAAAGAAAGTACGACTACCTAATGACAAGTTTGACAAAATCATAGATATAAAAACTCACATACCTGCTACTACATATGATAGCGTTGACACTTTCCTTGACGCGTTTAATGAAAACCCGCAATTAAAAAATAAGGTGAAATTTATGTGTGATAAAATATAAAAAATGGTGGCTATAACTGCAACTGAAGATATAACATCTATCATAACATCACCGATACTGAGTTTGCAGTTAGGTTTCAAACCACGATCTAATTTAAAACAAATTTCAATTGGGAAAAATCCAGTAAATTTGTATTTAGGGTTACCATCACAAATATTTGTGTATACCGATATCATTGAACCGCAAGTAGTGGGGGATGTTATAACATCATTGTTGAGGATAATTCCATTGGATCCAACTCAGTTCGTTTATGGAGCTTACAAAATGCATGTCTTCTCACCTGCTCATTATGTTTTACGTAGAGAGTTCGATACGATTGAAATAGATATAAGAACGACTACCGGTGCCAGGGTACCATTTCAGTTTGGATCTTCTTGTGTGAAGCTACATTTTCAACGAATAAAATGACTCACAAACGATCGTCTCCCTCTTGTCCATATGAACATTATTATTTACATCAAGCTGGCTCTGGTGTAGGAATTGTCTATAAAGGTGTTCCATTTCAACGAGGTCATGGGATTGGAAGCTTTTTGGGTGGGCTATTTAGGTCTGTGATTCCTTTGTTATCCAGTGGTTTTAGGGCTGTAGGGAAAGAAACATTAGATGCGGGGATCGGCCTGCTGTCTGATATGGTAAATTCACGTCCTATGGAGAGTTCGATTAAGTCTCGATTCAAAGATGCAAGTGCTAACTTAAAAAGAAAAGCTGATGAAAAAATTGATTCTCTAATGTCAGGATCTGGGTATAAAATGTCAACTAAAAGACGAGAACGACTCATTCCGTTAAAAGCATCACGACGAAGAGGAAGTAAAAAAATTAAAAAGTATAACGTCGAAGATATATTTTCATATTAAATAATGTCATTCTACATAATCATTCATGTGAATGTGCAAAATCTGAGTTAGATATATTTGCCCTGCCGTCAACTCAAACCAGTATTGAAAGTGGACAGTGGGTTCGTTACAAACCAATCTCATCTTTAAACGACGACGGCCCTATAGAATTTCAAGTTCCCGGATCAGGTGATGACTATATTGACTTGTCACATACGTTACTGCATGTCAATGCAAAAGTATTGAATCAGGATGGCACAAATTTAAAAGCAGATGTCCAAGTTTCGCCTGTTAACAATTGGTTGCATTCCCTTTTCAACCAACTAGACATATATTTAAATCAAAAACTCATATCGCCTCCGAACAAAACATATGCCTATCGTGCTTATTTGGAGAATCTTCTTAACTATGGTCCAGCAGCCAAAGAATCTCATCTAACTTATGGGTTGTGGTACGACGATACTGCACATCATATGGATGCCGTTGACGCAACGAAGAAAGGGTTTCACAAAAGAATGGAATTTGTCAAAGAGAGTAAACAAGTTGAAATGATTGGTCACTTGCATGGTGACATGTTTAACCAAGAGAAATTTTTAATAAATGGCGTAGAAATGCGTGTTAAGTTAGTGCGCTCAAAAGAAACATTTAATCTTATTTGTCATCAAGATAAAAAATTTAAAGTACAAATAATGGATGCTAGTCTTATTATAAGAAGAGCAAGAGTCAACCCTAGCGTTTTGTTAGCCCATCAAAAAGTACTAGCGTCAACAACTGCAAAGTATCCTATAACAAGAGCGGAAGTTAAGGTCCTGACAATACCGGCAGGTGTGCAAGGTAAAACATTAGATAATATATTCCTTGGACAAGTTCCTAAAAGATGTATTGTCGGTTTTGTTTTAAATTCATCGTTTAACGGTAATTTAGCATTGAATCCTTTCAATTTTCAACATTTTAATATGAATTCATTTAGTTTTTATGTAGACGGTCATGAAATACCGTCTAGAACATTACAACCATCATTTAGCTCTGGTTTAATAGCATCACCATATCACACTTTATTTTCTGGGACTGGTATTCATTTTCACAACGAAGGTAACGCAATTAGTAGAACAGACTACAGAGACGGATGTTGTTTGCTATGTTTTGATTTGACTCCTGATTTATCTGCTAGTTCAACGTCACATTGGAATCTCGTCAGGCATGGAAGTGTACGGTTAGAAGTTCGCTTTGATTCGTCTCTTAGTCAAACTGTTAACTGTATTGTATACGCAGAATTTGATAATGTAATTGAAATAAACAAGAATCGTGACGTAACTGTGGATTATAACAGTTAATAAATACTTTGTTTTTAAAAAGGATACATCATTTGTTCTTAAACGTTGTTAACAGAATCATTAATAAGCAGCTAAATTTATATTTATCATGGATACAAATGAAATACAGCTCTGTATTAATAAAATAAGTTCCAGTTTTAAATCAAATGTTTTTGCTGCAAACCGATTGCCTATTTGGGTAAATTTACCTGCTTTTATTATAAGCAATTTAGATCCCGACTCAAAACCGGGGTCTCACTGGATAGCTATACACATTGATATTAATGGCATTGGTGAATATTTTGACTCATTTGGTCGAAAACCTACAGGTAGTCATAAGCTATTTTTGAAAAGAAATTCCAGGAGATGGGTTTATAACCACAACTCATTCCAAAATCCTTTTACCTCGGTCTGCGGGGAATATTGTTTAGTCTATCTGTATTTTAAGATTAAAGGAAAAACTATGTGTGACTTGGTAAATGTGTTTACTGAGAGTTCTCTATGTAACGATCTAATTGTAAGAAATATGTTTAAGTCTATTTTTTTGAAATAAACAATTAAATATAAAACAAACTCTTTTATTGTTCTAAGTTAAGTCTACATTTTCGTCAAGGGAAGTGTATTTGTGAATAAAACATAAAAATTAAAACATGATATTCATTAAAACTTTATTCAAAGTCAAGGCTATGGTCTATTTATACTATGAACATCGGCGCTTGGAACTTGTGTTACTTATCTAATATGAAAGACAATGACTCTTTGTCGGAAAAAAATAACTACAAAGGAAGCTTAGAATACAAAAGGTGTTCGCTATACAAAGAAAAATGTTCAGTACGAGTTATAAAACAAAGTAAACAAACAAAACGCACACAATGGAGTAAAAAAAGATAAAAGGAACAAATTAAGATCTTAAAACTACTTTTATACTTATTTTGTATTGTCTATAACGTAATTTACACAATCACTTTTGTCCGCTAACTGTTTGGTGATTTGGTAAATCACATCCCTCGTAGATTCGACGTGAGCGTCCTCTTCGGAGTGAGCGTAGTATTTAACACGCACTTCCGCATGCTTCCAATGCTCCGTTGGCGGAATATTTTTTATTTTCCGCGCATCATACACCTCATTTTTTATGAGATGTGAGGCGTATGATGCATCGTCTTTATTGGACTTTATAAAAGCCACGCCTTCCGCAGTGGCTTGGCTGACGCTCGACGACTTTACTGCAACTTTCCTTTTCTTCCGTTTTTCAAAGAAGCCATCTATGCTGTTATTAGGCCTCTTGTTACTGTTAGCAATAGCTTTTTTGACTTTATAGGCCAACGTTCCTTCTTCATCACTTGCTTCGTCGTCGGGATAGTAATAATTTTTAAATGTGTTTTCCTGTAACAATATAAAAACATTCTTCAAACGGTCCTTCAAAGTAGATTTACATGGTAAACACAAAAATAGATGAAGGTTATGTTACAATCAATCAAAATCTGAAATAAGTGGGCACACATAAAATTATGACTACATACTTACATCCATTTCAGCAACGAAACACTGCTTTCAGCAACCTTGCACGAAACTTTTTACACTTCACGACTCACGACTCTCTTACTCGAAGACCTTGCTCGGAGAATTTTTGGGGCGCAATGAAGTCGAGATGTGATGGCGCGCTTTTATACCCAGCACGATCCCTACCAGTTGGGACACGTATTTTTTGAAAGAAGGGCTTCGCTTAGTGAACAGGTATAAACTCGTATTCTCCAGACGCGGGTCATTGAATAACAAAAGACAGCGGCGGTTCTTTTGATACAAAGACAACAATAAAGCAATTATACAATGCCGCCCGCGTTCTTGAGGTCCTTTATGCGTAGTGCAATTTAACAAGTTTAAACCAGTATCTTCAAAGCCATACACTCGAAAAAACATAACGCTCCTCTTATTGACGACAGCCAGGTAAATAAACGGTTCGCCTAGTGAACACGTTCAAACTAGCTGTTTTTTTTAAAAAGCTCTCTTTGCATAGTGTATTGATGTTAAGTAATTGAATAATAAAAGATCGTGGTGCGTTTGATACAAAGAAAACAATAAAGCTACTGAAACCGTTTACTGTATTATGTAAACTCTCTATCTATATGTATATTCACAATATAAACTTTAGCTATATAATATGTTCACAAAATGTAGGATAGTACCTACTGTGTAAGCGAAACACAAGGCTGCGTTCTTAATATCCTTTGTACATAGTGCAATCCTACAACTTTTGACTTGTATTTAAATAATCGAATTGCGTAACAAACACGTTAAAACTAGTATTTCTAAGGAGTACTTAATAAGATTAGAAGTGAAAAGCAATAAAGCAACAAAATTCTTGTTTTTAACTGAAATCAAATTGTCAAATCAAGTTTTAAAAAAAATGTAGGTTAGGTTAGGTTAGATTTATGATAGTCCTGAAAGTTATGGATTCAGAATAAAATAAGTAGTTTGCAAAATAAGAATTTGACAAAAGATATGTCCACGAACTATATAGCGTACCAATATTCCCAATCAAGTACTATATAGCGTGACAATATTCTCCAAAACGTAGGTTAGGTTAGATTTAAGATAGTCCTGAAAGTTATGGCTAACGAATTTGTCCAAAACGTAGGTTAGGTTAGGTTAGATTTAAAATAGTCCTGAAAGTTATGGCTTACGAATTTCTCCAAAACCTAGGTTAGGTTAGGCTTGAATTTGTCCAAAATGTAGGTTAGGTTAGGTTAGATTTAAAATAGTCCTGAAAGTTATGGTTTACGAATTTCTCCAAAACCTAGGTTAGGTTAGGTTTGAATTTTTCCAAAATGTAGGTTAGGTTAGGTTAGATTTATGATAGTCCTAAAAGTTATAGGTTACAAATAAAAGTGTACTGCGAATAATGCGATAGGATATTTATGTGCTGATAGAATAATGAATAGAAAGTGGACTTACGAAAACACATGGTATTAGTTGCACGGAGCGTGGCGGGCGATCAGGTACCCAGGAAAAAAAGGTAGGCACCGAACCCCGAGTGGTCGCAGGTAAGAAGTTGAACGTAACAAAGGGTGAGTCGGAAACAAAGGAAAGGGTCTCTATCCTTTTATGAGTATGTGATTAGGTGTTGCTATTATGTTGCAATGGAAGTACATATATACCAGAAAGAGTGGGCGGAGCGTGATGAGACCCCGTCCAATCGCTTTAAATGGGGTGTTGACCTTTTTTTTTTATTTTTTTTATTTTTTTTTTGTTTAGAAATCGTTGCCCCCCAAGCCGCCATTTTGAGCGACAAAAAAAGTGATCCAGAGCCGGCGAATCCCTACTACTTACTTATTTTTGTAAATTAAATTTACGATTTTTATCTGTTGGTCACAAGAACCAAAACGCAGGCGGCCATGTTTAAGCATCACGTGATGTCATATTATACGAAACAAAACATCTGTCTTGCTCATGTCTTGCTGTTTACTGCGGGCGGTTGTGATAATAATTTGGTTAAATTAGCGCTACCTAAGACTACATTTTTTCGATTTGTGCTTGTCAATATGTTTCACGAAATGGAGCCTGGATACATAAAAGCAGATAGTGCAAGTCTGCCCAAAGTTGATTTTCGGAATGCAAAACTTCCTAGTAAGTACCTAAATAATACAACATTATTTATTAATAAAAATTAAAATGAATATCTCCCAGGTTATAAAACATTCTCAAATAGTCACAACGTTTTATGCACTGTTTTTAAATGAGTACTTTACCTGGTTATGCTTTTTATTTCAGATCTTCAAGACAGTTGTATTGAGATGACGCGGTAGAGTGTGTCCAACTAAAAAGGGAGGCAACATCTGTGTTTATGGATGGTTATTATTGAAAAGGAAGTAGTACAAAATCTCCAGTGTCATGACTGCCCTGCCTCCAAAGGGCTGCAAACATGCAGTGGCTTTTTTAATGTGGACTCATAGAAGAAGCAAAAAATAAATCAGATTATGATAGTGCACTCAGATGCTCAGATTGAGCTACAGATTTAAATCTGAATATGGGTGTGATAAATTTATAAATAAAATAATGTGTCCAGTGTTACAGAAAAGAATGTCGGTAATGTGGAAAGGCTAACAAAAGAAAGTATGGAAATTCAGCATGGTATAAGCTTCAATATGCGAGAATATCAGTATCAAAAACCTATGATGTGACTCTTTGTAAACCTCAGATCGCAATATTTATGGGTGCAAATGTGCCTGACACAACTGTCCTGACGGGCTGAAAGGGCTGAAAATTTGAAGAATTTGTACAAAATCAAATAAAAAACGACTGTCAAATGCAAGTATGTGTAATGTGATTGTACGGGTTACCGTGGTATACGTATGGGCCCGCACTTACGTTGTTCAGAGGTTGCGCTAGGGATAGAAATAATACACGTGTTGCTGGAATGAAGGTGTTCTCCCGACTGCTTACTAGGCGGCGCAGCCGCCAATAGCCCGTTCGCCTATCTACATTTGTCGGTATAGTGTGTCCCTACATCATTCCCCCCCTTATAATAAAAAACTTATAAGTAACACAGGAATATACTTTAGGCACTATAACACTTAGGATTCCACACGTACAAATGCAGCATTATGCATAACCGGTCCCCGGTGCTGCCTGCTGTGGCGTCGCCGTCGGTACCGCTAGTTGTCTCTGCACCCAGCCTTTGGCTGTTTTCCTGCAGCGGTACCACAGGTAACACATCACCAATATGCCAAACATGACCGCCATAGCACTCAACACTAACATGATGGAACCCAATCGCTCATGAAAATCGTTGGTTACGGTCTGAGTTTGCGTGATCACGCTGCTACTCTTTTCGGCTTCTTTACTCTGTCCCCACCCCATTTTATCGTATGTTGGTACTAATCTGCCTTATAATATCTAGACTTGAGTAGGAGCCGTACGATGCTGCTCAGAGTATAATTCGTAATGATATTACATATCAAGCCATATATTATATTAAGCCAGTTTTATAATATTGAAAAAAAAAAACAATTTTGTGCACTTTGGTAGAATGCTAATAACCTCGATTACAAGTATTACAAGCTTTGCAATATGTTGTTCTATATCAAATCTTACCGTTACTTAAGTATAATGCATAAGGTGCATTATTAAAAAAAATAGTGTAACTGCCATGCATCAATATAATCTCTTGCGCAAGATGCTTTGTTATTGTATTCGCTATTTTACAAATACCTAACGAATGCACTTACTGCGCAAATCGTGACGGCGGCCTGACAATGCGGCCGCTTCGCGTTACCTTCACAGATAAAGGGTTACTAGATGCGACATTATTTTGCGATGTCGTGTTACTCGGTGCGCGATTATCTGTTGTACTATTCATTGGATTTTCGTCCCCAGTTTCATTATTATCGATCACAAATGCCGGTTTTAATCTATCGATCGAAATAGTCGCTTGTCTATTCGCCATTTGGATTACAAATGTTTTACCTCTCCTACTTATGACGCTGTAAGGGCCATCATAAGGAGGTTGAAGTGACTTACGTACTAAATCATTTCGTACAAATACCTTTTTACAAGTATTTAAATCCGTATGGACAAACAATGTACGCGAGTTGCTATGACTACATGGTCTAGGTTTCAGTGCACTTATCGAATCCCTTAGCTTTTGCAAATACTCCGAACCAGTACTACACCCCTGAACATTGTCATAAAAATCTCCAGGTAATCTCAGCGTCTTGCCATAAGTTAACTCGGCCGCGCTGATACTCGTGTCGCTTCTAGGAGCGACGCGTAAACCTAACATTACTGTGGGGAGCTCGTCCACCCAAGAAGTGTTGCGATTTAAGCGTGCCATGAGGGCTACCTTCAGTGACCTATGCCAACGCTCGACGGCCCCGTTACTCTCGGGATGGTAAGGACTTGTGCGTAGTTTGCATATACCTAAATATTTCATCAACTGTTGAAACAAATCGCTCTCAAATTGTCTACCACAGTCGCTAGTAAGTCTAGAGGGGCATCCAAAACGAGATATCCACCCTTCGAACACTATTCTGGCTACTGTTTCCACCATAATATCCTGCACGGGGTATGCTTCTGGCCAACCAGTGCAACGATCGATCATAGTAACTAAGTATCGATATCCGTCGTTCGATGTAGGCAAGGGCCCCACTATATCTATGTGAACATGCTGAAAACGGTCGCTTTTATCGAATTGTTCTAACCCGGATACCGTATGTCTGGTAATTTTTAGTTTTTGGCATTGCATACATGATCTAGCCCATCTCGTTATATTTCTGTTCATGTTCGGGCAGAAGAATCTCTGAGAAATCAAACGTCTACTGGCTCTAATACCGGGATGGCTTAGGTCATGTACTGTGTGAAACGCAATTTCTCTATACTTCTCTGGTACATACGGTCGAATATTATTAGTAGACACTTCGCAGTAAACAAGTTGATCGCAGTGCGGTCATTTGATCTGTTTGAATTGCAATCTATCGTGTGACGCTCGCAAGCTTTCTTGCAAATATTCGTCACTACATTGTTGCCCTGCTAATTCCGCATAATCTATTCCCGTGGGACAATAAATTGCTTCTACACGCGAAAGAGTACCTGCCACTATATTCTGTTCGCCGCTGACATATCGTATGTCGGTAGTGAATTCACTAATATAAGACAGATAGCGAATTCTTCTCGGACTTTCCTTATCGCTGCATACTTTTGTGAATGCAAATGTCAGAGGTTTATGATTTGTATAAATACATACCGTTCGCCCTTGTAGTAAATTCCTAAAATGCCTGATTGCCATGTATAATGCTAACAATTCCCGATCATACGTAGAATACTTTACCTGTGCATCCGATAACTTTTTCGAGAAATAGCCCAGTGGCTGCCAACTATTGTTTACCTTTTGCTGCAAAACGCCTCCTACGCATGAACTAGAAGCATCCGTCATGAGTGCCAATGGAGAGTCGGGCAACGGATGAGATAGCGTAGCGGCGCTTTTTAAGCTTTCCTTACACTTCTCGAACGCCTCGTTAGCCTTATCAGTCCAGTCTATAATTGTCTTATCCCGTTTCTTTGAATCGTGTAAATATTTATCCAGTTCCGATTGGTAACTAGCAGCTTTCGGTAAATGCAAACGATAAAAGTTCAACATACCTAGGAATCGGCGTAATTGCTCAATGGTCTCTGGTTTCGGAAAATTTACAATCGCTTGCACTTTGTCGTCGAGCGGTCGAATTCCGTCCACTGACACCTCATAACCTAAAAAGTCAAGTTTTGCTCTGCCAAAGTCGCACTTTGAAACGTTAATTGTTACTCCATATTGATTAAATCTTTCGAAAACTAATTTCAACTGCTCTTTGTGTTGTTCGACTGTCTCACTCGCCATGATGACGTCAGCAATGTAAATAAAAAGGAAATCTAGATCCCGTAATACTACGGTATCCATAAACCTTTGGAAGGTCTGTGCGGCGTTCCGTAGTCCGAAAGTCATCCGCGGGAATTCGAACAACCCAAAAGGCGTCACAAATGTCTTCCGGGGCCACCGGTATAAAATGATACGCCCGGTTTAGATCCAATCGAGTAAATATTTTTTTACCGCCTGCCAACAGATATGTAAAGTCATGTAAACGAGGAACCGGGTAACGGTCGGGTATTGTGATAGCATTGAGTCTTCTAAAATCCCCACATGGTCGGATTTCCCCATTCTTTTTGGGTACGACGTGCAAAGGGCTTGCCCATGCACTCTTACTAGGTCTACATATCCCGAGTTCCACCATTACCTTGAATTCCTCTTTTACTTTGCTATAGGTACCTGTCTGGTGGCAATGGTCGAGACTTCGCGTATACCGGGGGTCCCGTAGTCTCGATATGATTGGAACGACCGTCTTACTTTATATTTGTACGGTGGAGGGTAAACTGTTTTTTATAATAAACCAGTCAGTCGCTAACCCTGCTGGTTCATTGACGTCAGTAGTGTATTATTGGGGTTTTCAGAACAGTTTCTGTTCTGAAAACCCCAATAGGGTTTCTGTTCTGAAAACCCCAATAGGGTTTTGTTGTTTCGGTTATCGATTTTCAGAACACAAACTGTTCTGAAAGCCCCATAACAGTTTCGCTGTTTCGTTTTGGCGATTTTCGGAACACAAACTGTTCTGAAAGCCCCATATCAGTTTTGTTCAAATCCGTTTTGGTGTTTTGAACACATCTTCTGGAACTCACACAAAACAGGAGATCACGGAGATCATTTTGGAGATGACATTATAAATAAAATTACCTGTTTCAAACCTTATAACGTAAAAGTGGGTCGGCCTATGCAGACGAGGGACACACTTAAAAGTTTTAATAATTAAAATGAAGTTTGTCAAACAACTACAAACATTACAGTTAGAAAACATTTGTTCAGATCGTAAGAATATTTACTCGAAACATGGTAAACTTTTACCGAATTCAATTAGATGCCTCATCTGTGGTCCATCGAATTGCGGCAAAACGAATTTGGTGATAGGTCTTCTCCTTCATAAAAAGGGATTAGTGTTTCAAAACGTCTATATCTACTCGAAAACATTATTTCAGCCCAAATATGTATTTTTAGAGAATGTATTATCTGAAGTACCAGAAATCCATTTTGAAAAATACAGTGAAAATGAGTTAGTTTTAAGCCCTACAGAAGCAAAACCAAACTCTATAATTATATTTGATGATATCGCATGCGAAAAACAAAACAACGTCAGAGATTATTTTTCTATGGGTCGACATAGCAAAATAGATTGTTTTTACATCAATCAGACCTATACTAAGATCCCTAAGCAGTTAATTAGAGATAATGCAAACCTTATTATTCTATTTAAACAAGACGATCACAATCTTCGTCTCGTGTATGACGAACATGTTAATACAGATATGTCTTGGAAACAGTTTAGAGAAATGTGTGCAAATATTTGGCAAACTCCTTTTAGTTATTTAGTAATTAACAAGGACTGCGAAAAAAATAAGGGGTGTTACAGAAAAAAGTTTGACACATTTGTAGTCTTCGAGTAAATATAATGAGTATTTGTTTATACTAGGCTTCATTGCAAAAACTGACATCATCAATAGCACATCTTTAAAATGAACACAGAAAAAGCGATGAAGCAACAAATTGTTGCAGCTGCAGAAGCCGTTAAAAGAAAAGTAAAAAGGATACGTGACATTACAAGTGAAAATGAAAAAATGTTGGATACAGTTTTCAAACCTATTTCTAACTCTCTTAATCAGATGGTTGATCAAACTAAGTTACAAAATCAGAATGATTATTTAAGCCCAAATTATCACAGTACACCGAAAAAAATTAAGCTAGACCACAACAACATAAAACGTGTTCTATCGTCCAACGATACTGTGTTAGCACTAAATCCTGATAAAAAAGAAGAAAAAACCGATGATTATGAAGAAAACATTGATAGTGATAGCGAAAATTCTGATACATCTTCTGATCAAAATAATGAAATCGAATGTGAAGAAGAATATTGTGATGTAGCTGATGACGATGCGTTCGAGTCTGTCTCCAGTTTGGATCAAAACTATTTGTCTCCACTTTCATTTTCTCCAAAAACATTTGAAGCTATTCCATACGGAGTAAGATTTGAAAGAGGTAAACTTATGATGGGAAGCCAGAGAGTTTATGTTTCAGAAAATAAGATAACGATTAACGCGACTTCATACAAAAAAACACCAGGAATGGTAGAATTGATATTTAAGAAAGCACCCCAACTGAATTTAATTACTGCAGAAGATAAAGAAAATTATAAACTAATACTAAATCAAACTAATGCTCACCGAAGGGACTTTAATCCCGAGAAACCTATTAAAAGTAATAGAGGGTCTAAATACTTGCAAATAATTAAACCTTTATTTAAATTGAATAGAAACTATAATAGTTCGGACAATCTTGCCCACGGTCATGGATTAGCGATTTTGAAAAAAGTGAAACCTTCCGTTGATTATGTTTATTGGGATGATCCAAACGAGCTAGTTGATCGTTTGAAGTTGTTGATTGCTTCTCGAGAAGCTGGTAACACCGGACTAGACAACGAAATTATATCCATAATAGAAGAGTTGCGCGAAAGCAATATAATCTAATAAATAAAAAAGAATTCTTACCAGCATAACAGTTCAACGTAAGTCTTAATCAAAGACGGACCGGTTATGAATATAGACAAATTCGGACATCACGTTCATAAACGACTTCGTTTTGCTGAAAACTTTATAAATCGTAACGAAATATTGCAAAAAACAGAAAACGGTGACTTCGATTTACGATTATCACGGTTAAAAGGTTTAAAACTTCCGCTTTTAAACGACGAAGCTGTCAATAAAGAGTATGTTGACCATATCAATAAAGTTATTCAAACTAATATTGGAAACATTTTACTTAAGCTGCGACATATAGATTCTATTCTAAAAGAATTCGATGAAAAATATTGCACAAAAGACGACATTATAAAAATTGTAAAGCAACCTTCCTAGGTAAAGCATTTAAATGAGTAAGCAAGATATCGTAAACGAGATTCACAGGGGCGCCCGAAAAAATTTTTTACGATGTCCGGTGAAACTTAAAAGCATTGATGATTTGTGGCAAGCTGATTTGATTGACATTCAAAAATATAAACAAGTAAATAAGGGATATAAGTACATATTGGTAGTAATAGACTGCTTATCAAAATACGCATGGACTGTTTCAGTGAAAACAAAATCAAAGCATGAAATTACGCAAGCGTTTAAAAAAATACTCGATTTAGGACGAGTTCCGGACAATTTGCAAACAGATTTAGGCAAAGAATTTTACAATGATGAATTTGAAAAATTATTAAAAACAAATCGTATTAATCATTACTCTACATATTCTACAAAGAAAGCATCGATCGTGGAAAGATTAATCAGGACTTTAAAGAACAAACTCTACAAATACTTTAGTTTCATCGGCAATTATAAATGGATTGGTAAACCATTAGACGACGTTGTTAGAGCATACAATAGCTCAGTTCATCGAACTATTAAATGTGCTCCATCCAATGTAAATCTTTCTAATGAGCACATTATACGAAGCAATATAGAGAAAACGCATTATCGCTCAGTTTCTAAAAGAAAAAAGTTTAAAATTGGAGACATAGTTCGAATAAGCAAGTTCAAAAGCACTTTTAGAAAAGGGTATACACCAAACTGGTCCACAGAGCTATTTACGATAACAAACATTAAAAACACAAATCCAGTTACATACCAAAGAGAAGATTCGCATCATAACAAAATACTAGGTTCATTTTATGAACCGGAGCTTCAAAAAACTCAGTTTCCAAATATATATTTAGTTGAAAAAGTCATAAAAAAGAAAGGAAAAAAGCTGTTTGTTAAATGGTTAGGTCTCAGTGAAAAAGAAAATAGCTGGATAAGTAAAGAGGATGTTATTTGACTTATAACTTATGTATATTCTGTCTTCTATTCATTTATCGCAAAGCAATGCAAGGAAGTGGACTCCTTAATAATTTGATTAATAACTTGCCTTTTGAGCTACACTTACCTGGTTATAATTATTGCGGGCCTGGAACAAAGCTATCAAAAAGAATACAACGAGGTGATCGAGGTATCAACAAACTTGATGACGCTTGTATGGAACACGACATAGCTTATACTAACTATCCAGATTTAAAACGACGACATCAAGCAGATTTAAAGTTACTTCAAATGGCAAAACGCAGAATCAAATCTAAAGATTCCAGCAAAGGAGAAAAAATTTCATCATGGCTTGTTAGCAAAGTTATGAACAGCAAAATAAAAGCTGGTGCTGGAATAAAATCATTTAAAACAATAGTTTCCAAAATCCGATCGCGTATTAAAAAACATAAACCGAAAAACCGTGATTCAACAATAATGTGTGCATATAAAGCGGCAAAGAAGTTATTAGCACAAAATGGACAAATACGTTTGCCGCGCGTAATACCGATACCAAAACCGGTGGTATTTTGCCACTGATTCCAATTTTTGCCGGGCTGTCTGCTCTCGGATCTTTAGCAGGGGGAGCGGCAGGTATTGCTAAGGCAGTAAATGATTATAAATCTGCTCAGAAAAATCTTCAAGAATCAGAACGTCATAATAAAATGATGGAATCCATTGCTTTGGGAAATGGATTATACGTAAAACCTTATAAAAAAGGAAGCGGTTTATATTTAAATACAAAAAACTAAATAGAAGGCTACCGAGGAGAGCTCTGACTAATATAGACATCTTAAATTACAGTTCCGACATACCTCATTTTAGGGGAGTTTTTATGCGCGACAACTTACCGAAGAAACCTAATCTTTTAGAATGTGCAATTGTAAACTTAGATAGTACTGACAATGCAGGAACACACTGGGTAGCCTATGTAAAATGTAATACGTATTGTGAATATTTTGATAGTTACGGAGACTTGAAACCTCCTCAAGAGTTGTTAGAATATTTAAAAGATTATGATGTATTTTATAACTATGAAAATTATCAAAAATTTAACACCGTAAATTGCGGTCATTTGTGCTTAAAATATCTTAGAAAGTTTTGGAAAAAACACAATAAATTATAACACATTCCTTTTATGGTATCATTTCAAAGATGTCTTTCACCCTATCCATTACGGGGTTTTCTGCTACGCTTACAACTAATTACTCTCCACCATTACAACTAGATGAAGAGTATGAATGCGGGCTATTATATTTTTCAACTTTTAATTCTATACCTAATATTGACTTCAGAAACAATCAATTTTCTTATGGCGAGAAAGAAGTACTTGAAATACCTGAAGGTTCATATGAACTTGAAGATATTAGCGATTACTTACAAGATAATATAAAGGATTGTACGATTAAATTATCTTGTAATAATAATACATTGCGAACAAATATTTTATGTTCAAAGGATATTCACTTTGAAAAAAGCAATTCTATTGGCAAAATGTTGGGTTTTGAAAATAAAACATTAAAAGCTAATATAATGCACCATTCTCGCGATCCTATTAACATTCTATCCACAACAGTCATCAGGATCGAATGTGATTTTATAAGTGGTTCTTTTGTAAACGGAAAACCCAGTCATATAATACACGAATTTGTTCCTAACGTTCCGCCAGGATATCGTATAATTGAGGTCCCTAAAAACGTTATTTACTTTCCAATTAACCAAAGTAATATTAGCTCAATTAATATACGTATACTTGATGCAAATAATCAACTTGTAAATTTACGCGGTGAAGAACTTCAGTTATACTTACATATAAAAAGAAGTAAAAATAATGATAAATTTTAATAAAAGCTGTACACACCAACCTGCACCAATTAGTCCAGCTAACATCTTCAAAAGAAGAACATCTACCAAAATTAAATTGACTAAGGAGAATATCAAGTTTCTTAAATTGATTGGATTACTAAAATGAGTGAATATTTAAACGTGACAGATAGCTTTGTTGAAGACAATAGTATCGAAGGCTTCGAAATTCATTCATATAAGCCATATGTTACTACGTTCAACAGAAACGATGAAATCAGAATACCTATTAATCAGCAAGACTTGTATGTGTTACCCTCTGAGAGCACATTGTATTTGGAAGGGATCGTAAATGTTCAGAACCGTGAAACAAAAGAAAAAGTAAAAAGTGTGCAATTTACGAATAACCCATTTCTTTTTCTATTTCAAGATATTCGATATGAATTAAATGGGGTTGAAATAGACAGAGTGAAAAATGCAGGTGTGACTACGACTATTAAATCCTTATTGTCTATGAATGAAAATGAAGCAAGAATGTCGAAAGCTTGGGGTTGGGATTTAAATGGCACAAAAAATATAGAAGAAGGACGTTTCGCAGTTTCTATTCCTTTAAAAAAAATCTTAGGATTTGCTGAAGACTTCAGCAAAGTAATTATTAACTGTAAACATGAATTAATTCTGCTTCGTAGCAATACCAACTTAAATGCAGTAACACTTAGTACTAATGAGGTCTTGAATGAGATTGAAATCCATAAAATTGTTTGGCGAATGCCTCATATTAAAGTTTCCGACCGTCAAAGAATTAACATGCTCAAGTTGTTGGAAAAAGATCGCACATTAAGGTTAGCATTTAGAAACTGGGATCTTTATGAATACCCATATTTGCCTAAAACCACAAAACACACATGGTCCGTAAAGACATCAACCCAAATAGAAAAACCACGTTTCGTTATTCTATCTCTGTCTACGAATAGGAAAAACTTATCAAATGCCGACTATTCTCGTTTTGATCACTGTCGTTTGAGAGAAGTTAAAGTGTTTTTAAATTCTATTTATTTTCCATATGAAGGCCTGAACATAAACTTTGAATCTAACAATTATGCTTTATTATATGAACAATATGCTAGATTTCAACAGTTATATCACGGTCGTCGTGCTGAACCGTTGTTAACCATACATGATTTTAAAAGTTGTCCTTTGTTTTTAATTGACTGTTCTCGACAGAACGAAAGATTAAAGACAGGACCTATTGACGTTAGAATAGAAATTGAGTGCGATTCGGAAATTCCTGACAATACGTCCGCTTACTGTCTTATACTGAACGAGTGCGTAATAGAATATAAGCCGCTAACCTCAATTGTAAAGAAAATATCATGAATTCAAATATTTATATAATCGATGTGCAAGGCTTCAAAGACAAGGATAATAATTTTATCATGAAGGAGTTAGCAGTGGCTACCGAAAATTTTACACAAGTTTATTTAATAAAACCGCCGTTCCCTTATTCTAAGTTAACTGATAAAGAACGACGTCAAGTGCGGTGGATAGAAAAAACGTATGGTATAACATGGAGTGAAGGAATTATTGATTATAGAGAATTTATAACATACGTACAACCATTCTTAAAAAATAAAACCATTTTAGTGAAAGGCTTAGAAAAAGTAAGATGGGTACAAGAATTATGTTCTGATTGTGATGTTACCGAAATAGGAGAAATGGGATGTCCAAATTTTGAAGAATTGTATAAAATGGTAGCTGATGACGGTAACACGAACTTTTACTGTATTAAACATTTAAAAAAATGTGCTTTGAAAAATGTAATTTGTATTAGAAATTGGTATAGGAAATGTGACAAATAATATTAAAGTTAAAATAAATTATAGTATTGTTAAGCAATGCATTTTTATTTTATTTATAAAGTTCGTCCACCTTAACACAAAAGCAATATTTTAGAATTTATTGATTCAGGACGGGTCTGAAAAATTAAATAAAACATATATTGAAGGAAAAATTTTTTATTACAGAAATTAAAACAAGACATGTACACCTTTTATTCATAACAAACACCTTACATCTAACTTAAACATTTAACTGTCTTATAAAACATATATTGAAGGAAAAATTTTTTATTACAGAAATTAAAACAAGACATGTACACCTTTTATTCATAACAAACACCTTACATCTAACTTAAACATTTAACTGTCTTAAGGCTATTATTAAAACATAGATTTATGACCCCAAGATAACGTGGAGATTTGGTTTTTTAGTATAATGCGTTTATCATCATTTGATGATAATGCTACTTTTTGCACAGATTGCGTAAAAATAATATGTTTCAATGATTTAAATACAATATTTGTCTTTCTTAATCTTTCATTATTTAATAATACACTTTTATACTTTTCAAAATCCAAATCTCGCAAAACATGTTTTTTTGTCCCTTTAGCTTTTTTCAATTGTTTCTTTTCTGTTTTGATACAATACAATTTAGACCTGAGACCTACAAACTCACTTATTATTTCGCCACCGAGTTCGTCTTTAAACAAGCCTGGTACTTTTTTATTTTGACGTGTTATGCCATAGGTGTTACTTACAGAATAATTGCTGGTATCAAAATAAGGCTGGAAATTTAATTTAATATCTGCATATAAATCTTCAGTGTTTATGGAATACAAAAAAGAGTCTGTATCAGTATAGCACAAACTTAAATTAGACCCGTAAAAAGGTTTCATATAAGAATAATGAAAATCATACATATGAGATTTGGATATTTCCAAAACAGTAAATCCGATATAAATCGGTCGATCAAGTTTTATGGATTCTGGTTTCATTTGTATGGCTACGAAATTTTCAGTAAAGATGGTTGAACTATGATAATTAGGTCTGCCTATTAGACACTCGGCTCCGTACTTCTTTTTCGTTTTATTTTTATTATCATGCCATACATTAACTAACATAACATTTAATCTTTTCTCGGGGTCTTCCAACGTCTTACCAAAAATAGCATTGTTAAATAGTTTACATAAATTTTGCTCAAATGCAGATGTAGCTTTTTGTCTCAATTGCGTGTTTAGATCTATATATTGTTTTAAAAATTGACTTTGCTTAAATTTTATTACTCTATGAATTTTTTTAAGGATCAAACCATGATTTAAACATGTTTTTAAATGTATGTAATGAATTACGTACTCATATTTATCATATAAATTAGGGATAAGTTTAGGTTGCTTCGAACCAGGAGGTATGAATTTCTGCGGGCAGAATGGAATGTCATTATGCAAGTCGTGCAAATATTCAGGATATTCTAAATCCACTTCTAAAATATAACCATAATCTGAATTATCTGGTACTAAACGGATATCAAGATGTTCAATTTCATCCTGTTGTAACAATTTGAAATCAGCATAAGGTAAACTGCCACACATGGCATAACCGTATAAATTATTACAGTCTATATATAATAAAAAATTGTTTGGAATACTCGGATCATAATTAGGCATGTATTTATTATTTGCAATCGCATATCGATTAGAACATAAACATATACCCCCACGAATACCCTTCTGAATCATTCTAATTATTTCAAGGTCATTAATAAGCTGTAATTTTACATTTGTTATAAGTAACATAGCATCGAAGCTTAAACTTGGAGCAGTCAGATAAAAAGCAGAATCTAGTCTATAGTTAACTTTACAAGTTTGACGAAACTTTTCGAATATGTCAGCCAATAACAGTACATCAGACTTAAGGTAAAGATCAGTGTATTCCCCTAAATTCTTAAGTTTGAATGATTTCCAGACAAGTTTAGCGTGCTCGTAATCATATTTTGATATGATGTCATTGGTTAACGAGTTGTAAAAATAATGTTGCTGTGGTAAGCATTGCTCTTCGTACCGAGTCCAACTATTCATATACTCGTATGGATAGACACCCTTACGTTTCAGTAGGTCGAAATGCTCTGTTAACGAATAAAAATGCGAAAGATGAACAAAGTCTTCTTTGTTTAAAGTGCTTACAAGTTCTTCCAAACTAGCGCTTAAAAATTTGAATGAATCCACAAAGCGAACAGGCATAAATTCATTTCGATTATTGATGAAGTATTTTGTAAACGAAATATAATTTTCTTTATTTTTCGCTATAACTTTAATTTGTCCTGGCATTTCCCCCAACTGACGTATAAATAAATGACTGTCGTATCCTGAAAGGTTATGAAAAAATACGGGCACAAATACAGGTAAACGATAGCGGATATTGCAATAAGAATGAGCTGCCCCCCTATAACGTCCTGTTAAATGACAATGATCTCTTACTGAGTCACCGAGCAACAACTTGCTGCAAAGAAAACAATATCGAGCATTCAAAAAATCATTTTCTTCCTTTTCAGTAATAGCCATTGGCTTTGGGCTCGAATAAATATTGCTTATTGTACATATATCCTTCTGCAGATATTCAAGGAATTTACCTACACAGTCTTTTCCACGATATGATACGAATTTGTTGAGAGAACTGTCGTATGAACTCACAACATAGTACGCAAATGCAGCTGGCACATGTTCCTGTAATTTAATAGTACATTGTGAACTCTTTTTTTCATTCGTATTTGGTACCAATAAAGATTCAAAGTCAGCATATATTACAAAAGGCATGTCTTGCAGACGTTCAAAATTTTTAAATTCTATTTGTTCATTCTGACTGGGTAAAATTGTCTTTACACCTCCACATACGTGAGCATCAATTTTTTTTTCACTATTAAAAAATATCATACATTCTTCACATAGAAAAAATGATCCCTTGTGTTTTGTTAATTGGTTTTTAAGCAGGCTGCTTAAGTTTTTAATAAGACAATAATGAGTTTGTAGACCGTTTTCTAACATTAATAAATTAACATGATATTGCTTGCGGCATGCGGTTTTATACAGCGGACCAACGATTTCAGTTTTATTTTTTAGTGCATACACATTAACACTTATATGTAGGTTGTTTTTTTCAAATATTTTGATGTCATAAATGACATCAAAATGGGATTAAAATCCCACAGGAAAAGTCATGTTTTCAATATTGAGAACGTTCTCGTAGTGAGGGTACGAAGATACCCTATGAACATTATTTTTAGCGGGAAATAAAGAAGCCATCACGCACCATAAAAAGCAAAACGAATCATTATTTTGTATATTAATACACGCTCGTTTTAGTTTTATATTTTTAGGTAAATCTATGAATCCTGACGCTTTCAGTGGGTTATATTTACTGATGTTTACCTCTAGGTATAAATTTCGCATAAAAGCCCAACCACTATCTCTCTCTTGAAATTCATCAATTTTCCGAGAAATCGTATGTAAAAGGTTTGAAAATATATCATTGAAATCATAATTCTGATGTATAACTATATTTTGCGTTGCAAATGACTTTGTTTCACATGTATCGTTTTTTAGTAAAGAAAATTCTGCGAATAATTCAAAATTAACTTTGATACTACCGAAAACGGATTGTCTTGCTTCCAAAATTTGATAAACGCGAGTGCGAAGGCTGCGCATAAACTCGGCAGGAGGACTTGCATGATCAAGGTTGTCATTGTGCCCGCGCACGCGGTATGACGCTATTCTACTTCGAAAAGCGCTTGCATTTTTTTGAATACCATCGCCGTTATCGATAGAGTTATTATTCTTGTGCGTGGTACTTCGTAAATGCGCAGAAAATGCACGACTAGGAACAGATGTTTCGCAAACTGAACAAAATATTGATCTACTACTCATTATTAAATAATTAATTTAGACTAAGGTCAAATATTACAAATAAAGGTATACTAAGTAAGAATTATGATTATTTGAAATCACGATAAAATACTCCGTCTTCGATAAAATGCTCCCTACATAATTTTAAGGCTTTATTTATATTCGAAACCTCTGGCGAATTTGAGTCTACCTGAATTTTTAAATTAACAAGAGCTTTCTCCCATCTATCTTTCGGTGCAATGGATTTTATGTCAGCAACATTATATAATTTCAACTCGACGAAAAGATCACCGGACAGTTGGCTAGTTCGACGCACCTTCCCTCCAGGAACTTGTCGCATCAGCGCAGACTGAAGCTCCACCTTATTGCGCTCGGCATGGAAGCTTTCGTCCTCGCTATCGCTGCCAATAAGCCAGCCGGAAGAGTCGTCGCTTCGGACTTGTTGACACGCCTGCGATATATTTTTTGACCTGCAAACCACAAACATATAAGTATGATTATAAAATATAAAATAAAATACAGTATTGGCTCAATAAAATAGTTCGTCTTCAGATTTATCAGAGCTAGATTTTAGACTTCGTTTTTAGAGCTATAAAGAAAAAAATAATACATACTTATATCGGAAAGGTCATCTAATTATTTAAAAAACTTAAAAAAATATTTTTTTTTTACCGTGGTACAGGAGTTGCGTCATCGGATTCAGAAAGTGGAACTCTCTTTTTAGACACCTTCTGCTTCTTAGACCTATAAGAAAGACATGTTACATTTAGTAAAGCACATTTAAAGGACATGAATTTGAAACTCGTTAGAAATTAAAATATATACTACTTACCTCGGTACAGGCACTTCGTCGTCAGATTCAGAGAATGGGATTCTCTTTTTAGATACCTTTTGCTTCTTAGGCCTATAACAAAGAATTGCTATATTTAGTAAAGCACATTTAAAGGACATGAATTTGAAACTCGTTAGAAATTAAAATATATACTACTTACCTCGGTACAGGCACTTCGTCGTCAGATTCAGAGAACGGGATTCTCTTTTTAGATACCTTTTGCTTCTTAGGCCTATAACAAAGAATTGCTATATTTAGTAAAGTACATTTTTAGGATACGAATTTCAAACTGTTTAAAAATACAACAAATATACTACTTACCATACTACAGGAACCTCGTCACCGGATTCCGAGAGTGCGATTTTATTTTTTAAATTCTTGACTTTTTTAGACCTGTAACATTAAAAAGAAAAAGGTATGATTATCTGTTATTTATTTTGATGAATATGTAGAGCGAATAAGTGTATAAAAGTTAAATTATTGCCTAAGTAAAACTTAGACATTAAATAACTACTTACCCTGAACTTGGAGCTGGTTTCTCAAGCTCCGAATTTGAGTTAGGTTTTTTGAAATTTTTTTCATCAACGAAATACACCGTATCAGGCCTGTAAAAAGAACGAGGATATTAAAATTACAGTTTCTTTTAGTAACACTAAGTAACACAAAGTAATACTAAGTAACATTGAATAATAATTTATTTAAATTTATAAAAACTTACGAACATGATTTAAATGCAGTGGTGCTTCCTTGTTGAAATAAGAGAATGTAATAAACGTTAAACCATAAAAAGCTGTTTCTGCGTAAACATCACTTACAGTAGTTCTCAACCTTTAAAAATGTATTACATGTATTTTCTAATAACAGTACAGCAACAAATATCGAAAAAAAGGAGGTTTTTAAAAGGTTTAACACCTCAGTTTCCGATTTGCAAAATAAGCAAATGTGTAACAAACAAAAGTATCGTGTTAAACAGATCGTTGTCACAAAAGGCATGCGCCGATATCAAAGAAACCGTAGCTATAATCGACTGTTATGAAAGAACGTGGTGATTCTGCACCCGCCAAATGCATGATCACAAATCAAATACTATCATCCGTCTCATTCAAACATATTGAATTACACTTGAGCGAGCGGTAGAAAAACGTGTTGTCGAATGTATTAAACGAGTACGGAATAACCTTGTCAATGGAATACTATTAAGATTGACCATACTGAATGCGATGATTTGTAAAGAAGTAATATTTTCTTTTTATTTTATTTTAAGCATAACTTACTTAACCTGCAACGGAAGCATACCTATACATGAAGTTAATTTATGATGTCATAGACATAAAATCATGTTATAACTTGTGTTGATTGCATCCACGTGCTGATTTATCGGGTTACATACCTAACAAGTAGATAGATTTGTAGATAATCATTCGTACTGGAAACCTTTAGACGAACACACGTAGTTTGTGACCGCCAGTGTTTGCATCCATTCTTCAGTAAAAATGGTAAGTCCCTTCCTAAATTGAAATCATTATTGGAAATCATCGATTTGCTATTTATTTACTTTTTATAAGTTTTATCAATAAATAATTTTAAATGTTTCTTTACAGAGTAACTCCAGTTCACAACCGATTATCATTTCTAAAGATGCTGATGAGCCGACACTGCACACCTTTTATTCTCAAGCTACATTTGATGATACGCTACGCTGCTCTCAAGATATAGACGCATACTTGAAGTACCAAACTGAATATTTAAATCGAGTTCCAGATGTTTCCATACCAAAGATTCCGAAACGATCAAAAGAAACCTCGAAGAAGGCATGCAATAAAAACATCGACAGCGGATTGAATTCCTACATCATTAAAAAAATGAAGAAAGGCCGGCGAATAATTAAAATAAGTATATCAAATCTTGAACTGGACAACGAGTCTCAAGAGGTTGCTGTGCAATACATTGTAGAAGATGATTATGATGAAATCTTAAATGCCACGGAAGGACTAGTTGATAAAATTGTAAAAAGATTAAGTAATGTTAATTATTAGATTAGTTTAACTTTAAATATGTTGTATTATTAATATTATGTAACATAAAATATACTATATACCAGTAAATATAGAATAACATAATTTTTTTATAATAAATTGTAAAAATCTTAAGCAATGTTAATTAGTAGGTTTCTTAAACATTTAGAAATAATACATTATTATGTATAAAATACCTGGCGTAAAAATAAACCGTAAATAAAAATAATCATTCATTTATTTTATTTAATATACCAATAAGTTAGTTTGATACGAGAACCAAATAATAATTAGTCAACTAGAGTTTTATATAAAACGCATACGGAACTCTAAATGGCACGCGTGCAAATAAAGCAATAAAACTTGCAATGTTGGGTTTCACGTTTCATCTTATTGAGTCTCAGGTGCAATCCTTTAAGTTTTAAGTAATATGTACACGGCTCTTACTTTGAACTTAAATACGATCAACTTAAGATTAAAATGAAATTGCACAACTTTTATGAGTTATGTTAACTCGTACATTTTAAGCTTTCAAAGTGAAATCGTAATTATATAGCGCGTCACATCGACGTCACATGAATTAGCCAATCAGAGTGCCAGGTCTACATCGCGGTAATGAAGTTTTTCAAATGGTTAGTATAAATAAAAGTACTGTTCTATAGTTTGCTGGGAAGTTGACGACCGGACGACCCCAACACGTAAATCATGCACCACGGATTGGCCACCCGAGGACTGCGTGTAGTGTTGACTGTGAATTGCGAATCTGGGGGTACTATACCTACGCGGTCGATAGCGTATAGATACCCATACCCCAAGCACGTAAAACCGCAGCCTTCTGCCAGGAATCTGCTTCCTGGGGGTTGCGATCACGCCAGTGCAAACTTGATCAATTTGCCTGACGTGTTGTGCTGTAAACACCATAGTTAACCCAAGTGGTGCGCTATGAGGGTTTATGCCAGGAATTCGCTTCCTGGGACCCTTGCATGCAATCTGAGAGTTGGCCGCCTTAGAATGTGTGTTGTGTTCAAGCTTTTGCTGTTTCAAATCGTAACTTAAACTTTGCGACCAGCGTCTGGTAATTTTCTTAGTAAACAGAATATCATAATGAGCAAAACCGATGAAAATTAATAAGAGTTCTAAAAGACGTGTTTTAAAACCCTAGTCCAAAACGGATTTGGACAAAGTGCTATGGGGCTTTCAGAACAGTTTGTGTTCTGAAAATCGACAAGCGAAACAGCGAAACTGTTATGGGGCTTTCAGAATCGAGAAACGAAACAGCGAAACTGTTATGGGGCTTTCAGAACAGTTTGTGTGTGAAACAACAAAACCCTATTGGGGTTTTCAGAACAGAAACCCTATTGGGGTTTTCAGAACAGAAACTGTTCTGAAAACCCCAATAATACACTACTGACGTCGCACTGGCGCCGAGTCTGGGATAAATTATTAGTGTTTTTTTTTGCCACGCGTGCACAGTGCCTAATAAAAATGCCTATCGGAAAAATTGAACCTTTTAACATTAGCTCCAAACAGTGGCCGGCCTATATTCGCCGTGTAAATCAATATATTTTGCTTAACGAGATAAAGGCCGAGTTAAAAGTGTCGTTGCTTATAACGGTAGTTGGGGATGCGACGTATTCGCTAATGTGCGATTTGTGTTCGCCGGACTTACCAGAAGCAAAACAATACGATGAATTGGTGACTTTGGTCAAGGAACATTTAGAACCGCAGCGTTCAGAAATAGCGGAACGACACATTTTTAGATTACGTCGGCAACGCCCCGACGAGACACTAATGGAGTACCTACAGGCATTAAAACATCTCGCGGCCACTTGCAACTTTACCAAATGCCGAACTTGTTCTACCCTAGAAGAGAACCTGAGGGATCAGTTCGTGTCGGGGCTCGCAAACGATGCCATGCGATCGAGAATATTCGCCGAGAAGAAGGTAACGTTCAAGGACGCTGTGGAGTTAGCGCTGGCTCTGGAGGCCGCTGAGAAGCATGCGGAGGTGAGCGGCAACACAAGCCCCGTGGGGGTCTCCGGCGAGGGCGGCGGAGAGGCGGGCGAAGGCCTGCACTACTCGCGCGGCGGGCGCGGGCCGCGGGCGCGCGGGGCGGGGCGGCCGGCGGCGGCCGGCGGCGGCGGCGCGGGCTCCGGCGAGCCAGCAGCGCGCGGCCCGACCTGCTGGCGTTGCGGCAAGGCGCATCGTGCGGAACGGTGTAAATATACGCATTACAACTGTGATGAGTGCCATCAGAGAGGACATCTGAAAGTGATGTGTAAACAAGTGCGCGGTGGTCGCGATCGTGGCGACAAAAGGCACAACTACATGAGTGACGGCTCGGACGAGATGTTCAACATTGAGGTGGCCGCTCAAGGTAACAAACCGTACTTTATTAACCTGTTGATAGACGGAAAGGAAGTTACGTGTGAGATGGACACGGGCAGCCGGATTTCTGCGATAAGTGAGGAGATGTATGCGAGACTATTCTCAAATAAATGTGTAAAATCGGATAATTTAAGTTTACGTTCTTATTCGGGTTCACGAATCGAATCACTCGGTTATATTGTGGTTGACGTTAAGCTAAATGGAGTCGAGGCGAAGTCATTGCCTTTATATATAATTAAAGATGGGGCACGCCCATTGCTAGGACGAGAATGGTTACGAGCGCTCGATATAAATAACATAAGTCTCCACCAAATGATCGAGGATGGAGTCGTGAACCAATTGTGTGCGGAGTTTCCCGAAGTGTTCACCGATCAGTTAGGGACATGTAAGCGAACCATTCGACTACAGCTCACGGATGACAGCCCGGTATATGCCCGCGCGCGGGTCGTGCCGCTGTCGCTGCGGACCCGCGTGGAGCGCGAGCTCGCGCGACTCGAGGCCGACGGCTCGATATACCGCGTCGATTATTCCGATTATGGCACGCCTATCGTTCCCGTGGTTAAGCAGAACGGAGACATACGCATTTGTGGGGACTATAAAATAACAATTAATCCAAAATTGCAAAGGGACCATTATCCGCTACCGCGCATCGAGGAATTATTCGCGAACCTTAGTGGCGGTACTTTGTTTACAAAACTCGATTTAACACACGCGTACGAGCAGTGTCTTATATCGGAAGAATCCCGACCCTATACTGCGATTACAACCCACATAGGGACGTTTGTGTATAGGCGTACCCCCTACGGTCTCTCATGCATACCCGAAAAATTCCAAAAAATAATGGAAGAAACGTTACGCGGGATACCGGGCTGCGTTGTGTTCCTGGACGATATTTGCGTCACGGGAGCTACCCGACAGGAGCATTTAAGTAATCTGAGAGCGGTACTTGAAAGATTACGTAACATGGGGCTCACAATTAAATTAAGTAAATGTAAATTCCTACAAGAAAGTGTCAGATATTTAGGATTTATTATTAACAAACAGGGCTTGCGGCCAGATCCAACCAAATTAGAAGCGATTGCGAGTGCTCTCACGCCGGACAACGTCTCCAAATTAAAAAGCTTTTTAGGAATGTTAAATTATTATGGTAAATTAATTCCTAACCTTAGCGATTTATTGCACCCATTACATAATTTATTAAAAAGAGACGTTGTATGGAAGTGGGATGAATGCTGTGAGCGCGCATTTGCGGGTGCCAAGCGCGCCCTCTTGAGCGATCGAGTGTTGGCGCATTATGAGGAGGGGCGCCCCCTAGTGCTGTCGGTGGACAGCAGCGCGTACGGGCTCGGGGCCGTGCTCGCCCACCGGTACCCGGACGGCGCCGAGCGCCCCGTCTCATGTGTGTCGCGGACACTCTCTGCGTCCGAAAAGAACTAGAGCCAATTGGACAAAGAGGCGCTCGCGATACTATTCGGCGTAACAAAACATCACCAATATTTATTTGGAAGGCGCTTCCTGTTATGGACGGACCATCAACCGCTGACGTATATTTTCGGAACGAAGGGCGGGATACCACAGACCGCAGCGAGCAGGCTGCAAAGGTGGGCAGCTCGATTGGCCGCGTATGATTTCGATGTGGAATATGTGCAATCGGCGGATAATGGTCCGGCCGATGCGTTGTCGCGATTGCCATTGGCTCGGGAGGGACGCTCTGCAGACGCATTAAGTTACATAAATTTAGTTGAAGAGGTTTTACCTATTAACTTCAAAGATATTGCTAAAGAAACTGAAAAATATATATTATTAAGTAAAATAAAAGGATATGTACAGTTCGGTTGGCCGTGGAACGCGAGTTGTCACGAGGAAAAACCCTTTTTTACAAGAAAACACGAATTATTTGTTGAATTAGGCTGTATAATTTATAAATATAGAATAGTTGTGCCGACCGTCCTTCGGAAACAGATTTTAACTGAGATCCACGAGGGGCACTTGGGCGTTAATAAAATGTAAAACCTATCGCGCAGTTACGTGTACTGGCCAAGCTTGGACCGAGACTTGGAAGAGTTATGTCGGGCTTGCGAAGCGTGCCGCGCGGTCCGCGACGCGCCGCCGCGCGCGCCGCTGCATCCGTGGGAGTTCCCGCTGCACCCCTGGCAGCGCGTACATGCTGACTTTGCGGACTGCGGCGGCAAACGCTATATGGTGATTGTAGACGCGCACTCCAAGTGGATCGAGGCGATTGAAATGCGAAATACGGATGCACGATCGACAATCGGCGTCTTGAGGAGTATTTTTTCACGTTTCGGTTTACCGTCTCAACTCGTGACAGACAACGGCCCACCTTTCTTTGCACAAGAATTTAAGTAATATTGTACAAATAACAATATTAGACACGTGACTTCAGCTCCTTACCGACCACAAGGGAACGGTGCCGCGGGAAATGCGGTGAAAACTGTGAAAAAAGCCATCAAGAGAGCTCTGCATGAGGGCGAGGACGTCGCCACTGCGTTAAATATATTTTTATTTCAATATCGAAATTGTGAACACGCAACCACCGGCGTGCCACCGGCAGTGGCGCTGCAGGGCCGGCGGCTGCGTGGGCGGCTGGACGCCGTGCGGCCCGACGTGGCGGCGGCGGCGCGCGCCGCGCAGGAGCGGCAGGTGCGCGCCGCCGGCGGCGCGCCGCGCGACCTCGACGTCGGGGACACGGTACTGGCGCGGGACTATACTGTACATGGGAATAAGTGGGCCGAGGGGAGGATAGTGAAAAAGACTGGCCCGGTTTCTTTTAAAATTGATATGGGGAGTGGAATACAGTGGCGGAGGCATGCCGACCAAATTGTGAAAAATAAAAACCGGTATTCCTTAAGCCGCTCCAGTATCGTTGAAAAATCTGAGGACGTCGGGGCGTGCACTTCTGGGTCGGAAATAGGTAAGGATGCTGAAGACGCGTTCGAAGACGCAAGCGATGGTTCGGTCGGGGAGGGGGAGCGAGACGAACCCGGCGCGAGCGCGGTCGGGAATAAAGCAGCGACGAACCGAGAGTCGTCCCCGCGCGGCCCTTGCTCGCCATCGCCGGCAACTGCGGGTGCGTCCGCGCGCACACAACGTGCGCTGAATAGGGCTAAGAGGGCGCAAGCCCATTCAGGGCAACATGTTTAGATAATACTGCACTTTAGCTTATAGATATTTACCTGTCGGTAACAATGGAATTAAATAGTACCTATTAATAGCGATCACTCGAATAGATAGTAAAATGCTAGATTTAAGTAAGTATAGCTTATAATTTAAGTGGGAGAAGATGGAACGACCGTCTTACTTTATATTTGTACGGTGGAGGGTAAACTGTTTTTTATAATAAACCAGTCAGTCGCTAACCCTGCTGTTTCATTGACGTCGCAATAGCATTATTTAATAACTTAAAAAAGTCTCGTTCAAATGTTGATTTTGCTTGTAAGGTCAATATACTCTTTTAAGTAAGAACTTTGTTTAAAAGTTATGACGCGGTGAATTTTGTTCAGCAAAAGTCCATGCTTCAAACAATTTTTAGATGAACGTAATGAATCCCATATTTAAATTTATTGTATAAATTAGGTACTTATAAGTTTAGTATTTTTTCCTCCGAGTGGAATACTTTTTTTCCGGACAAAGCGGCAAATCATTATGATAATGATGTAGGTTTTTAGAATAAATTATTTCAACCTCAAGGATGACTTCCGGTGGAGCGTCAATCGCGGTCAGACGTGTAGACAGTTGTTAAAAATTATTTAAATTTAAATAAAAATAAAAATAAAAAACTTAATATTCATAGTATTTTCTTGTGTTTTCGCGACTTGTAGACATTGAAATAAAACAATTTATACGGTTTATATCGCGTGTATTGTAACAAATCTAATTCCTGACGTTTCGAGCCCTTTTTAGGTCCCATGTTCACGGGCAGACTGACAAAAATTTTTAGAATAAAAACTACCCAATTTAAAAAAAAAAAATTGAAAAAATTAAAAAACTAAATATGAAATCGTTCCAATTAACGCAATAAGACTACATACTCTACCAGCGCTTCGGAAGTGGCATCTGCTGAGAAGAATGCGCCGCAAGAAACTCAGCATTAAGCCTTTTTTCAACCAATTAATTTAAAAAAAAAAAGTTTTTGTTACAAACAAGAAGTTACATAAAAATAGAGATAAAATACGTACGTACGTACGTACGTATATACGGTACGGTACGTAGATGATACATTAACAGTGCTTCCTAGGGACAGTGTTTCAGCATTTTTAGACCATCTCAATTCAATCAACAGTAAAATCCAGTTCACCATGGAGCTAGAACACAATAATAGTTTGGCTTTCTTAGACATTTTAATGATTAGGAATCCTGATAATTCGTTAGCCCATACTGTGTATAGAAAGACAACACAACCTTAATGGTAAGTCCCACCATCATCCGAGCCAGTTACTTGCTGTAGGCAAATCTTTGTTTCAGAGAGCACGGGGTGTCTGTGATGACCAACACCTAGCGGGCGAATTGCAGCATGTTAAGCGCGCTCGGCGGGCGAACAAGCTTAAAACCCCACGCCTCAGTCACAGACGCCGTGTGAAGCCACCAACAGTCGAGCGTAGACCTGCGGTCCTCCCCTATGTACAGGGGGTCACAGATAAAATAGGGAACGTTTTGAGGCGGGCTTCAATTAAAACTTCCTTTAAGCCGCTGAAGAAGATGACCCAGTATCTGCGACCTTTGAAGTCCAACATTCCCCTACAGGAAGCGGGTGTTTATAAGCTAGACTGTGAGTGTGGTCTCTCTTACATTGGTCAAACAAAGAGAAGCATTTCTACTCGGGTAAAGGAGCATGTTGCGGATGTCAAGCATCGTCGGGCCAACAAGTCTGCAGTCTGTGAGCATGTCATGGACAAGCCAAACCACGCGATTAAGTTCGATCAACCTCAAGTTCTCGCTAGGGAAAACCGTTATTTCCCAAGAATGCTACGCGAGGCAATTGAAATTAAGAAATACCCAAATTTCAATAGAGAGGATGGCTTGTCAGTACCACCAGCCTGGGACCCAGTACTACAGTTGGTTAAATCTCAGGCTCGACATTAGATTGTATGACTGTTGGTATTTTTATTTTTGTATTCTAAACATTCAATTACCATTTCTGTAATTTTATCTCTATTTTTATGTAACTACTTGTTTGTAAAAAACTTTTTTTTTTAAATTAATTGGTGGAAAAAAGGCTACACTTTCCATGCCAAGGCTAATTTTCAAAAACTTCTGCCCTAGACCAATGTCCGCGTCAATATTGGATCCCGAATGGAACCCTGTGGTGCGGCTATTGTCCGAGCGTTTTTGTACCTGACTTGACCCAAAAACTTTGAACTAGGGTTGAACAAAATACATTTATAACAACGACTGCAGTAAGAATCGTAAAAGAAGGTTTTGAGTTTATTTTTGATATATATTCTTATATTAACATGATACTGGCTATTATTAATCTTATTATAAATTTTGATTATTGTCGACTTACCAACCACGTAGAGTCAACGGTCAAAAATCTATAGGTACATTTTTTAGCGAATTACAACGAGGAAGAGCAAAAAAGTGTATACATACTTTTGACCATGACGTATCACGTAATTAATGCGATATTTAGGAAATAAAACACTTTTTAAATTAAACTTTACTTCGTAAAAAATTGTTACTTGACTACCTTATTAGCTACCTAAATAAAAAATACGAACAATCTTACTATCTTCATATAAATTACCTTTTAACTTGAATAAAATAAACTTAACAAAACCTTATAACTTATATAAAAAAGTAGGTAACGAAACCTTATGAATTACATAAAAAAACTTAACAAAACCTTATAACCTAAATAAAAGCGCATGAAGAGGAAAGGAAATGTCAATACAATTCTAAATTGTAAGATAGGTACGTATTTGTTGTTATTAAAAAACAGCAAAAATAAGATTTGTACATCAAGATGAAATGGTGCTATCACTTTATTAATACTGTTGTATTTACATTCTAAATTTCTTCAAAAAAGACATAACTATACTCAGTTAAGAATTATTTATTGAATTTACAGGAAAGAAAATAAACAACAAAACTTGATGCAAAGTTGAAATGGATTAGCGGAGTTGTCAAAAGTAACATGTAATAATACTGTATGGTATTTTTTCATAAATTGATAAGTTTCGCACTCAACAAGCAGTAGCTACTGACAGTGAACTACATACAAAAAAACAACATGTTATCAAACAAACAACAAAACCTCATTAATACACGAAAATGTAGCCGTGTATGTTAAAGTAAATGTATTTTTTCATAAATTGATAAGTTTCGCACTCAACAAGCAGTAGCTACTAACAGTGAACTACATCCAAAAACGCAACAAAGCCTTCTAACCTTCTTTCTTCTAAGTTTCTTGCTTATTTGCTTTCCTATTTCATAAAAAAACCTAAATAACTACATAAACTTAAAATAACTAAATCTTATAACCTAAAAAACATTCCCTAAATAATACCTATACTACCCATGCTACCAATTTTCATAACCGTGCCGCCGCCGCCGCCCGGGAATGGGCACAGGGACCGTTGGCACACGTCTCAAAGCCAACTGCATCGCCGGTGAGCGAGGCGGCAGTGGCGGCGGCCGCGGTTGCCACGGCCTGTACCCTCTTGGCGGCAGCGGCGGTGTGGCCGGTGGCGAGGCTGGTTCCGCTGGTGGTAAGGCTGGTGGAGGCGTGGCCGGCGGCGTCGGCGGTAAATTACCGTCGACGCGTCTACTGATATCAACAAGTTTTACAAAAAAGACAAGCTTCTTGCTGACGAAGATTTGCTGTTCCATTGTCATTGGAGCTACATACACATATCAACCAACAAATATAATCGTAAAACCAAACAAATAAAGTAACATGGGAAGTTAAATAAAAACTTGTACTCAACAAAATACTAACCGTCACGGCAAATCAAACTTATCATTTGCACTTGACAATTAACATTTATTTCTAATTCATACTCATATATCTATCAATTGATCGTACTAATAATATTACTACTATTTGCAGTGATTACTCTTTGCGACAAGGTTCTAGTGGGCCAGAATTCTAAGTGGTTGAGTATACAGGATGTCTCATTTAAATCGGTCAGTATGGGAAAGTCTGAAACTATAAGACATACGAAGATTTGTTTTTAGGAACCATGTCATCGATTTTAATAAGTTTATTTTTTTCAAAACAACCGGGTTCGATTCCTGACCTGAGTACAGGTTTTTTAAATGTATGAATGCAGTTTTTCTTCTTATTAAAATTGATGACATGGTTCCTAAGAACAGATCTTTGCATGTCTTATAGTTTTAGACTTTCCCATACTGACCGATTTAAATGAGACATCCTATATAAATCACACATTTAAAATTTTGGTCAACCCTTAACAAATCGAATTCGATAAGATTAAATTGCTATGAACACTATGAACGTCATATTTTTGGCTTAAAATCTCCATAATAATGATCAACTTTAAGACTTACGACCAAAGACTAGACCAGATAAGAAGGTTTCTATTGAATGTTAGGTACCTACCTCAACCGCCTCAGCCACCCGAAACAGGATTGGTTCTCGCTTTGTGCCCTGTAAATGGATGAGTGGTTAGCTAATGTCCTATCAAAAAATCCTGAAAAAATTCACTTGCACTTCATTAATTTTTTAATAAGATATTTACATTTCAACCCGTCCGTGGCTAAACTTGATCAAATAATGAGCGCTGGATAAGGTCCCACCTTTTGTTTAGATTAGATTTGTTTATATTAACGAAATATGATCAATGGGACCGCTGTCCCGACAAAGTACCTCAAGCTCAGTTTCAATAGGTAAGGGTCTGATATTACCAAACACTTATAACAATGTTTCAAACATGTACTCGTATGCTAGGCCAAGTTCTTCAAACGGTTTCTTAACATTCAACGAGTAACATGTCAAGCAAAAGAGCAGAATTTAACTGGTAAGTAATACAATTTTAAATTAATTGGAATACTAGTATATTTATTTACGCCCGAATATAAAAACTATATTTGCCTACAACCATTCTTTTTTATACTTATTGTTTTTAATATTACAGCTTCCTGACCTGTATAATGAAGAGGGATCGGTCGCGATCCCCGTCGCCGGAGTCGGCAGCGGCGTCCCTCCGCTGTCAATGGTCGCCGACACCGATGCCGACGCCGATGCCGACACCGATGCCGACGCCGATACCGACACCGATGCCGACGCCGGCGCCGACACCTGAGCCGGCACCAGCACCGGCACCCGAGCCGGCCCCAGCGCCCCCGGTGCTGCGAAGACATAGACGGAAGGTGCGGCCAGCAAAACGTTCGGTGGAGCCGAACGATATCCTGCTGGCCCCGCCACCGTCACTGGCGTCAGAAAACTCCACTTTTTAGAAAACGCTAGCTGGCTAGCTAGCTTTTTAGAAAGCTTTTACTTTTTTAGTTTTAAGTACTAGTTTTAGTTTCGAGTTTGGAGTCCTAACAGTGACCAATGTTTCTTTGTTTAGCATTTAAATGTCTTAGTTTTATTTTAGTTTTATAAATTTATTTTAAGTTTTGATATTTTAAATTTTATTAAAATTAGTAGAAAATAAATTTATTTTGTTTTATTTTGATAAACGAAGGTAAACGAAAACTTATACCTAAGTATGAACTTGAACCCCGGTCACTACGCCACTTCATTTGTTTAGCTTATCTAAACCCTGAACATTCATCTCTTATCATTCCACTCGAAAGTTCAAAAAACAAGCGAGTTCCTGTCGTTTCCGATGTAAGTTTTATCGAGTTCAAGTAGTTCAACTTAAAAATATAAAATGCTTATATAAAGCATCACGACACGTTTATTTTCTTGAAGTAAAAAAATTATGAGAGTAATAGTAATTTATATGCCTATCGGCAAAATTAAGTAGATATAACTACAAAACAGGCATAGTCGACTAAGAAATCGCTTAACCACTCTGCGATCTTATGATGAGAGCATAAGGTTGAAAAGTGGCTAAGCAGTTATTTGGTCTACTATACTTACCTACAGCCTGTAACTCGATATGAAAATTGGATAATGGACGTGTGACGCTGGTCCTGTCGTTTTTTTATTTGTATTTCTTTATAAACGAAATTAAATAATATTCCAGTCAGTATGTTTTATCAAAGCAATAATGGCCCCCGTTTGGGGGGGAGAAGCGCCCCGCCTTGGTATGTCCGCGCGCTGGCAATGTCCCAGCTTGACACTGTTTAATGTAAAAATAATAGTTAAAATATCAAATAAAAAAAGAATTCATACAAAAGTAAGTAAGTAAGTAAACACTAAGAATAATATAAGAGTTACGTTACTGATTGGCTCACTGACTGATAGATATCATACAGTCTAAATCTGTGAAGGTAGAAGCATTAACATTTAACCATAGGGGGTGTAGCGGTCCAATAAAAAAAAGTTTTTTATTAATTACGTCAAATGAAAGGTAGAAGTTGTAATTCAATATCCAAACGGAAGAAGTCACGAGAAAAATCTTGAATGTGCATTTATATATATAAATATACATATATGTATGTATAAGTCAGCCTGGCACTTTGCCAGACTTTCTCCTGTGGGACACGGCCTCAGACATTTGTCCCTCCACCTTCATACCCCAGAAGGAAGTATGACTTTAACAACAACTTAGATGGGATTGGAAAAATCGTTAAATAATCCCGGTATTCCATTACCTAATGCATAAAATAAATTATATTGAAAAGACAACTGACTATTTAATATCTATGAAATATTCTAAAACAATCAAGGCAAAAGCCCGGTTGGCCTTCACATGATGGACAGTAAATGGAAGTAGTTTGTCGTTTCTTGCTTGTATTCCAGCAGTGTTTGCACCTTTTTCTCTTTAATATTCCATGGCTATCTCTTGATAAATAGGATGGGAAATGATAGTTCCTTCTTACTTGACCAAGTTCTGACAAGTTTGAAGGTGCAGGCAAAAGTTTAATTAAAACCGACTCCCTAAACGAATAGTAATCTAAATTTAATTCATTATGAATTTTAAACAAATAGTATGCATTCAAAAACATCATTTGAAATATATGAATGCCCACTTTTTTATACCATCGCATGTTTTTATGCTCACAAGTGTAATACGAAAGCATTTGATCCTGCTTATCAACTCCGTTCATAAATTTATTATATTGTATTACCATGTCAGGTTTTAATTTAGTTTGCCCTCTTTTATTGACTACTGGAGTTAAATCTGGCGCGTGATTGGTGCTGATAGCAAGTACGTCTCTCTGATCACGCCACTTGCATACACATATACCATTGCGGTTAAAACGGTATATGCTGTCACCTTTTCTCAATTTGCTGTTACAAACAATACTAGGATTGCCCTTTCTGCTTTTACGAAGAGTACCTGTGACATTAGTCTTGTTTTTCAAAAGAAAATCCGCTAAATTGACACTATTGTAATAATTGTCCATGTATAAATGGTACCCTGCATTTAAATATTTTGTCATCAGCTTCTTAACTACTTTCTCTGTATGTCCTTTTCCGCTAACTTCTACATCTCTTCTTCCTTGGTACACGTGAACTTGAAGAGAGACACCACCAGAAGTTGCTAGGATATATAATTTTATCCCGTATTTATTTCGTTTCCCCGGGATGTACTGTCTAATGCCACTACGACCTCTATGCAATACTAGTGATTCATCAATGGTCAAGTTAGTCCCGGGAACAAAGAGAGTATGCATAGTATTGTTAAAATGATTTATAAGTGAATTTAAGTTTTCTCTACCAAATTTTAAACATCTGAAAATTAATAAAAATCTATTGCGGGACATAAAATGGCGGTTGCATAAATTGAAAAGATAATGTCTTTTCCAATAATCCGCATACCTATTGATTTTTATGGTCCCCATATGAAAAAGAATGCCTAAAAAAATTAATAACTCTGCGATGTCGAGATCTTTCCACTGAGAAATTCTGCTAAATTCACCCGTACTGCGTGACAATACGTCAACAGCACATTCGTTGGTAGCCGTCACTATGTCTTCGAGAATTCCTACAGTGAAAAGAAGTCTAAAATAATCATAAGGAGTGGTTGATCCCGACGGGATTCGTGCACTATCTACACTATTGATACTTATCAGTTGATTCGTCTCCCGACGATGTTGGGTCCAGTCTTCGTGATCGTCGTTTATATGAACATCGTCATCTGGATCGGTTTCTTCGTTTTCGCTACTATCTTCTTGGCTGTCGTCGTGTTCATCGCTGATAAATATATTAAAAATATAAATACTAGCGGACCCGGCAAACCAGAGCCGTTTAGGAGGAGTTAGATGACAAACGACACGTACAGAAAATAATTATTATATTAAGATTATTCGGGAGCTGTTTTTTTTTAATATATGTGTATTTAAAATTTTGCATTGTTTA
Organism: Ditula angustiorana; assembly: GCA_963691745.1. Taxonomy (NCBI): domain Eukaryota; kingdom Metazoa; phylum Arthropoda; class Insecta; order Lepidoptera; family Tortricidae; genus Ditula; species Ditula angustiorana. The sequence goes on from OY829471.1 coordinate 13,678,541, forward strand.
TCATTTTAATTTGTAACTCAATTCATAACAGTTTTTACTTGTTCTATCGCATCTACGGCATGGAATTGAATCTTCGTAAAGTTAAATCAAACTTCAATCTAAAGTGAGCTTTTTGTGATGCGGATAAATAGGCATGTACGCAAAATTAATGGCACGTTTTTACTATAAAACAGGAATAGCGAGTACTTTATTTTCAATGTATTGTGATAAATAAAGTCAATAACTACTGGGGCGTGTTCACGTAAAATACAAAACAATTACAAGGTTTACAGTTACAGGAAATAATAACAGATTTGCAAGAAATATATAAACAGAGCACTTACTTTAGAATATCTTGTCCATAGTCAAAAAATTCTTCGTCTGAATTAATTGCGTCGCTGTCATCACCGCCATTTAACATTTCATGGAATTGATTTAACTCCGGTCCGTGAAATTCGTATCTGGCTCTTCTAGCAGGAGTAAAGTCTTCACCAAAAATTTCTAAGATGTCTCGTTCAATTTCATCCGCTGTTCGTCGGACTGCCATTATTTCACTTGCACAACACGGTAAACTTTTACACGAGATGTTAGACCGACGACGCCAAAATATGTAATGAGAACTTCCATGTCACACCGAACATTGCCTTTGCATCATCTGCACAACGTTTTTTTAAACAATGAAAAATACTCAAAAGACCCAAACATCTGTTAGAAAGTTTTACACTTACCTATTAAATTTTTCAATTGCCTAATAAAAATCAAACATTGACCCACGGCCGCACGGCGACAATGGTCTGAGCAGATGTTGCTGCAAGATGTTTTTATTTATGAAACAATTCCCGGTGCTTTTAAAACCTTACCAGTGCAATTACTTAATTCTACGTGCCTACAAAATGCACAATATATATTTAAAATAAAACGCAAAACTTAATAACCAAAATATATTATCCTTGAATGTTCAACCCTAGGCAAGACGCTACGGGGGGTGACGGTTTTGCCGAGTTTTGCGTGGCCCGGTACAGAACACCAATATGTGTCTTGGGCATACGGGGAACTATCATAGAGAACACCATATGGTGTTCTGGGCATGGAAAGTGTTAATGCTGAGTTTCTTGCGGCGCATTCTTCTCAGCAGATGCCACTTCAGAAGCGCTGGTAGAGTCTGTAGTCTTATTGCGTTAATTGGAACGATTTCATATTTAGTTTTTTAATTTTTTCAATTTTTTTTTTTTCAAAATTGGGTAGTTTGTATTCTAACATTTTTTGTCAGTCTGCCCGTGAACATGGGACCTGTAAAGGGCTCGAAACGTCGGGAATTAGATTCGTTACAATACACGCGATATAAACCGTATAAATTGTTTTATTTCAACTTAATATTCATTAAATCTCAGATCAGAGCTGTTCTAGTGTGGTGGTGGTGGTGATTCTTGATAAGTGTTTGTTTGTGTCTGTTGTAGCTGGCTTAAGGTAAAATTTAGAGTTTATCGCATCCGTCATGGGGGATGAATCCCCCGGGGACCCAGGGAGTTTGAAACCGTCGAACTTCCTGGCTCCTCCTTCACCGGGTGCCTATGTCACGGTTAATAGTGGAGAAGACTACGGCAATGATTGGGTTCATAAGTCTACAAAGAAAAAAATAGAAAGGGTAGGCGGAAGACCCGTACTAAACAACCTGTGAAAGATTGTAAAAATACGTCGCGCTCGCGATCGGGATCCCGTTCTCGGCGTTCTGGCATGTTAGTGTCACGTTCTGAAACGGACAGATCAGACATTGAATTAGCAACCGATAATCTGCTCTTGAAAAATACATTTTCAATTCTACCCTCTTCGCAATTGACACAAAGCTCGGACATACCCGCCGGCCAGGCTATGGCATCATCGGTTACCCAATTTGAGCCAACTCCACCGACATATCTACAGGTTTCTCCTCCTACCTCACAAACGCAACCGTCAGCGTTGACTCCATCACTATCGGTTACGAACAGAACTCAATATGAGCATAATGACCCTGGTTCTTTCACCATACATGTTCAGTATGAAGAGGTTTCGCCGAGATCTGGTGCAACTTTACACCCTGTTACATTTGGTAAATTTTTACAAAAACATCATAGGGAATTCCCTAATGTTATCAACGGCAGTGTTAAGGGATTAGGTCGCAACAGGGTAACAGTGACTTTTCACAGCTCGGTGGTTGCCAATAACGTCCTACTCTCAAACACAATAAGAAACAGTAAAATGAGGGCGTTTATTCCATCGTCCAACATCACTAGGGTAGGGATAGTTAAAGGCATTCCTACTGAGTGGTCTCCGGAAGATATAGCAGAGTATATTAAGGTACCAGTTGGCTGCGGCCGCGTTGTTAAATCTAGTCGACTAAACTATAAAAAAAAATCAATTTAGATGGCAATAATTATCAATGGGTCCCATCTGAAACTGTGTTATTGACATTCGACGGGCAAGTCCTTCCGGAAAGAATCTTCGCGTGCTATAATTCCTTGCCAGTCGAACGATACATATTCCCCACCGTCCAATGCTACCAGTGCTGTAGGTTCGGCCACACAAAGGACAAATGCCGTTCTCAGCCACGTTGTTTTCGTTGCGGCGATGCACACACGGGTGCCACGTGTCGTGTTGAACAAGACTTAGCCAAGTGCGTTAATAGGCCACTTTGCAACAAGTAAATCATGCCCGGAATTTATAAGGCAGTGTCGTATAAAAAGAACGATGGCAGATGACAATATTTTGTATTTAGAAGCGAATAAAATACACACAAGTACTAAAAAATCATATGCTAATGTGGTCACAGCTGGCCCCTTGCCGAATAAGCCCACGGTGTCGTTCAAAAAGACTGTGTTTTTAAAACCCCGCACGCCCCCTCCTCCTCGCAAGGGATACGATAGGGCAGCCCGCATGGCTCTCCTCAACGAAGAACCGCATCCGTCTACTAACGGAACAGTATTAAATAGTACCTCAAACCCCCCTCCTCCCGAAAATCCTATATCCGCCCTAATTCAATTACTTACGGTTATCTCAAAGGTGTTTTCTTCACCATCAAACAATTTGATGTTCCACGTAGCCCCTCTTCTAAATTCGTTTATTACTTCCTTTGATCATGGATCAAGTGGTCCTTCAATGGAACAGCCGCAGTATCAGTAACAAAAAACACGACATTATTTATCTACTCAACAAATTTAATCCGATCCTTTTTGCTATCTCCGAAATTTGGCTCAAACCGGATACTAATTTTCGGATTCCGGGATATGTCATCGTTCGGGACGCAAGGCTTGATCGGTACGCCGGATGTGCTGTACTTATCAATAATAATTTCACTTTTAAACAAAACCCTTTAAGTAGCATAGATGGGCTACACATTGTAGCTGTGAGTATTAAAGGTTTTACTTTCGTGTCTTTGTATATCCCCCATCCCTCCCACCTTATTTAAAATAATTTATTACTAATTTTAAGTTCCCTTCCCCCGCCCTTACTAATTCTAGGGGACTTAAACTGCCACTATCACCTATGGGGCAGTGGTAAAACGGAGGCACTTGGCTCAGAACTTCTAAAATTAATTGACCAACTTAACTTATGTATTCTGAACACTGGGTCTCCTACAGGAAGCACTCGTCCCTCTGAATTTACCAGCGCCGTTGATTTATCTCTATGTTCAACCCAATTAGCTTCCCAATTGGAATGGGAAACACTAAATTCAACCTTCGGCAGTGATCATTTTCCAATTTTAATTTCAATAATAATTTCCTCTCCTGTCGAGTAAAAAGTCGTCACCCAAACAGCCTTTACTTAAGTATATTCTCCTGAACCTTGACTGGGGTCACTTCAAGCAGGAATTAGATAAGCGTGCGTCAACCTTACCCTTAATATCTACGGATAATATAGAAAGCTGTGCTAAAGCCTTAACAGAAACTTTCTTAAGTAGTGCCGATTTAGTATTCCCAAAGAAAAATGCCTCATCTGGTAAGATCTCATTGCCACCATGGTGGGATCGGGAATGTACAAATGCCATTAATGACCGTAAGCTTGCAGAAGAAAAATACCGGTTAGAATTAAATAATTCTAATTATATTGAACTCAATAGGGTTTCAGCAAAAACGAAGCCTTAATTCTAAAAAACGAGACGGATGGAAATCTTTCTGTCCCTCTCATATTAAGATGCCAAGAATAAATAACAAGTATTTTAAATTTGGACAGTTTAATGCTGGGTCTCTTTGTAATTCTCGAAAGCACGACGAGTTTATTGTGGCAGTCGAACGCCATGCGCCTTGTGTAATTGCTATAAACGAGACATGGATACAGGCGGGGGACGAGGGTCGCGCGCCATCCTTACCCGGTTACAGGCTGAAGCACGTTCCCTGGAAGCTTGGCACACGTAGGGGTGGTGGTGGTGTAGCTTTTTATTTAAAGCATGGTATAAATGCACAAATGTGTAAATGCCCTTCTGTGTCAGATGTTGAGCAATTATGGATGAAAATAAGAATTAATTCATTAGTTATTATTATCGGTACCGCTTACCGGCCGCCCTGGCTTAACGTTGAGGTCTTTTTAAATGTATTGAGTGCCAGTTTGTCTTCCTTCTCTAAATACGATCATGTAGTTATTGGAGGTGATTTCAATATCGATATTTTGGATGTCAAGGATGCGAAGGCGAAGCGGTTAAACCAATTTATTACTTATAATAATTTAGAAAATCATATTACCCAGTGTAACAGAACATGCCTCTCATGTCTGTCACTTCACAAATATATGTCAAGAATAGGTCTTTACTTCAGTAATATATTATTCGATTAATCCATATAGATAATCTAATAAGAAAATCATTATAAAATATTCTACACGATAATTATCGTGATAAGGATTATTCAAATCAATAACCAAGCGCATAATATATTTATATTCCAAATTTCATTAAAATCCGATCAGCCGTTCGATACTAATAAATTTATAAAAGTCTTTAAAAATACCCAAATACGCCATCGGCATTCTCAAAGCAAACGCGCGGCACGTGTAGGGAAATATTAAACAAAGCAAAAAGTCTAATAAACACTTCGTACCAAACAATTATGATCCTTATCTCACGGCAATAACGCTTACATTAGTAAATCAACTAACCACTCGATAACGATAACAACAGCTTAAAGTAGAAAAACGTCGTAAGTACAGTTTTGCCAAAATACTATGAATCTAATCAATTAGACGTTAAAACTCAAAATGTCAAAATAGGATACATCGAGAAAGGCGGTTGACACAATGCGATAGAGCGCTCGGGTCGCTTGGGTCGCTCGGGTCGCTCGGGTCGCCCGGGTCGCTCGGGTCGCCCGGGTCGCTCGGGTCGCTCGGGTCGCTCGGGTCGCTCGGGTCGCCTGGGTCGCTCGGGTCGCCCGGGTCGCTCGGGTCGCTCGGGTCGCCTGGGTCGCTCGGGTCGCCCGGGTCGCTCGGGTCGCTTGGGACGCTCGGGTCGCTCGGGTCGCTCGGGTCGCCGAATGAGACTATAAAAGGAGCTGGCCAAACGGGGAGGGGACGGACTCTGGTTTAGGCTTTCGCTCGTTACGCACGCGGTGGTGTTCGGAATTTGTTCTGGCTCGATTTTGTATTAAGCGAGTTCGGTTCGCAGTTGTTAATTAGTTCAAATTTAAGTGATTTTAGTACTTTTAAATAATTAATTAATACAAATAAGTGTATATAGTTGGATTCACTTTTGGTTTACGTTTTCGCTCGTTACGCACGTGTTTGTGTTTGGAATTTCTTTCTGTTCAATTTGGTATAAAGCGAGTTCGGTTTGAAGTTGTTTGTTATTTTGGAATTTAAGTGAAATCAGTATTTTAATTAATAAATTAATACAAATAAGTTTATTATGGGATTCTTTTCGGTTTACGCTTTCGCTCGGTACGCATGCATACTCTCTAGTACGGTTCTCATTCTACTTTTCTAGTGTTTTTATTCAGTTTAATTTTTAATTGTGTTTAATTGTGTGTTTTGTTTTAATTAGTTTAAATATTTAGTTTCATTAATTAATTTAAATTCAGTGACAGTGTTTGCTAGGTTTTTTTATTATTCTCTATCGTTTGTTGGTTTTCAAACAATTTGTTTCACATGTTTAAGAATTAACTTCAATTGGTGTTACAGTAAATGTCTTGGCAAAATGAAACTTGCATTTTGCTGTTGCCCTAGTGTTAACTTCATGGCTCGCTCGGAGCGATCCTTTGGACGGATACCTAACATGGTGACAACGAAGTCCTCTGGGTTTAAAATCCACGCGGGTGGATTCCCCAAATTGGGGCCTCTTTTGGGCATGGGTTTTCATTCATGATAACTTAACAATTATCATGTCTAACTTCCTGTGTTTTGCCACACACGGTAATGTTGGTACACCATGAGGATGTCTAGACAGTGAGGTTCTCATGTGGTCCAGCGTGCTGTGGACCCTTCCGATCTATATATGTATATATTCACACGGTTGTGTAGGGGTTTCCAAGGCCTCTCTCCTCTCCCAGCTTTCGCGGCTGTGTGGGGGCCAAACTCAGACGTAACACCGGGATTTAGGTATAGGTCTATAGAGGTCTTCCCGAACCTCGCATCTTATAGGGTTTTAGAACAGATTAGTAATCCATTCTTTAAATCGAGGATGGGTTAGAGTTAGGTGTTTATTCCTTAAACCGGGAATAAACAACATTACACACTACACAATTAAAGGTACAAATACAACTAGACCTCTAGTTTGCTTTTAACACATTTAGTTAACATAGGGAAATAGGAACCTTCTCTAAGTGTAGGCATAGGGCGTAGGCTCGTCAATAACCTGTTAAGATTCTTAGGGTTCCTAGTGATACTATGTTTTAACATTAACTACTATAAATATATTCTAATCTATTTGAGCATTTCTAGCCTATGGCAAGATTTTATTATTCGAAGTCTGTGCAGGACAGACAGTGTTTATAGTGATATTCGACATAGACAGACAAACATAGTGTATAGTGATTTATATAGTGACAGTACATAGTTGATTTATAGATATTTTGTATCGCAACAGACAGTAGGAACATTACGTACATAATAGTTCATAGTTTACAGTACCTACTTTTGTAGTTCATAGAATACGTAATGTTTCCCGATGTAAAATCAGCTATCTACCGATTCGTACAGTTTTCAACAGAATTGTAAGTTTGCTTTTATTATTTAAATAAAGGCTTTCCAAGTGGGCGGGGACAGAACATTCGAGAATTAGGGTCGTGGCCGGAATGTTCTAGAATATGGGCGTAACCTTTTGGTCGAATATTCTAGAATAAAATAGTGGGGATAGATTCTGGTATAAAAGCCGCGCAGGTTGCACGCTGCGGCATTCCAGTTCAACATTCCAGTTCAGTTCCGAAGAACAAACAAATAAGAAAGAAGAAACAGTAAACTAAAGGAAAACAGTAAGAAAGGAAGCAACAGTGAATAATAGTAAAACAGTACCCGCTCACCAGGAAAAAGTGGTTGAACAGTATAGTGCGTTTTATTGGTGTTAAGGCGACAATCCAGTGAATAGAATTCTGGTGTAACCGTCCGGAATATTGGTCCTTCGAACCGGATTTATCGTCGAGATGCCGTTAACGCGATCACAGAGCGGCCGAAAGCTTCCTGTTCGCCCGAACGTCGACGTTGCCGATATGAAGTCTACGAGTACTGCATATTGGATTTCGAGCACGCCGTCCATCGTCGAATCGGAGCAAACTACCACCACCCCCGCTGGTAGTTACGCCGTCGCGTCCCAAGGCGGACCCGCGCCGACCGCGGATGCCTCCGCCCCCACCTCCGTGGGTGGGCACGTAGTCGCGAATGCGCCGGCGCCGACCGCCGATGCGCCCACGTCCGCCGCGAGTACTCCCGCCGCCGGGAGTAAGTACGCCACCGGGGTGATGGCTCCTCGCCTCGACGAGAGGCTAGAGTATAGAGCCAGAAAGGCTATTGCCGACTCGAATAGCCTGTCCGCGTCGCCGAACCGTGCGAAAGGCACCCCCCTGCCCCCCGTGGGACAGGTCGAGGGGGCCAGCGCGCCCACCGCCGTGGCGCGCCCGCGAGTGATTGATGCCGACCGTCGCAGCCACAAAGCTTCGTCGCGAGGATCTACACGCGCAGTTCGGGTGGCTCAAGCAAGGGACGAATTGCTTAAGCTGAAAATACAGCAAGCGGAAAACAGACTGAAACTCGTCGAGGCGGAAGCTGAAATGGAATCCGACAATGAAACAGTGTTGTCCGACCGAGAGGGTCAACGTCGAGTTTCAGAATGGTTGGAAGAAACTCATCCATTAGTCGGTACAGAGCAACCGACTGAAGAGCATCGTCGTGGAGAGCACCTGCAGCCAGCACAGATGCAACAGAATGGGAGGCCAACGGGTCAACAGGACCCAACAGATACAGATTTCGCCCCCATAATACAGGAGGCTGCTGGTGTCCAACAACAGGCCAGCGGAGTACAACAGCACGCAGCGCATGTGGAACAACAGATTTCGCAGCTGAAGAAACAGATAGAAGAGATCCTTCAACAGGCAACGCACATTCAACAGCGTGCGACAGATGCACAGATCTTCACTGCACCACAGCAACAACAGTTAGCGCCGCAACCACTGGCACTGCTACCGCCGCCGTCGAACGCACAGTCTTCTCCACCGCAAGCGACGATGCAACCACAGATACAGCCACCGCCACAGCCAGCGGTACAGCCGGTACTACAGACTCATGTACCTCTACAGTCGCAGCCGGTACAACAGCCACAGGCTTTTTACAGACAGAACCGGTACTGCAACCTCAAGTGCGTCTACCTCTACAGTCACAGATGATTCTACAGCAACCAATACAGCAACAGACACAGCCAGCTGTGGAATCTAGGTCAGCGCCGATACAGCCTGACCATCAAATAGCGACGCACAGACAGCAACTGGACGTTTCGGAGTTAGCCTCAGCGATTGCCTTGGCAGCAAGAGCAGGGCAACAGCCGCGCATGTTCGCGGAACTACCGACATACTCCGGAGCCTACCAGGAGTGGCTATCATTCAGAGCCGCTTATTTGGAGACAGCATCTTCATATAGTCATGTGGAGAATTTGGTACGACTACGCAGGAGTCTCAGAGGGAGGGCAAGGGAAGCCGTTGAAACTCTTCTGATGTACAGCACCAGACCAGAAGAAATCATCCGAACGCTCGAGTCCCGCTTCGGGCGTCCAGACGCCATAGCCATGGCTGAACTAGACCGTCTACGATCCCTACCTCGCCCATCGGATACAGCGAGAGACATCTGCACGTTCGCTACCAAAGTCACCAACATCGTTACAACGCTGCGAGCCTTGGACAGAGCATATTATCTCTACAATCCAGAAGTAACCAAGGCCACCATAGAGAAGCTGACTCCGGCAATGAGATATAGATGGTTTGACTACGCCAACGAACAGAAGCAGGATGAGCCAGATTTGGTCAAGCTAGCGCGATTCCTGGAAAGAGAAGCTGAACGGTGCGCGCCCTTTGCACAGCCTGAAAGCATAGGGCAAATAGACACAGGATACCGTAAGCCTCAACAGAACAATAGAACCTACAGTATGAATACAGTATCCAGGAATCCGAAGCCGAAATTTGAACAGAAGCCCGACCAATTCATCTGCGTAGCCTGTAATAAACCAGGACACAGCATAAAGGATTGCCGGAAATTTACAGAAACAGACTCTGACGGCAGATGGGACATAGCAAAATCACAGAATCTGTGCTTCAGGTGCTTACGCCGAAGAATGCAGAAGCATACCTGCCGTGGGAAACCGTGTGATACAGAAGGGTGCACACGAAGGCATCATCCTCTTCTTCACTTCAAGACACAGGAAACAGAGAAGACAGAACCAGAAGTCATAACTTCTACGTGGGTACCAGAAGGGACACGCGCATATTTAAAGATCATCCCGCTGCGAGTATCAGGACCTCGAGGGTCAGTAGACACTCACGCCCTACTTGACGACGGATCTACGATCACGCTCGTCGACGAAGAAATAGCGCAGAAAGTAGGCGCAGAAGGTCCAGTCAAGCCGCTGAACATCGAGGTGATAGGGAAGAAGGAGATTGCTGCCAACGGGTCCAGGAGAGTAACTCTCACTCTCACTGGCATGGGACAGAACACAGGCAGCAAGATAGAGGCTCGAACCCTAAAAGGCCTGAAACTCTCACCACAGCGTGTCACCGACAAAGAAATAGAGGGATGTCCACACCTGTCTGACATCTCTAAACAGCTGATGTACCCGACTGCCGCACCGAAGATCCTCATCGGGCAGGATAATTGGCATTTACTGATGGCAACAGAAATTAGGAAGGGTCGACGCAACCAGCCAGTGGCATCCAAAACTCCACTGGGCTGGGTTTTTCATGGAGCACCGAAGCGTTCCCTTAGCTCACGCACATCAGTAAACCATGTCTTCACAACAGAAAAGAAGAAGGATGAAAACTTTAAACAGTACTCCGCTCTGGAATCGTCAACGAATAGTATTAAACAGCCACAGTCACGCAACGATCCAGAGAAATGTGCTCTTGATTTGCCTGAGAAGCATACAGTACAGTTACCAAGTGGGCAGCATGGAACAGGTCCACTATGGAAAAAACAAGAGCACAACCGAACAGAGCCATTGGCGCGCCAACCGACGCCTTGCCGACAGTCTTTGGGCAAGATGAGTGAAGTAATAGTTTCCGAATCTTCAATACCGGCGGGAGCCCCATCGCCAGGGCTCTCCAACCAAAGTTGGAGGAATCGTGCTCGTCGCCGACGGCAATTTGCCTCGCAACACAGGGCTGCGAGGGCTTGTCGTCATAGTGTATTTTGGCGAAGCAGCCCCAACAAATTGAAGACATCGTGCTCATCGCCGACGGCAATTTGCCTCGCGACAAATGGCCGCGAGGGCTTGTCGTCACCTTATAGTTTGGGCCCAAAAACGTCGACCCGTCAGTTAACGTCCGCACCAAGGCAGGCGTACTCCGAAGAAGCAACTGATGGCCGCCAACGGAACCTGCTGTCCTTACCACGGAAAGAGCTGCGACGACTGCGTCGACGCACGGCGGGAGTGATGTGCAGGACAGACAGTGTTTATAGTGATATTCGACATAGACAGACAAACATAGTGTATAGTGATTTATATAGTGACAGTACATAGTTGATTTATAGATATTTTGTATCGCAACAGACAGTAGGAACATTACGTACATAATAGTTCATAGTTTACAGTACCTACTTTTGTAGTTCATAGAATACGTAATGTTTCCCGATGTAAAATCAACTATCTACCGATTCGTACAGTTTTCAACAGAATTGTAAGTTTGCTTTTATTATTTAAATAAAGGCTTTCCAAGTGGGCGGGGACAGAACATTCGAGAATTAGGGTCGTGGCCGGAATGTTCTTGAATATGGGCGTAACCTTTTGGTCGAATATTCTAGAATAAAATAGTCGGGATAGATTCTGGTATAAAAGCCGCGCAGGTTGCACGCCGCGGCATTCCAGTTCAGTTCCGAAGAACAAACAAATAAGAAAGAAGAAACAGTAAACTAAAGGAAAACAGTAAGAAAGGAAGCAACAGTGAATAATAGTAAAACAGTACCCGCTCACTAGGAAAAAGTGGTTGAACAGTATAGTGCGTTTTATTGGTGTTAAGGCGACAATCCAGTGAATAGAATTCTGGTGTAACCGTCCGGAATAAAGTCGTAGCAATAACAAAGAGCTATTTTTATAATTAAAGTAATAACCTGGTTGGAATTGTTAAAAAATTAAACAAAACCATCCAATATAATGAAGGTTTGATCATGCCTAGAGAAGCATAAGCAAGCTTTAGCATTCCTACTAACAAACGGGGAGGAGTACTATATTTAAGGTTTGACCAAATACATTCATTATCCAATGTCTATCAGATATACCTCTTTGCTAGTCCTAACACATGGCTAGTGTTCAAGTTCTAAAACCATAGACTTGATAATACTTGTAAGATAGAAGAAAGTCTTACATTGGCTAGAAAGCTTATATTTTACTTTATAAAAGTAACATAAAATTACCTACTACAACAGGACTGACTGAATCTTATTGTAAGATATAATTGACTGAAGTACTAACTTCCTAATTACTTTTCATCATTGAAACTTAGTATACTTACTATCTGCATTATATTAACTGCAACCAGGAACTATTTGATAAAATGCAGTTTTAGAATAACACTGTTCTAATTAATACCAAATCATTGTTTACTAAATATCTAGTTTCCTAGACATACTAAAATGATAAAAGACTTTGAAAAAAATAAAAGCCTGGTATTTTTGCTTTCCTCTTGACCATTGTATAACATATCCTACCGACTGACTATATAAGACATTAATTGATCACTTCCTCTTAAAAAGAACTAAATCGGAGGGGGATTGTCCAGTCTGGGACGAGATCCACTGCTATGGTAAATACCAGGAAGTAGCAACTTCTGGGCGGATGGAGGAGCCCTAGCCTTAGCCGAAAAAATAAATATCTTTCATTTTACTTTCCGAGACTTGACTATGATGACTTACTTATTTTAAGCACTAAAATCAATTAAAATTATAGTAGTCAACCATTCCGAATCTTTATTTAACATGTACTTGCTTTATATACTAACATATCAGGCTTTTGTCTAGGTTAGGATTTTAGGTTAATTAAAATCAGCACATTTTAGGTAATAGGCTAAATAGGTAGTTCGGTGGACTGTTCTTTGCTTGTTATTAAAAGTTCATGGGTTATTTATAGCGGACACAGCGTAGGGTACTAGACGATTATATGGCCAATTTTCCCTTTCATTCCGTCTTAATATTAGAATAAATTAGGTAGGTTTTATTTGATTATTTAGATAGGTAGGTAGCAAAGTTACAAAAGGGGTGCCTTAGCCAGGATCGGATTTGGTTTGGTTTTAGTTATAATTTCTGATTATATTTAATTTTTGTTGTGGTTAGTTTTGTTAATTAGTTGTGGCGGGTGTTATTTAATTTAGATTCAATGACTGTTTTGCGAAAAACAGTCAAAACTGTTGCTGTGAGAGTGGAGAATAACAGCAAAGAGTTATGTCCACCAAATAATTGAATAGGTTAATTTATATCAGGATCGGAAATAGGTGAATAAAAGTTACACATTTATGATACGATTTCATTATTGACTTTCACATAAATTTATAATAAACTCGGGCTATGTAGGTATTGTCTTAGTGTCCTTTCACTTATAAAAACTGGATATTTCACTTCACAAATAGCATTTCACAAACATACGGTAATTTTTTTTTTCCATTTAAAAATCAGTTCAGGACGATTTTACAACGTTATAAGCGTCCGTTCGGGATGAAATTGTCTTTTGTAGAATTATCACTTGATTATTGGAACTTTCAATTAAGCTTTAATACTTTTTATTTTATAAAATGCAGAAATAAACAATAATGTTATCATTTTATCACTGTATGTAAAGTGCGCGTACGCTATTATGAAAAAATAAACAAACAACCACAGATAATGCGAATTGCAGCGCTGTCAATTTGTGACGACGACGTTCCGTTGTACGCGTTAGGCAGGATTATATAGCGTCGTAATGTTGGTAGTTCTGAATAGTCGTAATAAGTACTTTAATTCGGTGTAAAAATCTGTAGAGCGAGATTAAACAAATAGTTCATTTATTAAAATGTACATACCTATCTAGAAAGTTTCACATATTATAATCTAGTGTAGAATTTTATATGCGGGGGGGTGATTTAAGATCTTAGATAGAATGAGGTTGTAAAGACTGGGGGGTGAAACTTTCTATTTATTTTAAGTCAAAATAGTAGCTACTTAGATATTTTAACATAGTGTAGCGTAATCTATAGTAATAAATGGTTTCAGGCAGGCAGGGTTCAGGTTTAATAGTTGGGGGGGTGTGAATAAAATGGTAATAGCGGGTTCGAGTCCTGCTGCAGTAGTATCATGGAAAGTATGAAATCAATATATACAAATCTAGGAATAAATGTATGTTGTTTGTTTGTAAACATAAAGTATGGTATGTCTATGTCTATACTATACCTAGAATGTTTAGTTTCAGGATAGTTTTTATTTAATTTAGTAGGTGCCTAGTTAAGTTTCAATGGTGTGTCAGACAAAACTCACAGAATGAGTATTTTAAGCATCTAGCAAGATACCTAATTAAACGGAATAGGGAAATAAGAGTTTCATGAGAGTGAAAAAATTAGGAATTTCTATATTTAGAATTATTAACTACGATCTATTTACTCATAAACAATGAAGTTAGGTAGATTTACTAAAAGCTATGTATTTATGTTTGTTTATGTCGTTGTCTATTTGAAAACATGGGTAAATTATAAGAAGTTACAGAATTTACAATGATCGGTTATAGTGATCAAATAGATAGATACTATTCATAAGATAGTATTAGGATAGCATAATCAAACCACTAGTTAAGTTGAATGATAAATAAGTTATTCAGTTCCAGTAGGAATCTACACTTAGTCATGTCCATAAGTAAGCTATAGAATTATGACTGATGATTTTCTCATAGTAGTCTTTCTATGTAAGTTTGTATGTATGTAACTATGTAGGATACCGAACTCAAAATCTATTGTAGGAGTCTTACAAACTTTTGAGTTAACAGAATTTCATCATAAGCGCTTAGTATCAGAAGTTGGGTTCTTAAGGCAGTGCGGGTTCAAACTGACATCAATAATAAGTATTTGTAAAGATACTCTTAGTATGAAGCTAAATAATTGTTCATTGAGTACTAAAATTAGTGGTAGGTTTAAGCAAGTCATACTAAGAATAACTGTTTGTATGTTTGTTTGTTCAAGGTGATTGGTTAAGAATAAAATAGTCGCTGCAATTAATTTGGACATAGGTGCACAACATTACTGAAATACTATAATTGCTATAGGAGTAGGGCAAAGATAAACAGTCACTGAACCAATTTCAAACCACTCTTGTTATGTAAGCAGAAGGAAATAATGACGGACATGTAATTTTGATAAATGATATTTCACACATTAGCGCTAAATTTTAGAAAAATAGTTCAATGGCTAGGTGATCACTATCACTTCTTCACTTCACGATTATCACTGTAAGCTTCATAGATCTTGAGAATAAAATTAAAATTTTAGTAATTGTTTAGCTTCCAATGATTGCTATTTTGTTATGTACAGCCATGTTAAATAGCTGTGTTCATGGATGCTTATTTTCATCTGGAAATAGGAATACAGGTTAATTAAGCACACAGGTTTAATATTTAGGTGTATGTATGGATTAATTGAGGTTTCATTTTAATCGGTTTAGTTGTTTAGTCAAATAAATTTAAATACTTTATTAAATATTAGTGACTTAAGATCACTATACCACATAGCTTTTGTCACTATGTCACATAGCTTAACTGGGAGAAGAAAATGAGAATTGGTTGAGTAACTAACCTGGGGTAGTATTGGTTTCAACTTCAAGGATCAAGTTAGTTTTGTGACATTGCGTTTTGCATTTTAAAACTTGCGATTACACATACCCGTCAATGTGTGTTAGGGTATTTAGTAGTTTTACATTGACTTGCATATGTTTCTCAGTATCATAGATGGTAGGTCATGTTCTTCTAATACAATTTTGTAAAACTGTTTAGAACATGCTTTGCGCTTGGGAAGCGTAGATTGTACACTTTGGTTATTTGCGGTGAATTGCTTTATTATACTTTTCCTAGGTTTTTCATAATTTTTACTCAGATTTAGTAAAGTTAGTGTTAACGTTTCAAATCAAACAATGAGGTAGGATAGAAAATACGTGCGGCGACTACCTGTCAGAGTGACTTAAAGTGATGTTTTTTTGACTACGTACCCTTTAGGAAAGGTAAAAGGATCTATATCCGTACAATCATATTTGATACGTTAAAAGGCAAAATACTTTAAAAAAAATAAGATAAATTAAGCTCAGAATAAGGATTAGTTCTTCGACTAAGTAGGAAAATTACAATAGTAGGTAAAAGGGCCGGTTAGACTGGGGTAGTGTCACACTCGCAATATAGCATGGTGAAGTAGTAGCTGGTAGATGCATTTCGTACGGTGAGCGGGTAATTCGAGGATTTTATTTTGCCGGAAAGAGCGATAAATATTTAACAGTCTATTTAGTCTACATAAATATAATTTATATTCAGTAATTTAATAAAACAAGGAAAATGATAGTCATTTATACTATTATATTTTAGGGTAGGTACCTTTTGTACGTTGGTATATGCCTCTAGGAAGATCAACTATCTAAACTAAGTAGCTATATTATGTAAAATAATACATAGGTGTATGTTTTGACACGAAGGAACAAGTAAAGTATGTTATGTATGATAAATATTTATGTACATCGGGGTAAAGTAATATAAAGCAGAGGTGTACGGTGGTAAACCTATCCCTTTTAGGGGATATATTCCAGTTAACCTGTAGGCAACTGTGTCAGTTTTACGTAAGCTAAGTAGGTAGTTAATAGCTATATTGAATATAGTATGTCTCACTAGTCTACCTAATAAATAATACTTGCGGTACATGTGCTTCTATGACGTTGCGATTTTTGGCATTTTACTCTGTAGATAGATCCGGTATGTGAAGTAAGTGGTGCAACTACAGAAGGTTATAAAATATTCAACGCTGATCACAATGCGTACAAGTGTTTTAAAATAAAATAATCAGTTT
The DNA here is from genome assembly GCA_963691745.1 of Ditula angustiorana. Classification (NCBI taxonomy): domain Eukaryota; kingdom Metazoa; phylum Arthropoda; class Insecta; order Lepidoptera; family Tortricidae; genus Ditula; species Ditula angustiorana. The sequence continues at coordinate 13,695,223 of OY829471.1, forward strand.
TATACATTTTAAAGTTCAATATATTAAACGCGAGTTTTATTCTGCTAGTAAGGTTCAATAAAAAAAATAGGTTAAAACAATTCGAAAAAAAACAGCAATTTAAATTATTTATTAAATCTAAGTTACTAAATACTTAGTAATGCTAGGTTATATTTGGGGTTTTTAGTTAGTAGAGTGTTACCTAGTTATGATTATTTAGTAAAGTGATTAGTTGTTTGACTGGTGAAAAACAAAATTAGTTTATTACTTACCGGTTAGTGCAGTGTTATTAAATTGATTAGTAATAGTAGTTGTTAGTTTAATAATATTATTCTCGTCCGAGTTATCTTGTTGAATTGGTGAATTGGTTTAGCAGCGTGAAAGAGAGAAGGAAAAATGAGGCGAAAGACACAGTGATTTATGTATTAGATATTATCCATTATTAAAAAAAAATGCAACGCTGACGCTGCCAAACCGACCTTTCAAAAGAGGAAAAAAAAACCTGTTTTATCATTATTATATAGTCAATGGCTAGTGTCATTGTTGGATTTAACATCATTATCATCACCATCACCATTTGATAAAGAGTGGAATGGTACGGAGGGCTCTAACAGTTCAGTGATTCTGTGGATGGCGACGACGGTTTATTGGCATTTGACCCCTGAAACAGCACACGACAAATGGGTTTCCTAAGCGAAAGGAGTTAGGTTAGGTCAATCATTGACATCAGCGTTAAAGCTGGGCATAGGAAATTCATTACTCTACACGTAGCCTACAAGCTGATGCTAACAGGCTAAATGCTAAACCTCTACACTAAACATTCTCCGAAAGCATAATGATTATTATTTTGGGTGAATCTCCAGACGAGGCTTTCCTTCATTCATGCGGAATTATAGGTACCTGAACCTACCCGGTTCTGGCAGGCCACTGTCTCATTTCCAGATTTTTGGAATTCCGAGCTCTCTGCTGGTGCGGGGGTATGTTGACAATTCTATATCTTGTCGACAAGCGAAAAGCAAGACGGGGTTGGAGCGGTCGATATATTGCTAATAGAACTGATTTGTCTCACAAACAAGTTCCTCGGCCAGTACAGATCGTAGCTTAGGGTTTATCGATAATTATTCATGAATTGGTTTGTCAGAAGTTTGGACATTTCATTCTTTATTTTAATTATTTGACTTTTGGTATAAAGACACACCACACCACATATTTCAGTCACGGGAAAAGTGCTAATAAATTATGAATAATATTTATTTGTACGCTCATATATTTGTGATTTTTGTGTTAGAATATTTCCTTCAGTTCGAAAGCTTCTCACTTGCGTAAATATTCGGGGGGTGAGCTGTAACAGAACATGCCTCTCATGTCTGTCACTTCACAAATATATGTCAAGAATAGGTCTTTACTTCAGTAATATATTATTCGATTAATCCATATAGATAATCTAATAAGAAAATCATTATAAAATATTCTACACGATAATTATCGTGATAAGGATTATTCAAATCAATAACCAAGCGCATAATATATTTATATTCCAAATTTCATTAAAATCCGATCAGCCGTTCGATACTAATAAATTTATAAAAGTCTTTAAAAATACCCAAATACGCCATCGGCATTCTCAAAGCAAACGCGCGGCACGTGTAAGGAAATATTAAACAAAGCAAAAAGTCTAATAAACACTTCGTACCAAACAATTATGATCCTTATCTCACGGCAATAACGCTTACATTAGTAAATCAACTAACCACTCGATAACGATAACAACAGCTTAAAGAAGAAAAACGTCGTAAGTACAGTTTTGCCAAAATACTATGAATCTAATCAATTAGACGTTAAAACTCAAAATGTCAAAATAGGATACATCGAGAAATGCGGTTGACACAATGCGATAGAGCGCTCGGGTCGCTTGGGTCGCTCGGGTCGCTCGGGTCGCCCGGGTCGCTCGGGTCGCCCACGGGCGGCCACGCTATGGTCTTTGCTAATCTGTGTATAAAAAAAATGAAACCGGTGCCGAGGACAATGATTTGCAGATCTCTGAAAGATATTCACAAGACTGAATTTACAAAAGATTTAAACCTTATCAACTGGGAGGAAATTTGCAATTTAAAGAAAATAGATGATAAAGTTGCCTTCTTTAATGCTTACATTCTTAACCTGTTTGACGCGCATGCTCCGAAGCGAAAGCGAACTGTAAAAGTGAAGTCAAAACCATGGCTCACTAGTAATGTTTCATTATGAATATCCGCAACAAAGCTCACAATAAATATCGTAAAAGTAAATTGCTCTTTCCACCCTGACTTATTTTGAATACCATCAGCATGGCACATCCACATTTGTGTTAGCTAGTATTACCGAAAACGTCATTGCAAAAATTCTTCTTAATTTAAGGTCTAATGCTTTGGGGTTCGATGAAATAAACTTTGACATGGTCTTGATGACTCTTCCACACACTTTATCCACTATTACCGACTTAATTAATTGCTCCATTCAAACTTCTTGTGTCCCATCGGTATGGAATACAGCCGTTGTCCGTCCGCTACTCAAGATACCTGATCCTGCCAATGTGAAAGATTTAAGACCTATAAGTATTTTACCATACATGTCTAAAATTCTAGAAAAAGTGGTCTATGATCAGGTCTCTATGTATTTGGAATCTAACAACATCTTACTAGACATGCAGTCTGGCTTTAGAAAGAGGAGAAGTACAACTTCCGCTTTGCACGACGTCATTGATGAGGTTCTTGCCGCTCAAGACTCCGGTTTTGGCACTATTCTTGTTCTTCTGGACTTCTCACGTGCTTTTGACTGCATTAACGTTAATCTTCTTCTATCTAAGCTGCATTATTACGGTTTTGATAATTCTACAATTCGTTGGTTCAGTAGTTATTTTGAAAATCGCTGTCAAATGGTAAAAAATCCACATAGTAATGGTAATTGCATATCATCCGATCTCTTGCCTGTTGGGAGAGGAGTGCCTCAAGGCTCGATTCTCGGTCCTCTTTTGTTTATACTCTATAGCACGGATATTATTCAATGTCTTAGGCATTGTAAATTTCATCTTTATGCTAATGATCTTCAGATTTATCTTTCCTTTCATCCCAATGACACGAGTAGAGCGGTGGTCGAGATAAATGAAGATCTTAGACGCATATTTGATTGGTCGACCACTAATTGTTTAGTCTTAAATCCAAATAAGTCCAAATATATAATACTTGGATCTAGACAACAGACCTCTAAAGTTGGGAATCTCGATCCCCAAATAACTATCGGTGACGTGCGTATGGAACAAGTGGATGAGGCGCGAAACCTGGGTCGTCTGGTTGACAAGAATTTGCGCTTTGAAAATCATGTCATTGAAATTGCTCGTAATTGTTTTTAAAGACTAAAAGTTCTCTACAGTATCCGGGATTTTCTTAGCGTAGAACTAAGATTAAGACTGTGCGAGGCACTCATTTTACCAAAAGTAAACTACTGTCTGACTGTTTACTGGCCCTGTCTTTTAGAGCGGTCGCGACGTCTTGTTCAGAGAGTGCAGAACGCCTGTGCTAGGTTTTGTTTCAAAATTCCGCCTCGCACTCATGTCACCCCATATCTAAATAATTTTAAAGTCTTGAGGGTATAGTCGTTATAATTTGTTACTTTCTTGCTTTTTTTTTGACTGTATAAAGTTTAAAACCCCTAAGTATTCGCACAAAAAACTCATATGGTCCCCTACTTATCACAAAGCCAGAGCTTCGCGTGCTTTGGTGTTTAGCGTCCATGCTCACAAAACCTGCGCATTTCGGGGGAGTTTCAGGTATCAAGCTACAAAGCGCTGGAGTAATATACCACCACCAATTCAAAGTACAAAATCTAAATCGAGTTTTCGCAGTAAATATAAATTACATTTACTAAATCTCCAAATAAAAACGTCCTAAATCTACCCCGTATTTCCTTTCCCTTTCCCTCCAATTTGTCGCTCTGTCTGTCTCTCTGAATCACGTAAACACCGCTTTCGTTCTAAATCTTCTCCTCTTGGCCACTTTTCTAGTTGCAAAGAAATGCTAATAAAAATAATTTAACTTGATGTTTCAGTACTCGTCAATTTTTACGCAACAAGAAAACTTAACAGCACTAGCATCACTCTTTCGGTCTCTGAGAGAATACCAGCACTGCAGCTTGCTGCAGTACATGCTGAGTCAGCACCTGTTCTCCGCATCATCACATGGCTCTCCAAGTTTTGTAATTTAAAATATTTGTAAGTTTTTTGTTATACGCTGCATGTTAATTTTAAGTTGAATTTACTTCATTGTTATTTTTGGGCCTTCATTGTTATGTTATGTTGAGAATAAAGTTTATATCTATCTATCTATCTATCCATCTATCTAACTTCTGAGGACGACCTGTAATCACATTAAAACAATATAATATTTTTTTATTTTTTTAAAGTATAGGGGGCAAACGAGTAGACGGGTCACGTGATGGTAAGCAATCACCGCCGCCCATGGACACCTGCAATATCAAGAGAATCGCAAGCGCGTTGCCGGCCTTTAAGAAAAGAATGGGCTCGTTTCTTGAAGGTCCCTAAGTCGTATCCATTTGGAAACACCGAAGCCGAAAGAAAATAATAAATAAATAATATTAATTATTATTAATTTTTATTTTTTTATATAGTATAGGGGGAAAACGAGCAGACGGGTCACGTGATGGTAAGCAATCACCGCCGCCCATGGACACCTGCAATATCAAGAGAATCGCAAGCGCGTTGCCGGCCTTTAAGAAAAGAATAGGCTCGTTTCTTGAAGGTCCCTAAGTCGTATCCATTTGGAAACACCGAAGCCGAAAGAAAATAATTTGATTACACGATATTACCTAAAATATAATATATCAAATTAAAATACTCACTTACATTGTAATTTATTTAAGTCAGGAAGTGTTTGTAGCAGTTGATATTAACTTATATAATGAAGCAGAACTGGTAAACAAACCATAACTATTTTGTTGTCAATTTAGCAAAACGCAGCAGGGTTGTACAGCACTTGGTTATTGGAATAAAAATGTGTAATTCTCAATCAAGATGTGTCATCTACTAATATTAAACGCACATAAACTCACTCCCGTATTCCTAAAGAGCACTAGGTATGCAAAATTTATAAAAGTTTACAAAAACCTTTAATTCCTATTGTAAACCTTATTAAATTTATTACGTACAATGTTGAGAGCAACATATGACACTAAGAGGCGTGCTGACAACTATTGTAATTTTTATATCCTTCTAATAGTTGCGTCGTGGGACATCAATTCCCATATCGAAATTTTGAGAATACGGATAGTCCCCGTTTTTTCTGAGTGGATAGATAACCTGTATTGTAAACTATTTTTAAAAAGATTAGAAAGTTTAGAGTTGTGCTAATGGTATGGTTTAGGTATTTCATAATATTTCGCTTATCCTAATGAATATAAAATTAATATTTGAAATGTTAATTGTTTCATACTAAGAGCTATTCAAACATCTAGTTGCAAAAATGTTAGAAAGATAATTTTTGTGGAACTATGAAAATAAAAAAGTATATATTTTCTTTCAATAAAGAGTGGATGTTTCTGGAATTCTATTGAAGGACTTTTAGTGGTTAGCTAAAACTATTGGGAAAAGTTTAGAAAAATAAGTGGTGTGCTAAAATAATTATTCAGTTTTTCTTTCATAAAATACGCAATATAGAATTAATATTCGTCAAATCGCTCTAGCATGACCATATATATATTTTTTTTATTACTAGATATACCTTAGTCGATACATCTTGGAAATACAATCTAGTCTTAAGACTAATAAATATTTTAAATTTGACCTAATCTACTAATTGACCTATGGCTAAGAATGTGTCCATTAACACGTTTCTTATTGTCTCTATTAAGGGGAATACACTTTGGTAATGTGTTTTCGTCAAATAAGCACTCACTACACTCATTATTACACTATAACTACACTAAAATAACTCAAATGGTTTTTTCCTTTTCAGTCTTCTCTCTATATCCGTGTTATCGAGGAGCTGGATGGCCTCGACGTTCACATGGTGATGAAGCCTGTGTTCGTGGGCTTCGGCATATTTCTTGACGATGTTGATGACAGTGTAGCGATATGCGCATTTGTTTGCTTCATTTTTATTATAAATATTATTGTTAGCTTGCGCGCATCTACTCGGCGGCCGCGCACTTCGTACCGCTGCCGTCTAACGGTACTTTGCTCGGACGCGATCGTGTGCACTCGGTTTTACCGCCGCAGTCAGTCGATTTACCGCTACGACGCCGAGAGGCTGCGCGCACGCCCTCCGCTATACTGTTTACGCGATCGCATACGCTTATGCAAATTAATTGTTTTAGCTTATTTCTTCTGTTGCTATTGTTCTGTGATACTCTGCTTTCCTCTACTACTTGTTTCTATCCTTCTGTGAACTGTGTCTAACTGCAATAAACTTTAATTCTTTCTTAAATGTGGTACATTCATTTATACACTTGTGCCATATAATTGGTGACTTTCCGACGATACTATTGAACATAGTGCAGTGTTATAACGCGCGCGTGAACTTTAATCCCTGTGCTAAGTGCGTTGTTTGCGAGTATTATTATTATTATTATTATTATTTGTAATGCACAGGCAGCTTTAAGCTGGTGCGTGCATATCATTGTCCACTTGTGTTATTGATCTAAATGTTTGTCTAGTCTATTTTTAAAAGAGTTCACTGAGGGAGCACTAATCACTGTCTCGGGTAAACTGTTCCACACTTTCACTACGCGGTTCGCCAGGAAGTGGTATCTGGGCTTGCTAGTACTTAGAGTGCGTACCAGTTTCAGAGAGTGTCCTCTCAGCCTCTCATTCTGGTTCCGGGTAAATATGTCACTTAGTGCAGGTACATTGTAGTGTCCAGTTAGGATCTTGTAGGTCTCGATCAGATCGCCACGCTGTCTCCGTTGCTCCAGAGTTGTCAGGCCCAATTCCCTCAATCTGTCTTCATACTCTTTGTTGCGAAGAGAAGGGACCATTTTTGTAGCCCTCCTTTGCACTTTCTCCAACAGGGATATGTCTTTTTGGAAGTATGGACTCCAAATTTGGAAGGCATACTCCAACAAAGGTCTTATGTAGGTCTTGTAAAGTTTAATGAAAAGGTTCTTGTCTATGCAAGCGAAAGCTTTCCGAATTAAATATAAGATGGAGTTGGCTTTTCTTGTAATACCTAATATGTGTTCTTCCCATTTCAAGTTTTCAGTAATAGTAACACCCAGATCTTTTTGTGAGGAAACACGCTGTAAAGTTTTCAGGCCAATATTGTAGGTATACTTTGGATTGTTATTCCCTATATGAAGCACAGTACATTTATCTGCATTTAAACTTAAAAGCCAGTCTTTTGTCCATTGCAGAACACGATCCAAGTCCTGTTGAATGACATTGTGGCTGACGAGTGGGTTTCCCATTATTTTTGTGTCATCAGCAAATAAAAATAGTCTGGCGTCGACAATTTGATTTAAGTCTGTCAGGAACAGTCCAAACAGCGTCGGCCCGAGCACCGAGCCTTGAGGGACTCCACTGTGGACATCATACGGATCCGACAAATGTTCTCCAACCCGAACACAAAAAGTTCTTCCCATTAAGAAGTCCTGAATCCATTTGAGCAAATTACCTCGAACACCAAAGTGTTCTAATTTTGTGAGAAGTCTTTTTATAGGGACACGATCAAAGGCTTTTTCGTAGTCCAGGTAAATCACATCCGTCGGGAGCCTCTCATTCCAGTTTCTCGTCCACTCATCGACGCAACACAAAAGATTCGTTACAGTAGACCTCTTGTGGGTAAATCCGTGCTGTTCATTAATAACTAATTGTTCCCGGGCGATAAAATTTCTAATCTCTCCAGTGATGATTTTCTCCATTGCCTTGCAAACTACACTGGTAAGGCGTATAGGTCGATAATTGCCCGCGGATAGTTTATCTCCCTTTTTGTAAATAGGGGTAACATTCGCATTTTTCCAATCAGATGGTAATGTATGTTGATTAAATGACAAAGTCATTATATGAGCCAGCTGAGGGGCAAGGACTCTTAAACATTTTTTCAGTAGGAGTGCAGGTATCCCGTCAGGACCCATAGATGAGCCATTATCAAAACTACGAATTGCTCTGCAAACCAAATCAGGAGTAAAATCAATGCTATCAATTGAGTTCTCTACCCTCAATGTCTTTACGTCTGGTATAGGTACATTTTGTGGCTCACGCACATACGACTTTTCAAACTGCGTCGCAAATAGGTTTGCAACATCCCTGCAGTCTGTAGTTATTTGCTGCGTGACATCATTTCTTAGTGACGGCGGGACAGATACTTTCGAGGATAGTTGTTCACGCACATAACTATACAGCGACTTCGGTCCTCTGTCAATTACTCCTCTTTCATAGGCGAGTCTAGCACTACGTACAGCTGAAATAATTTTATTATTGACGTTACGATACTTTTTATAATTTTCATCAGAATTAATCATGGTATACTTCTTCCACAATGACGTTTTCTCCTTAATCATTAGCATAATATTAGGCCCAATCCAGGGCTTTTTGTTTTTACGCCGTGCTCGCGTGTGTTTTACGGGTACGTGTGTCGAAATGGCATTGTTCACTTTTCTCTTAAAGTCGAGCCACGCATCGCGCGTATCAGTATGAGGCGTTAGAATAATATCAGCTTCCAGAGATAGAACCATCTGATCATAGTCAGCCCTCCAGAAGTCCTTCCTTGGGGGCTTATTTATTTTGGCTACATTAGAGATTGGAGAGGATAAAGATGCCTTTAAAGACTGCTCGTCAGAATCGACTGTTAGTGCAGTGGGAGTTAAGATTCCGCCATTTTGGGCGGAGGAGCCTACTTTGTGGTTCGCGCAGCTCGAGGGGCAATTTGCGTTAGCGAGTGTGACAGCGGATACGACCAAATTTTACCACGTCGTTAGCAACCTGGAACATAAATATGCTGCAGAGGTGAAGGACGTCATTACCAACCCACCTGCTACGGGGAAGTATGACAAGCTAAAAACAGAGCTTGTACAGCGACTGTCGGCTACCAAAGATAAGCGAGTGGAGGAGTTGGTGTCTCAGGCCGAACTCGGTGATCGCAAACCGTCACAGTTTTTGCGGCATCTCCGCGATCTGGCCGGAAAGGACATATCGGACGATTTTTTGCGCAGCCTTTGGGCCAAGCGCCTACCCACTCATGTGCAAGTTATTATAGCTACAATGACGGATGCTAGTTTAGATAAAGTGGCTGCATTGGCTGATAAAGTTAATGAGATTGTGGTGCACTCGCCCAACATTGCTGAGGCTCAAGGTTCAGCTTCGTACGCACCTGCTACCCCTGGACCGTCAACGTCTGCACCCTTCATCCCATCGGCAGCACCTGCTGTGAGCGCCATGGAAGAGAGACTGAACCGTCGTATTGACGACCTGGTACGACAGGTGGCTGGTTTGTCAGCTGGCAATTTTCGTAGTCGCTCTAAATCACGATCCCGCTCCATGAATCGACGTGACCGGTTCCGCTCGAGAAGTCGCTCTCAAAATAAAGGACTCTGCTGGTACCACAACACGTATGGCCCGCGTGCAACCAAGTGCCGTACTCCGTGCAAGTGGATTGAGGGAAATGCCAACGGCGGTCGCTGATGGCGGCAAGTGACTGTCACAGGTCCCCTGGCCGTCTCTTCGTTACGGACAGAAACACGCAAGTACAATTTTTAGTGGATAGTGGTTCAGACTTATGTGTGTTTCCTATAAAATCTGTGCGCGATCAGCGTCGTCATAAAGACAAGTACGAACTTTACGCTGCTAATGGCACCCCTATTGCTACATATGGCTCAATTAGTATAACTCTTGATTTTGGCTTACTTCGTGCTTTTAACTGGCGATTTGTAGTGGCTGATGTGACAAAGCCTATAATTGGCGTAGACTTTTTATCATTTTATGGCTTGTTAATAGATGTTAGACATAAACGCCTTATTGATAATTGTACTTCTCTTACTGCCTCTGCTTATTCTGCTGCGTCTTGTTCTCTTTGCCATGTTAAAGTTGTTACAGGTACAACGTCGTACCATGCTTTACTACAGCAGTTCCCTGAAATTACTAGGCCAGCAGGTGACCCGACGGAACGGACGGTGAAGCATAACACGGTTCACTATATCCGTACAACCCCTGGCCCGCCAGTGTTCTGCCGTCCGAGACGTTTGGACGTAGATCGTCTCAAAATAGCCAAACAAGAGTTTGACGATATGGTGCGCTCAGGTATCGCGCGTCATTCTGACAGCCCGTGGTCTTCGCCCCTGCATTTGGTGCCAAAGAAAAACAACGGCTGGCGGCCATGTGGCGATTACCGCGCTCTAAACGCGCGCACCATACCAGATAGATACCCGGTTCGAAATTTAGCAGACTTTGCTCACAACCTACACGGATGTCAGGTTTTTACCATGCTTGATCTGGTTCGCGCCTACAATCAAATCCCGGTCTTCAAGGACGACATCGCGAAGACGGCCATAACGACTCCTTTTGGTCTCTTCGAATTTGGCTTCATGGGATTTGGGTTAAGGAATGCAGCGCAAACATTCCAGCGTTTCATTGACGAGATCCTTGGTGACCTGGAATTTTGCTTCCCTTATTTAGATGACATTCTTGTAGCATCTGCTAGTGCAAGCGAGCATGAGAGTCATCTGAAGCAGGTCTTTGAGCGTCTGCGTGAACATGGTGTCCTAATTAACACTGGAAAATGCGTATTTGGTGAGACCAATGTCATATTCCTGGGACATAAGATCTCTAGTGAAGGCACAACTCCCTTACCCGAGAAGGTGAAATCAATAATGGATTTTCCCCGCCCCATTACCATCAAGGAATTACGTCGTTTCTTGGGTATGCTAAACTTTTATCGACGCTTTCTGCCTCAAGCTGCCCAGAAACAGGCGACATTAAATGGTTTGTTGGGGGGTCGCCATTCTAAGGGTTCCGCGAAGATCGACTGGACCGATGACCTTGATAGAGCGTTTAAAGCCTGCAAAGAGAGTCTTGCTAAAGCTACGCTCCTCGTCCATCCACGGCCAAATGCTGACCTAGCCCTGGTCACGGACGCGTCGGATACGGCAATCGGTGCTGTTGTCCAACAACGCGTGGACAATACGTGGGAACCACTGGGTTTTTTCTCGCGTAAGCTGAACCCAGCCCAGCGTAAGTACAGCCCTTACGATAGGGAGCTGCTGGCGATCTACGAAGGAGTCAAATATTTTCGGCATATGCTTGAATTAAAACCCTTCGTAGTATATACCGACCACAAACCGATTGTCTACGCGTTCAGCAAGCCGTTGGATAAATGTTCGCCACGCCAATTCCGGTATCTGGATTTTCTAGGACAATTTTCCACAGATATCCGACATATATCGGGAAAGGAAAATGTCGTCGCGGATACCCTGTCTCGTCCTGTTGATTCAATTACCGCCATGGATTTTAACGCCCTTGCTTTATCGCAAAAGAACGATCCAGAGCTGCAAGCATTGCTCAAGACAGGATCATCGCTGCAATTAAAAAAACTTGTATGTCCAGGACTTTCTGGCGATGAACCAATCTACTGCGATACGTCTGGCCCAGTAGCTCGGCCGTATATTACTCACGAGTTCCGTCGTCATTGCTTTGATGCGATTCATGGACTTAGTCATCCGAGTGGCAGAGCTACTGAGAAGCTTATGACCCAGCGATATGTCTGGTCTGGCATAAAAAAAGATTGTCGCGAATGGTCAAGGGCGTGCCAGCAATGTCAGCGATGTAAAGTTTCTCGACATGTACACTCGCAAGTGAAGACGTTTACGACGCCAACTGAACGCTTCGCGCATGTGCATATTGATTTGGTCGGCCCACTGCCTATGTCACGAGGTTTTCAATATTGTTTGACAGCAGTGGACCGATTTACAAGATGGCCTGAGGTGATGCCCATTTCTGATATTAAGGCAGAAACCGTCACCCACGCCTTTGTTTCCGGATGGATATCTAGATTCGGATGCCCGAAACGTATAACGACTGACAGAGGTCGTCAGTTTATATCGGACACCTTTCAGCGTTTCGCTAAAATTGTTGGCGCTGAGCACATCCAGACGACAGCGTACCATCCTGCCGCAAATGGCCTTGTGGAGCGCTTCCACAGGCAGATGAAAGCTGCCATAAAGTGTCACGCGAGTGATGATTGGGTGGAAGTCCTGCCTCTGGTTCTTTTAGGAATCAGAACGGCATGGAAAGATGATCTCGCTGCTTCCACCGCTGAGCTAGTGTACGGAGAACAGTTGCGCTTGCCTGGAGATTTTTTCGAATCCTCAGGCCAAGTTATACCAACTGACTACACTGACTTTATCACTCGCCTGCAACTAAAGATGCGACATTTACAGCCGACGCCAGCTGTTCGTCATGGCTCTCAGAAAGTTTTCGTCCATAAAGACTTAGTCACTGCTTCTCATGTCTTTTTACGCAACGATGCCGTTCGTAAAGCATTACAGCCCACGTACACGGGACCATATCGGGTTGTCGAAAGAGGAGAAAAGTTTTACAAACTTGATATTAAGGGTAAATTTAATAACGTCTCCATTGATCGCCTTAAGCCGGCATATATGTTGGGGGATTCCAATCCTCCATTACTTGATCAACCCCTTGTAAAGCCACTACCGGCTACGATTGATCGCAGGACCCGCTCGGGACGTTTAGTTCGTTTCCCAAATTATTTTTGATCGACCTAAAGGTCTCCGAGGGGGCTGATGTAGCGATATGCGCATTTGTTTGCTTCATTTTTATTATAAATATTATTGTTAGCTTGCGCGCATCTACTCGGCGGCCGCGCACTTCGTACCGCTGCCGTCTAACGGTACTTTGCTCGGACGCGATCGTGTGCACTCGGTTTTACCGCCGCAGTCAGTCGATTTACCGCTACGACGCCGAGAGGCTGCGCGCACGCCCTCCGCTATACTGTTTACGCGATCGCATACGCTTATGCAAATTAATTGTTTTAGCTTATTTCTTCTGTTGCTATTGTTCTGTGATACTCTGCTTTCCTCTACTACTTGTTTCTATCCTTCTGTGAACTGTGTCTAACTGCAATAAACTTTAATTCTTTCTTAAATGTGGTACATTCATTTATACACTTGTGCCATAACAGATTCCACTTTGAGGTCCCGGTGGAGGTCGTCATTTCTTATGTACCAGGGTGCTTTTACGATACTTCTGAGTACTTTATTTTGGAAGCGTTGAATTATTTGGATATTGCTTTGTCTGGTGCAGCCCCACAGCTGGATACCATAAGTCCATATTGGCATTAGGACTTGTTTGTACAGCAGTATTTTGTTGTGTACCGACAACGCCGAGTGTCTCCCGAGCAGCCAATACATCTTTTTATAGCGAAGTTCTAGTTCATCGCGTTTTTTTTGACATGAGCTTTCCAGCGGAGCTTAACGTCAAGTGTCATGCCCAAAATATTTGGCTGTGTTTTCGTACGGTATAGCATTATTATTAATGTATACCGGGTGGTATGAGCTTTTTTTTGTTGGTGAAATCTATATGAATTGACTTTGATTCATTAAGTTTTATTCGCCATTTCTTTGTCCAATCATAGACAACGTTAATGGCTGATTGGACCTTTTCCACTGCTTCTTCATGAGTGGCTCCTGTAGCCATGATAGCTGTGTCATCTGCAAAAGTTGCAATGGTGGTGTTTTCTAACTCTGGAATATCACATGTATATAATAGGTACAGGACCGGCCCTTAAAACACTTCCTTGCGGTACTCCAGCTTTAATATTCTTAATTCCGGAATATGCCTCATCTTGTCTAATACGAAACGTCCGGTCTGCTAGATAAGACTGTAATATGTCTGTAAATTGTTCCGGAAGCATTTTCTTTAATTTATAAATGAGGCCATCATGCCACACCTTATCCAATGCTTGCGCTACATCCAAAAAAACCGTAAAACAAACTTTTTTCTCTTCTAATGTTCTTTCTATTATATTAGTAATTCGATGCACTTGGTCTATCGTAGAATGTTTTTCTTTGAAACCGAATTGGTAATCAGGGATTAAGTTTTTATCTTCTAATACGGGCTTTATTCTCTTTATAAGAAGCTTTTCAAATAATTTTGATAGAATTGGTAACAAAGAGATGGGTCTGTATGACGTCACTTCATGTGCTGGTTTTCCAGGTTTTGGAATCATGATAACTTCAGCGAATTTCCACACGTCTGGGACATGTTTCAGTCTAAACGTAGCGTTGACAAGTGTGGTTATCTTAACAATTGCTTTACGGGCAGGTTCTGTAGTACTTCCCCGGTTATAAGGTCAAAGCCAGGGGTTTTCTTTAAGCGCAGGCGTTTTATTTCACTGGATACTTCTTGTGGTGTCACAAGTTTAATTTCTAATTTATCTTGCATTATCGTTTCATCTATCGAAGTATCAGGTGTATTAACTTCGTGTGGCTGGAAAATTCTTTCGAGAAGTTGTGCAAAACTTGCTGCTTTGTGAACACTATTTACAGCCCATTCACCATTCACTAATTTGATAGGTGGAACTTGAGTAATTGGTATTTTTAAATTTTTTGTGACTTTCCACAGTGAATAGTCCGTGGAACGATCATTTGTCAGTTGACGAAGATTAGCAGTCATGGATTCATCTTGGAAGGTTTTAATTTTTCTATTCAATTTCTTTGAGAGGTTATTCAGTAATGTCTTATCCTCGGGATATCTTGTTTGTTGCCATTTTCTTCTCTGTTTCCGCTTTTCAGCGACCAAATTTTTGATTTCTAGGGGGTATTGATTTCCTGTAACCCTTCCCTTGGGTATAGATGTATTATCCCAAGCACACTTTTGGATGTTAGCAATAAATTTATCTACATCCAGATCTAGCTGTTCAGTAGTTTTAAGAGGAACCTTCAGGTTAATTATGTCAGCTAAATCTAGCTTAAAGCTTTCCCAGTCTGTGTTCTTATTTACTAAAGTTGGGTTGGTTTCTTTTAACATAATTTTCTCACTTAGAATTAATATTATGGGTGAATGGTCCGAATTCATGTCGTACCCTTCCTCAATTTGAATTAATTCCGTACCTATGTTTTTACATATAAAGAAGTCAATCAAATCAGGGACTTTTTTGGTATCGGTAGGCCAGTAGGTCGGCTTTCCCGTTGACACAACGTCACATTTTGATTCTTTGATGGCATATAACAATTCTCTGCCTTTAGTGGTAGTAAGCCTAGAGCCCCAGTGGGTGTTCTTGGCATTAAAGTCACCTCCTAGAATAAACCTGTTCCCAAGTTGCTCTAAGAAGGTCGTGTACTGCTCCGCTTTCAATGCATATTTTGGAGGGCAGTAAATGGCTGATATAGTAACAGGGTATCGTTTTGTTTTGCCACACATAGCTACAATTTGTTTATCGTGGTCTTCAACCTTGAATTCTTCATAATGAGCAATACTGTCCTTTATTATTACTGTACTACCTCCTCTGGCTGTATTATCGGGATGTAGAGCATGATACACTTTGTAGTCTTTAATTTTGAAAAAGGATTCTCTAGTAAAATGTGACTCAGATATTAAGCACACATCAATTTTATTTATAAATAGGACAGCCTGTAGTTCGTTTTGATGACGAAGGAGTCCATTAGCGTTCCATGCCATAATTTTGAGAGACTTGAACATTACGGACATTTTGAGGTTGACGGCTTACAGCTATATTCCAGTTGCTTTAGTCTGTCGTCGAATGACGTCATAAAGTTTAAGATTTTTTCTATTTTATCTTCCAAGTTGTTTTTTTGAAGAGAAGGCTTTGGCTGAGCTAAAGGTTGTACTCCTTTAGTTATTTGAGCGTAAGACACGTTTTTGGTTGAGATACTTTGATTAGCGCTACTCTTTGTCTGAACTGGTAACTTGTCCTTAGTTTTATTGTTTTTTAATGATTGTAGTTCTTTTGCTACTATACAACCCCTGTAATTGGCAGGGTGTGGTTCACCGCAATGAACGCATTTTGGTTTTGCTTCTGGTGTTTTATTGCAATCTCTTGCCAGATGTTTGCCTATACATTTTACACATCTTGGTTCTTTAGAACAATATTTTTGTGTGTGGCCATATGCTTGGCAGCGCTTGCACTGCGGAATAAGATTCGACGATTTGACGGGCTGAATATCTACCTTACATCCTAATATCGATTTAATACTGTAGATATTCTTTATATCTTCATCCTTTTGGAATGAGAGCATGACCATATTAACACCTTTGATTATCACACAAAACATTAGAAACATACATACTGTGCTTTTATTTTTAGAACAAATTTACTGTCGCTCGTTACGGATTGAGTAAAGGGCGCGCAAATATTATCTTTCAACTCGATGCCCGCGCGATCGCCTTCTCAAGGACGTCCGCCAAACGATTCTAATAACGCACACTGCTATATTCATTGTGTGCGTGCGGGCAGGAGCGGCGCTGTAGGGGGATAGTCTTGATACAATATGGTATTCGACTCACAAACCGAATGACATAAAAGTGTATAATTGTTGTATATAACCAACAAAAATAGAATTATGTGCAAAGAAGCATATCAAATAAAACAACCCAATATTTTTAAAGTTACAGCAAAATAAAATTACAAAAAATACAAAAAAAAAAAATTTTTTTGTTCCGAATTGCTCATTTGAGTTCAGATAAAAAACGCAGAAAATTTTATTATGAGACTAATTAAATAATTAATTAAAGCTGACAGTTTTAAAATAAACGGGATTTAGTTTTAGCTCCATACAAATTGGTTTACGCGACGCACGCGCATTTGTCATTATTATTAATCGTGATATTTCGAAAAATAATGATCTTAGAAGAAAACTTCAAACGCAGTTTTTCATCTTGTAACCTATACTACAAATTTTGGAAATAAAAAAAATATTAGAATACTATATTTGTTTTTGTTTTACACTTCTGAACATCAGCGTTACCTATCTATATCTCGGCAACCAGACATGGTAGATATTAGCACTTAAGTGAAAGGTCTTGACAAAATCTATCCAGCTGTCAAGTCAGTTCACTTTTGGCAATATCTGGGTAACGTAAAATATCTAGGGCCAGAACGGTTAGCACGTTAAAGCCCTTTGTTGCGATCCGGTAGCACGTAGTGTAGCAAGATAGCTTGTCGACTCACACTTCTACGTCATTCCGACATTCTGCTGTCGATTGACAGACATACTCTCGAAATAGGTAGCACGGCTGTACTTTTTGCGACTAATACTTGACGTAAATATGCAAGACTGGCAGACGCGCGCGACTTTTTTCACGTGAAATTAGTAGCCTATGTCCGACAGGGATAGTTCTATCTGTAAAAGAATTTTTGAAATCGGTTTAGTAGTTCCAGAGATTACCCCCTACATACAAACAAACAAACATACCTTGAGTACGCGACTCGATATTGAAAGTTTAAATTTTCATATTATCGATAATCTAATAATATTATGTCGGTCACGTTACGACTGCGGATGCAAGCCAAGTTCAAAGGCAATTCAATTAGAGTATTGTGCCTTGGGTAAGTCATGTTCCGGTGAGGGTGTTCTCGACAAAAGTACTCTTACTTCAATCATACAAGGCTTTAAATGGGTACGTATCTGAATATCCATGATCAATATTTCGAAAGTTAAAATAGCGAAGTCCAAAATACCGAAAATTAAAACAGCGAACGGCTATAAGGCCGAAGTTCAAAATGTCGAATGGATTTGTTGCCAAAGTATTTAAATATCGAAGTTCAATACATCGATATATTAAAGAGCGAAGTCCAAAATATCGAAAACTAAAATAGCGAACGGTTAAAAGGCCGAACATTGAAATGTCAATAGACATTTTAAACAGCAATGTCCAAAATAACGAAAGTTTAAATAGCGAACGGTTTAGAAGTACGGTCGGGTTACGGTCGAAGTTTAAAATGTGGAAAGTATTTACCAGGTAAGTATTTAAAATTCGATACCCAATATTATCAACAGTTGAAAAAGCAAAGTCCAAGTGAAGATGGGTGTGCCAGTGAAGTGAGCAAGCGCAGCGAGCGAACAAGTCCAAGCAAAACAAAACCGGCTCTGATGGGTTAGGTTTCGAAGGCTTCGATGTTCGATTTTTTTCCTATATGCCAGGAGTATTACTTTATTTATTATTCATTCAATACCACAGCACTACTTTGCAGTGTCAATCTGACTTACGTCTGCATGTTAGAAGAATGTGACAATTTTTCGTCTACCCTCATAGTATTATTATAATTTAAATAAAAATGTTTTACAAAATACTGTTATTGTTCGAATGCGAGTTAGCAAACAATTACTTATTTCAATATAATAATTAATTCAATTTTGATAACAGACAAATTTTAGTCATCGTCCCTATTGCCATATGTATTAGCAGTAATGATTTTATGGGCACATAAAAAAACAACATCGAAGTCTAAGGCGGGAGCTTCGCTACGCTACGCTCCCGCTTTAGCCTTCTAAACCTAACCTAACAGAGTCAGGTTTCAATGGACTGGCGTTTTCGCTCACTACGCTCACTCATTCTAATTTGAAAGGCTTCATTCACTAAATGATAATCTTTTTTGCTTAAAACACACGAAATAAAATTATACACAAAATGGCATGTTTGGATCGGTCGTCATTTTATTTTTCGATATTTTGAACGTCGCTATTTAAACTTTCGATATTTTATTTGACGACATTTTATTACATATACCAAATAACTATAGACATTTTGAACATTCGATTTTTTAATCGTGTGGTATTTTACTCATAGGCGTTTCAGACTTCGATATAATGATTTTCTTTTTTTTTACCGTTTGCTATTTTAACTTTCAATATTTTTGGAACTTCGTTATTTAAACTTTCGATGTATTAATTTTCGGTATTCAGATACGTACCCCTTTAAATGTTTCGAAACTGACGAGAGTGCATGAAAAAACAATGACTGTGAAAGTAGCCCATGTGAAATGGTTGTCTGGAAGAGATCGCTGTTAAGCAATGAGACCGCCAATTGTTTACGTTGTAAATTATTTTTAAAGTGGATTTGTGTAAACTATTTTTCGTGTATGTATTAATAAAACGGATCACTCACGTATTTTTACGTCGAGAAATACCCGACATGTTTCGGACAAGTCCGTGGCCCTTAATCATGAGCTACCGCGGCGGTGACGCGGTTTTCGTGTGTTTCTCAATAAAGAGTATTTGTCTCGTCTTGCCTTGTAAAATCCGGATTTGAGAGAATAATATAATATTTCCCTACTCTAACAGAAAATCGGTATGAATTTGCGTACCCATTACATTATTTTAATAATTTTATTTAAAAATTTTGTAACCGAAATTTCTTTCGATTTTTATTTTAAATGTTTTTAACATTCAATTAATGTTAAAAACATTTCAAATAAAAATCGAAAGAAATTTCGGTTACAAAAATTTCATAACAAACGGCGCCATCTCTCGTCAGCTGACGGTAGCTGTAAAGGTACCCAGTTGAAAATGATAACTTGTTAAAAAGTTTCATATAGATGACACCGAGGGTAGTTGTACCCTTAAAATCAATAATGTAATGACCGTAAGACGAAGCACATTGAAAAATTCGCAGGGTAGGGCAGCGGCGGTGTGGCGAAACTGGAAAACACAAGGCACGGTATGCTGATGTTGCAGGTTCAAGTCCTGCCGTTGCCCTAATTTTACTTTGTGTTGTCATTACAATTTTAATTTTATTTTATTTCACATGTTTACAGATTATGCTCACGGACAATAATTATGCATGAAATCTACTTAATAGTTTAGTTTAGTTTATTTATCTACACACATATCATAATTGTTAAATAACGCGTTCAAAAACCATAGAAAATGACCAGCATTATTACAACCAATGTTATTATAAGAATTTTTTTGTCTGTGGTAATAGGTAAATCTGTTCTTTATTGGGTAGTATCTCTTAGTAGTCTGTGTTTATTGGTGATCACATTACCGATATCTCGTGACGTTATGAATTTAAATTTGGAACAGCTGTCAAAATTCAAGTTGGTCTCTATTCTAGTATCCACAGATATTAAAACAGTTATCGATACGAAACGTCAACTCAGTATGATTTTTTAATTTAAACGCACGACATTTGATCTCGAGTGACATGACAATAAGGACTTCATTCTTTTGTCTATGATTTAAAAAAACGTTCGTCTTGACGGATAGATCGAATTGCCGCCATACTTGTTTGTTGGTTTTTTGCTGTTACGGTTTTTTGCAGTTATGATATGTGTGTAGATAAAGTAATGTATGCAACTGTATATAATTAGGCCTTAAAACACTCGTGTGATACTATTATGAAACTCGCTGCCGCTCGTTTCATAAAACCACACTCGTGTTTTAAGGCCTCTCATTATATAGCAGTTGCATAAAATACTATTATTCAGTCACTATAATTACCTTATATTGCATAAAATGTCAAATTACACGTTCCTAAAATATAATATAAATTAGTAATCATAATGTTATAATGTTATATTTGTTGGAGGTGCCTGCTCTGTGAGGCAACTTAATAATAGTATAAATTAGAAGCAAAAAACTTTTTAAATACGTTTAGTTTATTTTACTTTTTAGTCATCATCTTATTCAATTCGCATTCGAATCCTCAGCAAGTCCTTTCATTTAATATTGTAGGACTGCATTAAAAATAACTGGTGCACCATCTTGGGTGTTCCGCCATGTTGGATTTAAAATGATGTCAAATACCTAACCATGCATTGTCATCCAAATTAAACGTGTATACAAAATTTCAGCTGAATCGGGTGAAGATACGGGTATCTGATTCAAAATTGAGTTGCAAGATTCCACCCGAACAAACATAGTTACATACATGCATACATACATTGGAAGTCAAATAAAAGCTTGTAAAATACTAATATCGGCAAGCCTGCTCTGCTCTGGGATAGCCACAAAGCATGTCGTAAGCTAAGTATAGTTTTACTAAAAATACTAACAATATTCAAAACAAATGTAATAAATAAAATTATTTTTACAAAAAGGGGTATGTTATGAACTACATGCATCATCTATAATATCATTAGTGTGAGAAGAAATAAAATATAGTAGGTGGTAAAAATATTTAACTTCATGTTATGATAATTATGACTGTATTAAAACAAAAACAATTCATTAGGGACCGAGCCCGGACACCCAGTTTTATGGTAACTCTTCGTTCAAGGACCAAACTCGTTAGAGCAATATGTATGATTTCAACTAAACAACTGGTGTTTTAACTGAGCGACGGTATTCTTGAGCTTTTAAGACAAAAGTGTTTGTCATGCTGCAGTTCCGTCGTCACTGATGTCAGGTCAGATATTGCTTGTCAACTGGTCACAAATGCTAAGTGTCAAATACAATGAAAATAGATTGTTAAATATTTGTAAGCAAATTTTCTTTCGGTTTTTTTAACAAATGTTTTTAACATTCAAATTATTACATTAAAATGCTAATGACAACACAAAGAAAAATTAGGGTAGTGGCAGGACTTGAACCTGCAACATCAGCATTCCGTGCCTTGCGTTTGCCAGTTTCGCCTTACAGTTTCGCAGGGTATGGCAGAGGTAAAGTGGTGGTGGTTAAAGTAATTTTTTTTATTTCAAAAAAAGTATAATAAATATCGATTGTCACCGCACTTCTTGCTAGGAAGCTTTTTGACTGCTATAAATTTCGTTAGAAAAGCAATTTTTATAAAAACAATTAGCGGAAGCCCTCGACTTCGTTCGAGTGGAATTAGTAGCCTATGTCCGCCAAAAATAGTGTAGCTTTCTATTGATAAAATATTTTTTGGAATCGGTTCAGTAGTTCCTTAGATTACCCCTACATATACACAAAAAAAAGCTTGCCTCTATTATATTAGTGTAGATGTAGATAGTGTTGACTATTAAGTACCTACCTACTCAACTTTTACAGTTTTACCAAAAATATATTGAGCATCGGCAGTGTTCGTTTGCGCAGAGAAGCGCAGACCGGTTTCCGACAGTAGCCGAACGTGTGAAAAATCCATATTGTACTTTATTTGCAAGCGCAACTGGCAGAGTAATGCTTGCTATGCATTCTTAGCTTTGTCCCGCTTACACAATTCGTACACTGTGGCGCACGGGCTGACGCTATGTTGCTCCGAAATCGATAAACCAATGAAAGCGCAAGAGTTCAGCGCGCGTAAAATTCTACTTTATCATTGGTAGATCGAAATTTTTCGCACTACTAAAATTGGTCTACTGCGCAGGTACATCGTGGCACAATATATTTTTGGTAATACTATAACTCGATCCGTAGCGAGCGACAGTAAATTTGTTCTAAAAATAAAATCACAGTATTTAAGTTTTTAATGTTTTGTGTGATAATCAAAGGTGTTAATTTGGTCATGCTAGAGCGATTTGACGAATATCAATTCTATATTGCGTATTTTACGAAAAACTGAATAATTATTTTAGCACACCACTTATTTTTATACTTTACCCAATAGGTTTAGCTAACCACTAAAAGTCCTTAAATAGAATTACAGAAATATCCAATTTTTATTAAAAAAAAAAGTATTTTTTTGATTTTCATAGTTCCACAAAAGTAATCTTTCTAACATTTTTGCAACTTGATGTTGGAATAGCTCTTAGTATGAAACAATTAACATTTCAAATATTAATTTTATATTAATTATGATAAGCGAAATAATATGAAATACCTAAACCACACCATTAGCACAACTCTAAACTTTCTAATCTTTTTAAAAATACTTCACAATACATTTTATCTATCTTCTCAGAAAAAACGGGGACAATCCGTTTTCTCAAAAGTAAATATTTTCTGGCTACGCGACTATAAGCAAAGGCTGATCCTTGTTAACACTTATTGCATCACAATGACGGCACACAACAATCTTTGACGACCCTAATATCAAATTAAACGCATTGCGAAACTAAGTCGCAAGCGTTTGATACGCGATGCTGCCTGTGATATGCGACACCCTTTGACCTGCCGACTTGTTTACGTTAAATGCAACCTACTTTTATTTGCTTGCATATTGCATTTATGTTATGCAAAGCACTAGGTAAACGCATCCAAATTTGAATCATGGTATGTTTGAATAAGGATTAAAATATATCTGTAACCGTAAAATAATTCAATACGTTTAAGGTAATGAATAATAACGGGTATTAGATTAACAAAGAATTCATTACCATAATATCAATCTTGTCATGCGCCAATTACGTTCAAAATAGAAATTATTTGTTTTGGTTTATTTGGTTTCCCTGTTAACATAGCAGAATTCTACTACGTCTTTTAATAAATCCGTAGCGTATTGAATCGGAAAATGTAACAATTAAAGTTAAAATTAATTGATTACAACAATTCATTTGTCATAGCTGCGTCGTATTAATTATTCAATCAGGAACGCGGGTCTACATCACGTTATTGAAGATTTTTCATTTGTTCATATAAATCAAAGTTCTGGGGCCCTAGTGAAAAGGGTGTTAAGTCTGAAATAGTCATTTTTCACTAGAGCCAAAAAACAACTGATTTTCGAAAAAAAAATGTAACTTTTCAATGGAAAATGATAAACAAGTACCAAAACTACCGTTGTAAATATGAGCTTTTCCCGCTAATAAGTATAAATGTAACATTGCCCTAATGTTGATAGTTTCTGACATTGGATCAATAAAGAAGGGTACAAGTACTAAAAAGGAATAAATCGTTCATGTATAAGGTTATGACTCCGAAACATACCTTTTTACACAGTATATTGTCTTTGTGTGAGGAGGCACCTCACTATCTTGATCGGCGAATATTTCTAAAAGTCGTCAAAAGTTTGGAACTTTGTCCATATAAACAATAATTTTTATGTAAATGAGAACACATATAAACAAAGAAATATGTAGTTATATGTAAATTTAGGACTTACACTATTATTCACGTTCTTGTTCACTACGTTGTAATAGATAAAGTATTCTTGTATCCTTGCTAAATTGCCGATTATTCTACTTATACCTTTTAGACTCGTAAAAATAGTAAAGCAAATATATCTGTGATACATTTTATTCATGTTAAGATCTGGAGGAAGATACTTCAATGATGTTTGCGAACGACAGTAATGGCTTCCGTAGGCAGGAAAACTCAAAATATGCTGTTTAATTTCTTCAAGTCTTGGCTCGCTTATTGATTTACTAGCGACTTCGTCCACGTAGCATTCCTTGATGAAGCGTCCTTTAGTTACTAATCCAATATGGGTTAATAATCTACAGTAATCTACATGTACACTATCTACTCTACGATAATGTAATGAAGAGGTAAACTTTGTTTGTTTGTATGTAGGGGGTCATCTCTGGAACTACTGAGCCGATTTCAAAAATTCTTTCACACATGTAAAGCTACACTATCCGTGACAGACATAGGCTACTATGACCACGCGAACGAAGTCGCGATCGTCCGCTAGTCTGAAATAAATATAAAGAGGTATTTCATTTTAGCCCTCTGGGTTGGCAACGCATCTGCAATATCCTTGGTGTTGCGAATGTCTAAAAGCGGTGGTGATCACTTACCAACAGGTGACCCACTTGCTTCTTTTCCTTTCTATATGGTATAAAAAATTATTGATGCAAATAATCCTGAGCATCTTGCGAGCCCGGATCGCGAGCGGCGGTATGACGTTAGCACCCAACTCCTATACCCCCCTCCAGCGGGCCTGAAGTGCGGGCTCCATGTAAGCGCGTGCGATGATGCGTCCCGCTGATATAAATACTCTTGAGTAACTTGCGAGACCCGAGGGCGACCAGTATTATAACGTTAGCAAGCGTCCCCCTATCTGTGTTCCTGCTCAAGTGAGCCCAAGAAGCCTAAAGCAGAAAAATACAACCTATCCTTTTGCCAAAATACATCAAGATTTTTTGCTGCTCGTAACGCGTAGAAGTCGTTTAGCGTTGTCCCGTAGGAATTTTGCATCTTTGCGGAAAAATCCGATATTGATCCAAGTTTTCAGCTATCCCCATTCCAAATTTCGTCTAAATCCGCCCAGCCGTTTTAAGGTGCAGAAGAACCGCGCACAACTCATTAATCGTTATCCTGCAAGAACTATGCATATTTACGGAAAAAAGGTATGCTATGTATTAATCCAGGGTAGAGGCGATCTCCGTTTCTCATCCAAATCCGTCAAATAATTAATGAACACTATTAAATAATTAATTATTTAATTATTAGAGCGAAGTTAAATTACGAAATAAAAATGATCCTGTGTTAATCCAGGATGATTAGACCGTACCATTATCGCGATATAGTACTGCAAGTTCATGTACTGAGAAAAACTGTTTTTTTCTGTTGCCCTCTTTTGTTCAAAATCGCCATTTAAAGCATATTTCTGGAAAACTGAGAATTTGTATTCGTCTTTATTAGATGTTGATTATGTGTAGCAAGTTTCAAAAGTCACGCTTCATTTGTTTCTAAAATATAGTTGTATGAAGTTAAGTATTTTTAAACCCTAATTCCACTTTTTTGCTTTTCTGAAAGCGATTTGGAAAAAAGCTGAAACAGGTATTTCTTTATTTTAAATAATAAGTATGAATTCTGAGTTTCATGATTCTAGAACAATCTTTAAAAAAATTTCTATACAAACTTCACCCCCCATTTTTCCCCCTTCTTCCCCTTTTTTTCAATTTTTTTATAGCCTTAAACCTATTCTGGACTTATTTAAACAGATCTGTGAAAACTCCATCTAAATCCGTTCAGCGGCTTTTACGTAATTGGCGTACAAACGAACAAACAAACAAATAAACAAAAAAACAAATTTTTTTTAAACGGTCTTATCGTGTTCAGTTACTCATTTTAAGCCGCCCTGGGTGGTTCTTTTTTTTAAATCATCAATGTACAGACTTTTTGTCTTAACGATTTTTTATTATATGTATAGATAGCTTGGTTTTTTGCCACAGCCTTGCTAAGGTTCTTTATTGAGACGACAAGCAACTAATTTACTGCACACAATTTGAATAAATTTATTTGTTTCGTTCAATGTCTTCATTAGAGAATCTTAGCAAATTTTTATAAATTTCACCTCTTAATTTTAAGTTATAGTAGTTAGAATGAAAACTGTCTCAATCTCTTGCCTTTAGGATTTTTTTTTCAGTTTTTTTATCTTCTACTACTATAAGAGATTTCATGTATTCCACTCTTTTATTATATCGTCCCCTTACTGCTAAAACCGACTAACTGCATCAATGATAGTTTCGAGAAAAACGCATTTAAAGGTTTGAGTGGTACTTTCTGTAACAAAACCCAACATTAATTGAAGTGTTTTTGTGTTTTAATTTAGATGGTTTATCTGTAAGTAAAACAGTATGAGGAAATTTAGCCTATACCCAATATAAGTAGGTAAAATCACGCTTTGATTTAAAAAAGTGGCGCAGATAGTCGGTTTTGCTTGTAGGGTATGTGTAACGTTTCGAAATTAAGCGCCGTTAAAGTATTAAAATGTAACTAGTATGTTTTGTCACTTAGCTAATTTTACAAACTATACAGGTCCAACGGGGCGAAGCGAGATTCTTTGTAACGATTGCAGTTATATTGCTTCTATTCTATTTATAAACAAATTACCATGGAGTTATATTTACAAATCTGACGATTATTTGACTAATAAAGCAACATTGAACATCAGACAAGACAAAGATGACCATTTTAATAACTATTTAACAATAAATACTATGGAAATTAATCCAAAAAGTCCCTTGTAACCACAGGGAGGAATTTAAAACCTAAAAAAACAATAACGTGTCATCGAATAATCACAACAAGGAAGTTTTTGTTCATTATAAGAAAATAAACAGCTCATCTGTATCAAAACCTTATATTTGGCATAATTCAAAATATAACTTTAATAATATTCAACATAGATCGAAATACACGTCCTTACAATAAAATATATTATTATTAAATATCAAAAATAATCATATTATAGGTATATACGCAGGCAAATTATTTAGGTGTGTGTAGGTGATATGCGATAGAAGACGTGTCGCGTACTCTGTGATATCTGCCGTCTTATAGTCATCTTTCGGCGACAGAAACAGACCAGGTAGACGCAGCGTCTCGCAGTAGACAAGTTCGGCCGGAGTGGCGTTTAGGTCTTCCTTCACAGAATTCCCTATCGCTATCCCTAGAGCTTCTGTCCACTGGGTAGAAGAATGGCACATAATGGCTGCCTTGAGCTGTCTATGAAGTTGCTCGATAATCCCGTTCACAGCTGGATGGCAGGCAGTGGTACGAAGATGACGCGCACCAACCATGGACGTGAGAGCTTGGAAGAGGTGGCTCTCGAACTGACGACCACGGTCCGTCGTCACTCGCTCCGGACAACCAAAGCGAGCAAACCAACCAGATACTAGGGCAGCGGCACAGGATTCGGCAGTAATGTCTCTGAGTTGAAACACCTCAGGCCATCGCGTGAATCGATCGATGACGGTGAGGCGGTATCTGTAATCAGAAGACGGGGTAAGAGGTCCTACGATATCGAGATGAATATGAGAGAATCTCGATGAAGGAATATGAAATGAGGAAAGTGGTGTAATGGTATGACGAATGATCTTACTCTGCTAGCATTTCAGGCATTGCCTGGCCCACTCTCTAGAGTCTTTGCGAATCCCTGGCCACACAAATCGCTCCGTGACCAGTCGCACAGTTGTTGAACTTCCAGGATGATGAAGACAATGTAGCATGTCAAAAACTTGCTTGCGGAAAGGTGGCGTGACAAAAGGACGTGGTATCTGCGTAGTCGCAGAACACAGGTAAGCCACTGTCGAATGTAGGCATCTTCTTTAGCTTCACTGTAGAGCCATGAAGGAGCAGGTCTTGCAGCTCAGGATCAATGTCCTGAGATCGTGCAAGAGCCTGGTAATCGATGGATGCAGCTACTTCTTCGACACGAGATAAAGCGTCAGCAACGACATTGTCTCTCCCGGGTAAGTACTTCAGTTCAGTAGTGAATTGTGATATGAAATCAAGGTATCTGAATTGCCTTGGTGAACATTTTTCTCTGTTTGTGGAAAAAGCGAAAGTGAGAGGCTTGTGATCTCTAAACACGACGAAAGGTTTGGCTTGTACCATGTGACGGAAGTACTTGATGGCTTCATAGACGACTAAGAGTTCGCGGTCGTACGGGCTGTACTTCTTCTGCGATGGAGTCAACTTGTGCGAGTAGAATGCCAATGGCTCCCAGTCTTCACCTCTACGCTGCTGGAGAACAGCGCCAAGAGCAACATCAGATGCGTCGGTGACAATTGCTAGGTCTGCAGTAAGATCAGGATGAGCTAGCAGTGTTCTCTAGACAGAGATGACTTGCAGTCTTCAAAAGCCTGGAGCAGCTGTGGAGTCATGTCAACCGGGTGTGTTCCTTTAATCTTCGGCCCAGCGAGAACAGCGTTCAATGGGGCTTGTATTTGAGCAGCATTGGGAACAAAGCGTCGATAAAAGTTGATTATTCCCAGAAAACGTCTAAGTTCCTTAACGGTTTTTGGTGCTGGATAGTCCTGGATAGCGTTGACTTTCGTCTCCAATGGCTTGATACCGGTCGCAGTAACACGGTCTCCGAGGAAAGTAACTTCAGATTTACCAAATGTGCATTTTGAAGTGTTGACCACCACTCCGTAACGTTTCTGTCGCTCGAAGAGTTGACGAAGATGACTTTTGTGATCTTCTAAAGATGGTGAGTAGATCAAAATGTCATCGATGTAGCCATAACAGAAGTCAAGACCTGATAAGACTTCGTCAATGAACCTCATGTGCAGTCTCGATCAAGGTTGAAAGGCGACTAAGTGCGGGGAGGGGCCGCTTACGCGCTCTTAAGCGGTTTTGCCTGTACCATAACTCTGTCGCCGATAGGAGAAACGTTACAATCAAAACCAACTATTCTACGTTTAGTTTGTTTTTGCAGTTGTATATTTTTATCTATGCAATAATTTAATACAGGAAAAAAATACTAAGGGTAGGTTTGATTGTTTTTTCAGACGTCCGAAATGCCATAATTGTTTTATAGTTTACGTCAAAAAACGACTATATATGTTTTAGTCGCTTTATGCAGTAATAAAATTGCTATTTTATTCATTAACATACACTTGGTAGCTTTTGCTAGTTATTTATTTCTGAAAATCACCGATAACCTACCTTAAGCTGGAGGCTAAATCAAGAACGGAGCTTCGTATCAAAAAAGGGGTTTTTGCACCAGATAGAGCTTGGAAAGCATATTCTAACGGTACTTCTAACTCATTTTTGCCAAAAAGGGAGGTTAGTCGGTTTTAGCGGTAAGGGGGCGATATATTTTATCCCTAATCCCCAATAGTAATCAAACACCTTTTTCCTAAAATCTTCTGAGATCCGATCAACGCATTTTAATCTGCATTGTTTTAATGATTTTTGAGACCTAGCGTCATTTGTTTTCTTTTTCATATTTCATAACTTTTTCCTGTATTCCTGCAGCGTTTTTTTTTTATCTTTATATTCTTCTCTTCTTTTTATTCGTTTTTGTTTTTCCTTTTTTTCCACCTATAACTCCTTCTCTTTCCCAAAAACTACACTCATTTTGTTCGTCATCTAAAGCTGCAATTATTATATTTTCTTTATTATTACTTTTCTTTTTCTTTGGATAATCACTTGAACAGGATGAATCTGTATTTGGTATAAATTTGTCACTACTTCCATAACTAAAATCAATCATAGATTGATCAGAATTACTATTATCGGCTACATCAATATTACGTGATTTGCAGCACTGGTACCTTCAATACCGTAATTAGGTTCCAGCAGGGGTGGTTTATCTTGTTGTAGTAAGGGCAAAGTTTGATGTTGTGCAATACAAACGTTTGACGCTGTAGTAAAACTATCTACTTCGTTTAACTCAACTCCTCCGATTGATATAGAAAAACATCGCGAGGAAACCGGCATAAGCCTGCGAAGCAATTGAACGGTGTGTCTGAAGTTACCAATCTACACTGGGCCCGCGAGGGAACTAACGCCCAAGCCTTCTCATTGCGAGGGAAAGCCTGTGCCCAGCAGTAGGACGTATAGGTATTCTAAAGTATATTTTTCTATTTATGATACGTACGTATGGAACAAAAATTTACAAAGCTACTACTATGACTATTTAGTCTGTCTATGTACTGTGAATAACAAATAAGTCACGTAAATAGACACGTTATATGATGAACCAATAACAAGTACAATTGTAAATTTGTAAAATTTAATAGTTGTACCAAGTAAACGTTATAGCCTGCCCTGTGATAAGTTTCGTAGACTTTAGTGATAAATAATCAATTATTTACTATTGCAAATTCAATCTTCACGGTCCTTTTTTGTAAATTTTACCCGTGTAGGTATAGAAAACGTAATTCTACAATACTTTGTGCGTAAGGATATAATTACTTTAAACTACTTTAAAAGTACATCAGTTCAAATTCAAATTATGCGATAAAATTGTGTAAAAGGGTATTACTCGTCGCTTTGGTAGCCAACCTCTCCACTCCGCAGCACGACGTCCATTGTCGACCGGCGGAGCGGGAAGCGGCCTAGAGCGTTCCCCTCTCCCCTGTGTCTCTATTACGTGTAAATCATAATTGTACCTACCCTATTTTAAGAAACTAAAACCCTACACGCTTTTTAAAATTACACCTGAACCCAGATACACTAACTAAACTTCGTTTTAATAGTGTGTATAACAACATAACATCGGTTAAAAACAAAAATATATAAAAAAATATTGTGTAAAAAGTAACCACTCAACTAACTACTTATTGCACGTTGTGAAAATGAAATTTTTTCAACAGTGAAAAACGTCATGTCAAGATTTCTAGCGGTTATCAGTTTTTTCTTAAAATAAATGGTATTTTAACTCGTTTTACCTCCTATAAATAGGAATATAGCGACGTGAAAAAAAATACATCAAGTGTTATAACATCCCGATGTACTTTTTAGCGCTGACTTATATCCTTTTAACAAACGAAGGTCCATGTTTTAAAAGGATTATGTTATACCGTTGTACACCAACATATGCAGTTTTTTTTCTGATTTCAACCATATATATAACTTAAAAACCGCCTATTTACACTTAACCCCCTTTTCACTAGAGCCCCAGAGTTTACTTGGTAAGGCGTTGGGGAATCCGTGTGTCTATGACGACCGGTAGCACATGGAGGATCCTACAAGAGTCACGTTACAAAACCTGATCATCTTTGCGATGTGTTGTTGTAAATTGAAATTAAAAATTGAAATGAATAATAATAGGAAAATCCTTGTGCGCTAAGCGGTCGATAGCCCTTGGAGATTCCACCTATACACGTAAAACGTGGCCTTAAACCGGGGTTCAGCACCCTGGGGGTCGCATCATGTCTGTGGAGTCTGGCCAACTTTGCAGGCATGTTGTGTGTACACGTAAAACGTGGCCTTAAGCTGGGGTTCAGCACCCTGGGGGTCGCATCATGCCTGTGGAGTCTGGCTCGCTTCACAGATATATTTTGTTTAAACACCATAGTTAACCGGTCTGTGCACGGACAGGAGCGCTATGTGACCGTAAGGGTCAGACTTGCACTGGAATTTGTGTTAAGCTATTGTTTTTCATTCCCACTCCAATGATCCGCTATCGATTAGAAATATTGTTTTATTATGCAACACAGACTGAGGTCAGATTGGTCCAAAATCTTAAGCGAGATTTAAATAATAATATCATAAGAAGTAGGGGTGTAAGGTGGGGGTAGGCACGCTTGGGTTTGCGGCGCTGATTTAAAGGCTTAGGGGAGACCGGGTACAAAAGTAACGGCGGGTCGAAAGTAACAATTGCTCTGTAGGTGTATCCAACAGTCGGAACACCGCTTCGCTGCCGTCAGGTGGAAGCCAGTGGCGCCACCCTCACTTGCATTTAGTCGCCGCGCGCGCCACGCGCTGTTAGGTTGTGCTAGAGGACGCTACGTGATTTTACAAATCAAAAGTATTTTTTTTGACGTTTACTTATTTAATGTTTATGTAGTATCAAAAGGATGATACTAAAATGAGTATTTGCATATTAACTCTTGATTACATTGATTTTACAGTGTTTTAATTCGTTTTTGTCTACTATGTTCCGTTTTAAGGTTACCTTTAATGTTTTACCAAAGACGTGGTAGGGTACAAAAGCAACATAGCCCTACGGGTACACAAGTAACATGTTACTTTTGTCCCCGTATTGATTTACTTGCGCAATCTTTTTATGTGTGTTTATTTTAACAGAATGCCGCGACTACGCATAAGAAAGACCGCACGAGGAACTACTGATATGGAAGTGTACCGAAAAGCGTCTGAAGACCATTTCAAAGATGGTAAAAAAATTAGAGACCTGGCAAAAAAATATAATGTTTGCCATGTGACATTATATAGGTTTCTAACAAAATTAAAAGGAGGAAATGCTAACGCAGTTGTTGGCTACCGTTGCGTCAACCGTGTTTTTACTATTGATGAGGAAAAAAATTACAGGACTATTTGATCGAGTGCTCTGGAGTTTATTTTGGATTGTCTCCATCTGAAGTACGTAAACTGGCATACGAGTTGGCGATTAAAAATGGAAAAACATTTCCTGAAAAGTGCATGACACTCAAATGGCGGGTAAGGAATGGTTGATTGAATAATCTGATGAGGAAAAATTATTATTATATAATAATTGATCTCATTACATAGAGTAAGAATAATTCCTAGCAAGAAGTTAACATTTTTGATTAGTTTTCAAGAATTATATAATTTTTGAGCATTTAAAATGCAAAAGTTAATTTGTGTTATTAATACAAAGTCTTCTAATAAATAATTTGTTGATTTAATATTGCATATCGTATTTATTACAAACCCCTTTATCCTGTTACTTTCGACCCACAACGTGTTACTTTCGGCCTGACAACGAGGTCGAAAGTAACAACTGACGATTTTTTTTTAAGTCTCTGTTTTTCATACAAAATACACAATAACTATGTAAATCAAGACACTAACCTAAAGAACACGAACTGAATTTATATATGGCTATATTAATTTCATCAAAATGATAACACCTAACGAGAAACCAAGATAAAAACACAAAATGTTACTTTTATACCCGGTTTACCCCTACCTCTGCCCAGACCGAACAGACGCGTCCACGTCGCCCTCGGCCTGCTGACGTACGGGCTCGAGGGCGAACCCACTTTCCTCCTAGTGGGTCGCACACCCTGGAAATGCTGCGGTCATAACGGGCGCCGCTATATTTACCAACTACCCCGGACCGTTTTTCAGCAGCAAAGTGTGACGGGCAAAATCCGGGATGGCACTCCCACCACCCGGATAACCCTCTTCCCTAGTTTCCTATGATCCCATACATCCTATAACATCCATTACCCAACCTGATTTCCCTCACCCTCCCAATGTCCCATTCCCCCACGGTTCCGCCGAGAGTAGTAGGTGACTCGGTGGACATTACTGCCTACCTGTGTGTTTCCTGCACAGTCGAGCGCTGTACGCAGTGATGAAGGAGTCCTGGAGGGTTAAGTCAAACGGAGTCGGGGTTAGTTACTCCGGGAGACAACACGCCCTCTTTGGTCTGGATTTCAGGCTAAACGGTAGCCCCGTAGCTAGCCACTGCGGGAAAATGGACACGCGTCCCGTACGGTTGAGGAGGTACGGTCCGCAGGCGAGACGCGGGGGGGGGGGGTCCTCCAGGAGGACCACGGGAATCGGCCATGCTGACGGGGCAAGGGCATCTGGAGCCACTGGGGGGGAAATTGACCTGTTTTCCCCTCAGCTGCATGTCTGCAGCCCCCAATGTCGCGCAGGAAACCCGACCAACCGCGTCTATATCTCTTGGTTAATCCGGATGCCATACGTGGCATCCCCAAAAGTGCGGGCTCCAAGGAGAGTGGGAAGCTCGAGAGATGAAGAAAGGACTACAATGGATAAGTATCAAGGATCGCCATTTCTAACCACTGACACTACACCTGCAGGTGCTGGAACCCCAGTGCCTACAGACAACACAAACACACATAAACGGGACGGAGGTGCGGCTAACCCGTGTGCCCAACCCGATCACACAGCCACAGCTAGGAGGGACTGGTGCTGTAGCCACAGTGGCACCCTCTCACAGTCGTGCCTTCAGGGATGCGCAGCTGCCCCTGAGGAGCACAAATACACACCGACGCGGGGGGGGGGGGGGAGTGTTGTTTCCACAGTGCCCTCACACTTACACACACTGCATGCTTAGTATTAAAGTGACCCATTTCTGAATAATACACGTCCCAAAATATCACCTTAATTAAAAGACATAGGGTTTCATTTTGGAAAATATCATATTCAGAATTGAGTCGGTTTAATTCTAAGGGTGCGACACGTTTCGTGCAGGGCCAACAAACCGCCCCGGTGCCTGTGCAGCCGCCAGGTGCTCCCACAGCCCCGGCGGCGCAGGCGGTAGCCAAGGCCCCAGGCCAACCGGTACCGCGCCCTGCGCCACCGGGTGCAAAAGGGAAAGGGAAAGGGAAGCACCCGCAGGCTCGAGCTTCTGTGAAGAGGGGTCGTCTCGACGAGATCATATCTCCAAGAGGCGAAGCCAAGAAGCAGAGGCTCGAGCAAGAGGGGAAAGCCTCGAGAATGGCATATGCGGAAGCGCTTAAGGCTGACCTGTTGGTCGCTGTTACCACAGTAACCACAGGCCACCTTAGTCCGACGCTAGCCAAGGAGGTTGTGCAACAAATTCAGGCTCACCTCTTGCGGGATGCGGATCAGCCCAGAACCAGCAGCAGCCCGGCCGGCCCCGTGTTTCGAGGCAAGCCGTACGTTGCTCAAGGGGTCCTCCGACTGTGGTTTGCCAACCAAGACACCCTCGCGTGGCTCAGGCGGTGTGTGGGGGCCGTCACTCTCTCAACGGGAGAGAAGGTGGTCGTCAAGCGCCAGTCGGAGGTACCGCGCAGGGTGCGCTGTGGTATTCTGCTACCGGGCGTGTGGGAGAACTTTGGCGCAGTTGCGCGTGCACTCCGGTTCCAGAATCCATGGGCGGAGATCGACAGTTGACTGCTCCACAAGGCGGACAAACAGGCCACGGAGACGTTCGCGGTAGGCAACATACCCGAGACGATTGTGCAGCCCCTGATGGAGAACGAGCGCCGACTTGGCTTTATAATGGGTTCGGTGTACGTGAAGTTCCAGGGGCCCAAGGGCAGGTATGTGGAGTACCCGCCACCGAAAGACGCTGTCTCCCTCGAGAGGGACAGAGACGAGACAGAACCCGAACCCATGGACACAGTCAAAGGGACCGAGGCACACACCGACCAGGACACGGTAGTGCCCGGGTCCCAGCCCTCAGAGCAGAACATTCTCCTCTCCGACAAGGACGAAGAAGAACTTCTTCGAGACCAGTCGGCGGGTGGGGAGGAATGCGCGCAGGGGTTAGACAAGTTGGCCATCGGCGAGGAGTATGAGGACGGGACGACGACGGAGAAGGACGACGCCGATGGCGGTACCCCCTTCTCCAGTCTGTAACGTCCTTCAAGCCAACCTCCACCACAGCGAAACGGCGACGGCTCAGTTACGGAAATGGTTGGAGGTCAACAACACAGCCCTAGCATTGATCCAGGAGCCGTGGGTCAGGAGGGGCACTGTCTGCGGTCTCCGTAACATGGGAGGTAAGCTAATTGTGGACACAGGTCCGGATAATCCCCGGACCTGCATTTACGCCAGCAGGAACATACAGGCGCAACCTTTAGCGACCTTTTGTTCCAGAGACCTGTGCGCCATCAAAGTGCACGGGGCGTGAAGCACGAGCCTGAGGGAGGTGCTCATAGCCTCGGTGTATATACCAGAGGCAGATGACCCACCACCACATGACATGACGAGGCTGGTCAGCTACTGCGAGGAGGCTCGAACTCATCGTGGCCACGGACTCAAATGCGCACTACGCCCTCTGGGGAATGAAGACAGGTAACGACAGAGGTAAGAAACTTGTTGAATACCTTTTTACAACAGATCTAAACATACTAAACACAGGATCGGAACCTACATTTGTAAACCAACGAAGCAAGACAATCATTGACTTGACACTAGCGACAAGAGGCGCATCGAATAACATCTCAAACTGGCATGTATCAAAAGAGACATCATGCTCAAACCACAGATGGATCCGGTTCGACATACAGGTAACAACTCCTGAGATAGCCCCCAAACGGAACCCGAGTAGAACTAATCGAGCGCAATACACGAAGCAGGTGAGCACAGCCATAGCGCAAACTGAGGTTCCACCCAGGCTGGGGGATTCTCAGGAGATAGAAAGACAGGTGCGTACCCTTACGGAAATCATCATAAACAATTACCATCAGACATGCCAACTATCCATCCCGCCAGCTAGTTGCAATGGCAAAATCAACTGGTGGGGACCGGAGCTGGAGAGACTCAGGCAAAGGACAAGGCAACTATTTAACAGAGCGATGAATACAGGTACCGACCGGGACTGGGATAGCTATAAGGCCACCAAATCCAGGTACAAAAAACGTCTCAGATACAAGAAGTCGTGCTCATGGCGCACATTCTGTACCAACATTGAAAATAATTCACAGGCTAACAGGGTAAGGAAAGTTCTCTCCAACCAAACAACAGTGATTCTAGGATCCCTACGTAAGCCAAACAACACTCTTACCAGCTCACCAGAGGAAACGGAACGTGTCCTGGTTCAAACGCATTTCCCGGACTGCGAAATATCGCAACTGGTTAGCTGGACAGACGAGGTAATCACTCCGACAGAGGAGGAGTGGCAACAGACAACGGAGGTAATTAACTTACAAAAAACACTCTGGGCCATCAACAGCTTTGACTCCTTCAAATCACCCGGGGTGGACGGCATCTTCCCCGCCCTGCTCAAGTGGGGTGGAGAGGACCTCGTCCGATGGATCGCCGTCATCCTGAGATCATGCCTTGCGCACAGATACGTGCCGAAAGGATGGAGAGAGGTCAAAGTAATTTTCATACCAAAGCCAGGTAAAAGTGACTACTCAGACCCGAAAGCCTTCAGACCCATCAGTTTGACCTGGTTCCTGCTGAAAACCCTGGAGAGGCTATGTGATAGGGACATACGGAAGAGGGCCCTGACACGCCTCTGCACCCACAACAGCACGCCTACAGTCAAGATAAATCCACTGAATCTGCCCTGCATGCAGTGGTCACCAAGGCGGAGGAAGCTGTCAAGAACAAAGCCGTGTGTCTAGGCACCTTCATAGACATCGAGGGAGCCTTCGACAAGACCAAATTCAGCAGTATAACAGCAGCACTGGTAAGACACGGCGCGAGCACAGTCATGATCCAATGGATCCGGAACATGCTAAGCAAGAGAAGTATAAAACTCGAAGCAGGCAAAACACAATAAGCGGTGGTGGCGAAGGGATGCCCCCAAGGGGGAGTTCTCTCTCCATTACTATGGAACATGGTGGTGAACGATCTGATCACCACGCTTAACAACAATCACTACAACGCAGTCGGCTACGCTAACGACATAGCAATTCTAATAAGCGGGAAAGTCTCAGGTGTAGTATGTGATGTCACCCGCTCGGCACTGGAGATCGTGGAACGCTGGTGCAACCAAAACGAACTGTTGGTTAACCCGAAAAGGACCGTAATGTTCACCAATAAACGCATTCTAGGAAATTATCGAATTCCCAGACTGTTCAACACGGAACTCCAGCTATTAACAGAAGTTAAGTATCTAGGGGTAATACTCGACTCAAAATTAAAGTGGAGTTCACACTTAAACAACAAAATAGACAAAGCTACAGTCGCATTCTGGCAATGTCGTAGAATGGTAGGTAAAACCTGGGGTCTCAGTCCGAAGATCACTCTATGGCTATACCAGTCAGTCATACGACCAATGATAAGCTACGGCGCGGTGGTTTGGTGGCCACGACCCAAACTATCCACTGTCGAAGCTAAACTACAACGACTCCAAAGACTGGCCTGCATGGCAGCCACGGGATGCATGAGGACAACACCAACTGCAACCCTGGAAATACTACTGGGCCTGCCACCGCTGCATCTCTACATAAGACAGGAGGCAGCAGCTACGGCGGTAAGTCTCGCTAAACTTAATCTCTGGAGGTCGGCCGGGGTTCCTCACACCGAAATCCTGGTGGAGGTAATAGGTAAGGAACCACTCACTCATAGGGGCGCTGACCGACAGAATACCCAAACAATTTGTCTTCGACAAAAAATACAAGATCCAAATGTACGAGGAACCAAAGGAGGGCCTCAATCCCAGGGAGCTCAGGATCTTCACAGATGGCTCTAAAACTAAGACAGGTACTGGATCGGGAGTCTTCTCAGAGGACTTAAACGTACACATTTCAACGCCGCTAGGAGCCCATAGCACGGTTTTCCAAGCCGAA
Source organism: Ditula angustiorana (assembly GCA_963691745.1). NCBI lineage: Eukaryota > Metazoa > Arthropoda > Insecta > Lepidoptera > Tortricidae > Ditula > Ditula angustiorana. Next base: position 13,733,628 of record OY829471.1, read on the forward strand.
TGCATGGGCATAATAACGGCAACGCATGCAATCGCCTCTAGGAAGGTAACGGATTTCCCCATTCGCATACTTTCCGACAGCAGATCAGTTTTACAAGCTCTACAGAGCAACACAGTCACCTCGGGACTAATACTTGAGTATCACCGGGCATTAACAGAGGTATGTAGGAACAACAGCATGACCCTGCAGTGGATTAAAGGACACAGCGAGTCACGTGGCAATGATGCGGCAGATCTGCTGGCAAGAAAGGGCTCGGAGACGACGGTGGAGGGCCCCGCGCCCTTTCTACCAGTCCCGTTCACCTGGGTACGTAACAGACTACACCAAAACACTAAGGAAGAGCACCAGATATTCTGGTCTAATCTAGACACCTGCAGGCAGACCAAGGAAGCCATCCAGACGATCAACCTCGGACCCGTAAGGAGGCTTCGACACCTGAGGAGACCGCAACTGCGGCTCTTGACAGGAGCCATCACTGGACATGCCCTCTTTAACAAACACTTATTCACCCTAGGTGTCACGGACAGCCCCCTGTGCAGAGCCTGCATGGAGGAGGAGGAGACAGCTGCACATGTCATTTTAAAATGCCCTGAAGTAGCAAGTTACCGGGCACAGTACCTCGGTACCCCGGGGTCACTTCCACTTCCAGAGATCATCGGCAACATTAAGGGTCTGCTAGGCTTCTTGGAAGATCTGGGTTGGCAAAAGTAGTGCCACCCATTCATCACGCAAAATAGGCGCTTTTTACAAGCCGTCGAGTTGCGGAAACCAGCCCGCGAGAATCTATAACCTATGACCTATCATGAGAAGTAAAGTCAGAGCTACTTACTTAAATTTTGACAGTTGCGCTATATTAATAAAACGGATCGCTCACGTATTTTTACGTCGAGAAATGCCCGACATGTTTGTTTCGGACCAGTCCGTGGTCCTTAATCATGAGCCCCCGCGGCGGTGGCGCGACGACGACTGCGTACCGAAGCCCTGACAGCTCGGCTGCTCGGCGCGGGCTCCGGCGGCGCACAACTACCCTCGTTTGCTTCATTATTTTTAATGTCAAATATAGGGTTACACACTACACTAACCACATCACTCTCTAAAAGCTCGGACACACCCGCCTCCGACGTAGTACTCAACACCGTTTTCCAGCTGGATGGCACCGACCATCCACTATCACGATTAAAATTCGGATGACGTCCAATTTCAATAGCCTCCCGTACTTTCCGCGGCACAAAAACTTTCCCTCGCCAGTACGGACACCTTATCGAAACGGATAAAATGCGTGGAATCCGAATTTAAAGAATGTTCCGTCACTGCCGAAGCCTGACTGTCCTGTTTTTTCAAACTACGTATGTGCTCCGATAACCTTGTGAATATGTTTCGGTCAGTCTCACCTATATACTGTAAGCTTGTATGATTTTTGTTGAATAATAATAATATAATTTTTGCCACAGGAGCAGGGAATCATGTATACCCCGGGGACATTCAGAGCTTCCTTATCCTTTGGTGAGCGCACCAACTGCCTGAGCTGCATGTGAGGTCGAAAAATCGTCTTGATGCCATATCCAATATTGCTTGATGCAATATTGGATATAATATATGTATATATATTGCAGTTGCGCTATGTGACCGTAAGGGTAAAACTTAAACCGGACCTGATCAATCCAACGCAAGTTATGTTAAGATTTGTTTCTCATATCTACTCCAATGTTAAGCTATCGCTTAAAAGATACTGAGCATTCTAACCCACTTGCGTCGGGTATTAAAATCCACAAAACCTATTGGGCATTCTAGACCATGAAAGTGGTCTAGAATGCCCAATATTTTACTACTGGCGCCTTTACACGAAGAAGCTGCAACGACAGTCAATCGCCATGGTACTCACAAAGTCTTTATTTACAAAGATTTAACGACAGTTTCGCACGTCTTTGTACGTCAAGATTTTGTGAGAAAGTCACTACAGCTACCTTATGCCGGTCCTATTAAAGTAGTAGAAAGGTCTGAAAAATATTTCACTGTCGACGTAGGTGGGAAATGTGTTTCTATATCGGTTGATAGGTTGAAACCAGCATACATCTTAGCTGATTCAACTGTTGCTACTAAAACGTCGTCGACCGTCCCTGCTATTCTCCCAGCAGTTCCGCCGGAAACCCGGACATCACGTCTTGGTCGCCGGTTACGTTTCCCTGACTTTTATCGACCCTAAAGGTCTCCGGGCTGGTGTGGCGACTGTATGTTTGTTTCGCTTTAAATAGGATAGTTTTATTATGTGTAATAAACGGACCCAATTTATTGTAGAATCTTAGTTTGGGCCGTCTATCGTAATGTTGTTACTTTTATTGATATTTAGATTTTGTCTTGCCACGCCGCTCGGCGATGCGCGCCCGCGCAGCGATATAACCAGTTGCATACGTTCGGTAAACTTCGGTACACTCCGCGCGCGAGCGCCGAGCGCGCTTTCGTGTGTTTTCAGTTTTGCCGCTTAGTTGCGATTTTACCACTGTCGATGCAGGACGCTGCGCTCGCGCGCCGCTCGACCTAACGGTACTTTGCATACAAGACGAATGCTTTATTCGGTTTGCTTTTAGCGCTGCTTATATTAGCAAGTTGTTTAGTTTAGAAATAATTATACTCTGTTGTGTTGCTTCCTAAGCTTTGCGGTGTGCAGTGCTTAACTTTCTTCTATTCCTTCCGCTTGTAACTTTCTGTGCTTTTTCTTCCGTAACTATTGGTGTTGTATTGTGTGACATTATAATTTATACGCGTGAAACGTGTTAGTTTTACTTTTCTCCTGCTAGCGCGTACCCACATATTGTTTTGTAATGGGACTGAGCACACACATCAAAGCAATACATTTGAAATAGATAAAGATTCGTTAGATGAGGAAGGACTTGTCTCCTATTTGGATACTAGATCTTGCTTACCCCCAACCGGAGGAGTGGAGGTTTGCTAGAGAAGTTAAAGAGGTTGTTTTTTATTGCGAGCTCATTCCCTGAAAACATGTTTGAACTTGATTTTACCAATACTTTTGATAAAATACTCCAACCATGTATGAGATATTCTAACCTAGACCGCTTTATCACTACGAAACGCGACCAAATATTTTTTCAGTTTTTGTGCATTAAGCTCGTACATACTGATACTTTAATCATTATCATCATCTCAGCCACAAGAAGTCCACTGTTGGACATAGGCCTCCTCCATGGATTTCCAAAGTGGCAATCATTTTTTTTTTACTGATACTGATACTTTAATGCCACGTCATATTCAGCCATTTCGGTTATCATTTTTTTGACAACGATCAAGGGTCTTTAAACGAGCTGAACTTCGAAACGCGACCAAATATTTGTTCAGTTTTTGTAGTTTGTTGAGTTCAACTGGTACTTACTCTATGTACTTGATTCAGTCATTTTCATTATCGTTTTTTTTTTGGGAACGATAACTGGTTTTGCAGGCGTCGTTTATCGATAACGCAACCACTTAACGCAGGCAGATCGACATATTTGGCATCACGGAGTTGCCCTTTATCTTGTGAACTTAAAATGAAAAATGAAAAATTTATTTTGCAAGTAGGTATAGGCTCTTTTTCATGTCTGAATCTACTAGCGCTTCGGAAAATGGAAGATACTGCTGAGAAGAAACGCCGCAAGAAACTCAGCAGTTTATTTTTTCTCTTCTCTTTTAAAAACAGATTACAGTGCAATTTATCACAATAGTACATAGCATACACAAGTTACATAAAAAATATAACTTAGAATCAGCCACATTGGTGATCGTTGCCAAATTTGTCGTGACCTCCTAGTCTATAAGTTAAAACTTCTTTAATTGTTGTGATTTCGTAAAAATGGATGCACCGTGTAAGTTTATCAAAACGCACAAAAATAAAGATCTCTTGCTAGTAAACGTTTTCTGTATAACATGTTAAACAAACAGTGCAATAATACATTCTACTGGTCTTGCATCAGGAAAAAATCTTCGAGTTGTAGTTCTGCGATAATTACAAAAAAGGTTGGTGATCAACATTTTATGAGTAACATGAACAATATTTGTCATATCCATGAACCTGATCGTGTTCCTGCGCAAGCATATACTTTGCGAGCTGCATTGAAAAGAAGAGCAGAACATAGTCTTGATCAACCTGGACAAATAGGTAATACAAAAAAATATGCAAGACGTACCCTCTACATCGGCTCCTTTTATGCCATCGAAAGCCGCTATGCGAATGGTTGTTAACAGAGAACGTGTTCGAAACAAGCCAAAACTTCCAAAGGGCTTAAAAGATTTTACCATATCGGATGAATTAGCTGAAATTGAAGGGGATTTTTTTTAATTGGATATTTCAGTGATGAAGATGTTGGTACTGTTGTTGTATTTAGTACTAAACAGAATTTACGTCTTTTGCATCTATCGAAGTTTTGGATAATGGATGGAACATTCCAGTGTTGTCCAGAATTATTTTACCAACTGTACTCGGTACATGGACTTGTTGGCCAAAATGATGCGACAAATCAAATACTGCCGTTTGTTTACGGATTATTTTCAAATAAAGGAGAACGATTGTACGTATTTTTTTAAGAAATCATTCTGAGATACATACACAATGAACTTCATTAGTTCATAATTACTGATTTTGAATTAGCACCTATAAGAGCCTGTGAAAGGATTATCCCCAGTGCACAACATAAATGCTATTACTTCCACTTATCGCAAAATATTTGGAAGCATATTCAAAATGACGGATTGGCAAAAAAGTACACCAGCGATTGTGAATTTGCTCATAAAATGCGACACCTGGCAGCAGCGTTGGCTTTTTTAATCCATCTGAAATACCAAAAGCGTTCGAAATTGTTCGTGACCAAATCATTCCTCGAGAAGCAGGGAAAGTAAAAGATTGGTTTTTTAAAGTTTACGTTGGTGGAACATACACACGAGTGCCAAATAAATCCAAAAATAGTACGCAGACTGTTGAGAAGGTCGCCACCTATATTTTCGCCGCGAATGTGGTCATTTTCGGATTGCGTTAATGCAAACATTCCAACAACTCAGAACGCCATTGAAAATTGGCACAACCGTTGGAACAGCCTCCTGAATAGAAAAAAGATGAACTTTTACAAAACATTAAAATAATTAATTAAAAAGCAGAAAAACACGACATTTGAAGCAGCAAGGATATCTGCAAATATAAAAATTTCAATTTTTTACCCTATTTAATTTAATATAGCGAACTGGTATTTGATTTTTATTATTAATTCGAGCAGTTTCGCGACTGTAAAACACTATTCCTTACGACACGTGTTTTGTTTTTGAAGTTCAAGCTGATAATTTAAAATTTAACCGCTTTTGATGCGTGAAAGACGGCTGAAGCATCAAAAGTGGTCAATTCTTAAAATTAGTACCTTGAACTATCAAAAGCGAAACACAGTAACATAAAGAAGAGGGTTTTACAGTCGCGAAACTTCTCTATTGGATAAAAACAACAACAACAACAAATACTCTTTATTGATTCACACAAGTAAACAAAATAAAAGAACACACACAGGGAAATTTACATCATTGAAAAACTCACACACATCATTGAAACTTACATCATTGAGTCACAATAAATTGAAAACTGCGAAAAAGTTGTTATTCTCTCTTCGAATAAAGCGCCTTACCTAAATGCGATTGATTTATTTATATTGGTGATGTACACAACAAGGGCCAATTTTTTTGCTGCAAATATTTAATATTATTTGTTAATTTTTTTCTTGATAATTGTACGGTGTGCTACCGTACAGTTGTTTCGCTAACTTTGCGTCCTACATATATCATTAGTCACATCGTCTATAAAATAACTTGAATAGTAGATTTTAACTGCATTCCAATATACAACGTCAACGTCAATATATAGTAGTCATGGCAGAATCGATGAAAGACCTTAGCACGATGCTCGAAGACCTCAATCGGGTTTCCCAACGGGTGGGCCTTAAGATGAACATGGACAAAACGAAAGTCATGTCGAATGTCCATGTGGTGCCCACCCCAATAGCAGTAGGAAACTCAACTCTCAAAGTTGTTGACGAATACGTCTACCTAGGACAAACAGTCCAACTAGGCAGGTCCAACTTTGAGAAAGTGGTTAATCGTCGAATCCAACTCGGCTGGGCAGCGTTCGGGAAACTGCGAAATGTCTTCTTGTCCAATATACCTCAGTGTCTGAAATCCAGAGTGTATGATCAATGTGTGTTACCAGTGATGACTTATGGCACTGAAACGTGGCCACTTACTATGGGCCTTATAAGAAAGCTCAAAGTCACGCAACGAGCTATGGAGAGGGCTATGCTTGGAGTTTCTCTGCGTGATCGAATCAGAAATGAGGAGATCCGCAGACGAACGAAAGTAACCGACATAGCCCAGCGGATTAGCAAGTTGAAGTGGCAGTGGGCACATAGCACGGAGAACTGATGGCCGATGGGGTCGGAAAGTTCTCGAATGGCGGCCGCGTATTGGCAAGCGCAGCGTAGAACGACCAGCCACAAGATGGTCCGATGACCTCATACAGGTGGCGGGAAGGCGCTGGTTGCATGCTGCTTCCAACCGGCCACTTTGGAAATCCATGGAGGAGGCCTATGTCCAACAGTGGACTTCTTGTGGCTGAGATGATGATGATGATACAACGTCAGAGATATTCGACCTAGCTGTACTTAATAATTGTAATTTTCTTAATAAACTATTCACTTTGAAGTGACGGGTTTAACTTGAAGAACATACGTTCACAGGAGCATTACTGAAACTCGGTACACGCTCCCACATAAATAGTCCTTCGAATCTATCGGGTATTTTGAGTGTTTGTGGCTCTGTTACGGTAGCGAATCGGTTTGTTGGCCTCCCACAAGCGGGTCTCACCAGCGAATTGAGATGGCGCACATATCGTGACGGGAGTACATGCATACGGGATACCCACCTTAGCGACCGCATCAATTTACGAGATAGATTGAGGAAGATCGCGGAAACTTCGTTATCTTCGTGCGTCGCGAACCAGCGCTTGCGGATCAACGGTCTGCATATCTAAATAACTACGGCTAACTGTCCGTTAACGAATTCGGCAAATTAAGGACATCTCGCAACTTAAGTCAACAGCGGAAAAATCGACAACTATAACCTACTTAAAACATGTCGCTTACGGGGAAGATGCAGTTCGAAAAAAACAGCCGTGCATCTTCACCAAACAGCCCCAACTGGCCAAACCTTATTCAAGGTCAAAAAATGTGCTTTGAAGCTATCAAGACAATTAAAACCAATTTGAAAAAGGATGGCCCTTCTCGAAAAACTTCGGAATACCTAAGCAAACGCAAGGTAATAATGACTTGTTACTACAGATGGAAGATAAGGAGAGCGAATACTTCAAGGATGACATCTTTAACAAAACGAAAGCGATGTATGACGCGATCAAGCAAGAAATAATGACCGCACAACTTGCGATATCTCTTGGGATACAATCAGCAACCCCACGGAGGATGGAGGGAGCAGGACCATCCCAGGGTATTCCCCTAGTGGATTTAGTAAAAAATCAGGCTGACGTTTCGAACGGGGGCGGGGGCATCTTATCGCAAGAGAATAAAGCCCTTTTGCGTCAACAACTTTTAAACTTCAACGCGTTAGAGAGAGCGGTGTCAAAAATAAACTTAGGAAGCATGGATGAAAAATGGGAGTTAGAAGATTGCCTTAACATCTTAAAAACACGATGGAACGCCATAGACAAACTTCATTGGGAGCTGAATTTCGGACTGGGCGGATCTATAGCTACCTACGAGAGAGAGTATCTTAAGTGGGAAAACACATACAACACGCTTAAGAAAAACCTTAGCAAGAAGATATGGGCAAATGCGCACTACCAAAAATCAACACCCCAGATGGACCTACCCGAATTTGAGGGAAATTGTAATACATGGGTGTCTTTCCGGGACCTATTTATAGAAACAGTGCACAATAATCCGCTCTTATAAAAGTCTCAGAAGATGCAGCACCTTAAGGCAAAACTGAAGGGAGAAGCCGAAAAACTTATCCAGCATTTAGCGCGGAGAACTATGAGTCCTGCTAGGAAATAATACAACATCGCTACGAAAACAAAAGGCTATTGTTTTCATCCTACGTGAATACTCTTCTTAGTATTCCAGCTATACAACAACCGACTTCATTTAACATTAAAAAGATGCACGATACTGTTAAGGAGTGCGTAAACGGATTAACAAATTTGGGACTCGACATATCGACTTGAGACCCTCTTTTCATTAATTTATTGCTGCCGAAACTCGACACGACGACCTACAACGAATACACTCATAACCTGGAAGACCCAAGGGAATTACCAAAACTACGGGAACTAATCGATTTTCTGGAAGCAAAATTCATTGCCTTTGAATCAATAAAGCAAAACCAAGGACAACAAAGCGGCTATAAACAAGACCTTTTTCCGAAGAAACATGGAGGACTCTGGCAACCGAAACCTCTGCAAAGAAATTTTCATTTGCAAAACAAGTTCAATGACACGAGGGCTTCGAACTACAAAAAGCCTGAAATGTAGATAAAATCACATTATACTACATTTAAAACGTGCCCACTCTGCAAAAAGAGTCACGTTTTAATGTATTGCAATATGTTTTTAAACATGGATGTCGCAACTAGAAACGAGAACGTCGCAAAATTGCAAGTATGCCGGAATTGCTTATTTAGCCATAATGGAAAGGAATGTACATCAAGCAAGAATTGCAAATTTTGCGATAGAGGTCATCATACACTACTTCATAAAGAAAATTTGGAAAATTTTAAAGGTCAACGACACCCTACACAACAGCCTACAACTTCAGCTAACAGTTCGGCAAATCACGTTAACAGTGACGATCAAGAAGTCCTGTTGACGACCGTCAAACTGATGGTTAACAATATTGAGGGCAAGTACGTGACTCTACGAGCACTACTGGATCAGGGATCGCAAGTCTCCCTCATAACGGAAAATGCAGCTCAACGACTGAGACCACCCAGACGCCGATTGAGTGCGGTCGTTTCTGGAGTCGGAGAATCGAACGGGAATAGTAAGGGGTGCATATTGATTGAATGCAAATCCATTCATTCCGATTTCTCCTTTAATACGGAAGTCCTTATTATGAGGAAACTTATCAACAATCTTCCAAGCACAACATTAACAAAAACTAAATGGCAACATTTGGACAACCTGAAACTAGCAGATCCAGAATTGTATGTGTCAGGACCTATTGACATATTACTGGGAGCAGACGTCTATTCCAGGATCATTGAGGAGGGTGTACTGAAGCAAGATAACAACTCACCGGTGGCGCAGCATACCAAACTTGGCTGGATATTATGTGGAAATGTGAAACTTTTAACTACCTAGCAATGCTCAACGAACTCGAAAACTTGAACAGATTTTGGGAATCTGAAGAAATCGGCAGGTCTCTGGAACCAACTGAAAGTGACAACTACTGCGAAAATTACTACATACAAACTACGGAAAGGCTAAGCACCGGTCAATATGTAGTAAAAATGCCGCGAAAAAGTGACATACGGATAAAACTGGGCAAGTCGAGACCTCAAGTAATTTCGCAATTCCTACAGCTGGAGAAAAAAATGGCTAGACAGAAGCATTTTGTCGAGCGTTACAAACAGTTTATCGCCGAATATCAAGAATTGGGTCACATGAAAATAGCAAAGCAGCCCATGACCTCGGAACTTCAGGCTTACTTACCCCATCACGGAGTGATACGGGAAGAATCTACAACAACTAAACTAGGGGTAGTATTCAACGCCTCATTGAAATCTGACACCAAGTATAGTTTGAACGATTTAATGGAAAAAGGACCCAACCTACAAAAAGATATAGTTCTCACATGGCGAAGTTATAAATACGCGCTAACAGCGGACATAGAGAAAATGTTTATTACACGAAGATCGACAGTCGCTTCAAAAAATTATTTGGCGAACATCACCACGAGAGGAACTAAAAGAGATGCAACTATGCACCGTTACATACGAAACCAAAGCTGCCCCTTTTTTGGCCATGCGCACTCCGCAACAATTGGCAAAAGGCGAAGGATACGCCTATCCCGCAGCCGCAGAAGCATTACGTAACCAATTTTACATGGATGACGTTATCACTGGTCTTAGTACTCTTGAAGGCGCAAAAGAATTCCAAAAACAAGTATAAAAGTTTGAGGCGAGGTGAGGGGAAGTGAATAAGAAAGATGTCTGTACTAGTAAACGTATGCTTTAATACTGAATAAACATGTGGCCACACAATACATAAGTATATTATAAGTTGCTCCACCTTATCTCCGGGGTGAGCAGTGTAGCTTATTATAAAGATTTAACCTATTAAAAAAAAAATACTTGAATGTACGAAAAATATACGTACCTATAATACCTGAATTTAAATACTTGGCCATAAAAATGTGTGATCGTCTAGTTAAATGGAAGGACCCCTTTTACGTTGTGTAATTTTGTGTTTGAAATTTGACCTTTACAAAGTGTGAAATTAAACACAAACTGAAGTTTGCCTTTGGATGGGGTCTGGCCAGAAAAACAAAATAATCCTACAAAATATAGAATTAATTCGATTCAAACCATCACTCTCATTCCAAACAATCTGAACAAAATCCAATCATTCTGTGGTGGTGGAGAGTTTAAGTGCTCCCCTAACGAGAAGCTTGCTTTCAGAACATCGTTAGGTTCATTCCTTGAGATTGCAACCCCAGGTATTCGACCTGTAGGCACGATGTCAAAGAATAGAGCACGCACGGCTTTATTGAATCGTCCGTCAACAATATAAAAAGTCGTACGTACTATCGACCGGCCGTAGGCCCCGGGGCCCCGTCCGAATTCTAATAGACCTGACTTTAAACTTGGCCGTTGACGACTCGGACAAAAGATAAGATAAAAAAAATAGGATTTTGATAAGCAGAAACACATTCGTACTTTATCTATCTAATACAGAAAAATCGCCGCTCTGGTCACAGTTGAAGCACGCCGAAACAATCAAAACTTCTAAACGACAAATAAGAGACTATAATTTCTATTTTTGTTTGAGTAATTCAATTACGTATTATAATGTTTCACTTCGATTTGGTACAGTTTGTTTTTGATTTGGTTAGCTTTTAAACACATAAAAAAATAGATTATTGTGAACGATAAAAATATAAAAAATTATGATAATGAAGAACTTCAAAACGCAGACAGGTTAAATAGAACACATAATTTCGCTTACGTAAATGTCAATTATTTTAACACACAAAACAAATATTACGATTGATCTCTTAAATGGAGACCTTAATAAAAAAAACACGTCAATTACAAATAATAATAAAATAAAAACTTTGCTATCACTTAGCTTCGTCCAATAACATGCTGCCGATCATGCGGTAATCCAGATGAAAATTGAGTCCGTAACACCAACACTACTTAAGTTCATAAAGTTCATAAAGTCCACTAATACACAAACACTAATTATTTTCCACTAACTGACACTGACTTAACAAATTAAAATAAAATACGTTCACGTCGCGAAATTAAATCTTTGGAAAAATATCGGTATCCCGAGGGACAATCGTGTATTCTAAGACCGATTCTAAGACAGCTTCTAAGACCGATTCCAAGACAAAATGTAAGACACATTCTAAGGCAAAATTTAAGACAAACTCGAAGACCCTGTTTTCCTTTGTTCATTAGCTTTTATCCTCAAGCCAAATTACCCCCACCCTTGATTCTAAACACCATAGATGCTTACAGATTGGTAAAAATTGTGCCAAGCGCGAAACGAAATAGCACACCCTGAATTCCTATAATTAAAATTTTATATTTGCTACCCAATCATTACTATTTATATAGTATATAGCTTAACTATCATTAACATTATATAGGAATACATTTTTGTAAGTTTATTTACTAATAATTAATGATTACTCGACCTAACAATACTCTTTGCCCTTTCTAAAAGTAAGCTAGCAGATAACACCTTTATACGCCAAGGTGACCTTAAAAAAAATCTGTAATCCTTTAATCTGATACAATCAAAATTATATTCCAAAACCAAAAGTAATGTACATAACTTATAAACGGTAAAACAGAATTTAAAAAATGAAATACCGTTTATATTATATTCCCTATTTTGAAAGCAAATCAATTTCGATCTTACAAAATACAAAAATGATCATCAAAAATGTAACGTCGTATACAGACAAACATACACATACCGAATAATGCCGCGTTTTACTGTTCATATTAAGGAACCCTAACAAACTCTGATGACCACTTGAAATGTGTTTGAACGCTGCCCTTGTGCGAGAGTGAAAAAAAAAAGGTCATAAACTATCTGAATTTATTGCCTGTGAATTCTTAAGTTTCAAAGTAATAGACAGCACTTGTGCGCACATGTAAACGAAAAGAATGAAAAAAAGGCCCTACTTAGGATTTGTTGTGTATCTGAAATTAGCAGTCTAATACATATATAATTTTAAACTTAATATTAAATAAATTTTAAATACTAATCTGTTATAACATCGGTTACAGCAAAAAAAAAACAGTTGAAATACATTTTTTTTTTAGTTTAAGGACAATACAACTTATTTTCTAAATAGCTTAGTCCTGTTCTTGTGAACAGTTTCTAGTTTTCCATCCTTTATTATTTGAACATTCGGCGACATATCATTTATAACCTTGTAAGGTCCATTGTATACACATTGTAATTTTGAAGCAGTTTCATTCTTTAACAGAATGTATTTGTTAGGTTTGTAAAATACAGGATTTATATTTTTATCATAATTACATTTTCTTGTTTCTTTTGACAATAATCAATTTTTTCTTGCTTCTGCTTGTGTTTTTTGTATTCTATACCTTAATTTAAGAGGATAATCTTTACAATTATATAATGGCTCCACCTCTCTAATTAAATTACTCGGCAACTTACAATTTTTACCAAAAACCAACTCATATGGGGTGAATTTAGTTGCTGTATGCACACTCGTATTATATGTACTCCATGTTTTAACTTCATTATTTGTTTGTATTCTCAGATAGGCGTTTAGATGCTTATGTGTATTTTCGAGAGAACCGATCGATTGATGATGATATGCTGTAGATGACAGCTGTTTAACTCCTAATAATTTACAAGTTTCACTCATGATTTTTGATATGAATTCAGTGCCCCTATCTGTATCAATTTCCCGTGCAATGCCGTATCTTAATATGAAATTTTCGCCAAAAGCCTTCGCTACACTAATAGAGTCCTTATGTTCTAAGGGATAAGCTTCTACGAACTTTGTAAGCTTGATCGTTTTTATCGTAAGTATATAGTTCTTATTATAATAATCCTTACTTAAGGGCCCAACTATGTCTAAAAATACCTTATCGAAAGCGGAAATGGCTGTAGTCGTAACAACCATAGGTTCTTTGGTGTGAACCGTTTGTTTTTGTTTCTGACATTTTGCGCATCTTAGGACATATTTTCGTATGTCTGTGTCCATTCCTGGCCAGTAGTAATACTTTTTTATGTTATTTGTCATACGATTTATGCCCGCGTGTCCGCTTGTGGGCAAAATATGAAAATAGTTTAATATTAAAATGATATATAATGAATGACAACACAAAGAAAAATTAGGGTAATGGCAGGGTTCGAACCTGCAACAACAGCAATCCGTGCCTTGCGTATTCCAGTTTCCGCCACATTACCGCTAACGGTCATGCGGTAATGTTAGTTGCGTCGTGGGACGTCGTCGTCCCATGTTGAGGTTTTGAGAATACGGATGGTCCCCGTTTTTTCTGAGTGGATAGATAACATGTCGCATGCTTAGTAATAAACGGGCCTAACTCAAAATTGGCATTAAATTAGTTATTGTATTAAAACGGCTTATAACTGACAGCACTATCGGCTCTCTTTCTTAAACCAGCCTAAAACGAGTATTAAAAAGAGATAGCACGACTTGCTGCGTTTTACTTTCAACAAAATTGCAAATTTCATTTGGTGCTAAAGCAGCTACCTTCAGTCATGTTCCAACCGACTTGCGAGAAAGACGTCGCTTTCGTGATACATTTAGAGATACTTCGTTTTTGTAATAAAGAAAACGTGAGTATTTTGAACAACTTTTAGTCAAATATAAGCATATTTGGATTTATTTCTTTTTAGCATGAAATCAAACGCAAAATGAAGTGATGTAATTCGAATTGCCTCGTTTTATTAAAAATAATACTTGGTGTTCCATTAAGACATGCATCAGTTTATTATTTAAGGGAAGGTTTAATCATAGAACTATGTCTTGATGTATCGTTCTATTATTTTTGCTGTTGTAAATTGTGTTTTTACATTAAGACATCAGTTGTTTTATCATGAAATAGAACGCAAAATATGTGTTTCATTTGTAGTTATATCAATTTATGAGTATGAGAAATGTATGGATTTCGAACTAATTTTGATTTTAACCAATTTTAGCACGAGTAAAAGAATAAAAGAAATTATGCGGCTTGTTGGTGCCGCTAATGAACAAAAACTAAATCCCGGTACATCGTGTTTGGATGCCGAAAACACTTTAAAGAAAGAAGGAAAGAAAATATTTTTATTTAGTCTCATAAAGTCCCACCACCATTTACAAAAACTAACTTACAGAATATTTATAACCTAACTATCGATGGTGACACAATTTGACACCAATAAAGGAATCACCACTCAGCACGTGTTGCTACACGAGACCAGTGCAGCAACGCTGGTTTTCTGTGGAGCCCTGGTTGGGGTTGCGCGACAGCAACCGAGGGGAAATACCCCGAATAAGTTGTTATACACCAGTCACTGCTATAGTGCGATGACTGGAATGAACATGATTGTACACACTCATGGTTACATCACTCGCTCTCATACCAATAACAACTTTCCTGACTTACCGAGCGGCCCTAAAACTAGAGTATGTGTGATGTAGTAGGAGTGTGAAGGTTTAACTAGTATAAGTGCAATCTTGCTATTTTCATGTAATATTAATTAAGTTTATTTCAAATAAAGTTAGTCTTTTGTCAGCACTTAAGTTGTTTACTTGTCTCTCCAACGTCCCGCCTCACATGGCGACCATGCCAGGCCGGGTGTCGGGTTCGGGCGCTCGAGCCGCGTGTGTGTATCGAATTACTTTGAACTTTTGCGACATCGTTCCGACACTTGTTAATTAACTAACTGGCTACTTTCCTACACTCTTTCCTATTATCACCGACGAAGATGTGCTACTCTAAAGTGGAAAAAGAAGATGTGTTCATCATCCAAAACACTGCTGGGAGCAACGATGCAACGCTGCATGAAATGAAATACCACCTTTCGGCGATAAGTATCATCATGACAATAATTTGCGCACTTTTAGCCATCGGGATGGTCTACGGCTGCTACAGATTATACAAAAAGTGCCACGATAAATGGTCAACTGATTTAATTGTGCGGTACAATCTCCGACGCTCCTTCAACCGTGACCTTCGTGAATCTCATGGCCGCAGCTGTGGAGCCTGCGGATCTGCCGAACAAACTGGGTCTTCATCGAATAAGTAACCAAGTGAGCTGCTACTGAACAAAAGTGTGTGAAGAGTTAAAGTTCGTTTAAAATAGAGGCGCGCGCGTAAGAAGTGTTATCATGAACAGTGAGTAGTATGACTAAAAGGTACAAGTGCTTAGGTTAACATTTATTAGTGTACGCTATAATAGGGTTCTGGTATATTTTAATTATTATTAAGAAATGAGTGTACAATTAATATGTACATGCGAGTTTGCTGCTAATTTTGCGATAAGAAAATAAAATAACAAAAAAAAAATTATTCTAGTATGTCAAGTAAAGTACAAGACATATTTTCCAAGTTAAAAGCAATTAAAGAATATTTAGTAAAACTCAGCTATGACAGAAGAAAGAGAGAAATACTTAACGCAAAATTAGAGGAAGCTTCTTTAGTGTATGCTGAATATCTTCAATATAGTTCATTACTGAAAGAGGAAATAGAGAATAAGGAAATACAAGGTCAAAGTTTGTTGGACCTTCAAATATATTGCGACAAAATAAAGGAACTGTATAATCAAATAGAACAGTTGTGTAATAAAACGTATACAAGTTCAAGTTTTGGTGAAAATATCTAGACCACGAAAAATTCCAAAATGGCAGACTTTCGATTTAAAAATCGCGCTTTCTTTAATACCATCCATGACCGACGACGAAGTCGTAGCAAAACAATTAATTGACTCCATTGAATACTATGATTCCATGTTAAAGACTGACTCAAAGCAAAGTCTTATAAATTTTGTTTTAAAGAATCGACTCACGCAAGTAGGTAAATTAAAATTAGACACATCATACGATACTACTCAAAAATTAGTACAGGACATGAAAAAACTATTGTTGCCTATGAAGTCAGCTGCTGCAATCCAAAATAGGATGCAGGCACTTAAGCAAGGAGAATCTACAATAGACGATTTTGGCCAACTTTTATCTAACATGTTTGTAGATTTGACGATCGCGCAGTCAGACGGCAAGTTGGACACATTTCATATTTTGAAAAATATTAATGAAAAACAAGCCGTCAAAAGGTTTGCAGACGGGTTGCGCAATCGACGAATCAGCACTATTGTCGCAGCACGAAACTATGAGTCCTTAAAGGATGCAATACAAGGGCCAAAGGATGAGGAGACGGTCTCAGCAGGTACTTCTAATGATATATTTTCTTTTCATGACCGTAAAAATAACAGTTTCAGCAGAAGCTACGTGAGAGGACGTAGTTCATACAGAGGGTTACCATATCATTCTCTAGCTCCAAGAGCACCTCGGGACCAGTTCCAGTACCAGAGGCGTCCATACAACGATACAGCTAGGGGTTCTAACAGTGGTGGCTACCGAGTGCCAAGCGGTCGAGGAGTACGAGGCAATCGAGGTAAGTTTAATACTTCTCATGGAAACAATGGATATCGCGGGCCACGTATTTTTGTGATCGAAGTAGCTGAAAAAGTTACACCGAATCAGTTTTTTCGTGAATAACGAATTTATATTTGCAAGTAATAATACATGCTCGATTTATTTTAATGTACATGGCAATAGGCAGTTGTGGTTAGTTGATACCGGTGCATCAATTTGCGCTTTGAAGTTGGCGAACGCTTTGAAATTGGATATTCCGATTTATAAATAGGAATTAATTATTACCGGAATAGGTGGAAAAACACGAGCTATCGGATATGCTTACTTAGAATTAACAGAATGTGACCAAATATTTAAACATAAATTTTATATCTTTGATAATTTACCATGCCAATGTGATGGTATAATAGGCCAAGATTTTCTCTTAAAATATCAAGCTTTGATTAATTTACAGAATAAGGATTTGACATTAATATCCAGTAGTAACGAGACAGTTCGTTTGTCTTTACAAGATAATAAAAGATACTTTGTACTTCCGCCAAGGACTGAATCGTTACATTTCGTAACAACACACTTACAAGAAGATTGTCTTGTATGTTCGTCAGAGTTACACGATGGTATATTTTTAGCTAGCTGTCTTGTCAGACCTATTAATGGTAAATTGCCGATAAGAATATTAAATACAACCGAAAAAGAAATAAAGCTAGACGACTTAAGGCTAGTTCTACACAAAGCAATTGACTATAACATTTGTGCTTTCGAAAAATGTGATTCGATAAACGCGGATCGCATAAAAACATTATTTTCAAACTTAAACTTAGAAAACCTTAACAAAGAGGAGCAGATATCGATTGAAAACTTATGTGTCAAATTTTCAGATGTTTTTTATTTACCGGGCGATAAATTAACGACAACAGACATTTATAAGCATACAATAACATTGAAAAGTGAGACCAACCCCATTTACACAAAACCTTATAGATTACCACACGCTCAGACAAATTTAATAAAAAACCAACTAGAAAAGATGTTACAAGAAGGTATAATAGAAAAATGTTCGAGTGAATGGTCGAGTCCGCTTTTGATTGTTCCTAAAAAAATCTGATAAAAATAGTGAAAATAAATGGCGTGTTGTCATAGACTACCGAAAATTTATTAACTGCATTCAAGATGACAAATTTCCACTTCCTAATATAACTGAAATCATTGATTCTCTCTCAGGCTGCATATATTTTACACACTTAGATTTAGCGAACGGATATTACTAGTG
This sequence comes from Ditula angustiorana, assembly GCA_963691745.1. Classification (NCBI taxonomy): domain Eukaryota; kingdom Metazoa; phylum Arthropoda; class Insecta; order Lepidoptera; family Tortricidae; genus Ditula; species Ditula angustiorana. The sequence continues at coordinate 13,751,802 of OY829471.1, forward strand.
TAACCTTGACATAAATAGTAAAAAATATACTGCTTTTGCTTTGGGGCAGTACCAAATGACTCGCATGCCAATGGGTTTAAAAACAAGTCCCAATTCATTTTCAAGGATGATGAATTTAGCGATGTCTGGATTAACATATGAAAAATGTCTCATTTATTTGGATGATTTAATAGTTTTTGGAAAAAATCTCGATAACCACAACAAAAATTAAATGGAAGTTTTTAAAAGATTACGAAAAGTCAATCTAAAATTAAATCCAAATAAATGCGAATTCTTAAAAAAAGAAATACTGTATCTAGGGCACGTAGTATCAAGCAACGGTGTGTTACCCGATCCAGACAAGGTTGCTGCAATTAAAAGTTATCCCACACCGAATAATTCCGATGAAGTTAAAAGATTTGTGGCATTTGCTAACTATTATAGAAAATTTATACGCAACTTTGCAGAGATAGCTATACCTTTAAACCATTTGTCACGGAAAAATATACCTTTTGTATGGGATGACAAGTGCCAAAAATTCAAACTGATGCGTCAGGTTACGCATTAGGAGCTGTTTTGAGCAATTCGGATAACAGACCAGTAGCTTTTGCGAGCAGAACCTTAAATAAAGCAGAGAAAAATTATCCAACAATAGAGAAAGAACTTCTCGCAATTGTTTGGGCCACGAAACATTTCCGACCCTATTTATATGGGCGTACATTTGTTATCCGGACGGATCATAAACCATTAGTTTATTTATTTGGGATGCGCGATCCCTCAAGCCGTTTATTAAAGTTCAGGCTAGCGTTAGAAGAGTATGATTTTCAAGTAGAGTATGTGAAGGGATCGGATAACACGCCAGCTGATGCTTTGTCAAGAGTTTTTATAACAAGCAATGAGTTAAAAGAAATAAGTGAACAAATAAATGTAGTGACAAGATCACAATTTAAAAAAGCTTGTAGTACTTCTACTTCTCAGCAGACTAGCGATTTCATAGATAATCGGCCTGATCAACCGAAAATCATGGAAACACATAGTAAACCAAAGGAGTCAGTAGAATTAAAATTCATAACAAATCGAGAATTAGCGATTAAAAATAAGCAACGCTTAGTATACGTAGAAAATAAAATATTTCTCTACGATGATAAAAAACGTACAATATTTGTTGAATATTTAGATTCTTCATCACAACTATCGCCAGGCGAATTTGTGAAAGAGCTAGATAAATTTTGTAATAAAATAAACGTCGACGTAATATACTTAACAAAAAATAAAAATAATAACATATTTGTAGAGAAATTAATGCAAGAATTTAAAAAACAAAAATGTACAACGAACTTAAGACTGTGTATTTTGAAAGACATAATTCGTGTAGATGACAAAGATCAAAGAAAGGTTATATTAAATGATTTTCATCTCTTGCCCACTAGTGGACACGCGGGCACGAGAAGGTTGTATAATAATGTGAAAAAATATTATTTTTGGCCAGGAATGGAAGAAGAAATACGGAACTATCCAAGAAATACGGAATGAATTTAAATTCGAAATATCTAAGTTTCTAGCTAAATCTATTCTTTCCCGGAGAGCCTTAATACCTGTAATAGACCTGTCAACACTTTTAGTTGGTAGATTTAGCTAAGCGCACATTTTTTCTGTCATGAGACATGACGTACTGCCGCTATCCAGTACTGCACGTGCAATATGAACATGGTTGTTATTATCGTATAACTTAATTAACGCAGTAGACAGTATACTGTGACAGCAATACGTCCCGTGCATGTCAGGAGAGGGGAGTCGCGACGCGGGCCGCTAGCGTCACAGACGGGCCGGGTTCGCCACGGATTACTAATATGTAGCTAAAAATGGACTTTTTTGGCGGTGCTAAGTTTTTTTTCTTTTTTTATGGCTGTAGATACATTAGCCAATGCCAAAGTTAGGGAAACTGTAGGTAGGAGATTAACTATCTGTGGGTCTTATTTGACAGTTCTAGGGCTGCCAATTGCTCTTCATGTCGATATCGATATTTGCTAATGATGTACTAAGATAAAAAAATACGATAGCCTCTCAAATGGCAATAAAAATTTACAAGAAATAAATAAAAAAAACTCCTAAGTGTATCATAATATTTTATTAATTACTTTTTGTCACTTTGATTTTATTGACATAACTATTTGACTCGTTGAAGGAAGAGAATAAAGATGCTCTTGTAAAAGAACATCATCTACAAAAAAAAAAATAGAAAATCTCTCACAAATCAACTCAGACCCAAACCAAGCTCTAGATTTGCTTCATGCATGACTAGCAACCCGCCCCGGCTTGGCACGGATACAATCGGAATGTAATGCTTTTGTGCATCACTGTATCTCTTTTTGTCATTTATGTTTTTCATGTGCAATAGAATTTACATACATACATATTATACATTAAACCTTCCTTAATAAAATTTCAAAATACCAGTGAAAACGGTATAAAAATTAATTGCTATTTTAGAAGGACGAGGCGGCCGAACATACACTAAGAATTTAGGACAGACAGGATTAGAAACTTTTCTTTATACTATGTAAAGTTATGACATGATAATACCCATACAGATCAATCAATACATAAAAACATACAAGACAAGGACAGATATTCATCTATTTAAAGATTTATCACTAACGACCCAGCCTGGCTTCACACGGGTACAATTAAAAAGGATGTAATGTACATTAAAACCTTCTGTTTTAAATTTGGATGTCAGTGAAACCTGTATCAAAATCGATTACATGCTGTAGGAGGAACAAGCGGTTGAAGATATGATGAGGACAGACAGGAACACATTGCGACTTTGTATTATACTATGTAAAGATTATGATTATTGAAATAGGGATCACTACTTTCATAGGTCTAGTAGTAAAGCCGTTTCCTTTTATTTAGATGTGACTGTACAAGAAATTAATACATTTTGTTACATACCTGGCATGCCCGTAAGCACAGTCGGTTCTTGTGATACAAAAGCTCTTCCTCTTCTTGATCACATCGGTAACTATGATCATCGAGAACATTGTATTCTGAAATACATAAAAATAACTTAGTGTAATGTTCAGTTTAAGTTATGTATTATTTATCCAGTACAGTTCTTTTATTTTGTTTACTTGTGTGAATCAATAAAGAGTATTTGTTGTTTGTTGTTGTTGTTGTTACAGCAGCGGGATACTCTACCAACTCCAGGCTTCGCTCTTCCTACCCTACACATTTTATTGTCTTATTATAAATAAAGAACCGAAGACAGCTAAACATCCAGTTCAATTTAATATCAAAAGAAATACCTGGCAAAAAATTTTGTTGCTTTTAAAACAACAAATACCAATAATAGAACTTAAATGATTTACAAATAACCATAAATGGTAAAATAGTGTTACGAAAATAACTTACCTTCAGAAGAGTGAGGCACATCATGAAAAACTTCTATCGTGAAAAGGCAAGGATAACAATATCGAATTCTCACACCAGTCCGATCAAATTTAGTTAGATTAAAATGTTTTTGGCACAAATGTAGAGTCATTTGCTGACTTTTTGTCAGGCCAAGCAAATACGGATTTGCCGGAGCCAGCAACGAAATCCATAAATTGCGTAAACTATCGTTCATGGGCATGGAAAATAGTCTCTGCGTGTTATTCGTAGAGTCACAACAATTAACACAACATTTAACGGTGCCAAATTAGACAATCGCTACACAAACCAAACAAGGTACAAACGAAACAGTTTTATGTAAAATAGAGGAGTGTGGCTTCTCCAAGAACTCAGCATAACCAAGACGGGAGAAGAACACTAAACAACCAGTTTTGTACTCGAAGTTTACAAAATAACTAATCAACAACTAACCTAACTTTTCAACTCGTAACTTGCCAATTCCCAATATATATATATGTTTGTGGCACTAACATTATCTATAAGTTATTATTGTAAAACTGACTACTTTACACCCCATGCTACATAGCCACATTAATAATTTCATAGAATCGCCACAATCAATGCCATCATATATTACGGAAGGGATAACCTCTTAGATAAAAGAATAAAGAGATATGTTACGGAGGCGTGGCAGTGACTCTACAATATGCTGAAATGAGAACATCGCCGCCCGCCGGAGACTAGTTGCAATTTAGACGTCCTTGCGAAATGTTCTCCTGTGTTTTCACAAAATGCCGTGGTTACGTGTAAAAACAGAAGTGAAACTACAAACTATAATGAAGATGGAGTCACATACTACATATAAGTAATAAAATTTCATTAGTTTTTGACTTATTATATGCCTATTTTACTTAAATAGAAAGCATGTCAACAACTAAATCCAATGACCCATGATTTCTCATATTACGAGGGTAGACTAGCGGTAAATAATGAATAAATTCAGGCGTTACTTTGCGGAGGTCCATATCAACAAACTGGAACAAATTACCTTGCTACTCCGCGAAAACAGTGCCGGGTCTTGCTAAATAGCTGCGTCTGAGCGACATATATATATGTTCATGCAAAAACCCACCCTCCTTCGCTTCCACACGAAACAACATATATCACACAGACTCAACTACACACCACCACCACTAAACACTAAAACTACACGATCGACGTGCGTTTCGCCTCTATACGAGGCATCATAAAGATCAAAGGAACGGTACGACCGTTCGCTACTTGAACGAATGGCGTACTGACAAACTAAAACATTTTTCTTTAATCCCGCCTACCGCCAATATTTTGCACAACTACTCTTATTATTTTGCTCAAAGCCTACCCTCAAAATTTAAAAATAGAACAAAGTACCCCACATATTATTACAAACTACCCACATAATTTATCTCAATCTAAGCTACCCCCATTGTTAACGACAGAATTTAAGCACACCCGCAATAAAGGAGAAGAAGGAAAATTAACCTGTTCATTGATAATGGACCCTGCGTTGTTGTACCTAACTATTTCCAAATGCTCCAAAACATTCAGACAAGTTCAGTTTCAATTCAAGTAGCGAACGGTCGTACCGTTCCTTTGATCTTGATGATGCCTCGTATAGAGGCGAAACGCGCGTCGATTGTGTAGTTTTAGTGTTTAGTGATGGTGGTGTGTAGTGTTGAGTCTGTGTGATATATGTTGTTTCGTGTGGAAGCGGAGGAGGGTGGGTTTTTGCATGAACATATGTGTCGCACAGACGCAGCTATTTTGCACGAGCCCGGCACTGGTTTCGCGGGGGTAGCAAGATAATTTGTTCCGGTTTGTTTAGGAGTTGATACCAAGCGGTGTTAACGAAGCTCCTGGTTTTAGTGTCTGTGTAGGCGGGTTAAAATTGGGTACTGGCTGGATCCTTTTCGTGGCGTTATATTGGGGTATTACCCTCGCCATGCCCAGGCCCTGGCTCCCTAAAACAAATATACAAGATACGGGCGGACCCAGCGGACGGACCGATGCTTAGGCACCCGTAAATCTGCGTATGTGGTTTATTGCAGCCGGTCTTATTGGTATTTATATATATATATATATATTACACCCCTTAGGTATTCTGCTTTCGCACTAATCCATAGCTTCGGCCTATTGTTGAGAGCAACGCACACATGGCTAATTAGACACATGGTTACGCCACAGCTACCTTCTTTCGTTCAGTTAGTATAGCTAGGAGTTCCATTCCGGAAAACTACATTACACATTTCACGTTTAGCAGTAAATGTGGAGAAAATGTCCTAGTTTGCAGAACAGAGAATAGGGCTTTAGAATAGGTATAGGTAGATACACTGTTTTGTAGGGTATAGCACGTTTCTAGTATAAGATTTTATTCTTTACATATATTTTCTTACAGGCTCAGCTAAGGTTGATTGCTACCTACGTTTACCATAAGACTTATTTATCTTATTTCTCGACTTATAACTTTTGTTTTTTTTTTTAACTATATAACCAGGTCTTCATTAAAATTATTTCACGGTTATTTACCACGTATTTACAACTTGTAACTATATTGTTTTAACTACTTAATCATGTCTTCATTAAGATTACTTTGAGTGTATTTGTCTAGCTAAGGTTATTATCATTATTGTTGATCTAAGGATTGATTTGTTCATAAAGCTATTTTTAATTTAACAGCAAAGAAAACGCTGATTTACGAGTACAAGTACTCTCAGGCATATTGCTATGGCAACCTAACTGTCTTTATTAAAATTGCTTCAAGTGAAGTTTTCTAGCTAAGGCTACCATCACTATCGATCTAAGGATTGATTTAGCTCATGAAGTTAATATTATTTACGAGTACAAGTACTCGCAGTCATACTGTTGTGCTACACGTAGCACGGGCCACTGTCCATTCAATTCGCTTGGATATGTCCATTCTTCGAGTCACTGACTAAAAAAGAAACCTAGTTACGACTCGGGTCAATATTTATGAGAGAAATCACTCTGAAAGTATCGTGCTTTTACGTTTGCCTGCGCTGGATAACTTATGTAATTTGTTTGCTTCTTTATGTATGTAGATTATTTAAAGTTTGTTAAATCTAGTTACGACTGGGTCAAGCTTTATGAGAGAAATCACTCTAAATGTATTAAATTACTAAGTTTAACTCTGTCTGATGACATACTGTGTATACTATTACCTATGAGTTGTGATAAGAATCTCGTAACTTTTCTTTGTGATGCACCGTGGTTAGCGCTTAACGTAGTACCATAACAATACATTTCTTTACGGAGAATTGTATTAAGGTGACGATGGTAAAGGTCAAAGGGGAAGGTTGGCGTGACCTTCCGGGGTCCGTTTGGACTCCGGTTTATCCTGGGATGCTTATCCAACTCAATAATTACCACATAACTATGTAGTTTTCATACGACAGCCAGATAACGTCTCCACTGTACCTATAGTTATTTCTTACGAAACGGATAGCTTCAACTAGTTACTATTAGGTTCTAAATGAGGCATTGTCTATTACTTACCATCGTAATCAATGTGAGTCCAGAATCCGTTAGAGCGTTCAGTAGGAGGTCAGTAGGGAGGTTTCCCGCGTAGATATTTCTTATAATATAGGTTTGAAAGCCACAGAGCTTTGTATGAGTTACGGAATGTCTTTATTATCATAGCATGTAGACAAACATACATAATTACGATATGTATAGTTATCCCCGTATGCATACTAAACGTAGCTAGTTATTCGCCCTAAGTTTATATTAAATAGGAAGCAGAATAAAGGTCGCGCCTTCTATTTATAGAAGTGTATAACAGGCGTAATTACTATTTACTTATTTCGTTATGAACTTCATCAGAATCAGCGCTGCCATTCGTTAGTAGCAGCATCCAACGATATAGGATTCAGTTTTATATAGTAGGAAAATTAGGACATGGTATCTATTAAAGACAGAATTTAAGCATAGGATTCAGTTTTATATAGTAGGAAAATTAGGACATGGTACCTATTAAAGACAGAATTTAAGCATACCCGCAATAAAGGAGAAGAAGGAAAATTAACCTGTTCATTGACAATGGATCCCGCGTTGTTGTACCTAACTATTTCCAAATGCTCCAAAACATTCAGACGAAATTCCTTTTTGCAAAAGTGTAATATTTCATATTGTCTTTAACAATGGGGGTAGCTGAGATTGAGATAAATTATGTGGGTAATTTGTGATAATATACGGGGGTACTTTTGTTTTATTTTTAAATTTTGAGGGTAGGCTTTGAGAAAAATAATAAGGGTAGTTGTGCAAAAATGTTGGCGGTAGGCGGGATTAAAGAAAAATAGTTTTAGTTTGTCAGTACGCCATTCGTTCAAGTAGCGAACGGTCGTACTGTTTCTTTGATCTTGATGATGCCTCGTATAGAGGCGAAACGCGCGTCGATCGTGTAGTTTTAGTGTTTAGTGGTGGTGGTGTGTAGTTGAGTCTGTGTGATATATGTTGTTTCGTGTGGAAGCGGAGGAGGGTGGGTTTTTGCATGAACATATATATGTGTCGCACAGACGCAGCTATTTTGCACGAGCCCGGCACTGGTTTCGCGGAGTAGCAAGGTAATTTGTTCCAGTTTGATGATATGGACCTCCGCAAAGTAACGCCTGAATCTATTAATTCCTTTTCTTCATTTTACACCAAAGATTCCGGCCAGCCAGTCTAAGACAGAAACTGATTGGAGAAGAAACTAGGAACTCCTTCACCATGCCTGCAGTAAGCTTTGGGTCAATGTAGTGCTGAAATGTCCGAATAACCGCAACCAAGTCTTCAGCATATCCAGCTTTAGTGTCACTTTTGTATAACTGAAGTCTTATGCCTTATTCGGAGGGCGTTGTACGTATTGTTTTCCATCAGCACACACTCCATTTCATTTTGGCTTATAAAAAAAAGGTAATTTTTTTCACTGCCTGACTGACCAGTTTTCATACCTGCTTGCAAACGCGAGAAAGCCTTGCCTATGGCACCGCTTCATCATAGATAAGGGCCCTTGATATGCTTCCATGCAACTTCTCCTCCACCAAAGGCTTTCGAATAGTACCTGCTGTGATCGCTGAAGGGTTGTTGGTGCCAAAATATTCTTGTTTTATCTCTTTAGACTGTTTAAAAGGACCTTGTATTGCCAAACGAACTAAACTTTGATCACCTTGACGGGACATCTTGATCTGTTTCGGTACGCGCAAAATATTTGAGGTCGTATAATACGTGTTTAAATGCTTTACAGCGTGATAATCCATCGTTTGCGAACGACTACAGATGGCCAGGCATTTTTTTATATGACAATTTTTTCTCACGGATGATTGTTTTAAACTTTCGCGATTTTTACACAAACTTATTATTATTATTACTGTTTATTTGTTTACGTCGAGGTAAATAAATGAATAGTTTATTATCGTGTTTTCTCACGGAATTGTATTATATCTTTTCTTTAGAATTTGTCAATATTTTTATTTTTCTGCTGGTTTTTTTTGTAAAGTAGGCACATTTAAGACTTTTACAAAACTAAATAGAGCCAAAATTAAACGAAAAACAAAATATTCACAGACTTTACTACATTTAAATTTGAACAGAATCTTTTAGTATTCTGCGTTCTTAATTATGTGACCAGCCAGCAAGTAGTATTATTGGGTATCAGTAGCGTGGGGTCGGAATATAGGGTAGTAAACGCGGAGCAAAAAAAACGTGGGTTAGAAATATGAGTTACTCAACTCCGAGCCAAAAAAAGTAAGTTTTACCTCGTAGCTTCTGTTCTTTGAAAACCGGTGCAGTTGGGGAAGCAAAGCGTGCTTGTGTCTATGTCTATGGTAAGCCCAAATCCTCACAGTTAGTGTTAGCAACGTAATTACCGCGATTATCTGAATTGTGAGTTTCATCATGACCGCGAAAGGCCAACTCCTGCTTGCTTTAAAGATCGACCGCGTCAATCAAACGTTTCATTAAATTTCGATTACGCTCTACTTTCCTATTATGAGCATTAAAGTTATTGCCACAAAAAGTCTCAATTCTAGTATTGCCAAATTCATGTAATAATATACAACTGCGTATGTGTTTCTAACTTTGAACGTCTTTCCGAGCTGAATTAGTCAGATTATTAATATCTAATTAGCAGTTTCGATTCTACACACTACTCTAATCAGAAAACAACAGACATGGAAAACAAAATAATTTGATCAGCTTGCAGCTCCCGGTTAGCCAGTTATACTTTTCGTATAATGAGCTGCGAAAATGTTTGAAAAACCCGTCCCTTCGTTTAAAATTATTTTTCAAGACCGGACGAGCGTGACCCAAACCTGTAACATGTTTCTTATTTTCAAAGGACAACTTTGAAAATTGACTTGCTTTATTGAGCAAGTAGTCAGTAAGACAACAATCAATTTGCACTAAAGCAGCCATTTATACCCACTTAATTTGTTGTGTCCAATGAAATCAGACTACCTATTATGAATGAACAAACTGGAACAAATTACCTTGCTACTCCGCGAAACCAGTGCCGGGCTCGTGCAAAATAGCTGCGTCTGTGCGACACATATATGTTCATGCAAAAACCCACCCTCCTCCGCTTCCACACGAAACAACATATATCACACAGACTCAACTACACACCACCACCACTAAACACTAAAACTACACGATCGACGCGCGTTTCGCCTCTATACGAGGCATCATCAAGATCAAAGAAACAGTACGACCGTTCGCTACTTGAACGAATGGCGTACTGACAAACTAAAACATTTTTCTTTAATCCCGCCTACCGCCAACATTTTTGCACAACTACCCTTATTATTTTTCTCAAAGCCTACCCTCAAAATTTAAAAATAAAACAAAAGTACCCCCGTATATTATCACAAACTACCCACATAATTTATCTCAATCTCAGCTACCCCCATTGTTAAAGACAGAATTTAAGCATACCCGCAATAAAGGAGAAGAAGGAAAATTAACCTGTTCATTGACAATGGATCCCGCGTTGTTGTAAATTATTTTAGGTTTAACGGACAATATTATTTACAAGGTGATGGGTTGGCTATGGGTTCTCCTCTCAGTCCGCTAATGGCAGATATTTTTATGGATAGTTTTGAGACTCAGTACATAGTGGGAAATACAAATTTGTTATATTATTATAGGTATGTAGATGATTTGATTTTATGCTGGAGGGGTAGTATGAGACAATTGGATTTATTTGTGAGTAGTCTTAATAACAAACATCCGAAAATAAAATTTAAGAAGGAATTAGAACAGAATAATTCACTTAACTTCTTAGACTTGACTATAACTAAGGTAAATAATAAGCATCAGTTCCACATTTATCGTAAGTCTACGCAGACCGATACAGTTATTCCAGCTTCTTCTAATCACCCTTGGCAACATAAACTGGCTGCTTTCCATTGTTACATACATAGATTGTTAACAGTACCTCTTTCTAGGGAAGATTTTGATTTAGAGTTGAAGACCATACATATGATTGCAAATTCAAATGGCTACACTGAGACAATGGTAAATAGTCTGGTTAAAAAGAAACAGAGGCGTATAGCTGATAGCATGTTATATAGCGGCCCGTCTACTGAACATACTAACAAATATAAAGCAAGTATTAATTACGTTGGCCCTTTGTCAGATAAAATTTATAATATTTTAAAATCAAAGGAAATAAATGTTGCTTTTAAGACTAATAATTCTTTGTATTCTAGACTATGTAATGGTAAGGATAAAGTAGAAAGAGGGAGTAGATCAGGAGTATATAAGCTCACTTGTGACGATTGTAGTAGCGTTTATATAGGACAAACCGGTCGTAGTTTTAATACTAGATATAAGGAGCATGTTTCATCTTTTAGGCATAAGCACGCAGAGAAGTCCAATTTTGCAAAACATTTGATAGACACAGATCATACATTATCAGATGCTCATTCTTATGAAATATTACACTTTTGCAAAAAGGGATTTCGTCTGAATGTTTTGGAGCATTTGGAAATAGTTAGGTACAACAACGCGGGATCCATTGTCAATGAACAGGTTAATTTTCCTTCTTCTCCTTTATTGCGGGTATGCTTAAATTCTGTCTTTAACAATGGGGGTAGCTGAGATTGAGATAAATTATGTGGGTAGTTTGTGATAATATACGGGGGTACTTTTGTTTTATTTTTAAATTTTGAGGGTAGGCTTTGAGAAAAATAATAAGGGTAGTTGTGCAAAAATGTTGGTGGTAGGCGGGATTAAAGAAAAATGTTTTAGTTTGTCAGTACGCCATTCGTTCAAGTAGCGAACGGTCGTACTGTTTCTTTGATCTTGATGATGCCTCGTATAGAGGCGAAACGCGCGTCGATCGTGTAGTTTTAGTGTTTAGTGGTGGTGGTGTGTAGTTGAGTCTGTGTGATATATGTTGTTTCGTGTGGAAGCGGAGGAGGGTGGGTTTTTGCATGAACATATATGTGTCGCACAGACGCAGCTATTTTGCACGAGCCCGGCACTGGTTTTGCGGAGTAGCAAGGTAATTTGTTCCAGTTTGTTGATATGGACCTCCGCAAAGTAACGCCTGAATCTATTAATTATTATGAATGAGTTTTTAAAACGAAAATATGAACTAAACAAACCTGAAAATAGATCAGCCACACAAAATCACGGTTGCACAGAACTATAATAAGATTAACTTTCACTGGTTTTCCTTAAAAATCGCGAAATTATTCAATAATTCCAAAAAAACAAAAGTGATTCAGAAAGTCAGCACTTTCGTTCGTAATGCGAACGCAGCGCGTCTGTTTATGTGGGAAAACAACGAATTTCCACGAATTTCAAACTTCCAATTTCTAAATAGTAGTGTTGCCTTTCTAATCATGTGCGTTAATATTAGTCTAGAGTTAACATGGGTTATTTATACTGAATTTGCAAGGAAATGTTTACTTCTTTGATTGATGATATTAAATATACCTTAATAACATTTAGATAAAGTAAATACGACCACCTTATTTTTGAATTTGATATATTTAAAATAAAAAATTCCCTTTTCATCATTTATTATGACAAGAATTACGATAACTTAAAATGAAACTGCAGACTTATTTTGTTAACGATAAGATTTACTTTACTACGACACTAGTTTCGACCCGGCATCACGCTAGGACATTAAGGGCTTGAAAAAGAAGTAAACCTTACGCTTAGCACATAAAGTCTGATTTCAAACGTAATAACCCGCTGCATCGTGGCCGTACCGAATACCATAATTTCTTGGAAGCGCGTTGAAAGTGTGCGTCATTTGGCGAATGAATATGCGCTTGTGTGCGTGCCTCAACTCCCAAATTTTCGAGCGCATTACCGGAGAAATACAATGAAATAAATTAGTGAATCGATTGCGTTTCGATTATGCATTGGTGTTAAGAAAAAAAGTTGATTTTTGTTATAAGCGAGTGAAGCTATAGTACAACGGATAACTTAGAGTTGCGTTTGGTTTTGGGTTCTAATGACCGTTCTGGGCTTAGGGAGGCTACGAGGAATCGGCTTCTATGGGAAATTCGCCACTGTTGGGTATAGATGTGAGATATATGTATTTTTTTGAAAATAATTAGTTTATTATTTAATTATTCATGTATTCAAATGAATGCACAGATAGTATGGAACAAAAATGCTATACTACGAGAAATAAGAAAAAAAAATCAATAAGCTATGCTTGTTTGATTAAAGAAAAACTTTTCTTTAAATGAGTGTTCTAAATTATGTGGCCACCACTGTATCTTCGAATGAAGTGACTCTTATAATAATGATCGAACTTCACTTCAAGAAGTTCGTTTGATCTTATGTTATAATTCGTCAGTTCATTCTTCTGATAAATTTACACAGGTAGATGTTCAGAGACGTTTTGTTGTCTTAATAAAACATTTATAATCAGTAGAAAACTTTTATTTATAACAAATTATAAACGTATTCTTTCTTATTAATAGTAATCAGTCTCATCATCAATCATTGATAGAAAAATACAATTACAAATACATGTATCTATGATTATTATTATTATTATAAGCTCACGCCTGTTTCCTTTTGGGGTAGGCAGAGACCACAGAACGCCATTTGCTCCGGTCCTGGCATACTTCCCTCGCTTCCTCCACACACATTCCTCTCTTCATACATGCTCGGCGGTTACACATCTATCTATATATATAAAATTCAAAGTCCTGACTGACTGACTGATTGACTGATATATCAGCGCACAGCCCAACCCGCTGGACCTAGAGACTTGAAATTTTGTACATGGATACCTTATATAGTAAAGGGGTAAATTAGGGGACGAGAGTTTGTATGAAAGTCAGTCAGTTTTGAAGTTAGGAGCTTGAATTTAGTTGTTAAGCTTACGTAAAAAAAGAAATTTATACGGGTCTCAGTGTTTTTGATAATTCCACCCCTGAAGGGGTGGAAAGGGGGATAAAGTTGAGTATGGAAAGGCCTTCATTTTTACATCACTACAAAATCACTACATTTATTATTTAGTCTTATAACGCAACGTGTATATCGGGTGTTATTGGAATAACAACCTTTAAAGGGGTGAAAGAGGGGATGAAATTTTGTATTTGAGTTGTTCGTTCACAATTTTTTGGTATTATCAAAATAACGAACGTGGTAACGTGTTATTACTAAGCCTCTATTGCCACCCGTCTATCCGCTTGTCTGTCTGTCTGCCACGCCCAAACATGTCCTGATTGATTTGCGATCATCGTCCAACCGAAACGATTGAATCAAAAAGCTGAAATTTGGAATATAGGTTGATCTTATAACGTTGGTAGGCATTCTCTATAAAAGCATTTTTTATTTATACCTTCAGGGGGAAAACGGGGGTGGGGGTGGAACTTTGTATGAAAGTCTCTGTTGATTGAAGTTAAAACATGAAAATTTTAATTAGAGCTACTATTTAAAGGGGTAGAAGCGGGGATGAAAGTTTGTATGTATGTATGTATGTATGTATGTATGTAAATTCTTTATTGTACAAAAAACATAAATTACAAAAAGAGATACAGTGATGTACAAAGGCGAACTTATCCCTTTAAGGGATCTCTTCCAGTTAACCTTAATGTAACTTAGCTTTTCTTCCTTACCTTGCCACCTGTAAACCTTTCGAACTGATGCCACACCACAACTTGGCGAGCTCTAGCTCCCTGGTTGGACTCTCGTCTCCTCGAGCTTCAGTATGGCATCAGTTCCCGCTAGTGGCCAGCCTGTAAAGCACTAAATCTTTACAGGGCAATTACCTACGGGCTACCTAACTACCTACGTGCTACCCAACTACCTACGGGCTCACGTTCACCAAATTACCTACGGTCTAACGAACCCAAGCTTCGCATATCCTCGAGCCACCTGCAGGGCACCTCTTGCCGGTTACTTGGACACTGTACCCTGACCGAGCTGCTACCAGCCGGTTACTTGGACAACCGTACCCTTGCCGAGCCTTCTACGCCCTTGCAGCCTACGAAGACCTGCCGAACCTCAAGCCTACGCTGCTCCACGTCGGGTCACGGCCAGGGGAGTGCGAGCGATCACGTTAATTGACTCAAGTTTGGAATTAGGCACAAGAATTACGAACTTACGACCTAGAGTCTCTAGTCGTCCTAGGGAGCTTTTATTTTAATAAAAACCTATTGTTATAATATAATTCTTGTTTCACTCGAAAATCCCCTAGGGTGAGCTTCTGTACCTGACCGGGTAACAGTGAAGTTTGTAAGCAAGTATTGAATTGTATATAGGAACTTGAAATTTTGAAATACAGTTACTTATCATAAATAAATAATGTCGTGTCAGTGTTTTTGTATTTTCATATTTGTAGGGGGAAACGGGGAGTAAAGGTTTGTATGAAGGTATCGGGTTTTTATTAGGAACTTGAAATTTTGAATTTTAGATACTTATCATAAATAGACAGAGGCATTTCAGGGATGGGAAACGGGAAACGGGGGTGAAAATATGTACGGAGGTATCGGTTTATTTATATTGATGTATGGAAGTGAATCAGCTTGGCAGAAGAAGCATGAGTAGAATAAATGCCGTAGAGATGCATTCTATGTATAGTATGAGCGGGATTACGCTGACTGATAGAGTGAGAATTAATTTTATAAGGGAGGAGTGTGGTTTGAAAGAAGATGTAGTGACTAGAATAGAGAAAGGAATGTTACGTTGCTTTGACCATGTTGAACGAATGGATGAAAGGCGATTATGTGAGCAAATTTATAAAGGTGATGTAACGGGGCGAGTGAGTCGACGGCGGCCTCTGTGTACTTTTGTCGACCAAAGTAGTGATGTCCTGAAGACAAGTCAAATCAGAAGTACCCGGAACCGCTTCTGTGGCCTCTGCCTACCCCAAAGGGAAACAGGCGTGAGCTTATAATAATAATAATAATAAGGAACTTCAAAATTTTTGTTTGTTTTGGGTATTTGGACTTGGTACATTGGAAAGGGGTGAAATGCGCGGTGTAAATTTGAGAGGGAGTGAGAACACTTCGCACCTTGTAACGGTCTACCTATAAAATCATCTTTTTTAATATTTTTTATTTATTTATTTATTTTATTTTGATTTCTTTATTTGTTTTAGTTTTACTATTGAATTTATAATTTTGAATTTATATGGAGACTTTAATTGGGAGATTTTATTATTAAATTATACGAGTTTGTATGGGGAGTTTGTTTGATTTAATCGCTTAAAACTAGTACTTAAAATTAACTGAAGATTTAATTGAAGATTGATGATTGAAGATTTGGCCAGTGATTCGTCTAGTGGTGATAACCCTTCGTTGTGATCCGTAAATAACCTCGGTTCTTTTAGTGCGTAAAAATGGTACCTAATAAGCTACAGATGAACATCCTACATCTTAGAGTATCCTATGATCTACCTATTTAAGTAACGTCTAAATATTGCTGAGGCTTACGAGCGTTGAACGTGAAATAGATTCAAATAACGTCAGTCGATATATTCTTAGTTAGAGGTTGATTTATAAAGATTATAGAAATAGGCTGATTAGATGTTTGATATCATAATGATGAATTCTAGTGATTTTATCAGCAAATATGTTTTCGTGGTAAAGGAAGTGCCCACTCACTCCCCGCACCTTCCAGTGAGACCGTCAAATTACTTCGTCTCTCCTCCACTTTTATTATTATTTAAAGAGAGAGAGACTTGGGTTCTGCCATATTTATGGAACAGTTATAGAATAGTTATTTCATAGAAATGCATAAAGCAAAAGTATTTCTTTCATAGATTTTATTCTTGATTATTTCAAATAGGATAAGGTAATTTAGCTTCTCTCTCTGTAGTTAGCAAATATTACCAGCACTTCATAAGGGAGTCTATTGAGAAGAAATGCCGCAAGAAACTCAATAGATTTGACTTTATCAATCTAAAGCAAGGATAATAAGAATCTTTGTTCTTATAGTGAATTAACATTATAATATCAAGTTCTTGGTTAAAGTCAATAGTATTATTGAAACAGTGAGTACGATGAAAGTAAGTATGCTGTTGATACTTCATTTGATTATAGTACTTTATCTACAAAGTTTAGACCTGTAGATATTAAATAATTTATGTTATTTAAACCATAATATTACTTTCACTAAGTAAAGTATAATTTCTCTAGCCAAGGTAAGGTTTTCATCTACCAAAAACAGTATACATCAGGTCTATGTTTTCTATAGCTTGAACAAAGTCATATTTTGACTGTAGTGAAGGATATCTGATTGATAATGAATGTATTTGATCAGACCTTAATATAGGACTCCCCTCCGTTTGGTAGTAGGAATACTAAGCTTGCTTTTGCTTCGCTAGGAATGAACAAATATATTGGATGGTTTTGTTTTATTTTTTAACAATTCGAACCAATTGTAGTATAAGGTATTTTTACTGTAAAATAGCACCTTGTTCACGCTACAGAATCAACCAATAAAATCCCACCTTAGGCTAGAATTGCTCACACAAGATAAAATATATTATGGTAAATAGTTAAAGGTAATTATGGTAATTGGGTGAATCAACTTTTAAATGTCCACATAATGAAATTCTGGATTTTTATTTTATTTTCGTATTGACCATATTTAAATATTTTATTTTAAAGATAATTTTCTCTTGTTTATGATTCTGTATAGAGCAGAGCTGTTTTTTTAAGATTTTAGTGAGTTTGATTTAAAAAACTTCACCAGCTCAAATTTGCCCTGTCCCCTGGACCACCAATCAAAAGTATTTTTTAACAAACTAAACATCAACTATTGTTGAAAAAAATATTTTAATTACATTAATTAAACAATGCCGTTTTATTTTTATCTTTATATATGGCATAAACCTCACGAAATTTCACATTATTTCCTTTAATCATGTCCCCAGGACAACTCTAATTTCACAGAATCGGAACTTTTCATTAAAACACGTAATAGTAATAGTAATATAAGAGAATTCCTCCTGCTACTTTGTTTTATATTGTGCTATTTTATCTTTAAAAAATTATGATCTGTTCTTGAATTTAAAAACAAAAAAATTATCATATGTGTTTTTCAATGAAGGGACAACTTAGTTGTCCCAGAGACAAATCTGGTTGTCCAATGGAAATATTAGAACCAACAATCTTAAAGAGGATACTAAATGAAACCAATTTAGTAAAGTATCATAAAGCAGTTTAAATGGTTCGGCACACCGAACTATAAAAACGTTATCAACGCTCTTAATAATCAACAACGTTACAAAATAATAATATTTTTTTAATAAATCAACTAGTTAACATTTCCTTACACTTAGTGCAGTCTTGAACAGTCTCATTTTCACAATACGAGTATTACTTATCGCTTGAAGACTTTCGTCTCCAGACACTGCGGTATCTTGCATGAGAAGATGTTTCGTAGCTTCCCGAACGCTGCCCAACTGAGTCGGATTCGCCGATTGACCTCTTTGTCGAAGTTGGACCTACCTAACTGGACAGTTTGTCCCAGGTACACATAATCATCCACAACTTCAAGCGTAGAGTCTCCGATCTTAACGGGAGTTGGAACTACATGGGCGTTCGACATGATTTTCGTCTTATCCATGTTCATCTTAAGTCCAACTCGCCCGGAGGCCCTACTGAGGTCATTGAGCATTGTACTTGGGCCCTCCATGGTCTCAGCCAGGACCACTATGTCGTCGGCAAACCGAAGGTGAGCGATGTCCTCGCCGTTGACATTAATGCCAAGCCCACCCCAGTCCAGAACATCCTCCAGTGCGGCGGTGAACAGTTTTGGAGAGATCACATCTCCCTGTCTGACTCCCCACCGCAGCGGAATAGGATTAGAATTCTGGTCCTGTAGTCGGACTGACATCGTGGCGTTTTCGTACAGACACTTCAACACTTCGATGTACCGGTAGTCAACTTGTTACCGCTGGAGAGACTGCAGTACAGCCCAGGTCGAAGGCTTTCTCATAGTCCACAAATGCAACGCAAAGGAGGAGGATATACTCCTCGGTCTTCTGTATAACCTGCCGTAACGCATGTATGTGGTCTACGGTACTGAAGCCTTTTCGGAAACCGGCCTGTTCGGGAGGCTGGAAGTCGTCAAGCCTGCGAGCGAGATGGTTCGTAATGACTCTCGAAAACAACTTGTAAACATGGCTCAGAAGTGAGATGGGCCTATAGTTCTTCAGCAGGGTATTGTCACCCTTCTTGAAGAAAAGCACCACCACATTCTGTTCCATGCCTTCGGCGTTTTCCCTTCGTGAATGACGGAATTAAACAAGGTCTGAAGAGACCTGAGGATCGGTTTTCCTCCTGCCTTCAGGAGTTCGGCTGTAATTCCGTCATCATCTGGAGCTTTATTATTTTTGAGTTGTTTGAGAGCCATACTAATCTCGTACATGCTGACGTCCGGGATATCTTCGGTATAGTGACGGGTCAATCTAGCTCTGGGGTCTTTAGCTAGATTATCAACTTTGAGATTAGTTGTCAGCTGGCTTTGCCCAATAGATGATAGATCTCTCGTAAACAGTTTGGAGCCGTAGTTGTGCTCTATCGCCTCCGTAATACGATTGGTATTAAATAGGCGTATGTCGCTCTTCAGAGACTTCGAGATCTGCGATACAGGAGACATGTTTCTCATCGAGGATAAATAGTTTCCCTCCTTTGACACATTTCTTTTCAGTTCAGTCATTTTTTCTGGGTCTTCTTTAAGTCTTTCTCTATAGCGTCTTGATTTCTCCTTCTCCGATAGTCCCATTACCTAAAATGAAATATATATATAATAAAAATACGCAAATAATTTCATTAAGGTAAAGATCCCAGTGCTTGAAGCTATTCCAATCGTTGATAAATTGAATGTTATGTCTAAGTGAACGGTCAAAGACATGGTACTTATTAACTATTGGAATTAGAGTGTCAAGTATTGGGACGTTTACCCAATCCCTTAGCTTCCCCCCCTACCCCCTTTACCCTATTAAAAATCTTATCTCATCGTTTTTGTCCAAGGAACAACCAAAATGTCCTACGGACAACCACTTCCGTTGTCCAAGTGACTAGTTGTCCGAGGGACTTATCTAAAACTTTGAGCCGTATAATGAATATTAAAGTTTCTTTGTGTTTTATCTCACCCTTATGGTAATATATATATAAAATTGTATCTGGTACAACATAATTTATTGTAATATGTTAACTACTTACGTCTTTGTGCCGGTTGTCCGATGGACAGACAATAAAGCCACCCACACTCTCCAACAGTACTCGGCCGACTGACGCCGCAAGTTTCGCGAAATCATAATGGCGGCTAGGCCTATCTGCTTTCCAGAAATTTGAGCTTGTTGTCAAATATTTTACTACGCCATCTATATTTAGATTTCATAACTAATTTATGGTTGTCCAGTTGACCTGCATAGCATTCATAATTAAAGGGACAAAATTAAAACGCAAGAAATTCATAAACCGTTTAATGCAAATATTAGAAATCGGTATGTTTTATTGATGATAAATATCAATAAAAAGGATTATGTGTATAGATATCAATTTTGTAACAGTATTTTTTTCGTGATACAAATTTTTATGATACTCCGTTGCACGGGGACAATTTGTCCTACTATTGAAAATCAACTTTTCGTCTTTTGGACAACCATTAAAGAACCGGGAAAATTGTAAACAAAATTAAATGTTTTGTAATAAAATGTTAGATAATACTCATAGTAACATAACGGGATACAGATAAAACTAATTACTTTTATAAAAATTGTATTATCGATCAGGGACTCTGTACGATTGATGTTGGACACATAAAAGTTGATTCACCCAATTAATAGATTCAGGCGTTACTTTGCGGAGGTCCATATCAACAAACTGGAACAAATTACCTTGCTACTCCGCGAAACCAGTGCCGGGCTCGTGCAAAATAGCTGCGTCTGTGCGACACATATATGTTCATGCAAAAACCCACCCTCCTCCGCTTCCACACGAAACAACATATATCACACAGACTCAACTACACACCACCACCACTAAACACTAAAACTACACGATCGACGCGCGTTTCGCCTCTATACGAGGCATCATCAAGATCAAAGAAACAGTATGACCGTTCGCTACTTGAACGAATAGCGTACTGACAAACTAAAACACTTTTCTTTAATCCCACTTACCGCCAACATTTTTGCACAACTACCCTTATTATTTTTCTCAAAGACTACCCTCAAAATTTAAAAATAAAACAAAAGTACCCCCGTATATTTTCACAAACTACCCACACAATTTATCTCAATCTCAGCTACCCCCATTGTTAAAGACAGAATTTAAGCATACCCGCAATAAAGGAGAAGAAGGAAAATTAACCTGTTCATTGACAATGGATCCCGCGTTGTTGTACCTAACTATTTCCAAATGCTCCAAAACATTCAGACGAAATCCCTTTTTGCAAAAGTATAATAAATAAAATAAATAAATAAATAAATATCTTGGGACAATTAACCTAGTCCCAAAGTAAGCAACTAAAGCTGCTTGTGTTATGGGTACTAGACAACGGATATACATACTTATATAGATAAATATATACTTAAATAGAAATAACAACCACGACTCGGGTATAAACATTCGTATTCATCATACAAACATTTGCCCCTCCCGGGAATCGAACCCGGTACCTCAAGCTTCATGGTAAGAGTCACTAACCACTAGGCTATCCGGCCGTCACCATCCCATCGGTCCATCGGTCGTCTATTGACACTATCCCACTTCTGATGTCGCAGCAGGATGGCGAGCGGCGCTGAAGTGGGCGCATCTTGTTATCAGCATTCGACATTGTGGTTAACCTCAAGCAGCAATAAAAGACTTAAGATTCTGGTCATGGCTCACTATATTGATTACAACAACTTTATAACGAAATTCAATTGGGTATGACCGAACAGACACGTCCGCTCGACACGAGCTTTCGAACAAGAATGCCTCTGTGCTTCAACGGCTGGGTCCAAGCCTGACCGATTGTGACGTCACGCTTGCGTTCGGTTGCGTTCAGAAACCGGACTCAATTCTCCGACACGGCCATCTCTGATGTCTCACACGTCCTCGTGTGCGTTATCTGTAAAGACAATATTAACACAGTATTTGTGTTCGGCTATTCTGACTATGACAACTCAAGACTCGCGACATAGCCTATTGACACTCTCTACTCAAGGATTTTTTCACTTTAATTACGACACAAGAAATCAATACACATCATTACAATGTTATGATTTGATAACTACAGTAATCGTAACATTTTAATCAGTCTGACTAACATCTATTAGCACCGCACCAACGGCTCATCTCATTTTCGCACCAACGAAAATGGATTCCTTAAAAGCATGCTGTCACACCAACGACGTCTCTCGTTAACGCACCAACGTTACGATATAGAGGACATGCCGCTGCACCTACGGCTATGAGTACTTAGCAATCAATTATAACGAAAACGTATTTTAAGGCGCTACGACGCCTGTTCCCAAATGTTAGGTCGCACCAACGCATTTGGGACTATTCTGAGGCGCTACAACGCCTGTTCCTATTTGTTAGGTCGCAACAACGCCTTTGGAACTATTCTGAGGCGCTACAACGCCTGTTCCTACTTGTTAGGTCGCAACAACGCCTTTGCAGCTGTTCTGAGGCGCTACAACGCCTGTTGCTATGTTATGGCGCTACAACGCCTTTGCTATCGCTCGGTCACTCCTAACCAATGAAAATTTCAGTACGCCTCAAATCAAATCAGTCAAACTTATCGACTACATTGTACTTTCACACATATCGCGTTTATGTAGAGTGTCTCCTTTCGAGCACATAAACTTACACACATAACACCACCATCCAGTATTATGTATCCTGTAAGTGCCTCCATCAGGCACAAATGATACCCGCACACATACAACAACTCCATCGAGCATTGTATGTTACCACCATCCCTCGAGTGTTGCCAAATTAATTACACAATTTGTCACAAAATTTAGCAATTCATCACGTAAGTGATTAACCAACTCTTCTACAATTATTTGAACTTCGGGCATCTTTTGCAACCTATCACGCTCAAGCTACGCGCATCCTTCTCTTGAAACGTAAGGTCTGTAACAAGTAACGGTTCTCGTCTAACAGTTCATTTAATTATGGTCCTCTGTATTTTGAGTCAAGTTTGATTGGTCGCGTTTCTCATTTTGCAACAAAATAAAGTCACTTTACGAAAATACAATCACGTAATTCATTTCATTGTCAGTATTAACAAATAGAACAAATTGGCTTCAACAACAAGTGATTTTTCTAAATTAAAGCGTAAGGAGTGTTACTATTCTTGACATACCCCATACCATATTCTTGCTACCCCATAACCTCCATCCGGCTAGTCGGTAATTGGTACACGCATGGGCTCCATCTGCCCGGTAGGTTAATGCTACCCCATGGGCTCCCCCAGCAGGTATATAAACGGGGCTCTGTGCAATCTCTAAAATTAGGTACACAAATTATCACGGATAACTCTACTTCTGTTAAGACTACTTGATAGTGTCTCTATTATCATCGTCAGATTTCAGTGAATAAAGTAAGTCATCGACTGCCAAACAAAACTCTAAATAACAACGCTAGCCAAAGCATTGTCGAACTTAAAAATGGTTTAGTTGAGCAATGCTTAACTTTCCCTCCAGTTGCCTGCATCCGACAACTGCTTATCCTGCATAAATAGACTACTTCCATCTGGTATGCATTCATTCTACACGAACCCATCGCTTCCATCCAGCGATTTCAGCGACCGCCTACACCCCCCTAACTAAACGCACGCTACGTGAGTAGCCCCCGTGGCCGCACAGCTACGGAAAATTAGGCCCGATTTCATGCCTACGTCTACAAGTGACGGAAGGTGTATGCAGCCTGAGCTGTTTGGCTCAGCTCTTAGCTTAGCTAAGTGTCTTTACACCTACACTAGAATGGCAATCATCAACACAAAATAACTTAAAATGACCTCTGCTTGACAATTCTGACTAAAACTTGTAAAAGGTCCAACCACATCAACATTGTTTAAATTACTTTGATCATCGTTAAAGCTTTCGACGTCATTGTCTTAGTCCTCGTTGCGTAAATAGCCACTGTAAATAATTTTCTTAAACGATCGTGAAAGTATTGTCGTTCTGACCTTGCTTAAATAATACGCAACTCGTGCTACGTAACATTGTACGTTCAGATGTAACCTTACTCTGTACTCAATTAGCCTCATATTCAACACCATATATTTGGCTCTATTTTAAGCTCTACATTTGGCTCTACATTTAGCTCTACATTTATCTCTATATTCAGCTCTACATTTAGCTCTACATTTGGCTCTACATTTGGCTCTCCATTTGGCTCTACATTTGACTCTACATTGGTCTCTACATTGGAGTTCAAGTTGAACTCTACGTTTATTACGTTTCCGAATGTCACGTTAAGCACTATACGACGTTCACGGCCAACTACCATGCCGTCCTGCTGTAAATAGCCATAGGACAACACGCGGCAATATTGCCTAACTAAAGCACGCACGGGTTTATCAATAAAGTGTTTTAAATAGTTTAACAAGTGAAACGCGCTCCGTTGGTTACTGCGCGTGAGCCCAAATGAATGTGCAGCAGGCTCAGTGCCGGCGCTGCAGTTGAATGAAACATAGTGATGGTATACAACACTCAATCTGGTCTAGTAAGTATATAGCGTGATCGATGGTCTAAAGAGAACTCATATGCGTACACCAGTCATTTAGTCGTCATAACAGTATAATTGCTCTAGCAATTTTGTTTCCTTTTCGGGTCACGTGATGAGAATTGATCACACCGCCCATAAATGTACTAAAGTGAAATATTTTATCTCGATGAAGTGAACAGTTTAGACTAGGCACCCGAGTCATAACTCAATACAAATTACGCACACATGTTCATGTAGCGAGCGTCATTATTAACCATTTTTTAAATCTTGAAACGATCTGTTTTTTTCTTTTATTACAGCTATGGAACTGTTCTGAAGTAAGCTATTTTCAGAAACTTTTATACAAACAATTTGCTACAGCACGTGTAACAATAGCTAGAGAACTATCTAGTAGCTACAGCAAAGGTAATCATAAGTTTGAGTTCATGTACTCATTAAACACAACCAATAAAAAAACAAAATTAATAAAACCATGAAAAGTTTACTTCTTTTGTCTGGCTATCTGTGTAGCCCAAATAACCGTCACTGTGATTACTCAGCGTACAACCATCCCCGTGGATCCATGTACGTGTTAGATCCTTTCTATGAGAAAATAAAACTGTGACTCCACACGATATCTATTCACGTAAAACATACTAAATCAGTTAAAGCAATTATCAGATCGTATGTTATCAGAAAGCTACAAGTAACCGATTTAACGAAAACTTGTCCCTCGGACATTACTCTTAGCTACCTTCTTTCTCGATAGCAACATTCAAAACGAGAATCTCCAAAATGAAAACGACTCACAGGGTGTCTCAAAATCCTTTATGAAGGCGGGGCTCCAACCATGCAGATTAGGGCCAAGGGTATCTGTAGATGAAGAACCGGGTCCACCACGTGGTCGATTCGTCGTTCAGCTTCGTATGGAGTGTCCGCGTATTCGGGACACACGAACGTATCAAAATGCTTCGCGTAATGATCAACACAATAAGAGTTGATATCTGTCTTCTTCGAAGGCTGTCGAGATTACTCACAAGGCTTACATTTTATTGTGCTTAGTCCAATCACAGCACAAAAATAGCTTTTAACTGGAGCCAGTGCAGTCAAATCATTTTAATCACTTTTGTGTCAGTTCTTTTATGCAACCAACAATGAAACTACCCTCGTAATAAAAGACACAGCCAGTCTCAATCTACCCATTTTATTTTTCAAGCAGACTCTTCAGTTCTTTCAGTTCTTTCCTTTTTGTTGACATGTGCTTTGATAGTGACTATTAGTTGTAATTAGCCATGTGCCAACGTAAACACGCGCCTTGCTTACTTGGATCAATCTCAGGTAAATGAACGAGGTTTTATAATGTCGTGGTACCTTCATGGCTTCGATTATCTCCAAAACCAAATTTGGTTATGTTACTCCAACAAAATATGTCACGATGACGACTGCTTCATGTGGGTCGTGCTGGTAACCATCCTACTTCTGATGTCGCAGCAGGATAATGCACTTTATGTTGAATGGAACGCAATAAAAACGTGTCTCCACCAGTAGAAAACCTCTGAGGTTGCAATTGTTCGCAATGGTAATGATGTCGATACCAAGGCATTAGTTGCTAACACACTTAAGAACACTCCTTCAACTGGATGTATTTCTGCTGGTGGAGACACGTTTTTATTGCGTTCCATTCAACATAAAGTGCATGATAATGATTTGGTGGTTTCAAAGGCCGATAAAGGTAATTGCGTCGTGATTTTGCAAAGAAACGAATATAATCAAAAAGTTCTGGATGTAGTTCAAGGTGAGGGTTTTTCGGTCTTACGTAAAGACCCTACTGGCGGGTTCCATAAAGATCTAAAAACCGTCATCAAAAGTTCTAAATTTGTTTTTAAAACCGAAACAAAGAAGAATAGTGTTATACCTATGAATCCGCTAGCACCAATTCTTTATGGCCTTCCGAAAATTCACAAGGACAATATTTCTATTCGTCCGGTTGTTTCATATATAGAGGCTCCAGCATATAAATTAGCTAAAAAATTAAATTTTATCATTCGAGAGAAATCTTCCTTCAAACCACTTTATTGTCTGAAAAATAGTTTAGATTTAATAGAAAAAGTCAAAGACATCAGCATACCGCCAAACGCAACATTACTTTCATTGGATGTTGATAGTTTCTTTACCAATGTACCGTATACTGAAACGTTAAATATACTTCAAAATCATTTGGAAAGACAGCGACTACATCCGGGAGAGGTTTGTGAGCTAATAGATTTAACAACTATCTGTATGAAACAAAATTATTTAAGGTTTAATGGACAATATTATTTACAAGGTGATGGGTTGGCTATGGGTTCTCCTCTCAGTCCGCTAATGGCAGATATTTTTATGGATAGTTTTGAGACTCAGTACATAGTGGGAAATACAAATTTGTTATATTATTATAGGTATATAGATGATTTGATTTTATGCTGGAGGGGTAGTATGAGACAATTGGATTTATTTGTGAGTAGTCTTAATAACAAACATCCGAAAATAAAATTTAAGAAGGAATTAGAACAGAATAATTCACTTAACTTCTTAGACTTGACTATAACTAAGGTAAATAATAAGCATCAGTTCCACATTTATCGTAAGCCTACGCAGACCGATACAGTTATTCCAGCTTCTTCTAATCACCCTTGGCAACATAAACTGGCTGCTTTCCATTGTTACATACATAGATTGTTAACAGTACCTCTTTCTAGGGAAGATTTTCATTTAGAGTTGAAGACCATACATATGATTGCAAATTCAAATGGCTACACTGAGACAATGGTAAATAGTCTGGTTAAAAAGAAACAGAGGCGTATAGCTGATAGCATGTTATATAGCGGCCCGTCTACTGAACATACTAACAAATATAAAGCAAGTATTAATTACATTGGCCCTTTGTCAGATAAAATTTATAATATTTTAAAATCAAAGGAAATAAATGTTGCTTTTAAGACTAATAATTCTTTGTATTCTAGACTATGTAATGGTAAGGATAAAGTAGAAAGAGGGAGTAGATCAGGAGTATATAAGCTCACTTGTGACGATTGTAGTAGCGTTTATATAGGACAAACCGGTCGTAGTTTTAATATTAGATATAAGGAGCATGTTTCATCTTATAGGCATAAGCACGCCGAGAAGTCCAATTTTGCAAAACATTTGATAGACACAGATCATACATTATCAGATGCTCATTCTTATGAAATATTATACTTTAGCAAAAAGGGATTTCGTCTGAATGTTTTGGAGCATTTGGAAATAGTTAGGTGCAACAACGCGAGATCCATTGTCAATGAACAGGTTAATTTTCCTTCTTCTCCTTTATTGCGGGTATGCTTAAATTCTGTCCTTAACAATGGGGGTAGCTGAGATTGAGATAAATTATGTGGGTAGTTTGTGATAATATACGGGGGTACTTTTGTTTTATTTTTAAATTTTGAGGGTAGTCTTTGAGAAAAATAATAAGGGTAAAGAAAAATGTTTTAGTTTGTCAGTACGCCATTTGTTCAAGTAGCGAACGGTCGTACTGTTTCTTTGATCTTGATGATGCCTCGTATAGAGGCGAAACGCGCGTCGATCGTGTAGTTTTAGTGTTTAGTGGTGGTGGTGTGTAGTTGAGTCTGTGTGATATATGTTGTCTCGTGTGGAAGTGGAGGAGGGTGGGTTTTTGCATGAACATATATGTGTCGCACAGACGCAGCTATTTTGCACGAGCCCGGCACTGGTTTCGCGGAGTAGCAAGGTAATTTGTTCCAGTTTGGTAATTATGGTAAGTAATTAAAGTTAAGACCTGAAATAAACGTCTAAAAGAAATCCTTTAGGATTTCCATCAGCTTAGTGACGAACCTACGCCCTATGCCTACACTTAGAGAAGGTTTCTATTTCCCTAAGCTAAGCTAAAGGTTTTCAAAGCAAAGCTAGAAGACTAGCATTGAATTTACTTTAAATGTGTAGTGTGTGATGTTGTTTATTCTCAGTGCAATGAATAAACCCCTAACTCTAACCCAACCTCGATGCAAGGGATAGATTACTATCTAATCTAAAACCCTATAAGATGCGAGGTTCGGGACTACCTCTATAGACCTATACCTAAATCCCGGTGTTACGTCTGGGTTGGGCCCCCACACAACCGAGAGGGTTGGGAGATGAGAAGGGCCCCTTGATACCCCTACACAACGAGTGAATATATACGTATATAGATCAGAACGGTCCACAGTAAGCTGGATCACATGAGAACCTCACTGTCTAGACATCCTCATGGTGGACCAACAAACAGTGTGTGGCGAGCTCACACAGGAAATTAAACATGATAATCATTAAAGTTTATCAAGAATGAAAACCCATGCCCAAAAGAGGCCACATTTTGGGGAATCCAACCGTTTGGATTTTAAATGGCAGGATTCGAACCTGCAACACGAGCATTCCTGACTTGCGTATTCTAGTTTCCGCCACATTACCGCTAAAAAGCGGTAATGGTATTAGCGGTAATTTGGCGGAAACTGGAATACACAAGGCACGGAATGCTGATGTTGCAAGTTCGAATCCTGCCATTACCCTAATTTTTCTTTGTGTTGTCATTCATTATATAGCATTTTAAATTTAATTTGAATGTAAAAATAAATTGCTTTTATAAAACGGTCAGTTTATTCTAATTGTAAAATTTCACGACTTTTAAATAATAATACGTGTACTTGTCATATACACATACATGTATCTTTGCCGTAAGTCTCGGCTGCATTGCTTTACACATACATTCGTTATCCTTTGTAAAATGAATCATGCACCATCATCATCAAGAAATGCATCACTTACTCACAACTTATCTTGCGTTGTAGGTGTCAAGATTCGTTCCTATTACTAGTAGGTATAATTGCAAACTTGCAGTTTCTGTCACTTAGTAAATAGCACATATTATTGTCAGCATGATCGCTTAAAGCTTAGAACTCACCCGATGTCTGATGACTCAGGCCGACTGGTTTTGGTTCTTGTAGCCACACTTCTGAAGTATTAGAGAAATGAAACTCACTGAGACTATGAACTGCTTTTACTCTTATTTTCCACAAAATAACATATAAATACATAAAGGCTTGTAACCACTTCAAGCGTTGAAAAAACGAATGCGTCACCGGCCGTGCGCCTCCTCCGCTTGCCCGACCGGTGGCGCCATCTCTTACACTTTTGTAGCACTAGGCATCAATCACAATACTTTTAAGGTTGGCTAACAAAAGTCTGTATTTACGTATGCTATAAAATTCTATTAAATTTTTTTGTGTTTTTTGAATGCATTTTGACAACCTTTGACAATGATTTTATATACTACTAGATTAGCAACTTACGGCACCGACGCGTTGCCACTTCGAAGATGCCTGTGGTCATATCTGACATCAGTTGCCAGCTTGATATTAAGTGAGTGTGACGTCTTCGCTATGTAACGAAAAATTAATCTAACTGTTGTTAAAAATTGTGTGTCGCCGTCCGAAAAGGACTTTACGTTTTACAAATAATTTTGCTTAATTTTCATCATATAGTCTAAAATAACATTAGAAAACAATAGAAATATTTCATGCATTACTTTTGCCATCGGTGTTGCCAGGAAAACCTTTTTACGTTTCCCACATTTTTGGGAGTTTAGTTAATAAAAGAGTAATTGACAGAAGTGTGCGCCAGTAATATCGGTGTGCCTCGGTAATTAAATTTCGGGCACGACTGTAATATGCTTAAAAATTACGAGAAAAAGGTTTAAAAATAATAATTCATGTTATTCATCATCATAACGTGAAATCATCATAAAATAATTTTAGGTTAAGTAGCAATTAGAACGATCTCTTATTTGTTTTTCAGAGTACTAAATCATCAAAAAAGCAGGGAGCAGTGGATAAGAAATATACGACCATCTACAGCTACCGTCATACGCTACAAGGCCCTGTCTGACTCCCATTAGATGTGAAACCAGTCTGCGTAGGCGCCATTAGTTCCGAAGCAAGCTTCGGAGTTCCTGTACCAGGACCTCAGTTCCTATGCCAAAATATTGCTCACTCCATTCCGAGACGTTGACCACAAAGTGTTTCTCTTCACTTTGTCATAGGCCTTTGGCCTTTCTTTAGCATCGTCTCAGCTATGCGCCGCTACACTCAGAAGGCTGATTCCCCGGTAGTTTTCGCAGTCTTGCCAAAAACCTTTACCCTTAATTAAATATTGGCACAATAACAGCCTTTGTCCAGTCATTTGGAATTTGACCCAGCTGCCAACAAAGTTTAAAAAGGCACCACAACAAGCCTACCACTATTATTTACCAAAATAAAGTTCATAAAAAATCTGTAAAATATACCATGTTAAAATTTGTTGAGTAATAAAATACATAAGTAGGTACTTAAAAAGTATCGTAGTCTCCGAGTTAGATAATAAGACATTCAGCAGTGAAAACTGCATCAAAATCCGTTTAGTACTAATATTTTTTCTAAAATATTTCCAAATTGCAGACACACCTCTGTTACAATTTTATAATAGTATAGATGGAAACTATAATTAAATTGTGTTCAAAATATGCAACAATGATTACATAATTAAATACATTCGTTCATAACATAATACATTAATTCCTGGGAAATGATTTCTGACCTCTGGCAACTCTGTTCATTTTCACGATAGAAATGTCTTGTCTCATTTCAACGTAATTAGTTAGACCGTGGAAGAAATGGGACAAATATAGTTTACTATGGCGTAATGTATCGGTTTCAAAGCTACGTCTTTTGAATTCACCAGTGGCTATGCACTTCGGAGAATTGTTTGTAAGACGTTGCTTCTCTAGTATTTTATAAGCTCATTGATCTTTGATGGCACAGGCCGCCATAATTTAATTAAAACTGGGAGCTGTCAACAGGAGCGTGTGAGGTTTGGTACTATTGAGCCGGCCGAGAGGGTTAGCCGGTTCCGGCTACCGTTTTCTGGCTATATTTTTCGTGCGTGGACTTTCTGGGAGTTATTATTCTAAGTAAATCCAATGATCCATGATTTCTCATAATACGAGGGTAAACTAGCGGTATTTTTTACACGCGTTGTACATTGATGGTTTAGTACTTTAGTCAACATTCGTTGCACTAAACGGCAACGCAATGAATCCGACTCATTACGATGTTAACTATTACATGAGCATTCGTAGCTACGGCCGCTTCTCCAAGCGACTGAAGGGGGGGGGGGGGGGGGGGGGTACTAGAGGTGCGGCTAGTGTAATGCGGTTTGTGCGTTATTGATAAAATAATAGGAGGTTATTATGATTATTACAAATTTTGAATATTTTATTATTTTCTCGCTGTTGTAGTCTGTGCTGTTAGTGTATACATAATGTAAGCAAAATTATTATTACCTACCTAATTGGTACAAATTACCTTGCTACTCACTCTCGTGCAAAGCAGCCCACCTTTTCCGCTTACACATAAAATGATAGACATCACAAAAACTAAACTTTCATTCGCTAGCACTTAGCACAATCCATGCGCGTTTAGTTTCTTTACAAAGCGTCATCACTACAAAATGTACTAAACCATCGGAACTGTGTAGTTCTGATAACAGACATTTGAATGTGGAGTAATTTAATTTAAAATAAATGGTTATCATGTTACACTACCCACAATTTCTGCTTTGCCAAAAGGTCGACAAGTAAAGAATGCCTCAATGCATTCAGTCCGTCTCTTTTATGTGTTAGTATTTATTTTTGTGATAAATATTAAATAAATAGCCGCTGAATATCGTAATATCGATATCGTATCGATACAATTTTATCGTTTGGTCATCCTCTAGCGTTAATGTAAAATAATTGCTTTTTTTTATGTGTGCGTGAATTGCGTTTTAAACCAATCATGTACTAGCGTCATTGGTGTTAATACACTCTCGCGCCACGCCCCCGTCTTTGTT
Organism: Ditula angustiorana; assembly: GCA_963691745.1. Classification (NCBI taxonomy): domain Eukaryota; kingdom Metazoa; phylum Arthropoda; class Insecta; order Lepidoptera; family Tortricidae; genus Ditula; species Ditula angustiorana. The sequence continues at coordinate 13,784,285 of OY829471.1, forward strand.
ATTACACGCGCCAATGACAAATGACAAAAAGAGATAAAGTGATGTACAAAGGCGAACTTATCCCTTTAAGGGATCTCTTCCAGTTAACCTTTGAGTGGATTAAAGGAGTATCATAGAACAGGAGTATAGGAGTACAGGTGCATAGGAGTAGCATAGGAGTATGATAGTCGTGGAGGGAGATGTTTGGCGACACCGGTTCTCACGGAAACTAAGCAGTATGCCATTTCTCCTTGTTATGCTGTGCTATATTACTACGAGCCATACTAGAGGGCGCTACGAACGCCAGCGTTTATTTTACCAATTGATAAAAATAAACGCTGGCAACATTTAGAATCGTTAGGGGCGGGGTTTATTCAAATTAGTTCCAACCCCTTTCCTTTGGAAGGGCACCTTAGGCTTTGGGCTATAAAAGCCCCTGCAGCTCTCAAAGAGCTCTGTAAAACCCACTACCCGGCTCTTATTAAAATAAAATAATAAAGTCGATGTGCGTTACGTACGAAACGGATATAAATTAATACCTGAGATATCCTTTTTACTTTGGGTAATTTCATTTATACCGTTAATATTTGTTTTGAACTAACTTCGTTCTATAAGATTAAATAGCACGTGAAAATTATAATTACCTACTCAATTGATCCTAGTAGTATGAAAGACGCTACACGTACGGTCTAAGAGAAACCCTGAGTTCCCCAACAACTCCCCTACCGGTCGGCCTGGTACAGTCACAGATCAGTTTGCGTATTCAGCGAGAGTTTAAAATAAACCGTTACAAAGTGTAAAGTTAAGTCAAAGTCAAAGTCAAAATATTTTATTGCATAAGAGCACATGTCAAAAATAAAATAATACATTAAAATTTATACAATTATTAATTTTACCATGTCAATTTAATACTATTCCTATAACCTACTTATGCCTAATCAAATATTTAATGTCAATAATAATTAATTTCAATAAATATTCATGTTTCATATTATAATATCAACAATTTTAATATTACCTATTCACTATAAAATTCCTTAACGCTATAAAATGCTTTTTCTAATAAGTATTTCTTTAACCTGGAGACATATAAGTTAAAAGAAGGAGCGTCTTTGACCTCTCTGCTCAGTTTATTATAAATGCGTACACCTACCGCCCGCAACGAATTAGAACTTCTCGTCAACCGCACAAGGATCAAGTTAAACCCAAACTGAAGTTTGCCTTTGGATGGGGTCTGGCCAAGACAACAATAATCCTACAACATGTAGTCCAAACCATCACACATTCCAAGCACACAAACATCATATCATTCTGTGAAGGTGGGAATTTAAATGCTCCCCTACCGAGGGCCCCGCTTTCCCGCGTACGTCGTTAGGGTCATCCCCGCATCACCGCCTAAGTATGTGATATACCATAGGCAGGACAACAGAGACTGGAGCATGCAACTGTAATGAACCGTCCGTCAATGATAATAAGTCGATGTTCCATTGACCGTTCGTGGCACCGTGCGTCGGCGCTTCGTTCGAATTCAACAGACCTGACCGATAAGCACGACTTTGACGATCCGAGCAAAAGACAAGATATAAAAAAGGTTGGATTTTATATATGGGAGAACACATTCTTACTTCATCTAGTACAAAATAAAACGCACTCCTGGATACAGTCTCGAAATATCGAAACCTCTAAACGACAATTAAGAATATAGTGACATATCGAAGTTAATAAAACTGCAGAACGTAATAATAAATAGAGCTTGAGAAATGTCCTTAATTTTAATCTAAAACTTAGCTGCCGATTTCTGATGACTACGCAAACAGGTTTCCTCGCGTTGGCCGCCCGACAACTCGCTCACACACACACTGATTAATTAGTACAACGTAGACTAGCTGTCCGACACAAAACTGATTGGAAAAACGCAAACACTCCCGCGCAACCTAACGAAGTTACCGCGACCGCGTCCTAAAATCTTCTGCCCCGAGATACCAGCGCAAGCGTCCATCCCCTAAGTATATTCCTTCCTTGGATCACCCCCGCACACCACTTGGGCTTTGTTCCTTCCGCACTACCTAACCTTCAATTGCCCATTGACCATTAGTTCAAATTTCTAACTAATTTCGGCATGGCTATCCACATCTGCACAATGTTCACAAATGCATTGGAGGATATGTTCAAGACGCTGGACTGGAGGGGGCGCGGCATTAACATAAATGGTGAATACTTCTCACACTTACGATTTGCAGATGATATCGTCATCGTGGCGGAAACGCTGCAAGATTTGCAACATATGTTGAATGGCCTAGCTGATTCTTCACAACGCGTTGGTCTTCGGATGAACCTGGATAAAACCAAGGTTATGTTCAATGAACATGTAAGTCCGGAACCAATTGCAGTTCAAGGCAATATTCTCGAGGTTGTTAAGGAGTATATTTACCTCGGGCAAACTATGCAATTGGGTAAAAACAACTTCGAGAAAGAGGCCAGCAGAAGAATACAGCTGGGATGGGCAGCGTATGGGAAACTGCGTCAAGTCTTCACATCGCCAATTCCACAGAGTCTAAAGACGAAAGTCTTCAATCAGTGCGTCCTGCCCGTCATGACATACGGTGCCGAATCATGGACACTCACTGTAGGGCTGGTCCACAAATTTAAAGTTGCTCAACGTGCTATGGAAAGGGCTATGCTCGGAGTTTCTCTAAAAGATCGAATTAGAAACGAAGTGATCCGACAGAGAACCAAAGTTATCGACATAGCCCACCGCATTAGTACGCTGAAGTGGCAATGGGCCGGTCATATAACCCGAAGAACCGATAACCGTTGGGGTACACGAGTTCTTGAGTGGAGACCACGGATCGGCAAACGTAGCGTGGGACGTCCTCAGACTCGGTGGAGCGATGATCTTCGCAGGGCGGCTGGCAAGAGCTGGATGAGAGTGGCCGAGGATCGTGCTCAGTGGCGTGCCATGGGAGAGGCCTATGTCCAGCAGTGGACGAACATGGGCTGATGATGATGATGATGATCCACATCTGCGTGCAATCTTTCCTTTGTTTCTGTCGGCGCTTTCTAGTGATAATTCTTAACGTTTTCGATAGTAAAGCAATACAAATTTGGTGTCCTTTGTTTGATTTTAAGGAACTATCGCAATAAATATTGTCTAGCTATTTTAAAGGGTCGTAAAGTTTCAGTTCATTCACAAAATTGTCTAACGACTGCACGTGCACGTAACTATAAAAAATTTGAAAGTACGAAACAAAAAATCCTTATGCACCGAACATGAACCTTAAAAATACTACGATATTTACTAACTTAATATTAAATATATCTTACATACTAGTCTATTATAACGTCCGTTACAGCTCATATTTTATACATCACTACTACCGCTTTTAAACGATGAAACCTCAGCCCAACTGGTAAGCTCTCTCACTGCTAATAACTGTTCTAATTTGTTCTTATAAAATTGTATTGCTGTGTATGTGTTTCTTTCAGATTGTATTTAATTTTATTCTATCTTTAATTTGTATTAACTTAAATCCTGCGACCGTTTCTTTAACTTCGTTCTGTAAATTTCTAAGTCTTTGTAATAACTATAAAATTCAACTTACTTGCTCAACGGTCGCATATTTAACTTTTAAAGAAACACGGTTGCTGTACCGCACCTAAGTCTTAACGGTTTGAAATTTCAAACCGTAACCGTCACTGAGCTTTTAGCTTCTTTATTTATTTCTATTTATTTATTTATTTATGTAACGTAGAGTTTACTTCCTTACCTTGCCACCTGTAAACCTTACGAACTGATGCCACACTACTACTTGGCGAGCTCTAGCTCGCTGGTTAGACTCTCGTCGCTACGAGCTTCAGCATGGCATCAGTTCCCGCTAGTGGCCAGACTGTAAAGCACTGTACACCTTCACAGGGCAACTACCTACGGGCTCACAAACACCAAGCTTCACACTTCCTCGAGCCACCTGCAGGGCACCTCTTGCCGGTTACTTGGACACTGTACCCCTGCCGAGCTGCTACCAGCCGGTTACTTGGACAGCCGTACCCTTGCCGAGCTTTCTACGCCCTTGCAGCCTACGAAGACCTGCCGAACCTAAAGCCTGCGCTGCTCCACGTCGGGTCACTGCCAGGGGAGTGCGAGCGATCACGTTAATTGACTCAAGTAATCCCCTAGGGCGAACTTCTGTACCTGACCGGGTAACATCTTTTATTATCTGTTCTGAGGTCCATATATAAATTAAAGAGCTTTAGTGAGGTAAGCCCGACTTGCCTTACGCCGCACTCCAACCCATACTCGTTTGACAGCCCATTGCCCCACTTAGCTATATTTATTTGACTCGCGTACCAGCACCTGAATATGCGTATTATCTCCTCTGGTACTTGTGCTTCTTTTAACTTACTCCACAAAAGTTCGTAATTGACCAGGTCAAAAGCCTTTGAGAGGTCAAGAAAACACGCATACACAGGCGTCTTCCTTTGCGTATAGTATTGAACAACGTGCTTTAAGCTCAGTATTGCGCTATATAAAACTGTTTGAGAAATAAAGAATTAAAATCACTCGTAGTTTATATTACGACAAACTAACTATAACCATTTTTTTGTAATATATTTTTATTCTAAGCTTAAATTAATAAAACATATTTCATATTATTAGGAGATACTAGAGTTATGAGTTTAAGTTAACATTTGCTGTTCATGTATTTTTAAAATATAATTTTTATTTTAGTTTTGAGAACCAAAATTATAAAAATATGCTTTCATAATGTTACTTTAAAACGTTTCAAATAGTTGCTATAGCCAAGAAGTTATTAAAACTTATAGTTTAGGTACTCTTACTTTACTAGCATATATTCTATGATTACGGCACGCTTTGCTGACGCGATTAACATATTAAAACAACATTAATAAACATATTCCACTTTAAATTAATCAAAATAACCTACCTGTATTTGTCTTTTCCGTGGCTTAATAGTATTTGTCTACTCTGTGTGACTGATAATATTTGTCTTTTTCATGACTTGCAAATCTATTCTCAATTCATATTTATTTAATCTTATGACGTCATTTTATTTTCACTTGTAAAATTATATTTATTTTATAAGTATGCAACTTTGGCACTACTTTTTATCCAAGGTACACAACACATTTTTGTTATTGGTCGGCCGACCTTAAATTATACATTTATTTTATGCTCAGGATACAAGGATTTTTTTTTATTTCGTGCGCGCACATACATAGATACCATTTATACCATACATTCAGGCAGTTCTTTTAACACTTTTCTTACTTTAATAATCATTCCGTGTGTCCAAGTGTTTCCACGAGTGATAACTCGAGCGCCTCATGGTCCAACTACAAGGATTCCGTACCTGCCTTGTATCCTGGTGTACCTTGTCTCATTAACCTCTTCGTTCAACAGCGCATCTCGGGCTACTGTTGATGACGAATGGTATTAGGGGAACTTAATCTAATGTCATTTTTCCATCTCTTAAAAATACCAGTCATAGTCACTATCAAAATACCCAAACAAAACGAAAACCTCGGCTAGTTAGTAAGCATTTCAATAACTCCTAGGTGATCAGTCTAGTTGTCCTTGAAACACTTATTTGTCTTAGCTTCCCCAGACTCTTTGCATAATGCACTCTTCCATAACTGTACCATTTCACAACCTCTTTGACATAAATAAACCTTTTCATTTACCATCTCTTCAAAACTTTCCTATGGAATCATAATACTCGCGCTAAACAAACTTCAATTCACAACTCTTCTTTAAAAAAAAATATATACTTCCTTATTGACTGAAATGTACCTATTTGTACTCCATGTCACAAAAAGATTTTTCATACATTTTCTAGTATAGCCAAACTTTCTAATACCTGCCTTTTCCATTTTCCAAAATTTTCTTCAAAGCCTTCTATTAGTTACTCTAATATACGTTCAAATGTCTCATCCAATCAATGTCAATGTCAAATCCGATTTTCTAAATCAATAAACCTATAACTACCAAATTGAATAAAATGCTGTTATCAACTCAACCCAATTATTAGGATTCATAAATTAAATATTAAAATAAAATCTTTAAAACTTTACACATAAATGTATTTATAATAAATATTTATTTAAATCTCTGGGACGACACAATATCAGTTATATAAAAGTTTTCATAATAATTTTTTTTCTTTGTTAAATGGAAATGTTCCATTACCCATAACGTTTTGCATTTCTAAGAACGCACTATTCCATTATAATGTCACGTAATTCGATCTGTAATAACAGACGTTGGATTCCATTCTATATTTGATGACTCTATGAGATCATCCTTATGCACTGTGCATAAACTGTAAACATAGCTCGTAAGTTCTGAGAATCTGAATATATTTAACTTTATTTTAATTGAGTGGCGTGTAAATAACATTAATTTATTTTATGGGGTTATTCTAAATTTTTAATAAAATGGTATCCTTCTATCTAACTTTGAGATAGAGATTATCTATCAAAAGACTAAAACCTGAAAAGTAGCAATATAAATGATACGTATTACGTAACAAAAACTTTTTTTTAAATTCATTTATAACTAGTAAACGGCAGCATCAATTCCGATGCGGTTTGTACTAATTGATCAAAATTTAAGTAATAACAAAATTACATAAAATAAACTCATTGTCATATACAGTAATCACCTACCTTGGTATTGACTTTAATGCATCTCGTCTCGTCTACATAAAATCTGCAAACCTGCTGTATGGATCTAGTTGTCAGAATAAATGAAATCTTATATTATCTTTAAAACAAAAAAAAAACAATAAACTTAGTCATCTCGTCAACAAGCGCAACATAACGACATAACATTCATATTTGTTAAAAAAAACACGAGACATATCGTACGAATGTGTTAAAGATATATCAGTTATCTTAAAAAATATTTTTAAAAATAAATTGCTTAAAATAAAATGCTAGTTGCACCAATATAAAATATTAAAAAAATCATTATCTACCTTAATCCTGGCATTATTATAAATCGTAATAAAATTATGTATTTACTTTTCAGAATTTTATTTTAGTTAGCAGTGAAAAAACTTGATGAGAAACAATTTACGTGTCCAATATAGATTTCAAGAACGAAGTATTTATCTATACAATACAGAAAAATTTCAATAAACTTGTTTAAAAAAATGGAAGATAATGTAATAAAAATTAGCTTACGGGACATGGCATATTGCCTAGTTACGTCTCTCGTGCAACCTTCAGCCAACACCACTCCCTGCAGCACTACTTCCGACACCATCAACTCCCGGCAGCACCACTTCCGACTCCAACAACTCCCAGCAGCAACACTTTCGTCTCAAATTAAATCTGTTTTCATCGTTAAATTTCTATTCTTCCTTTTTATATTATTCTATGTTTTTCTCTTCGCTCTTCTTTAATTTCTCCCTTTCTTCCTTTTGTTTTCGTAAAGCTATTTTCTTCTTTGCTTGAATACAATTCATCTTCGATTCTCGGCAATGGGTCTTGAAGTTAAATTTTCTTCTGTATCTGTGTTTTTTTTGTGTTTTTGGATCTTTCTTCTGTAGTTATTATCTTCTCTCAGTAGTAGGGATTCGCCGGTTCTGGATCACTTTTTTGTCGCTCAAAATGGCGGCTTGGGGGGCAACGATTTCTAAAAAAAAAAAAAAAAAGGTCAACACCCCATTTAAAGCGATTGGACGGGGTCTCATCACGCTCCGCCCACTCTTTCTGGTATATATGTACTTCCATTGCAACATAATAGCAACACCTAATCACATACTCATAAAAGGATAGAGACCCTTTCCTTTGTTATGGACCCACCCTTTGTTAGGTTCAGCTTTTTACCTGCGCCCACTTGGGAATTCGGTCCCGACCTTTTTCTTTTTCCTGGGTTCCTGATCGCCCGCCACGCTCCGTACAAATAATACCATGTGTTTTCGTAAGTCCACTTTCTATTCATTATTCTATCAGCACATAAATATCCTATCGCATTATTCGCAGTACACTTTTATTCGTAACTCATAACTTTTAGGACTATCATAAATCTAACCTAACCTAACCTACATTTTGGAGAAATTCAAACCTAACCTAACCTAACCTAACCTACGTTTTGGAGAAATTCGTAAGCCCTAACTTTGAGGACTATCTTAAATCTAACCTAACCTACGTTTTGGAGAATATTGTCACGCTATATGGTACTTGGTTTGTACTTTTGATTCGCAACTCGATGTTTCGTAGACATACCTTTTGACAAATTCTTATTTTGCAAACTACTTATTTTATTCTGAAGCCATAACTTTCAGGACTATCATAAATCTAACCTAACCTAACCTACGTTTTGGAGAATATTGTTACGCTAAATAGTAAATGGTTTCAGTTAAAAACAAGAATTTTGTTGCTTTATTGCTTTTCACTTCTAATCTTATTAAGTACTCCTTAGAAATACTAGTTTTAACGTGTTTGTTACGCAATTCGATTATTTAAATACTAGTCAAAACTTGTAGGATTGCACTATGTATAAAGGATATTAAGAACGCAGCCTTGTGTTTCGCTTACACAGTAGGTACTATCCTACATTTTGTGGACATATTATATAGCTAAAGTTTATATTGTGAATATACATATAGATAGAGAGTTTACATAATACAGTAAACGGTTTCAGTAGCTTTATTGTTTTCTTTGTATCAAACGCACCACGATCTTTTATTATTCAATTACTTAACATCAATACACTATGCAAAGAGAGCTTTTTGAAAAAACGGCTAGTTTGAACGTGTTCACTAGGCGAACCGTTTATTTACCTGGCCGTCGTCAATAAGAGGAGCGTTATGTTTTTTTGAGTGTGTGTCTTTGAAGATACTGGTTTAAACCTGTTAAATTGCACTACGCATAAAGGACCTTAAGAACGCGGACGGCATAGTATAATTGCTTTATTGTTGTCTTTGTATCAAAAGAACCGCCGCTGTCTTTTGTTCTTCAATAACCGCGTCTAGAGAATACGAGTTTATACTTGTTCACTAAACGAAGCCCTTTTTAAAAAAAATACGTCTCCAAACTTGTGGGGATTGCGCTGGGTATAAAAGCGTGCCGTCACAACTCGTCTTCATTGCGTCCCTAACAATTCATCGAACAAGATCTTCGTGTAAGAGAGTCGTGAGTCGTGAAGTGTAAAAAAGTTTAGTGCATTGTTCCTGAAAGCAGTGTTTCGTTGCTGAAATGGATGTAAGTATGTAGTCATAATTTAATGTGTGCCCATTTATTTCAGATTTTGATTGATTGTAATTCCTTCATTTATTTTTGTGTTTACCATGTAAATCTACTTTGAAGGACCGTTTGAATAATGTTTTAATATTGTTACAGGAAAACACATTTCAAAATTATTATTATCCCGACGACGAAGCAAGTGATGAAGAAGGAACGTTGGCCTATAAAGTCAAAAAAGCTATTGCTAACACTTACAAGAGGCCTAATAACAGCATAGATGGCTTCTTTGAAAAACGGAAGAAAAGGAAAGTTGCAGTAAAGTCGTCGAGCGTCAGCCAAGCCACTGCGGAAGGCGTGGCTTTTATAAAGTCCAATAAAGACGATGCATCATACGCCTCACATCTTATAAAAATTGAGGTGTATGATGCGCGGAAAATAAAAAATGTTCCGCCAACGGAGCATTGGAAACATGCGGAAGTGCGTGTTAAATACTACGCTTACTCCGAAGAGGACGCTCACGTGGAATCCACAAGAGATGTGATTTACCAAATCACCAAACAGATAGCGAACAATAGTGACAGTGTTAATTATGTTATAGACAATACAAAATAAGTGGAAAAGTAGTTTTAAGATCTTTATTTGTTCCTTTTATCTTTTTGTACTCGATTGTCTGCGTTTTGTTTGTTTAATTGCTTTATAACTCGTACCGAACATTTTTCTTTGTATACCGAACACCTTTTGTATTCTAAGCTTCCTTTCTAGTTATTTTTTTCCGACAAAGAGTCATTGTTGTTAATATTAGATAAGTAACACAAGTTCCAAGTACCGATGTTCCGAGTATAATTAGACCATAGCCTTGACTTTGAATAAAGTTTTACTGAATATCATGTTTTCATTTTTATGTTTTATCTACAAATATACTTCCCTTAAAGAAAACGTAGACTTAACTAAGAACAGTAAAAGAGTTCGTTTTATATTAAATTGTTTATTTCAAAAAAATGGACTTAAACATATTTCTTACAATTAGATCGTTACATAGAGAACTCTCAGTAAACAAATTTACCAAGTCACACATAGTTTTTCCTTTAATCTTAAAATACAGATAGACTAAACAATATTCCCCGCAGACCGAGGTAAAAGGATTTTGAAATGAGTTGTGGTTATAAACCCATCTCCTGGAATTTCTTTTCAAAAATAGCTTATGACTACCTGTCGGTTTTCGACCAAATGAGTCAAAATATTCACCAATGCCATTAATATCAATGTGTATAGCTATCCAGTGAGACCCCGGTTTTGAGTCGGGATCTAAATTGCTTATAATATAAGCAGGTAAATTTACCCAAATAGGCAATCGGTTTGCAGCAAAAACATTTGATTTAAAACTGGAACTTATTTTATTCATACAGAGCTGTATTTCATTTGTATCCATGATAAATATAAATTTAGCTGCTTATTAATGATTCTGTTAACAACGTTTAAGATCAAATGAAGTAGCCTTATCAAAAACAAAGTACTTATTAACTGTTATAATCCACAGTTACGTCACGATTCTTGTTTATTTCAATTACATTATCAAATTCTGCGTATACAATACAGTTAACAGTTTGACTTAGAGACGAATCAAAGCGAACTTCTAACCGAACACTTCCATGTCTGACGAGATTACAATGTGACGTTGAACTAGCAGATAAAATCAGGAGTCAAATCAAAACATAGCAAACAATATCCGTCTCCGTAGTTTGTTCTACTTATTGCGTTACCTTCGTTGTGAAAATGAATACCAGTTCCAGAAAATAAAGTGTGATATGGTGATGCTATTAAACCAGAGCTAAATGATGGTTGTAATGTTCTAGAAGGTATTTCATGACCGTCTACATACAAGCTGAATGAATTCATATTAAAATGTTGAAAATTGAAAGGATTCAATGCTAAATTACCGTTAAACGCTGAATTTAAGACAAAACCGACAATACATCTTTTAGGAACTTGTCCAAGGAATATATTATCTAGTGTTTTACCTTGCACACCTGCCGGTATTGTCAGAACCTTAACTTCCGCTCTTGTTATAGGATACTTTGCAGTTGTTGACGCTAGTACTTTTTGATGGGCTAACAAAACGCTAGGGTTGACTCTTGCTCTTCTTATAATAAGACTAGCATCCATTATTTGTACTTTAAATTTTTTATCTTGATGACAAATAAGATTAAATGTTTCTTTTGAGCGCACTAACTTAACACGCATTTCTACGCCATTTATTAAAAATTTCTCTTGGTTAAACATGTCACCATGCAAGTGACCAATCATTTCAACTTGTCTACTCTCTTTGACAAATTCCATTCTTTTGTGAAACCCTTTGTTCGTTGCGTCAACGGCATCCATATGATGTGCAGTATCTTCGTACCACAATCCACAAGTCAGATGAGATTCTTTGGCTGCTGGGCCATAGTTAAGAAGATTCTCCAAATAAGCACGATAGGCATATGTGTTGTTCGGAGGTGATATTAGTTTTTGATTTAAATATATGTCTAGTTGGTTGAAAAGGGAATGCAACCAATTGTTAACAGGCGAAACTTGGACATCTGCTTTTAAATTTGTGCCATCCTGATTCAATACTTTCGCATTGACATGCAGTAACGTATGTGACAAGTCAATATAGTCATCACCTGATCCGGGAACTTGAAATTCTATAGGGCCGTCGTCGTTTAAAGATGAAATTGGTTTGTAATGAACACACTGTCCACTTTCAATACTGGTTTGAGTTGATGGCAGGGCAAATATATCTAACTCAGATTTTGCACATTCACATGAATGATTATGTAAGAATGACATTATTTAATATGAAAATATATCTTCGACGTTATACTTTTTAATTTTTTTACTTCCTCTTCGTCGTGATGTTTTTAACGGAATGAGTCGTTCTCGTCTTTTAGTTGACATTTTATACCCAGATCCTGACATTAGAGAATCAATTTTTTCATCAGCTTTTCTTTTTAAGTTAGCACTTGCATCTTTGAATCGAGACTTGATCGAACTCTCCATAGGACGTGAATTTACCATATCAGACAGCAGGCCGATCCCCGCATCTAATGTTTCTTTCCCTACAGCCCTAAAACCACTGGATAACAAAGGAATCACAGACCTAAATAGCCCACCCAAAAAGCTTCCAATCCCATGACCTCGTTGAAATGGAACACCTTTATAGACAATTCCTACACCAGAGCCAGCTTGATGTAAATAATAATGTTCATATGGACAAGAGGCAGACGATCGTTTGTGAGTCATTTTATTCGTTGAAAATGTAGCTTCACACAAGAAGATCCAAATTGAAATGGTACCCTGGCACCGGTAGTCGTTCTTATATCTATTTCAATCGTATCGAACTCTCTACGTAAAACAGGTACATAATGAGCAGGTGAGAAGACATGCATTTTGTAAGCTCCATAAACGAACTGAGTTGGATCCAATGGAATTATTCTCAACAATGATGTTATAACATCCCCCACTACTTGCGGTTCAATGATATCGGTATACACAAATATTTGTGATGGTAACCCTAAATACAAATTTACTGGATTTTTCCCAATTGAAATTTGTTTTAAATTAGATCGTGGTTTGAAACCTAACTGCAAACTCAGTATCGGTGATGTTATGATAGACGTTATATCTTCAATTGCAGTTATAGCCACCATTTTTGATATTTTATCACACCTAAATTTCACCTTATTTTTTAATTGCGGGTTTTCATTAAACGCGTCAAGAAAAGTGTCAACGCTATCATATGTAGTAGCAGGTATGTGAGTTTTTATATCTATGATTTTGTCAAACTTGTCATTAGGTAGTCGTACTTTCGTTTTTATATAGATGATATTTTCTTGATCTTGAACATTGTACATGGAACGTGGGTATTGAAATTCCACTAAACCAACAACCCATTCTCCTTCTAATTTAACGGTCTTAGGTAGTTTGGTCATGAAATGGGCTGTTGTATTATCAGTATAATAAGCCGTCGAGCTATTGCTTAACAAAGTTATATAAAAACTTCCTTCACTCATATTTTTTCTAAGTTTGATGCAAGAATCCAAGAATTAAATTTACTCGGATAACCGCCACTTCACTAACACTTCCTTTCTGCCACCAACACGCCGAGAGCGTATTATTTTATCAATTTTATACTTCATGGAGGGGTGATAAGTTGTTTTTTGTAATTCTTTAGAATAAAATGTACCTACGATTGGTTCACCATCCAAGTCCTTTAAGGTATAAACAAGTCTCGGAGATCGTCTAATGATGGCATCAATTATAAAAATTTCATCACTCCAATTAGTTTCATAACCCTTTTGAAATATGTGTTTATATTTAGTTATTCGAACATGATCACCTATATTCAGTTTTGCGGTTTCTAATGAAATTTGTTTGTCTTTTTTTCTATCATATAAGTTACACCAAACAGTCATGATATTATTAAAATTAACATCAATTGGTCGCATTTTGATACTAGAATGATGACTATGGTTATAAGAGTGAAGAAGATCTTGTAATATATTAGTGTAGTTGTAAGTATTTCTATGAGTAAAATAACGCCACATTTTCATTTTAAGAGTTCTTTGAAACCTTTCAACTATACTTGCTTTAATGTCTGGATTATTAGTGGTGTAATAATTAATGTTTTTGCTTTTAAAGTAGTCTCTTACCACCTTTGAAACAAATTCTGTGCCTTTATCGGATTGGATGTGACGAGGGGTAGATTTGGCTTCTGCAAATATGCTTTCAAAACATTGTTTAACTGTTTCTGAATCCTTCTTTTTCATGGCTCTTGCAAAAGCATATTTACTAAAAACATCAATAACACAAAGAATATATTTATATCCATCATTATATTGACTATAAGTACGCATATCACTGAGATCAGCCTGCCAGAGTTCATTATAATTAGATAGGATGTATCGATTCCTAGTAAATCGTCGGTGGACAGGTTTATGTAAAGTATACGTTTCCTGAGACTGTAACCATTTTTTTACTTCCTCCTTGCTCATATTACCTTTCATTTCCTTCGCTAACTTATCTATACTACTGTAACCAGCTGGATTGGAGACATCGTAGTAAATCTTATTTATATCTAATAGGGGGTCCATTTTTCCCAATCTAATTTCTTTTTGGTGGACTCAATTGTTTTAGCAGAAATAGGTGTAGATGCGTTTTTTACTTTAAATGATGAATCCCTTGTATTTTTAGAAGACGATGATGATGCGCGATACTCACTGGTGTAATCTCTCTTCATATACTCCAAGTTAGCAGGATTACCAATACAAAATGTAGGAACTCTTATATCTTTTAAAACCAATGCAAATTCTTCCCAACCTATTGGTTTTGTGCGTTTTAGAGGTCTTATTACATCGTTTATCAGATCGACAATATTGCTATTTGGGATCACTCGATTGTTTAACACAACTTCCCCTCCTGTCTTCCACCAAATTTTATTTTTATTAAGGATTATAATGTCCATTAAAGTTTGGGTTTTCGATCGATAAGATTTCTGTATTCCTTGTACGATATGAGATGGAGTTAATTCCACAGGATAGTATTGATTCGTTTTATCAAGTGGTGGTGTAGCAGGAACATCATCTTCCAGCAAAGTTGGGCTTGCGACTGAGTCATTATTTGCATTTTCCTGCTTTTTTAACTTTGAATCTAAATCACTGTTGTGGTTGTTTAAGTGATCAACTCCATCCGTTACTATTGGTATTTTGAAAGGCTTTCGATCTGCTTCGGCAAAATGTAAAAATCGCTGCAGTGCTTGGGAAAATAATGCCCATTTTTCACGATCATCCATTTTACTTTTTAATATTTTTTTCATCTCTCCATCCAGACGAGACGATGAGTTCTCTGATAGCTCATTATTTTTAAGTCTTTCAATAAAATCTTGTTCTACCAAAAGCATTTTTTTTGTGTTCTCCATTTTGGTTATAAAGAATTTATTAAAGCACTTAAAACTGCACCTAAAATAACAGGTAGAAATGCACCACCCTTTTGAATGATAATAGTTTTTCTTAGTTTTTGTTTTCCCTTTGAAACTAGCTTGCGTAATATGTTCTTGTGTTTATTTAATTTAGATTTTTCTTTTTTTTCTAATGGAATTTTTCCTTTTAGCACGTTATAAATACACTCGCAAATAATATTGATTTCATCATCATCACAAGCTTTGAGTAAAGCCGTGCGATATTTTGGTTAAAGTACTTGCAACGCTTCAAGTAAGTGTTTATATGTGCTCACACTCGAGTGCATCATTTAGAACTGACTAAAACTTGTTGATTCCTGTTATATTGAAATCCTTTTTTAGGAATATAAACTGTGCAATATTTATCGAACGGAAATATTTTAGTTTTGAAACGACATAAGTCATCTGTATTTTGTTTCAGATCAATCATGAGATATCCATGGGCATCCTTAGTAGCATCTTTATCCCTTTAGCGCTTAAGATTTTTTATTCTGATTTTTCTGGTTTCATGCACTGGCATGAGTTCTTAGGGGTAATATAACCTCTAGAAAATTAATAAAAAAAATCATATATACATACTTACCTAGAAAACATAGGCTAAGAATACTTAACGTTGCGAGACTTTCAACAAATGACCAGTGGTAACCGGAGTCAAGTATTCTTGACATGGCGCATTGTGTAGAGATAAAAAAAATAACAAATTTATAGTTTTTATTGAACAAATATTTATTGGGAAACATGAAAAGTGTAGAAACAGTTTCTTTTTGTAACTAAGCACAATCTCAATTTACATTTTGAGCATTCCAGGTCGTATTGCCTTTCTTGCAATGCCTACATCTGCCGTAAGAGCTATACATAAATATACTGGAAAATGTCCTGTATTATCCTATTGGACCGAAGGTGGAGGTGTTGAACAATTGTTGCCCCTCTTACAGGTACAATCATGCCAACAAACTGGAACAAATTACCTTGCTACTCCGCGAAACCAAACATGTCGTATAAGCTAAGTCCACACCTCCCTTATGAGCATTGTACTGCTCTACAATCTGAGGACAGTCTACGTTGACCCTTGTTTTTCGGTTTTCGGGTACGGTCTTATGTATTCCACCGGGTGAGAATCAATGATGGAGCTCCCCAATGTCACTTTACAACGACTAGCTTGTTTTTTTTTGCAGACTAGCTGCTTGGTCGTTCTCTGTTTTTTTCAACAGTTGCTTGTCGGCAGGCAGGTTTTGTTAACATCCCCAGAGGCTACAGAGTCGGTATTTTTTATAGTCCCGAGACTAAATATGCCATGTTCATGAAGCAGACGATGAATAAGTTCAAGCGACAAGAAAAAAAATTTGAAATATACGACATTTGGTTTTGTCTTAATAGTTTTGCAAAGAGCTATGACAATTTTAGCCATGAGTCTCAAACCGGCTTCATAATATGTAAATAAACAGACTTTAAAAGTGTCATAGCCACCAGTGGGGATATTGGGAATATTTCTCGAATTACAGGGTTTCATGGTACTGTTTCTTAATCTGATAGAACGGCAAAAGATGGCCCGGTTTCATCGTCTGACTCAAGAAAATTTTGTCTCTCGTAAAAACACGATACGCATTAGGGCTCTGAACTCGCATGGGAAAGGTCAGCAGTGTCGCCGGTGTTTTGAGAGACTCTCGTCTTCTTCTTCGCCGCTGCTGTCAGAGAAGCCCGCATATTCTGGAGGCACGAGTGCCATGATTCTATTAAGCTGACCCCATTTTACTTTACCCTGAAGCCACAAAACAAAAAATACATGCAGCACACAAAAAACATTCAGGCGAAACGTTAGCATGAAAATTCATGTATAAACAAAGCAAAGATGATAATAATTTGATGTTGCATCCTGTACTTTATGTACCCTTATCTCCGCAATGTTAAAATTACTTAACAACTCAAGAAGAATGTCGTTTATTAATAGCTGCGCAGTGCTAAGAATGCTTAACATGCATAACAGTAAGTACATTTCTAAGAGTCTCGCAAAGCTAAGAATTCTTAACACACATTATTATGACACAGTCCTGTGTTAGTTTGGCTCCCAATTTGTTAGGTAAACATAAAAATACAAAGCACACACCCTCAAGAATACATTGCAACAGTAATTCAATAGATTATATCCATATAAACATTTTAAAATATTTAATATTTACCTTGTGTCCTACGGTCGTCTGTGGTCGCGGAGCCATTTTGCCACTAACTGACAAAATGAGTGCGCATGGGCAATAACCTCGGTCGCCAAAGATGCATTAAACATTATACCATCATCTTATAATAATAGGTAGTGAATGTAAATGAAAACTACGTCACAATATTTTTTTGATTCTTATGTTGAGTATTCTTGGCAATGCGAATTAAAGGGTTATAGGCTTCATCCACGAATTTTGAATTTTCAGGATAAACTTGTCGCGACAAGTATCGTATTTGAGTTTTATCTCTAGGATTTTTAAAATATACAATGTAACTTGTGTTTAGCGAGATGTCACATTGACCTCGTCCCTGGTGAAATATATTTTGTGTAATATAAAAAACGCTTAAGTTTCTGTGGTGACTACCCTTCGTGAAAATGTCAACGATCCGTCCATCTGACTCCCTCATCAAATCATCGATAATAAGAAGTTTAGGTTGCTTCCCATCAAACATGTTAATATCAGGTATTCCTTGACTATAATTAACATTTTCCAGATTGTACAAAGGTTGCATTTCATCATAAAACCAAATAACTTCCGAAAAATTTACATCGCATACTACTTTGCAATCATTTAAAAAGTTTGTAACAAATTTTGATTTTCCGCATCCACTTGGACCAGCAACAATGGCCGTGAAAGGATGGCAAAAGTGAATCATCTTCTGTTGTGATATGAAACACGTGCTGAATCTAAAGGTACTAAGTCGCTAATGATAAATGTTAAACTCCAAACATGGTTTTATAGTTTTGACTGGGTTTTGCATCAGTTTTTCACACCTCCGTAACTTTTTAATAAAACCACACAATAAAAGTGTAAGCACTTTATTTATCGAAATTACCTTTTTAAATGTCTGCTTCTACTAGCGCTTCGGAAAAAAATCTGCTGAGAAGAAACGCCGCAAGAAACTCAGCAGTTAATCTTTTTTTTCTTTGTTATGTTTTTACAACACATTTACAGAACTATACATAGTAAGTACTTAACATAAAGAGTAAGAGTACAATTTATATTTTTTTTGTAAAACATAAAAAACTAAACACTATTTCTAAGAATAACGAAAAAAAAGATGTTTTTATTAGGTATATTATTACTAGTGCATGCATAATTAATAATTACAAAAGTATCGCTTATAGTTCAGGAGATATGATTGGATCGAGTACTTTGTGAAAAAATATTGTTGGGTTATTGTTAATACAAAACAAAAGATTGCAAAATAGATAACACTCCGTCAATACATATCTCCTTAACTATATAAGACTGTAGAAACAATTGCAAGAATTGAGAAAATAAATTATAAGCATCGATATTCATATAGTACAGAAAGTGATATTAACGCTGAATGTCCTTTATTCTATAGTGACCCCAAGCAAGTGTGTCAGTGGAATTTTCTAATAAATATCGTTTCGTATCACTGTGTGATAAAGATATTTTGTTTATTTTTTGTGTAAATATTACATGTTTTATAGACCTAAATCGCAACATTTCACACAACTGATCATTTTTATTGAACAAACATGTTTTATAATTGTCAATGTTAAATTTTTTGGTAATACTTTTATTAACTCCTTTCGCTTTCGCAATAAAATCGTTTTGTATATCCATTGCATACATTTTAGACCGAAGACCAATAAATTCTTTAAAAATTTTACCATTATTTTCATCTTTAAAAAAACCTAATTGTTTTTTATTTACTAATGGCAAACCGTATTGATTGTTGGGAGAATAATCGGAGGTGTCAAAGTAAGATTCTAAATCTGATTGTATATCAGCATAAAAGTTATTCGTAAATATTTGATATACCAAGCTGTCCGTGTCTGTGTAAAGCAATTTAAGTTTATCATGATATTTGGTTTTCATGAAGTCATAGTGAAATTCATACATTAATGTTTTAGATAGATCTAATATACAAAACCCTAAGTAAATAGGTTTGTTGTACAAAACTTTTATTTTTTTTAATTGTACTGCAACCAAATTTTCCGAAAATATGGAAAGGCTGTGAAATTCGGGTCTAGCTATTAAAGATTGAACGCCTTGAGTTTTTCCACGGTTTTGCCAGTGGTCAAGTAGTTTAACATTTACTCTTTTATTTATGTTTTCCATAGTTTTACCGAAAACTGAATTGTTCATGAGTTTAAAGAAGTCTTTTTCAAACTCTGATCTAGCCAACGAACGCATGTGTGTGTTTAAATCAATGTAAGACTTTAACCACGCCTTTTGTTCAAATTTTAGAATTCTATGAATTTTTAGCAAACGTAAACCAGATTTTAAACATTGTTTTAAATTTCGATAATGGATCACATAATTAGTTTTGTTATTTAAATTTGGAATCTTTTTTTTTTCCTTGGTATTACCTAAACATACGTTTTCTGGACAGAATGGTAAATCAGAATGAAAATCATGTAAGTTATTTGGGTATTCCAAATCAACTTCTAAAATATAGCCGTGTTCAGCGTCATCGGGAACATTCAAATCAGTATTTACATCCACCCATTCAAACTTGCCAATGGGAAGGCATTGAGACATTGCCCAACCGTAAAGATTATTTGCATCTAGATACATCAAAAACGAAGATGGCAAAGTAGGATCATATTCAGACATAAATTTGTTATTAGCTTTTCCATGTCTGTTACTACATTGAGAAATACCACCCCGTATATTATTTGCAATGAAAGAAATTTTGTCAATATCCGTTAGAAGTTCCAGATTTATTTTCGTAAACATTAACATAGCATCCCAACTTAATCCAGGCGCTGTATAATACTGTGCAGGATCCAAACCATATGTTTTTATGCAAACATTTCTAAAATTTTCGAAAACATCTGCTAATAATAAAACGTCTGTTTTTAAATAAAGATTTGAATAATCTCCCATATTCTCGCATTTGAAATGATTCCATACGTCACACGCATGTTGATAATCCTTTTCTGATATGTGATCATCATTTAATGAGCTATAAAACTCGTTGTGATTGGGAAGACTCGTCAATTTTAAGGATTCGAAAGATGTCATGTGTTCATATGGATATATACCTTTCCGTAATAAACGTTTGAAGTCTTCTTCACATGGAAAATTCAACCGGAGTTCATGAAACTGTTCGGGTAATAAATTTTTGGATAATTTATCAAGGCTACTACTCATAAATTTCAAGGAATCGAGAAATCTTAATTTCATAACTCGGTTATTAATATGCAAATGCTTTGAAAAAGAAATATATTTCTCTTTGTTTTGTGGAATAATTTCTATGTCACCCTCTTCAAACCCAAGACCATGTACAATAAAATGTGCATCATAGTTACTTAAATTGTGTAAAAACGCAGGTAAAAAATTAGGGGTTCGATACTTCTCAGAACAATATGAATGAGCAACTCCTTCAAAGACACCGGTATGATGGTTATGGGAAACCGTTAAATGATCATTCAAATTATTTTCACAAATGTAACAGGTATTACTTTGAGCAATGGTTGCTTTATCTTGTTCTGATAAAGGTAAAGGACATTTTACAAAGGTGTTTTTTTTGCAAATGTTCTCTAAATCTTTTTTTATGAATTTCATAAATGATTCAGCACAATTCTCACCTGTATATGTTCTATACACAGATAAACTGTTATCATATGAACATTTAATATAATATCCAAAACTGTACATTACATGTTCCTGAATATTAGTTGTTGAGGATTTACTCGGATCGTTGATACAAGTTTCAATGGGTTTTAAAAATGCTTCGAAATCAGCATATATAACAAACGGGACCCTCAATTTACGCTCATAATTGTTAAATGAAATTTGGTTGGTTGGAACTAATTCATTAAACCAATTTTTTTTACTATCGTTTTCGGAAGGTAAGTTTGTACATACATGAAAACAATCACGTTCTTGATGTTTCTGCATATTTTCAAGCGAAGTGAAATAAATTAAACAACCGTCACATAAGTGGATTGCATGTTCTGACGTTGTCATTTGTTTTGACACTAATCGCGAAAGATTTTTGATATAACAGTAATGACCCTTTGTACCTTGACTTAAGTACAACAAGTTTAAATGTGTAGCTTTCCTACTTTTCGTTAAGTGTAATGGTCCAATAACTTTGTTTTGCTTGCTTTCTGAATCGTACTCCAAACCAAAGACATTAATACTTAAATCATTCATTTTCTCAAATTTTTGAATGTCAGTTATTTTTATTGGGAAGGGAAGTTTTTCAAACTTTAATTTGTTTCTATGAGGTAAATATGATGTAACCCTATTAGAGTTATTATTTGGCTTATATAAACCTGATAATACAGCCCAACGAAAGCATTCATGATCTTTGTTTTCTACGTTGATAACTGCTTTTTTTTGTTTAATATCCAATGGTAAGTCTATGTAAGATGAACCACGTAATGGATTGAATTTATTAACATTCATGTCTAGGTATTTTATTTTAACTTAACTCCACCCACTGTCTTTTTTTTCAAAATTAGTTACTTTATTTGCAATTTCAATTGCAAGTGATGCATAAATATTATCCTTAGCATCCCCTTTGCAAACAACGTAATTTTATGATTGAAAGTCAAAAGTATTATTTAGTTGTTTAGTTTGCTGTGTAAAGTCTGCATTAAGGATAAAATTTACTTTTACAACAGTTTGTTCTTCAATGGATCGTTCTAGTAATTTAAATACTTTGTCTTTGGTGTTTTGCAAAAATAACTCTGGTGTTTCCAATGGTTGGTTTATAGTATTGGAATCAGATAAAATTCTGTAAGTAACTATTCTATTTCCGAAAGCGCTTTCAATTAACTGAACGTTTGTTAACTCTTTGTCAGAACTTAACACGTGGTTTTTGTGAGTGTTACTTTTCAAAAGGTTAGAATAATATTTTTTCGATACTAATACGTGACACACAGGACATTCAATTTTATCATCACTTTCTGTACTTACATTTTGATCTGCAATTGATGCTATGGATGATGACGCAGCAGCGAAGCTAGTTGATGTGTTTTTCTTAGCCGCTGATTCGCCAGTCAAAGCAGATGTTGCTAATCTTTTCCTTCCAACTCCCCCTTGTCCAAATTGTAAAGACCTGTAACAATAAAACAATTATTAATATTACAATATACTATCAATTATAACATAAACAAAGACACCTAAAAGTTTGATACTAACTCCTTTCTCGTTTACAATCTAAGCAGTATGCTTGCATTGGAAGTACCCCATCAATTTCATCTGATGTGTCGGATTGATCTATGTGTATTTTGTGTCCACTGCATGGCGTAAAATATGGCATAATCTCCGTATCCTCTAACCACGAAACTGGTAAAACCTTTTTGATGTGCCATAATCGTATCAAGTGATGAAATTTGGACAAAATCAAAGATTTATCTATGCTTGTAATTTCACTTTGAGATAGATCCAAATTGAAATACATCCTCAATAATACTATTCCTATGCAGTCGCGAGAAAAGTAACAAATGGTTTAAAGCAACTGGTATTCGGCTTAAATACCCTAAAATCCATCCCTACCAACTACTACTAACAAAAATGAGTTGTTACATGTTTCGACAGGATGGACATCCATTTCAATGACACAATATAACAATAGCAGAGTTATAACAAAGGTAAGTAACTTACGTTTTAAAATATTCTTGTTCAACTTTTTCGCAGAGTTCGTATAGCTCTTGGTCTTCAGCAAGCTGGTCAAGATGTTGGTCGAAGAAGTTGCAGCTCAGTCCGTCCATTATTACGTCTCAGTAAGAATGTGTTATTTTAAAGCCAGCTATGGTCTATTTATACTAGGAACATCGCCGCTTGAAACTTGTGTTACTTATCTAATATGAAAGACAATGACTCTTTGTCGGCAAAATTTACCTAGCAAGTAAGCTTAGAATACAAAAGGTGTTGAGTTTACAATGAAAATGTTTATTAATCTCCGTAAGAATGTGTTTTTTTAAAGTGGTCTATGGTCTAATTATACTCGGAACATCGGTACTTGGAACTTGTGTTACTTATCTAATATTAACAACAATGACTCTTTGTCGGAAAAAAATAACTAGAAAGGAAGCTTAGAATACAAAAGGTGTTCGGTATACAAAGAAAAATGTTCGGTACGAGTTATAAAGCAATTAAACAAACAAAACGCAGACAATCGAGTACAAAAAGATAAAAGGAACAAATAAAGATCTTAAAACTACTTTTTCACTTATTTTGTATTGTCTATAACATAATTAACACTGTCACTATTGTCCGCTAACTGTTTGGTGATTTGGTAAATCACATCTCTTGTGGATTCCACGTGAGCGTCCTCTTCGGAGTAAGCGTAGTATTTAACACGCACTTCCGCATGTTTCCAATGCTCCGTTGGCGGAACATTTTTTATTTTCCGCGCATCATACACCTCAATTTTTATAAGATGTGAGGCGTATGATGCATCGTCTTTATTGGACTTTATAAAAGCCACGCCTTCCGCAGTGGCTTGGCTGACGCTCGACGACTTTACTGCAACTTTCCTTTTCTTCCGTTTTTCAAAGAAGCCATCTATGCTGTTATTAGGCCTCTTGTTAGTGTTAGCAATAGCTTTTTTGACTTTATAGGCCAACGTTCCTTCTTCATCACTTGCTTCGTCGTCGGGATAATAATAATTTTTAAATGTGTTTTCCTGTAACAATATTAAAACATTATTCAAACGGTCCTTCAAAGTAGATTTACATGGTAAACACAAAAATAAATGAAGGTTATGTTACAATCAATCAAAATCTGAAATAAATGGGCACACATTAAATTATGACTACATACTTACATCCATTTCAGCAACGAAACACTGCTTTCAGGAACAATGCACTAAACTTTTTTACACTTCACGACTCACGACTCTCTTACACGAAGATCTTGTTCGATGAATTGTTTGGGACGCAATGAAGACGAGTTGTGACGGCACGTTTTTATACCCAGCGCAATCCCCACAAGTTTGGAGACGTATTTTTTTTAAAAAGGGCTTCGTTTAGTGAACAAGTATAAACTCGTATTCTCTAGACGCGGTTATTGAAGAACAAAAGACAGCGGCGGTTCTTTTGATACAAAGACAACAATAAAGCAATTATACTATGCCGTCCGCGTTCTTAAGGTCCTTTATGCGTAGTGCAATTTAACAGGTTTAAACCAGTATCTTCAAAGACATACACTCAAAAAAACATAACGCTCCTCTTATTGACGACGGCCAGGTAAATAAACGGTTCGCCTAGTGAACACGTTCAAACTAGCCGTTTTTTCAAAAAGCTCTCTTTGCATAGTGTATTGATGTTAAGTAATTGAATAATAAAAGATCGTGGTGCGTTTGATACAAAGAAAACAATAAAGCTACTGAAACCGTTTACTGTATTATGTAAACTCTCTATCTATATGTATATTCAAAATATAAACTTTAGCTATATAATATGTCCACAAAATGTAGGATAGTACCTACTGTGTAAGCGAAACACAAGGCTGCGTTCTTAATATCCTTTATACATAGTGCAATCCTACAAGTTTTGACTAGTATTTAAATAATCGAATTGCGTAACAAACACGTTAAAACTAGTATTTCTAAGGAGTACTTAATAAGATTAGAAGTGAAAAGCAATAAAGCAACAAAATTCTTGTTTTTAACTGAAACCATTTACTATTTAGCGTAACAATATTCTCCAAAACGTAGGTTAGGTTAGGTTAGATTTATGATAGTCCTGAAAGTTATGGCTTCAGAATAAAATAAGTAGTTTGCAAAATAAGAATTTGTCAAAAGGTATGTCTACGAAACATCGAGTTGCGAATCAAAAGTACAAACCAAGTACCATATAGCGTGACAATATTCTCCAAAACGTAGGTTAGGTTAGATTTAAGATAGTCCTCAAAGTTAGGGCTTACGAATTTCTCCAAAACGTAGGTTAGGTTAGGTTAGGTTAGGTTTGAATTTCTCCAAAATGTAGGTTAGGTTAGGTTAGATTTATGATAGTCCTAAAAGTTATGAGTTACGAATAAAAGTGTACTGCGAATAATGCGATAGGATATTTATGTGCTGATAGAATAATGAATAGAAAGTGGACTTACGAAAACACATGGTATTATTTGTACGGAGCGTGGCGGGCGATCAGGAACCCAGGAAAAAGAAAAAGGTCGGGACCGAATCCCCAAGTGGGCGCAGGTAAAAAGCTGAACCTAACAAAGGGTGGGTCCATAACAAAGGAAAGGGTCTCTATCCTTTTATGAGTATGTGATTAGGTGTTGCTATTATGTTGCAATGGAAGTACATATATACCAGAAAGAGTGGGCGGAGCGTGATGAGACCCCGTCCAATCGCTTTAAATGGGGTGTTGACCTTTTTTTTTTTTTTTTAGAAATCGTTGCCCCCCAAGCCGCCATTTTGAGCGACAAAAAAGTGATCCAGAACCGGCGAATCCCTACTACTTCTCTCAACATTATTAGTTTTCCTAATTAGTGTTTTTTTTTTCGTCGTTACATTTTTCTATTAAGTATTCATTTTTTCTTCCGACGCAGCGCGCCGCCAGTGTCGCGCGAAGTCGGCCCTGGCAGGGTCGCCATGTGGTGACGAGATAAAATGAGACAACTGTTTGCGGTTATAGTTGGATTTATTGTGTGTTCTCTTACAATACAAACATATTATATATTGTCAAGCATGAGAGAGTGTGCGTGCAGTGCACCACACTACAGTTTTATTTTTTTTTATTGAATAATGATACTCAAATTCAAAATAAATTTTCTGTCATTCAGACCCTATATATCCAAGTATATGTGTGCAAAATTACAGCTCATTTTATTTTGAAACAACTGAGATATGAAGTTTTGAGACATACGTGATTTTCCCACTGTGCGCCGTTGGTTATCGGTGGCGAGTGTCGCGCGTCGAGAGTCGTGGGCATATCTGTTCGTGTTACTGCGGCGTCAAAGCTTAATAACTAATTATAACTCGTTGTTTTTTAATTTAACTAACTAATTAAACTTCAAACACGTTCTAAATTCTTATCAATACTAGTCGTGTTTGTCGAGTCCAACGATTATTTTCATGCTGCGTTAATTGTCGTTCGATTGGCATATCTATAACTAATAACAATGCGTTGCCGGCGTTCTTGGAACTTTAATGCTGCGTTAGTTCCGAATGTTGGTTGACGTGAACACGGTCAGTTTTCTCGACATCTGACGACGTGGTCTGTCCCGCTGCGTGCCGAAACCTATCTACCAGCTGCCTAGCGTAGGAGTGTTAGTAATTTTGTAATGCTAATCATCTCTTCTCCTATTATTTACCGTAAGAGTGTCAGTGTTCGTAATACATTCATACTCACGTTTGGAAGGGTCTCAAAGCCGACTAAAGGTATGGAGACAGAATGCACGGATGAATGTCAGGCGTATGGTCTTTGTACGATAGGGCACAGATGTCAGGGTTACAGTGAGGGTTACCTAGATAGTGAGTCGAATTTTCACAGGAAACATCCTGCTCTAATTGACGGGGTACTGTAGCGTTGCGACCGTGTCGTCAACGTTTGTAATAAAAGTAAAATAATTTAATAAATATTTTACTGCCTAAATTTAGCCGCCGCTTCAAACCTCGTACGAATGGGAGCGTAAATAAATATTGTGCGGAACTCGCGCATAATGCAAAGGTTCTCTTTCGCGGCGCGCGCGCACGTTCGAACCCTAAAACAATCACCGCGCATGCGCCGGCATCAGCTGTACCACTACCATGAGTTGCTATCGAAAACTCATATTACGTTACTACAGTCGATAACGAGTAAACAATCTTCGAATAGTTTTTGATTAAACTCGTACCATGAGTCACATACGCCTCTACTGTATTCGCTAACGTTAACTCGATTGTTCGTGTAGTTATCGTTAAACCACGGAGTGACGTGCCTAAGTTCACACCGAATAAAGCCATCTCTTTCTAATTATACTGTAAAGAGTGAATAAGAATGAAATTGGGCAAAAGGTTAAGTATTCATGCCTTCTATTTAAAAGTATAGAAATAAGTCTGGTAATTTCAAGCGTCATGAAACAGTGTCGCTATAGTGTTGTTTAAGTGAGTCTTGAATTTGTTTTGGTTATTTTGTCAATGAGACAGGCAGTGACAGTTCATTCTCATAAGAAAGAACGTACGTAACGGTCGGGGCTAGAAACATCAAAAATGCGAACGAGCGCTGCGCAACTTCAATTACTTGTAGAGTTTATGGAGAGGTATGTATTGTAAATAAACATTTGAATATCGTTAATTTAGCACTAGTACATATTATTATACACTTTGGACGACGGTACACTAAACCATCTCTAGCGTCTCCCCAGTTTTTATGATGAGATATTTTGCTTTAAGTGGTTAGATAAAGTTAAGGAATGTGATTTAGAGTGCTCTTTATTTGAATGTGTTAACAGAAATGGTGACCTTAGTAAGCCGACGGAAGGGCCACAAGGAAGTGCCGCCAATTTAAAACTATGGCTGGAGCTTGTGCGACTGTTAAATGCAGATGCTATAGGCGACACGAAGTCTCCTGAAAAGTGGAGAAAGGTGTGTATAACCTGTGTTTAGCCTTCTATTAAATCATTTTTCATTTTTATAACAATTTATTTTAATCATGTTTTATTTTCTTTGCATGTACTAATAATTTGTTTTACTCTTCTTCATTGGTTTTGTGCGTGTGTGTGTGTGTGGTGTAAAGGTATGGAGCGACCTTAAGAATAACACAAAAAAAAATCTGCCCGCATACACCGAGCTGCACAGGGGACTGGTGGTGGTCCAGCTTCAAATATTAAGCTGAGTGACGTTGAGCAAAGGGTCCTCGGTATAAAAGGGACTCAAGCAGCCACAGGAATCATTCAAATTCCAGAGGTTGGCTTAGAGGTACTAATTATTAGATCAGTCGAACTTACCTAAGTGAAGGCTGATCATAATTATAGGAAGCACCTCGTCCGAAATGAACCAGAAAACTTGTAGTCGTATATTTTGCAACTATTACGCTACCACAATTATTTAAAGTAAAAACTCCACAAAAAAAAAAACGCCTCCGTAGTTTCTTCTTATCCCGCCGAATCAGCGCTGTCAATGTCAAACGTCATTATTTTAAAGCTTTGAATCACAACCAGTAGGGGATTTTAGTTCTGCTGCACCTGCAATAAACTTAAAACATGGGTTAGGGTGGGACTGGATCATTTCGGACGAGGTGCTTCCCATAATTATGATCAGCCTTCACTTAGGTAAGTTCGACTGATCTAATAATTATAGTTCAGCACCTCGTCCTTATGATCCAGAAAACTTGTAGATGTTTAAAGAGAAAAAGTTGTGATTAATAAGTTTTTAACATTGAATGTTAAATAACTAGCCAACTATGGGAACATAAGAGAAAATTTCAGTCTCGTTGAAACAAACGAAGATGGCTAGCTTTAGCCTAGATAGTTCAATAATAAGGAAACAATCAAAATAACCAATATGATATTGTTAAATGGGCCCTTCTTACCGTCACGGTAGTACCGGTGGTGTTCCTGGTATAACGAGGACTATAAAAGGGGTTACAACCTTTGAGAAAATGAATGCATCCTGAACCAGAGGCTTATTGTAGTGTTTAACAAAAATATTTGTCCTTCTGGTCCAGCTTTTCTGCATGGCTTCTAAGTTAACAAAAGGAGTTTAAGCCGCGTGTTGCGTTGTTATGGGAAATGGTTTTAACTCACTTTACCACTAGCATGCTACTCACAGGTAGCATCTGCATAGCCTAACAGTTTATACTCTTGCATATAGTCATGCCAAGAGGAGCCCTATGTTTAATAGAAGTAATTTTATTTTAGACTGACCAAGCTCCTCAGTTCGCTGGACATGCAATAAGTTTTTTTTTTTTAACAGTTTGATTAAAATAAGTTGAACACTGGATGGCTTCTGTCTCTAGGCTACCCGGCTTTTATACAAGCAGGGATCAAATAAATCATAATTTTAATTTCAGTATGAAGTTTAAATACTTTATTTAACTTAATATTTTTATTACAGCACAAACAAAGTGCTTTAAGTGCAAATAACCAGTGCTAGTGACATTTTTTTTTGTCAGTAGCTCTGAGTTCTGTATGTACCTTATTAGTTAAGATTTAAAGTATTTATGTTTCAATACTACTATAGATTTCAAAGCCAAGGCCAAAGCCGAGCTGGTGACGCTCCAGCGCCTGCAACACTCATCGGAGGATGAACGAGCGGGCGCCGACAGAGTGGCACAGAAAAGGCCACCGACACCAACCAGCGACGCTGCCCGCGCCGCCGGCGACTCCAAGAGGACGAAAGTGGCAGGCTCGTATGCGGAGGCGCTGGCGGGCGAGAGAGCCGCTGTGGTGCCGGTGGGCTTTCCAGCTGAAAGGGTCCTGATGGGGCATGTCGGGGCCATACAGGAGGCTGTGATCTCACGCCTGCTGGATGCTCCCGACCCGCTCCCGAGGGTTACCTTTGGCAACGTGGTGGGGGGTGCCCTGCACATCAGTTGCGGTGACAGGGAATCCTTCGCCTGGCTCAGTACGGCAATTGGAGAGGGAGAAGTTGCCGGGATGAGCCTAAAGGTCGTGTACGCCAAGGACCTTCCGAAACCGGTCAAGATGGCCTGGAAGACGAAGATCATTGGCGTACAGGACAGCAAGACGCTCCTCAAGCTGCTGCAGCGGTACAACCCCGGACTACACACGGAGCAGTGGAAGGTGGTCGACACCTCGGTGGCGGACGTCAGCACCCGGCGAATCATTTTGATGGACCGGGAGTCGGCAGATGTCATCCGAGAGGCCGGCTACTCTCTTCACTCGGGAATCGACGTCAGCTCATTCAAGCTCTTGGAGGATATGGAGAGGGGCTTGGAGGGGGCTGATGGCGATTCCGGAGTTGCCCGTCGTGTGGCTGGCGCCAATAAGGCTGCTCCCGGCAGAGCTAAGGCTGCTCCCGGCGAAGCCAAGGCTGGTCCCGGTGATGCCAAGGTGGCTCCCGGTGACGCCAAAGCTGCTGCCGGTGACGCCAAAGCTACTGCTGGTGACGCGGAAGTGGCGGCCGCAAGTGCACAGCCTGTGGAGGAGGAGGCGGAAGCGCAGAGGGCAAAGGTCAACGAAGGGGCCGGTCAGGGGAGCGAGGATGACGCGGCGCGCGGGGCCAGGGGGTCGTCGGTGACATCGTCACTGGTGTCCCTCGCGGAGCTGCGCGCCCTGTCGGAGCTCTACCTGGACGGCCGCTCGTCACCCGAGCCTGACGACGGGGAACCGGAGGAGGGGCCTGCTGATCTCAGCATGCCCAAACTCAAACCCACATAAAGCCTCATGGAGGGTCTAAGGTGCGTACAAATTAATTTACAACACAATAAAGCAGCTACCGCTATTTTAGCGCGGCAGCTGAAAAGCGAGAAATTCGATATTGCCCTTATTCAAGAACCGTACATATATAAAGGGCAAATAAGAGGTTTAGGTGGCACGGGAGGTACAATATTCTTTCTATGCCCCGAAAACAACATGAGGACTTGCATATATGTCAGAGATGGCATAAATGCCATGCCTTTAAATGCTTTGTGTTCCAGGGATCTTACCACCATCAAGATCCTGGGGAGGGGGGTAGGCAAGGCACTCATCATCTCGTCGGCCTACCTACCATATGAGGCGACGGACCCGATCACACCACTGCTACGGAGTCTCGTCGTGAAAAGCAGCCAGGCGAACACCGGCCTAATCATTGGCTGCGATGCCAACGCACACCATGTCATCTGGGGAAGCTCGGATGTCAACAGAAGAGGAGAGAAGTTACTGGACTTTCTGGTGAGCTCTTCTTTACAAATTCTAAATAAAGGCAATGACCCGACGTTTGTTAACATAAGGAGAGGTGAGGTTATTGATATAACGTTGGCTTCCAACAACATAAGCAGAGATGTGACTTCATGGCATGTGTCCAATGAAACTTCTTTATCGGATCATAGATACATATGCTTTAGGTACAGGACCAACATATTGATTGAAGCTGTGCGCAAAAGAAATCCTAGGAACACTGACTGGTTGTCCTTTAAGGCCGATCTGAAAGTAGAACTAGGGGATCCAAAAGGTAAGCTCAATTCCATGGTAGATATTGAATTTGAAGCGGATAATATAGTGCAGGCGGTTAACGAAGCCTGGATTAGGAACTGCCCCGAAAGGAAAGTTCTAGCAAAGAAGGTGCCATGGTGGAACCCTGACATTACGAAACTCAGGAAGGAGACCAGGGCCATCTTCAACGACGCGAAAGCCTCGAAAAACTTCGAGAACTACGCGCACAAGCTCACAGAGTACAACAAGGCTGTAAGGAAAGCAAAAAGGAAAGCATGGAGAAACCACTGCGATCAAATAGGCTCAATACCAGAAGGCATGAGACTTAGCAAGGCGTTAGCTTCGACCAAGTCAATCCCACTAACAACCATACGAGATAAAAACGGGAAAATGACTGAAACGGGCTTAGAAACGCTAAAAGTAATGTGTGAGACACACTTTCCAGGCTCTATCATACATCAGGGCAAAACAGACGATGAACCAATCAGTGCAGTTGAACAAGTAACAAGGACAACAAGGCACAATTGGGACACCGCTAAAAAGGTAGTAGACCACAATAGGATAAAATGGGCGATATCCACCTTTCAGCCATATAAGGCTCCAGGACCGGATGGCATTTACCCTATTCTACTACGAGAAGGCGCCAACGTACTTATACCGCATCTAAGTCGACTGTACAGAGCGTCCATAGCCTTCGGACACGTACCACGAATATGGAGGCTGGTGAAGGTGATCTACTTGCCGAAACCAGGCAAGGCAGATTATAGTGAGGCCAAATCATACAGGCCAATAAGTCTGTCGTCATTCTTTCTGAAGACTCTAGAAAAGATGGTGGATAGACATATAAGGGATGGACCTCTAAAACGGCATCCACTCCACAAAATGCAATGCGCATACCAACCGGGAAAATCGACTGATACGGCGATACACCTAGTGGTAAGCAAAGCAGAACAGGCGTTAGAAAACAAGGAACTATGTCTAGCTGCATTTCTGGACGTGGAGGGTGCATTCGACCGAACCACGTTTAATGCCATCAGCACTGCTGCGAGTCGGCATGGCATCGAACCAACCATATGCAGATGGATGGGCAACATGCTAAATAGCAGGCTAATAACGGGAACCCTACTAGGTGACGAAATACTAGCCACGGTTACTAAAGGATGCCCACAGGGAGGAGTCCTATCACCCACGCTTTGGAGCTTGGTGGTGGACTCGCTGCTTGAGGAGCTCAACACGGGCCCTATCCACACAGTAGGGTACGCGGATGACCTGGTTATACTGATTAATGGGAAATTCCCAAACACGGTATCAGGTATAATGAAAGAGGCCCTTGGAAAGGTGGAGAGATGGTGCAGTAGCCATCAACTCTCTATCAATCCGGCCAAAACAGTGGTAATACCGTTTACCAGAAAAAGGGATTTAAAAAACCTACAGCCCTTAAAACTATATGGTGAGGGACTAAAGCTCTCCAGCGATGTGAAGTATCTAGGGATTACTCTAGATAAAGAACTAAACTGGAAGAAGCACGCGGAATACACTATAACCAAGGCAACGAGAGTGTTTGGTATGTGTAGATCTGCTTATGGGATAACATGGGGACTCAACCCCAAAGTACTGAGATGGATTTACACCATGATGGTGAGACCCATTATAATGTACGGCTGTCTGGCCTGGTGGCCAAGAACACTACTACGCACATGCAAAAACTCTCTTGAAAAATTTCAAAGAATGGCATGCATGGCTATCACTGGGGCGTTCAAAACGACACCAACGGCAGCAATGGAGGTCCTATTGGACCTACCGCCGCTGCATATTGCTATCGAATCCGAGGCGCGTAAAGCATTACACAGAATGAGAAAAGGTGGTCTGTGGAATGACTTAGCCCCGAGGACGAAGCATACCAAAATGGAACAAAACAAGGAACTTGACAGAATAACGGCTATGAGTTGCGACAAAATGCAACCAAAGTACGTGTTCCAAAGGAACTACAAGCTCCATGTTCCCACAAGGGTCGAATGGTCCGAGCGACGGACATTACCCGAAGGCGAAGGCATCTCATGGTACACGGATGGATCCAAAATGAAATCCGGTACGGGAGCAGGCATTTATGCACAGGGCTATAGTTGCAGTACAAGCATGGGTGATTTTGCAACTGTTTTCCAAGCGGAAACATTTGCAATAATAGCCTGCGGACAAGAGAATATAGACAGGGGGTTAAAAGAGACAACCGTCTATATACTCAGCGACAGTCAAGCGGCACTAAAGGCACTCACATCGCCTAGAGTAGACTCAAGACTGGTATACAATGGAATACAAGCACTGAACAAGCTTGGTAGACACAATAAAGTGAACCTGATATGGATACCAGGCCACGAAGGTTTCACCGGAAATGAAAAAGCAGACGAACTTGCAAGGGAAGGCTCATCCAATAATTACATTGGACCTGAACCATATGTGGGACTCTCTCAGGGAACCATAAAAACGGCCATAAACAACCACACCAAAAAGCAACACCAAAAAGAGTGGAAAAGCTTGGCAGGTCTAAGGCATTCAAAACGTTTCATAGAAAACATCGATCCAGGCTGGACCAAGAAACTTTGGAAACTCAGCAGAAGACAACTCCGGTACATAATCGGGGTGTTTACAGGTCACTTCGGAACTAAACACCTACTAGCTAAGATGGGACTACACGACAACGATGATTGTAGAATGTGTGGAGAGGAGGCTGAAACAATGGAACACATTATATGTGATTGTGAGGCCCTCGCCAGAACAAGAATGAAACTCCTCGGCAACGGATACCCCGAACCAGGAGAATTCAAGGCACTACCGCTAAACCACATCATCCACTTTATGGAGGAAGTGGAAAAAGCGATGGACTGAGTGCGAAGGAGGGGTAAATACACAAAAGATCCCGCTGGGTCGAAGTGTATCCGAAAGGACCCCGCATAGATAAGATAAGATAAGATAAGATAGATTTCAAAATTCAGAGTATCCAGAAGTAGGTTTTTTCTGAAGTCAAGTGATAAAATGTTCTTAAAAAAGGCCTGTCTTGTGGGCCAAAGGTATATCGGTTCACTTCATTAGCACGCTCGTAGCGCGTATCAGAATTTTCTCGGCTTGTTCTGGACACTCTAATCGAACAGAAAAAAGAGTACCGGGAGTAGTAGGGATTCGTCGGTTCTGGATCACTTTTTTGTCGCTCAAAATGGCGGCTTGGGGGGCAACGATTTCAAAAAAAAAAGGTCAACACCCCATTTAAAGCGATTGGACGGGGTCTCATCACGCTCCGCCCACTCTTTCTGGTATATATGTACTTCCATTGCAACATAATAGCAACACCTAATCACATACTCATAAAAGGATAGAGACCCTTTCCTTTGTTTCCGACTCACCCTTTGTTACGTTCAACTTCTTACCTGCGACCACTCGGGGTTCGGTGCCTACCTTTTTTCCCGGGTACCTGATCGCCCGCCACGCTCCGTGCAAAAAATACCATGTGTTTTCGTAAGTCCACTTTCTATTCATTATTCTATCAGCACATAAATATCCTATCGCATTATTCGCAGTATACTTTTATTCGTAACCTATAACTTTTAGGACTATCATAAATCTAACCTAACCTAACCTACATTTTGTAGAAATTCAAACCTAACCTAACCTACATTTTGGAGAAATTCAAACCAAACCTAACCTACATATTGGACAAATTCAAGCCTAACCTAACCTAGGTTTTGGAGAAATTCGTAAGCCATAACTTTCAGGACTATTTTAAATCTAACCTAACCTAACCTACGTTTTGGACAAATTCGTAAGCCATAACTTTCAGGACTATTTTAAATCTAACCTAACCTACGTTTTGGAGAATATTGTCACGCTATATAGTTCATGGACATATCTTTTCACAAATTCTTATTTTGCAAACTACTTATTTTATTCTGAATCCATAACTTTCAGGACTATCATAAATCTAACCTAACCTAACCTACGTCTTGGAGAATATTGTTACGCTAAATAGTAAATGGTTTCAGTTAAAAACAAGAATTTTGTTGCTTTATTGCTTTTCACTTCTAATCTTATTAAGTACTCCTTAGAAATACTAGTTTTAACGTGTTTGTTACGCAATTCGATTATTTAAATACTAAGCTCCATAAACGAACTGAGTTGGATCCAATGGAATTATTCTCTACAATGATGTAATAACATCCCCCACTACTTGCGGTTCAATGATATCGGTATACACAAATATTTGTGATGGTAACCCTAAATACAAATTTACTGGATTTTTCCAAATTGAAATTTGTTTTAAATTAGATCGTGGTTTGAAACCTAACTGCAAATTCAGTATCGGTGATGTTATGATAGATGTTATATCTTCAGTTGCAGTTATAGCCACCATTTTTGATATTTTATCACACCTAAATTTCACCTTATTTTTTATTTGCGGGTTTTCATTGAACGCGTCAAGGAAAGTGTCAACGCTATCGTATGTAGTAGCAGGTATGTGAGTTTTTATATCTATGATTTTGTCAAACTTGTCATTAGGTAATCGTACTTTCTTTTTTATATAGATGATATTTTTTTGATCTTGAACATTGTACATGGAACGTGGGTATTGAAATTCCACTAAACCAACGACCCATTCTCCTTCTAATTTAACGGTCTTAGTTAGTTTGGTCATAAAATGTGCTGTTGTATTATCAGTATAATAAGCTGTCGAGCTATTGCTTAACAAAGTTATATAAAAACTTCCTTCACTCATATTTTTTCTAAGTTTGATGCAAGAATCCAAGAATTAAATTTACTCGGATAACCTTGCCACTTCACTAACACTTCCTTTCTGCCACCAACACGCCGAGAGCGTATTTTTTTATCAATTTTATACTTCATGGAGGGGTGATAAGTTGTTTTTTGTAATTCTTTAGAATAAAATGTACCTACGATTGGTTCACCATCCAAGTCCTTTAAGGTATAAACAAGTCTCGGAGATCTTCTAATGATTGCATAAATTATAAAAATTTCATCACTCCAATTAGTTTCATAACCCTTTTGAAATATGTGTTTATATTTAGTTATTCGAACATGATCACCTATATTCAGTTTTGCGGTTTCTAATGAAATTTGTTTGTCTTTTTTTCTATCATATAAGTTACACCAAACAGTCATGATATTATTAAAATTAACATCAATTGGTCGCATTTTGATACTAGAATGATGACTATGGTTATAAGAGTGAAGAAGATCTTGTAATATATTAGTGTAGTTGTAAGTATTTCTATGAGTAAAATAACGCCACATTTTCATTTTAAGAGTTCTTTGAAACCTTTCAACTATACTTGCTTTAATGTCTGGATTATTAGTGGTGTAATAATTAATGTTTTTGCTTTGAAAGTAGTCTCTTACCACCTTTGAAACAAATTCTGTGCCTTTATCGGATTAGATGTGACGAGGGGTAGATTTGGCTTCTGCAAATATGCTTTCAAAACATTGTTTAACTGTTTCTGAATCCTTCTTTTTCATGGCTCTTGCAAAAGCATATTTACTAAAAACATCAATAACACAAAGAATATATTTATATCCATCATTATATTGACTATAAGTACGCATGTCACTGAGATCAGCCTGCCAGAGTTCATTATAATTAGATAGGATGTATCGATTCCTAGTAAATCGTCGGTGGACAGGTTTATGTAAAGTATACGTTTCCTGAGACTGTAACCATTTTTTTACTTCCTCCTTGCTCATATTACCTTTCATTTCCTTCGCTAACTTATCTATACTACTGTAACCAGCTGGGTTGGACACATCGTAGTAAATCTTATTTATATCTAATAGGGAGTCCATTTTTCCCAATCTAATTTCTTTTTGGTCGACTCAATTGTTTTAGCAGAAATAGGTGTAGATGCGTTTTTTACTTTAAATGATGAATCCCTTGTATTTTTAGAAGATGATGATGATGCGCGAAACTCGTTGGTGTAATCTCTCTTCATATACTCCAAGTTAGCAGGATTACCAATACAAAATGTAGGAACTCTTATTTCTTTTAAAACCAATGCAAATTCTTCCCAACCTATTGGTTTTGCGCGTTTTAGAGGTCTTATTACATCGTTTATCAGATCGACAATATTGCTATTTGGGATCACTCGATTGTTTAACACAACTTCCCCTCCTGTCTTCCACCAATTTTTTTTTTATTAAGGATAATAATGTCCATTAAAGTTTGGGTTTTAGATCGATAAGATTTCGGTATTCCTTGTACGATATGAGATGGAGTTAATTCCACAGGATAGTATTGATTCGTTTTATCAAGTGGTGGTGTAGCAGGAACATCATCTTCCAGCAAAGTTGGGCTTGCGACTGAGTCATTATTTGCATTTTCCTGCTTTTTTAACTTTGAATCTAAGTCACTGTTGAGGTTGTTTAAGTGATCAACTCCATCCATTACTATTGGTATTTTGAAAGGCTTTCGATCTGCTTCGGCAAAATGTAAAAATCGCTGCAGTGCTTGGGAATATAATGCCCATTTTTCACGATCATCCATTTTACTTTTCAATATTTTTTTCATCTCTCCATCCAGACGAGACGATGAGTTCTCTGATAGCTCATTATTTTTAAGTCTTTCAATAAAATCTT
Organism: Ditula angustiorana; assembly: GCA_963691745.1. Lineage (NCBI taxonomy): Eukaryota > Metazoa > Arthropoda > Insecta > Lepidoptera > Tortricidae > Ditula > Ditula angustiorana. The sequence goes on from OY829471.1 coordinate 13,822,340, forward strand.
GTTCTACCAAAAGCATTTTTTTTGTGTTCTCCATTTTGGTTATAAAGAGTTTATTAAAGCACTTAAAACTGCACCTAAAATAACAGGTAGAAATGCACCACCCTTTTGAATGATGATAGTTTTTCTTAGTTTTTGTTTTCTCTTTGAAACTAGCTTGCGTAATATGTTCTTGTGTTTATTTAATTTAGATTTTTCTTTTTTTTCTAATGGAATTTTTCCTTTTAGCACGTTATAAATACACTCGCAAATAATATTGATTTCATCATCATCACAAGCTTTGAGTAAAGCCGTGCGATATTTTGGTTTAAGTACTTGCAACGCTTCAAGTAAGTGTTTATATGTGCTCACACTCGAGTGCATCATTTAGAACTGACTAAAACTTGTTGATTCCTGTTATATTTAAATCCTTTTTTAGGAATGTTATCTGTGCAATATTTATCGAACGGAAATATTTTAGTTTTGAAACGACATAAGTCATCTGTATTTTGTTTCAGATCAATCATGAGATATCCATGGGCATCCTTAGTAGCATCTTTATAGGCTTCATCCACGAATTTTGAATTTTCAGGATAAACTTGTCGCGACAAGTATCGTATTTGAGTTTTATCTCTAGGATTTTAAAATATACAATTTAACTTGTGTTTAGCGAGATGTCACGTTGACCTCGTCCCTGGTGAAATATATTTTGTGTAATATAAAACACGCTTAAGTTTCTATGACTACCCTTCGTGAAAATATCAACGATCCGTCCATCTGACTCCCTCATCAAATCATCGATGATAAGAAGTTTAGGTTGCTTCCCATCAAACATGTTAATATCAGGTATTCCTTGACTATAATTAACATTTTCCAGATTGTACAAAGGTTGCATTTCATCATAACACCAAATAACTTCCGAAAAATTTACATCGCATAGTACTTTGCAATCATTTAAAAAGTTTGTGACAAATTTTGATTTTCCACACCCACTGGGACCAGCAACAATGGCCGTAAAAGGGTGACAAAAGGGAATCATTATATAGATCTGTTATACGTGTTGAATCTAATAGTACTAAAACACTAATGATTTTTTTTAAAGTCCAAACAAGGTTATATAGATTGTTTTAAACTTTCGCGACTTTCACACATATTTATAACATTATCGGGTGAACAAATCCGCTATTGCCGAGCATTTGCTGGAATCGGGACCAAACCATTGGATTGAGCTTCATAACCCTAAAATCCTCTCTACAGAACGACATTATTATCCTAGAATAGTACGTGAAGCGATTGAAATTAAAAAGTACAAAAATTTCAACCGGGAAGACGGATATAAACTCTCTTCATCATGGAATCCTGTAATCAGCAAGTGTAAGCGTCGAGATATATCTTCGGATAAATCGTCGGACATTGTGAGCATTGTGTGTCGGTGTAGTGATATGCCGGTGGAAAATAAACAAGACAAAGTGCGGGTAGTTCGTAAAACTCGCGCGGCTAAACAGAAGTAATACCCTCCACTTCAGTCTACTCGTGACCACGGCCATTGAAACATGGCCGAAACGTCGAGGTAAATCAACAATATATTTTTATCGCGCTAAAGTCCCGATAATGTTATAAATAAGGTTATTTAGTTTTGTCACACCTGAATAATTTTTAAATAAAAACACATGAAATTTATCTAAACGCTTTATTTAATTTAAAAAAAAAAAGAGTTAACTACATCTTTCTGTAATCTTATAACTAGTCTATGCATAATACTACAAATAAAAAACTTAAATTTATAAAAAATGCCTAAAAACATTCTGAAATTTTATAATTATACATAAATTACAACTTTCTATTATCTTATTACCAGTCCATACTCAATAATTACAAAAAAATGTTACAAATTTAGGAACAGTCGCAAGTACAGAAAAGTAATATTAACACTGAATGTCCTTTATTCTGTAGTGGCCCCAAGCAAGCGTGTCAGTGGAATTTTCTAATAAATATCGTTTTGTATCACTGTGTGATAAAGATATTTCGTTTATTTTTTGTGTAAATATAACATGTTTTATAGACCTGAACCGCATCATTTCACACAACAAATTAACTTTTTTGAACAAACATGTTTTGTAATTGTCAATGTTAATTTTTTTAGTAATACATTTATTAACTCCTTTTGCTTTTGCTATAAATTCGTTTTGTACATCCATTGCATACATTTTTGATCGAAGGCCAATAAACTCTTTAAAAATGTTACCATTATTTTCATCTTTAAAAAAACCCAATTGCTTTTTATTTACTAATGGCAAACCGTATTGATTGTCAGGAGGATAATCAGAAGTATCAAAGTAAGATTCTAGATCTATTAGTATATCAGCGTAAAAGTTATCCGTAAATATTTGATATACCAAACTGTCCGTGTCCGTGTAAAGCAATTTCAGTTTATCTGGATATTTGGTTTTCATGAAGTCATAGTGAAATTCATACATTAAAGTTTTTGACAAATCTAATATACAAAATCCTAAATAAATAGGTTTGTTGTACAAGACTTTTGTCTTTTTCAACTGTACTGCAACCAAATTCTCCGAAAATATAGAAAGGCTGTGAAATTCAGGTCTTGCTATTAAAGATTGAACTCCTTGAGTTTTTCCGTGGTTTTGCCAGTGGTTAAGTTTAACATTCACTCTTTTATTTATGTTTTCCATAGTTTTACCGAAAACAGAATTGTTCATGAGTTTGAAGAAGTCTTTTTCAAATTCTGATCTGGCCAACGAACGCATGTGTGTATTTAAATCGATGTAAGTCTTTAACCATGCCTTTTGTTCAAACTTTAAAATTCTGTGAATTTTTAGCAAACGTAAACCAGATTTTAAACATCGTTTTAGATTTCGATAGTGAATCACATAGTTCGCTTTGTTATTTAAATTAGGAATCAGCTTTTTTTCTTTAGTATCACCTAAACAAACGTTTTCTGGACAGAATGGTAAATCAGAATGAAAATCGTGTAAGTTATTTGGGTATTCCAAATCAACTTCTAAAATGTATCCGTGTTCAGCATCATCAGAAACATTAAAATCAGTATTATTATCCACCCATTCGAACTTGCCAATGGGAAGGCATTGTGACATTGCCCAACCGTAAAGATTATTTGCATCTAGATACATCAAAAATGAAGATGGTAAGGTAGGATCATATTCAGACATAAATATATTATTAGCTTTCCCATGTCTGTTACTACATTGAGAAATACCACCTCTTATGTTATTTGCGATAAAAGAAATTTTGTCAATGTCCGTTAGAAGTTCTAGATTAATTTTAGTAGACATTAACATAGCATCCCAACTTAATCCAGGTGCCGTGTAATATTGTGCAGGATCCAATCCATATGTTTCTTTACAAACATTTCTAAAATTTTCAAACACATCTGCTAACAACAAAACATCAGTTTTTAAGTAAAGATTTGAATAATCCCCCATGTTTTTACATTTAAAGTGATTCCATACGTCACGTGCATGTTTATAATCATTTTCTGAAATGTGGTTATCATTTAATGAGCTGTAAAAATCATCGTGATTGGGAAGACTAACCAATTCTAATGATTCAAAAGATGTCATATGTTCATATCTTAGAGCTTTCATACGGGAGCAGCCTTGTGTGAATATTTGCTTACACAAAATTCTGCCATTTTTCGCGGGGTGTGACATGTCAAACCTATCACACTAACGCAAATTCACTCTGCGTGTTTACGCACCCACACCTTTAGAAAACTACAACACATTAACCTTTTCACGCACACGCACTCAACATACATGCAAAGGTTATGTTGTGATACAGTCTAAGTAAACGAAAATGCAAATGTATTTATGCTAATCCACTGAGCGAGGGACCTGTCGATAAATAATATCGATATATTACATTCAGACATTACATCATAAATGTACTTATGTAAAGCAATACATTATAACATGTCAAAATTTCCAACATTTTGCGGGTGGTAGGACTTTGTGCAAGGTCCGTCCCGATCGGTACCACTATCTTGCTCGCTAATTCTGCCGCGAAGCAGCAGTACTTGCACTGTTGTGTTACGGCGTGGAGAGTAAGACACCCGGTGCAATTACTGCCAAAAGAGGTATTCCATCTTAGCCCTCTGGTTTGGCAACGCTTCCTATAATCTCCTCGGTTTGCGGGTGTCTACGGGGAGTGGTGATCACTTACCATCAATCAGGGGACCCACTGGCTTGTTTGCCTTCCTTTGTTGTATATAAAAAATCTAAGTATATGTATATACATATCTATATGTTTAGGGTTCCGTACCTCAATTAGGAAAAACGGAACCCTTATAGGATCACTTCGTAGTCCGTCTGTCTGTCGGTCGCGTTTACCCGCGTAGAGTATTTTTCGGCGCTTATTAAGTCTGTACGGAACCCTCGGTGCGCTAGTCCGACTCACACTTGTCGGTTTTTTTATCAAAATCTTCTACAACAAACATTGTGGTAATCCAATTTCCTGCTTGGCTAGCGTTTGACAGCTAATACTATAACTGTCATTTTATCGCATTATACTACAATAAAACTCTCCGTTGCTTCACTTGCTTCTCAACATCTTCATTTTTTAATGAATAGGTAACAATAAATAAAATAATTTCACGATTTAATATTTAATAATCCAGGTACATAAAATTACAAACACTTAATATACTTGTTGCCAAGAGCAATGTTATATTGCATGTAAACATTTAATGACCTTTGTCAGTTCTGTCCAAAGAAAATGCAAAAAGTAACACGAATGTTTAAAGAGCTCGTAACCGATAAATCGTACCTTATACAATATCTTGCACCCAGTTCTGTTCAGTTCTTTATTTATTATAAAAAAACTGTTGAATAGCTACCTCTTTGGTTAGCTGGCCACTCGGATGCCATATACTTTTATAAAGAGAATTGTGTCATTTGTGAACAACCGTCACTGATTGCTTTCCTGTGTAAAATATATTTTAATATCTAGTTCGATAATACGTGTTTAATTAGTATATCCAGTCTAAATACCATAAAAACTTTCTTTATTAATTATATAAAAAAAAAACAAATATAAGAATGTAAATTATCGATAATGATTCATTTTGTTTATCGACACTACCCTGTGCACTAAGCTAGTCTCGAGGGGAGTACGTAATAATTAATTAAGTAATTTTGACGAAGTCTCGTGACACGCGCAGCTCAGGTCAAATCTAGTATCAACTTTATTTCGTAAGCAATTCGATTCGATTTTGCAAGAAAGAAGAAGAAGTCTCGTGAGGAGTACCTATACGTCATATTTAATCTGTGGTTATATTAAAATCGACTTTATTCTGTACCCCATTAGACTTATTTTGTAAAACACCAAATATATAGTCTCGCTACATTTTACACTAAGGGGCATTTTCGCATGGCAATCGATTTTAAGTTTGACTCGATTTGTCATGTCAACTCGTGTAACAGAAACAGTTGTATTAAAAATTGTGTTTTTAGGCAGCAATAATTAGAAAAAATAATTACAAATGAAACGTTATAGCGTCCTTTTCCAAACTTGATGGCATAGAACGATTTTTACAACTGTTTACAGCACATGCGGACGTTTTCGGTGAGCTCTGATACCTTCCGTGCCGATTGAAAGAATGAAAGAAAATCGATTAAAAAATAGTTTTTGTGTCGCGTAGGCACATTGTGCCTGTGCCAGCGGCAGAGGGGTAAGTCGTTGCATGTCGTCTCCAGTATGAAAGCTCTAAGGTTCATATGGATATATTCCTTTTCGTATTAAGCGTTTGAAGTCTTCTTCAGATGGAAAATTTAACCGAAGTTCATGAAACTGTTCGGGCAGTAAATTTTTGGCTAACTTATCAAGACTGCTACTCATAAATTTTAAGGAATCAAAAAATCTTAATTTCATTACATGGTTATTGATGTGAAATTGCTTGGAGAAAGAAATATATTTTTCTTTGTTTTGTGGGATAACTTCTATGTCCCCCTCTTCAAATCCAAGCCCGTGTACAATAAAATGAGCATCATAACTACTCAAATTGTGTAAAAACACAGGTAAGAAATTGAGGGTTCGATATTTCTCAGAACAGGATGGATGAGCGACTCCTTCAAAAGCACCGGTATGTTGGTTATGAGACACAATGAATTCTTAATTTTTGTTTTTCACAAATGAAACAGGTATCACTTTGTGCTATGGTTACTTTATCTTGTTCCGTTAAGGGTAAAGGACATTTTACAAAAGTGTTCTTTGTGCAAATGTTCTCTAAATCTTTTTTTAATAATTTCATAAATGATTCGGCACAATTTTGACCTGTGTATGTTCTATATACAGATAAACTGTCATCATATGAACATTTAATATAGTATCCAAAACTGTACATTACATGTTCCTGAACATTGGTTGTTGAGGATTTATTCGGATCGTTGATACAAGTTTCAATGGGTTTTAAAAATGCTTCGAAATCAGCATATATAACAAATGGGACCCTCAATTTACGATCGTAGTTATTGAATGATATTTGGTTACAGGGAACTAATTCATTAAACCAGTTTCTTTTACTATCGTTTTCAGAGGGTAGGTTTGTACATACATGAAAACAGTCATGTTTTTGATGTTTCTGCAAATTTTCATGTGAAGTGAAATAAATTAAACAACCATCACATAAGTGGATTGCATGCTCTGACGTCGTCATTTGTTTTGATACTAAACGCGAAAGACTTTTTATGTAACAATAATGACCCTTAGTACCGTGATTCAAATACAGCAAGTTTAAATGGATAGTTTTCCTACTTTTCGTTAAGTGTAACGGACCAATTACTTTATTTTGCTTGCTTTTCGAATCGTACTCCAAGCCAAAAACATTAATGCTTAGATCATTCATTTTCTCGAATTTATGAATATCGTTTATTTTTATTGGGAAGGAAAGATTTTCAAATTTCAATTTATTTCTGTGCAATTTGTACGACGAGACCCTGTTAGAGTTGTTGTTTGGCTCATATAAACCTGACAGTATAGCCCAACGAAAGCATTCATGGTCTTTGTTTTTAACGTTGATAACTGCTTTTTTGTTTTTTATATCCAATGGTAAGTTTATGTAAGATGAACCACGCAAAGGATTGAATTTATTGATATTCATGTCTAAATATTTAATTTTAACTAAACTCCATCCGCTGTCTTTTTTTTCAAAATTGGTTACTTTGTTAACAATTTCAGTTAAAAGTGATGCATAAATATCATCTGTGGCGTCCCCCTTGCAAATGACGTAATTTAACGATTGAAAGTCAAAAATATTATTAAGTTGCTTAGTTTGTTGTGTAAAATCTGCATTAAGAATGAAATTTACTTTTACGACAGTTTGTTCTGCTATGGATCGTTCTAGTAATTTAAACACTTTTCCCTTGATATTATGCAAAAATAATTCTGGTGTTATAAATGCATTGGTAGTAACGGAATCAGGTAAAATTCTGTAAGTAACTATTCTATTCCCGAACGCGCTTTCAGTTAACTTAACGTTTGTAAATTCCTTGTCAGAACTTATCACGTTGTTTTTATGAGTATTACTTTTCAAGTGGTTGGAATAATATCTTCTAGATACTGAAACGTGACACACAGGACATTCAATTTTGTGATTACTTTATGTACTCACGTTTTGGTGTCCAACTGATACTGTTGACGTTGCCATAGCAGCGTAGCTAGTTGAATTGTTCAAAGGTTTTTTTTTCTTTGTTGGTGGTTCGGCAGTCACAGTTGACATTGCTGATCTTTTTTTTATTTATTCCTCCTCGGCCAACTTGTAAAGATCTGCAAAAATAAAACAATTATTAATATTACAAATTATTGACAATTATAACATAAACGAAAACATCTTAAAGTTTAATACTAACTCATTTCTCGTCTACAATTTATGCAATATGCTTGCATTGGCAGTACACCATCAATTTCATCGGATGTGTCAGATTGATGAGTTTGTATGATGTGTCCACTGCATGGTGTGAAATATGGCATAATCTCCGTATCCTCTAACCACGAAACTGGTAAAACCTTTTTTAAATACCATAATCGTATCAAATTATGGAATTTGGACAAGATCAAAGACTTATCTAGGCTTGTAATTTCACTTTGAGATAGATCCAAATTGAAATACATCTTAAATAGAACTTGTCCTATGCCGTCGCGAGAAAAGTAACAAATGATTTGAAGCAACTGAAATTCGGTTTAAATACCTTATAATCCACCCCTACCAGCTACAACTAGCAAAAAACGAGTTGAAACATGTTTCGGTAGGATGGGTACCCATTACAATGACACAATATAACAAAGGTAACTATTAGCATCAAATGAGTTAAAGCATGATTCAGTAGGATGGATAACTATGACAATAGCACAATTATAACAAAAGAAAATTATTACAAAGGTAAGTAACCTACGTTTTAAAATATTCTTGTTCCACTTTTTCGCAGAGTTCAAATAGCCTTTGGTCTTCAGTAAGCTGGTCAAGTTGTTGGTCGAAGAAGTTGCAGCTCAGTCCGTCCATTATTATATCTTCGTTAGAATGTGTTTTTTTAAAGCGGGCTATGGTTTATTTATACTATGAACATGGGCGCTTGGAACTTGTGTTACTTATCTAATATGAAAGACAATGACTCTTTGTCGGAAAAAAATAACTACAAAGGAAGCTTAGAATACAAAAGGTGTTCGCTATACAAAGAAAAATGTTCGGTACGAGTTATAAAGCAAAGTAAATAAACAAAACGCACACAATCAAGTAAAAAAAGATAAAAGGAACAAATTAAGATCTTAAAACTACTTTTACACTTATTTTGTATTGTCTATAACGTAATTTACACAATCACTTTTGTCCGCTAACTGTTTGGTGATTTGGTAAATCACATCCCTCGTAGATTCGAAGTGAGCGTCCTCTTCGGAGTGAGCGTAGTATTTAACACGCACTTCCGCATGCTTCCAATGCTCCGTTGGCGGAATATTTTTTATTTTCCGCGCATCATACACCTCAATTTTTATGAGATGTGAGGCGTATGATGCATCGTCTTTGTTGGACTTTATAAAAGCCACGCCTTCCGCAGTGGCTTGGCTGACGCTCGACGATTTTACTGCAACTTTCCTTTTCTCCCGTTTTTCAAAGAAGCCATCTATGCTGTTATTAGGCCTCTTGTTAGTGTTAGCAATAGCTTTTTTGACTTTATAGGCCAACGTTCCTTCTTCATCACTTGCTTCGTCGTCGGGATAATAATAATTTTTAAATGTGTTTTCCTGTAACAATATTAAAACATTATTCAAACGGTCCTTCAAAGTAGATTTACATGGTAAACACAAAAATAGATGAAGGTTATGTTACAATCAATCAAAATCTGAAATAAATGGGCACACATAAAATTATGACTGCATACTTGCATCCATTTCAGCAACGAAACACTGCTTTCAGCAACCTTGCACTTAACTTTTTACACTTCACGACTCACGACTCTACTCGAAGATCTTGCTCGGAGAATTGTTTGGGGCGCAATGAAGTCGAGATGTGATGGCGGGCTTTTATACCCAGCGCAATCCCTACAAGTTGGGACACGTATTTTTTTAAAGAAGGGCTTCGCTTAGTGAACAGGTATAAACTCGTATTCTCCAGACGCGGTTTGTTGAATAACAAAAGACAGCGGCGGTTCTTTTGATACAAAGACAACAATAAAGCAATTATACAATGCCGTCCGCGTTCTTGAGGTCCTTTATGCGTAGTGCAATTTAACAGGTTTAAACCAGTATCTTCAAAGACATACGCTCAAAAAATCATAACGCTCCTCTTATTGACGACGGTCAGGTAAATAAACGGTTCGCCTAGTGAATACGTTCAAACTAGCTGTTTTTTCAAAAAGCTCTCTTTGCATAGTGTATTGATGTTAAGTAATTAAATAATAAAAGATCGTGGTGCGTTTGATACAATGAAAACAATAAAGCTTCTGAAACCGTTTACTGTATTATGTAAACTCTCTATCTATATGTATATTCACAATATAAACTTTACCTTTAACTTTACAGTAGCTACTGTGTAAGCGAAACACAAGGCTGCGTTCTTAATATCCTTTGTACACAGTGCAATCCTACAAGTTTTGACTAGTATTTAAATAATCGAATTGCGTAACAAACACGTTAAAACTAGTATTTCTAAAGAGTACTTAATAAGATTAGAAGTGAAAAGCAATAAAGCAACAAAATTCTTGTTTTTAACTGAAACCATTTACTATTTAGCGTAACAATATTCTCCAAGACGCAGGTTAGGTTAGGTTAGATTTATGATAGTCCTGAAAGTTATGGATTCAGAATAAAATAAGTAGTTTGCAAAATAAGAATTTGTCAAAAGATATGTCCACGAACTATATAGCGTACCAATATTCCCAACCAAGTACTATATAGCGTGTCAATATTCTCCAAAACGTAGGTTAGGTTAGATTTAAGATAGTCCTGAAAGTTATGGCTTACGAATTTGTCCAAAACGTAGGTTACGCTAGGTTAGATTTAAAATAGTCCTGAAATTTATGGCTTACGAATTTCTCCAAAACCTAGGTTAGGTTAGGCTTGAATTTGTCCAAAATGTAGGTTAGGTTAGGTTTGAATTTCTCCAAAATGTAGGTTAGGTTAGGTTTGAATTTCTCCAAAATGTAGGTTAGGTTAGGTTAGATTTATGATAGTCCTAAAAGTTATAGGTTACGAATAAAAGTGTACTGCGAATTATGCGATAGGATATTTATGTGCTGATAGAATAATGAATAGAAAGTGGACTTACGAAAACACATGGTATTTTTTGCACGGAGCGTGGCGGGCGATCAGGTACCCGGGAAAAAAAGGTAGGCACCGAACCCCGAGTGGTCGCAGGTAAGAAGTTGAACGTAACAAAGGGTAAGTCGGAAACAAAGGAAAGGGTCTCTATCCTTTTATGAGTATGTGATTAGGTGTTGCTATTATGTTGCAATGGAAGTACATATTGTTACGCTGTGCTATATCACTTCGAGCCACACTAGAGGGCGCTGCTAAAGCCAGCGTTTACTTTACCAATCGGTATAAATAAGCGCTGGCAACATTTAGAATCGTTAGGGGCGGGGTTTGTTTGAATTAGTTACAACCCCTTTCCTTTGGAAGGGCTGCCTAGGAAATGGCTTATAAAAGCCCCTGCAGCTCTCAGAGAGCTCATATTTTCTACATCACTACAACCACCTCTAAACGGTGAAACCTCTGCCCAACTGGTAAGCTCTCTCTCTGCTAATAACTGTCTAAATTGTTCTTATAAAATTGTATTTTTCGTGTATGTGTTTCTTTCAGATTGTATTTAATTTATTTCTATCTTAATTTGTTCTAACTTAAATCCTGCGACCGTTTCTTTAACTTCTTTCTGTAAATTTCTAAGTCTTTGTTATAATTATTAATTTAAATCTACTTGCTCAACGGTCGCACCTTGTAATTTCAAACCGTTACCGTCACTGAGTTTTATCTTCACTATTTCTTTCCTTCTCAATGTAACGTAGCTTTTCTTTCTTACCTTGCCACCTGTAAACCTTTCGAACTGATGCCACACCACAACTTGGCGAGCTCTAGCTCCCTGGTTGGACTCTCGTCTCCTCGAGCTTCAGTATGGCATCAGTTCCCGCTAGTGGCCAGCTTGTAAAGCACTAAATCTTTACAGGGCAACTTCCTACGGGCCACCAAACTTCCTACGGGCTACCATACTTCCTACGGGCTACCAAACTTCCTACGGGCTACCCATCTACCTACGGGCTACCCAATTACCTTCGGACTACTTAACTACCTACGGGCTCACGCTCCCCAAGCTTCGCATATCCTCGAGCCACCTGCAGGGCACCTCTTGCCGGTTACTCGGACACTGTACCCTGACCGAGCTGCTACCAGCCGGTTACTTGGACAACCGTACCCTTGCCGAGCCTTCTACGCCCTCGCAGCCTACGGAGACCTGCCGAACCTCAAGCCTACGCTACTACACGTCGGGTCACGGCCAGGGGAGTGCGAGCGATCACGTTAATTGACTCAAGTTAGGAATTAGGCACAAGAATTACGAACTTACGACCTAGAGTCTCTAGTCGTCCTAGGGAGCTTTTATTTAATCAATAAAAACCTATTGTTATAATTTTATTCTTGTTTCACTCGAAAATCCCCTAGGGCGAACTTCTGTACCTGACCGGGTAACAGTGGCGCCAACGGGTTTTCTTGTGCTATAGTTCTTGCTTGAGTCAGCTAGCTACGCTAAAGTTGTTGGTGTTGGTGATTTTTCTATAATTTTTCTTCTTTTCTTGGATACCGCAGTAATTCTAAATTCACTTGTTCACCCGTTTTGTGGCGGGCCAAGAATACCGCAAAACCGGCCTGGTATTCGTAAAAGGCGAATGAACGGCGTTTTTGCCGAAAATCAGGGTTGTTGTTCAAATTCTAACGGTTTATTTTTTAAATTTTAACGTCTATTTTTCCAAATTTTTATCGTTAATACTCCAAATTTGTCTTAACTATTCTACATAAAACAATTTAAATTAACAACACAACGTACATACTTAATTTAAATTATCGCACTATCGCGATCAATTTAAATCCTAACGGCGTAACTGTTAATTTAAATTACTCAGTAACCGTCAACTACAATTAACCGCGGGTTCGAATTTAAAAAAAACTTAACTGCTACTAAGCGCCTAAGAATCAGCTGTAGTTAACTAAATTAACTACAACGATTTTCTAACAGCTATCTCACTTTGTACAACTCACTACGCTCTTCTAAAAAGACGACTTGCACAGAAGTGTACCTAACTATTTAATAATCCTTAAAAACCGACGGTATTTATTTTTCTTAATTAATACTACAATTTGCTTTAAAATTACTCTTCTATCTTCAAACAACAACCACTGAATATCGACATTTCATCAAAATTAGTTTGAATTTATTCGGCAAAACCACAAAATTTTATTAACATCTAGTAGCTTCACTTTTTAATTATTTTAAATTTTAACTTCGTTAACGTAACTTCACTTTTATTTTTTAACACTTCACTAAATTACTGCGATATCCAATCCAGTACATTGTAACTCTGTAATTATACTTCACTTTCTATTGTACTCATACGGTCTAGCATACAGTGTTAGCAGAGAGAGTTCTACATCCTAAGTCATCTCTTCCCTTATGAGCGCGTGTCACTAAATATTTTAACTGAACACAAAAGTATTCAATCAGTGCTGCGCATTCCAGCGCACAATTCTATTGCACGAAGACCTTATCGCGCGCGCCTAAGGATCACTATACACTATCGGTAGTATTTCTTTAAAGCGGGTAAATCTTAAAGTCGCGCCGATAACTGAGACTACTTAAATGTTTAACTTAACTACAGAGGGTAAAGTTAACTACTGTTCGTCATGGAACTTAACAATATTAAATACTCGTACTTATCCTTGCAAAAAATATTGTTCTATAAAATGCAAGTTAATAGATAAACAATCCCTATCCTACAGCAACTATAAACTCTCATAACTAAAAAAAAAAATGACTAACTTCAATACTTGGAGATATTCCCTTAAACTTAGAAAATACTTTATACTCGTGACTATTTTAATTAATCTACATTTCTTACCCTAACAACTAGCCCACAATTTTAACGTTTAAAAAAAATTAAAACATCAACTAAAAATAACTTCAATACTATGTAATATCAACTTTAACTTTTTATAAAACCTAAAAATACTCTTAACTATTTTAATAAATCGATTTTTTTTTATCTAACTAACTACTACCACTCAATTTGATTATTTAAAAAATAATTAATGCACCAAAACTCCATTATGTTAAAAACTAAAGCCTTTTACTCCAGCGGTTCTGAAGACTGGTTAAATAAGCCTAAATTCACCTACCCTAACAGCATGCATACCTACTCCGAGCGGATAGTAACTCGTAAAAATAAGCCCTTACTACTTTGTAATGTTGTTAACTTATGTAGGGCGGATAGTAACCCTACGACATAATGAAGAACGGTCATGCAAATTGAGTACTTTTAATTAACGTAAAAACAATCCTAAATGTTTTCAATTAAATACAAATCAAAATTCAAGTTCTACGGCGAGGTTCTACAACCCTGTCGCATTAATTCTTAAGCGTTAGCATTCTTATTAATTACGTAACACGCTGGCCGTCTCCTGCGATGACCCAGTGACCTCAATAGTTCAGTCGGCCGACGCGTTCGAGCGAGTTGCACGCGCGCCATGTTAAGTTAATTCATTCATGCAGCAAATGCGCGCGCGCATTCTCCGCAATACGTAATTATAAAATAATAAACTGCGTTAAACCGCCAGTTTAACCTATGCTGCACGTTAATATTGCAACACAACACATAAGTAAAACATAGTACCACAGATCGTTGCTCATATTAAAAATAGTCGCAAATAGTTAAAATTAAAAGCCTAAATACCAGTAGGGTCGCGCCTGCTCTTAAAAACGCCCTAATGTTAGCATCCAGGCATCGGGCGGTCTTGGAACCCGTTAAATAAAAGCCATATCCTATCTGGATGTTAACCTATCAAGGACGGATGGTAATCCTTGGACTTTCGCGACAAATTAAATATATTACGAGCACGCCCCGCGCCTTCTGCTACCAGACGCGAAGGTCAGACTAGCCCTATAGCCGGACCTACTCTGAAAGAATGATGTATATATGTGGATAGTAAGAAAGGCGATTGATGAATGCTGCGACGTCGTAAGACCTTTAGCGAAAATTAAAATGAGTTTTAATTTTCTTTACCGGGGAAAAGGGGAACTGTTACGCTGTGCTATATCACTTCGAGCCACACTAGAGGGCGCTGCTAAAGCCAGCGTTTACTTTACCAATCGGTATAAATAAGCGCTGGCAACATTTAGAATCGTTAGGGGCGGGGTTTGTTTGAATTAGTTACAACCCCTTTCCTTCGGAAGGGCTGCCTAGGAAATGGCTTATAAAAGCCCCTGCAGCTCTCAGAGAGCTCATATTTTCTACATCACTACAACCACCTCTAAACGGTGAAACCTCTGCCCAACTGGTAAGCTCTCTCTCTGCTAATAACTGTCTAAATTGTTCTTATAAAATTGTATTTTTCGTGTATGTGTTTCTTTCAGATTGTATTTAATTTATTTCTATCTTAATTTGTTCTAACTTAAATCCTGCGACCGTTTCTTTAACTTCTTTCTGTAAATTTCTAAGTCTTTGTTATAATTATTAATTTAAATCTACTTGCTCAACGGTCGCACCTTGTAATTTCAAACCGTAACCGTCACTGAGTTTTATCTTCACTATTTCTTTCCTTCTCAATGTAACGTAGCTTTTCTTTCTTACCTTGCCACCTGTAAACCTTTCGAACTGATGCCACACCACAACTTGGCGAGCTCTAGCTCCCTGGTTGGACTCTCGTCTCCTCGAGCTTCAGTATGGCATCAGTTCCCGCTAGTGGCCAGCCTGTAAAGCACTAAATCTTTACAGGGCAACTTCCTACGGGCCACCAAACTTCCTACGGGCTACCATACTTCCTACGGGCTACCAAACTTCCTACGGGCTACCCATCTACCTACGGGCTACCCAATTACCTTCGGACTACTTAACTACCTACGGGCTCACGCTCCCCAAGCTTCGCATATCCTCGAGCCACCTGCAGGGCACCTCTTGCCGGTTACTCGGACACTGTACCCTGACCGAGCTGCTACCAGCCGGTTACTTGGACAACCGTACCCTTGCCGAGCCTTCTACGCCCTCGCAGCCTACGGAGACCTGCCGAACCTCAAGCCTACGCTACTACACGTCGGGTCACGGCCAGGGGAGTGCGAGCGATCACGTTAATTGACTCAAGTTAGGAATTAGGCACAAGAATTACGAACTTACGACCTAGAGTCTCTAGTCGTCCTAGGGAGCTTTTATTTAATCAATAAAAACCTATTGTTATAATTTTATTCTTGTTTCACTCGAAAATCCCCTAGGGCGAACTTCTGTACCTGACCGGGTAACAATATATACCAGAAAGAGTGGGCGGAGCGTGATGAGACCGCGTCCAATCGCTTTAAATGGGGTGTTGACCTTTTTTTTTTTTTTTTAGAAATCGTTGCCCCCCAAGCCGCCATTTTGAGCGACAAAAAAGTGATCCAGAACCGGCGAATCCCTACTACTACCGGGTTTCTGGCGGCGCCAGTTTATTAATAGAGGCATAATTAAAAATTTCAATTAAAGATACCGAGATCGTTAGTGTTGGTAAATCCAATGTATTGAAATTGCTTGTTGATCTAGTAACTAAGCATAAGTTGTTTGATACCCTAAACAGCGCATCTAGAAACGAACGTAAACGTAATATTTACTGAATTATGCCTCTTTAAATTAATGCTTGGTGGCCAATATTGCCACTATCAATGGTGCCAGCTTACCTACATAAATACATAAAGTCACGCCTGTTTCCCGGTGGGGTAGGCAGAGGCCACGGATTTCTACTTCGCCTGCTTATTAGGGGATGAAACCATTAAAGGATAATTCCATTAAGAATATCGCTTGTATATTAAGTTTTAAGTAGGTAAGTTAAGTATAAAGGTTAGAGAACCATAACTGAATGGACAATATGGGACCACTACTGTCTCTAATAATAAACTTGAGGAAAAACATGAAAAAAAAACAATAATAATAAGAAGAATGAAATACACAAGTCGTGGTATCATGATATGGAAATCAAAACACTTATGCGGCCAACAGACCCCGTTAGCAAGTGAGTCATCATTGGTTTCCAAATATCTCAGTTATTTTGCTAAAAATGACATTTTAATTGGGATAATGACTTGTTCCAAAAAGGTTGTTTATAACATACCATGTTCCATTTGGAGCCACCGGCATATGAATATATTTCACGCGAGTAACAATTCTGTTATTTTTAAAGCAACTGTTACATCCATAACTTGACATGATAATATAATTATTATATTTAGGACTAGCTGTTGCCCGCGACTTCGTCCACGTAGCATTCCTTGATGAAGCGTCCTTTTGTTACTAATCCAATATGGGTGAATAATCTACATGTACACTATCTACTCTACGCTAATGTAATAAAGAGGTAAACTTTGTTTGTTTGTATGTAGGGGGTAATCTCTGAAACTACTGAGCCGATTTCACACATAGAAAGCTACACTATCCGTGACAGACATAGGCTACTATGACCACGCGAACGAAGTCGCGATCGTCCGCTAGTCTGAAATAAATACAAAGAGGTATTTCATCTTAGCCCTCTGGGTTGGCAACGCATCTGCAATATCCTTGGTGTTGTGAATGTCGAAAAGCGGTGGTGATCACTTACCAACAGGTGACCCACTTGCTTCTTTTCCTTTCTATATGGTATAAAAAATTATTGATGCAAATAATCCTGAGCATCTTGCGAGCCCGGATCGCGAGCGGCGGTATGACGTTAGCACACAACTCCTATACCCCCCTCCAGCGGGCCTGAAGTGCGGGCTTCATGTAAGCGCGTGCGATGATGCGTTCCGCTGATATAAATACTCTTGAGTAAGTTGCGAGGCCCGAAGGCTACCAGTATTATAACGTTAGCAAGTGTCCCCTTATCTTTGTTCCTGCTCAAGTGAGCCCAAGAAGCCTAAAGGAGCAAAATACAACCTATCTTTTTGCCAAAATACATCAAGATTATTTGCTGCTCGTAACGCGTAGAAGTCGTTTAGCGTTGTCCCGTAGGAATTTTGCATTTTTGCGGAAAAATCCGATATTGATCCAAGGTTTCAGCTATCCCCATTCCAAATTTCGTCTAAATCCGCCCAGCCGTTTTAAGGTGAAGAAGAACCGCGCACAGCTCATTAATCGTTATCCTGCAAGAACTATGCATATTTACGGAAAAAAGTATGCTATGTATAGTAAGTATGCTGTGTATACCATTAACTGACAGATAGCTTTTCGTCTAGACAGATATGGCCGAAAACATTTGGTGGCCCGTACTATCGCTAAGAGCTCCTTTTCGATGGTACTGTAGTTGAGTTCACTTCTGTTCAATGTGCGGGACGCGTATGCAGTCGGTTTATCTGATCCTACTAAACCTTGGGATAGAATAGCTCCTATGGCTACGTTAGAAGCATCTGTTGTAAGAATGAAGTCTTTATTAAAGTCAGGATATCGCAGGATGGGATCGTTTGTGAGTAAAACCTTGCATTTTTCAAAACATTCTACGTACTTTGAATCTATGATAATTTTTTGACCTTTTTTCAAGCATTGGGTTAGTGGTTTTGTTATTTTAGCGAAGTCCAGTATAAATTTCCTATAGTACCCTAGTAATCCCAGGAACTGCTTTATTTGTTTACTGGTTTTTGGTATAGGATATTTTTCTACTGCTGCGATCTTATCAGGGTTTGGTTTAATGCCTTCATGACTGGTTATATGGCCTAAGTATGCTGTTTCCAATTTTAAGAACTCGGACTTATTCATCTGAATCTTAAAATTTAACTCTCTTAGTCTTGGAACACTTTTCTAAATTTATTATATGTTCCTGCAGGCTGTTGCTAAAGACTATTATATCATCAAAATATACTAAGCAGATTTCATTCTGTAATCACCTGAGGACGTTGTCCATGACTCGTTGAAATGTGGAAGGGGAATTCTTAAGCCCCATAGGCATCCGTAAAAATTCAAAATGCCCATTCAAAATGCACATTGAAAAGTGTTTTTGGTATCTGCTGGGTTCATTTCAACCTGATAGAAGCCGCTAGCTAAGTCTAATGTGGTGAAATATTGACACCGACCTAATTTGTCTAAGACATCTGTTATATTTGGGATAGGATGCTTATCGTCGATGGTTTTCTCGTTAACTTTCCTGAAATCTATAGCTAATCGCCATTTAGTTTTTCCTGAGGCGTCGGCTTTTTTTGGAACTACCCATATGGGGGAACTCCATGCAGACTCTGATAGCTGAATAATATTTTGTTTAAGCATTTTTTGAATTTGGCCCCTAACTTCCTGCCTGTGAACATATGAATATCTGTAACTCTTGGTGTAAATAGGCATTTTGTCTGTGGTCCTAATATTATGTTTTATCTTATTAGTGAAGGTAAGATGCTCACTATCTAAGTACAATACGTCCGAATATTCTGAACATAATTGTTCTAGGTTAGCTCGTTCTTCTGGATTAAGGTGATTTGTGCGTAACCGGGATAAAAATTCTTTGGAGCGATTTAAGGTTTTCTCGTTACTTGTTATCTAAATATTATTTTCTTCCGCGGGGATTGGCTGATTTAAAGAAAATATAACATCATTTTCGGTGGGGTTCGTAATCTCTAATATTCCACGCTGATTTGTTACTTGGGTGATACATGCATTTATTTGTCAATTTGAAACAATTTGTTCATTGATTGAGACATCGCCATCGTGCATGTTTATAGGAAGCTGAACTAGTTTTGACGAATTGGCGGGGATTATTTCTTTATATAAATTTTCGTTACATGAGTCATGCATATTGTCTATGGTCGGTCGTCGCGACAGTTACGATCCGCGGAAAATAATCGCTCTTTTCGAAAATCTTTGTCATACTCTGATGAAAAATTAATATTCATACTCCTCCACTAATGATAGTGTTGTGCCTATGTGGAATTTTTTTTAAAACAGTGTGTAAAACAGTGAAAACAGTGTACAAAAACTATAACTGAAATCTAACCTCAAAAATTCAAATTTTTGTTTACAAATTTGCACTAAATCATTATGTCTAGCCAAAATGTGATAGAAAACGGTTAGCTAGTGTACTAACTGACTAAATCTATAAAAACAATGGGCAATACCAATGAAGAAAGTAGTGAACAAACAAGAAAATATGTACAGCCGAGCAAACTACTTGTTCAACAAGTCTTTCATAAAGCGCTTTTTAACTCGAATACTCGGCAGAGAAACACCTCTGTTGATGACACCACATCACTAATGCCAAACTTAGGGGAAAAAA
The DNA here is from genome assembly GCA_963691745.1 of Ditula angustiorana. NCBI lineage: Eukaryota > Metazoa > Arthropoda > Insecta > Lepidoptera > Tortricidae > Ditula > Ditula angustiorana. The sequence continues at coordinate 13,842,293 of OY829471.1, forward strand.
CACAAAATTCTCAAGTCTTGATAACATCACCGAGCTCAAACCAAATGTCATATGAACCTTTTGCTGGAGAACATGGATGCACTAATGAAGTCCCTTGGCAAAGAGTGCCAGGGAATGGCCAAAAGAGAAACCTCTCACCTGAGCAAATATATCTACCCACAAGATACAAAAAACAATAAATGCAAGCCAGGTTCAATCTCACTCTTCGATATCGAATATACCAACAGAAAACAGTTTCACTTTGCTTGATTTAGACAAAAACTTAGATGGAGAACCAGCTACCCACCCAATGACCCAATAGATAAACCAAAAAAAGTTTCCAAACCGCCTCCAATTTGCCTATATGGAATAAAAAATGTCAAAGATCTTACAAACTTCCTGCATGAAGCGGTTGGCAAGGAAGACTACACATGTAAGACATTGCCTAATGATGACCTAATCATTTCTGCCAAAACAGTGGAAAATTACAAGAAACTAATTGAGCACATTCGCACCAAGGGACTGATAGGCCACACCTTCAATTTCAAAGAAAGTAGGACTACAAAGATTGTTATTAAGAACCTCCACTAAACCACTCCAATTGAAGCAATTATAGAAGCCATTGAAGATACAAGAAATAAGGTCAGGGGAGATATAGTCTATGCACGTAAAAGAGATACAAAAGAACCATACAATGTCTTTTTCGTTAATCTAGAGCCCCATGAAAATAACAAATTGGCCAAGGATATACAGTATATTTACAACCAACGTGTTATATTAGAGGACCCTAGAAAAGCAACAAGCATGGTTCAGTGTATACGTTGTCAACAGTATGGTCACACGAAAAACTACTGCATGCGTCCATTCAGATGTCTTAAATGTGGAGGACCTCACGATACCACAGCATGTAAAAAAGATAAAAATACCCCTGCCACTTGTGCTTTATGTCAAGGTAGCCACCCTGCAAACTATAAAGGCTGTAAAATATATCGTGAAATACTTGCCAGAAAAAGTCAACCAAAGTACAGTGCTAAGATAGTGACACAGAAAAACTCTCAGAATCAAGAAAAAGTTACAGAAAATACACAGCAAAACAGTCAGAATCAAGATAAAAAAAATATTTTTAACATGAAACTACCGTGAGACTCAGACATATTAATAAAGCGGATCACTCACGTATTTTTGCGTCGGGAAATGCCCCGACATGTTTCGGACCAGTCCGTGGTCCTTAATCATGAGCCCCCCGCGGCGGTGGCGCGACGACGACTGCGTACCGAAGCCCTGACAGCTCGGCTACTCGGCACAGGCGTTTCGGGCGGCGGCGAACAACTACCCTCGTTTGCTTCATTATTTTTAATGTCAAATATAGGGTTGCACACTACACTAACCACATCACTCTCTAAAGGCTCGGACACACCCGTCTCCGACGTAGTACTCAACACCGTTTTCCAGCTGGATGGCACCGACCATCCACCATCACGATTAAAATTCGGATGACGTCCAATTTCAATAGCCTCCCGTACTTTCCGCGGCACAAAAAACTTTTCCCTCGCCAGTACGGACACCTTATCGAAACGGATAAAATGCGTCGAATCCGAATTTAATGAATGTTCTGTCACTGCCGAAGCCTGGCTGTCCTGTTTCTTCATACTACGTATGTGCTCCGATAACCTTGTGGATATGTTCCGGCCAGTCTCACCTATATAGTTTTTGCCACAGGAGCAGGGAATCATGTATACCCCGGGGAAATTCAGAGCCTCCTTATCCTTTGGTGAGCGCACCAACTGCCTAAGCTGCATGTGAGGTCGAAAAATCGTCTTGATGCTATATCCGCGGCGCAACAAGTGCCCGATTCTATCCGTTACGCCTTTGATATACGGAAGGTATACCGGCAGCCTCTCCACTACAGCCGGTCTCAGACGCGGGGATGCGCTCACAACCCGATTACAATAAAATAAAAAAAATACAAAGACAACACCAGGTTATAGTGCCAAAAGAAACCACTACACTCAATCAAAGCTGCTTAAAAGGTCCTACATACAGTGACATGCTAAAGAAACCAACAATACAAAGAATAAGTAGAACTGATTTCCACATGTCGCAGCCAAACAAACTCAAGGAATTAGAAACATCACAATCAACCAATAATGAATATCAAATGTTATTACTTGAGACAGTCAATAAACAAGCAGAAAAAGTGGATCTACTTTTACAACAAGTGGGAGCACTGGTCTCGCTTATCAGAATGCTCATCAATAAGCTACCATGACCAGCTTTAGAATTGGGACATGGAACATAAATGGATTAACACCAAATAAAAGTGAACTAGAAGCCATACTCGAAATAAATAAAATAGATATTATGCTTGTGTCCGAAATTCATCTAAACAACAAGAAACAATTTAATTTACAAAACTATAATACCTATTGCACTAACCACCCAGATGGAATAATGGGATACAATTATAGACAAAACAGGGAAAATACACATAGCGCTGTCTATTGTCCTCCAAGATTCAATATTAAAGAAGAAAGATTTAAAAACTACTTCCTGTCGCTTGGGAAACGGTTCATTAGTGGTGGAGATTGGAATAGCAAACATACCCAATGGGGTTCCCGACTAACTACAACACGTGGTCGTGAATTGAAAAAATGTACTGACAACATGAAACTAACGACACTATCAACTGGAGAGCCTACATATCGGCCAACTGATCCAAATATAGTACCTGATCTGTTGGACTTTTTTATCATTAAAGGATTCTCAGACACTTACTTGGATGATGAAAGCTGCTTTGACAGCTCTTAAGACCATTCGGTTATCATCGGAACATTTAGCACAACTGTGGTACAAAGACAGTATCCAATGACACTGTGTAATCTTAAAACGGATTGGACTGCATTTGCCAAGCATTTAGAGAAACAGACAGATTTGAAGGTTAAACTGAAAACTGAAGAGGAAATTGACAATGCAACGTTCTATATAACAAACATGATACAAGAAGCAGCCTGGCTGTCTACGCCATGCCCTAGCACTAAAATTATTGCAAAAAACATTCCACTACAAATAAGAACCAAGCTCAAAGAGAAAAGAGCACTGAGAGGAAGGTGGCAATCAAATAGATGTAGGCAAGATAAGGCTGCCTTTAACTGAGCAGCTACAGAGCTTAATGCTATGATTAAAGATAATGAAACCCAAACATTTCATCAAAAACTGACTTCATTGTCTTCTACAAAACATGATGGCTACTCTTTGTGGAAAATAACCAAACAATTCAAAAGACCACAACAAAAAACCACCTCTAAGATCAGGGCATGCAACCTGGGCCAACAAACTGGAAGAAAAGCAGAATTGTTCGCACAGTATCTCAGTCATGTGTTTGTGCCAAATCCTTCTACAATGGATGAATTTGAACAGGAGGTGGATAAGACGATAAACAGTGACCAGCAACTGTCACCACCACTAAAACTGGTCACACCAAGAGACTTTTTCAGTGTGATAAGAAACCTGCGCAAAGGGAAGTCTCCTGGATTTGATCTTATTACCGGAGAGATTCTAAAACACCTCCCGAGAAAGCCGGTGGTATTTCTCACCATGCTTTTTAATGCAATCTGTAGGATACAGTACTACCCAAGGCTATGGAAGGTCTCTCAAATATGCATGATACCGAAGCCAGGAAAACCCCAAACAGAACCGAGCTCCTACAGACCAATTAGTCTACTCCCATTAATATCAAAAATCTTTGAAAAGGTTTTCCTAAGCAGGCTGAAACCAGTATTAGAAGGAAATAACATAATACCGGACCACTAATTTGGCTTTCGTGAACATCACTCTACAGTCGAGCAGGTGCACCGGGTGGTAACCAAGATAAGCTTTCTTGGATGTGCAACAAGCTTTTGATCGCGTCTGGCACAAAGAGCTCCTATTTAAGCTGAAGACATGGATACCAAACTCTTTTTATATGATTCTAAGATCCTATTTACTTGACAGAAAATTTCAAGTTAAATTCGGTGAGGAATATTCAGAACTACATGATATAAAGGCCTCAGTCCCGCAGGGCTCCGTCCTCGGGCCGGTGCTGTACTCAATATATACAGCAGATCTCCCCTGCACAAATGATGTGGTCACAGCAACCTACGCTGACGACACGGCGTGTCTTGCCAGTGATAGAGATCCTGATGTAGCATCACAAAAATTACAGACACAACTCGAAAAAATTTACCACTGGCTTGATAAATAGAGGATAAAGTCTAGTGCAACAAAGTCACTTCAAATAAAATTCACGCTACGGAGAGGCGACTGTCCACCCGTAACTCTACATGGTGAACCACTGCCCAGTGAACTCTGCGTCAAATATTTTGGTCTTTACCTGGACCGAAGACTTACCTGGGCTAAACACATCAAAACAAAAAGAAATGAGGCAAACCTGCAATTCAAGCGCCTGCTATGGCTAATAGGAAGACAGTCTCCTCTGGCACTCAATATTAAACTTTTGGTATACAAATGCATCATAAAACCTATCTGAACTTATGGCATTGAGCTTTGGGGATCTGCCAGCAATTCCAGTCTAGAAATTCTGCAAAGATTTCAAAATATTGCTCTGAGGACAATTTCAAGTGCACCATGGTTCGTAAGAAATACAGAGATACACGATTATCTGGACTAGGGCTTCCAAAATTACGGATATGTTAATTACGGAACTGATTACGAATTCTTGTTGTCCAATTACGTAACTACGTAATTAATTACGGAATTTCTAATATATTTTTGAAATCGACTGTTTTCTTAAATTACTGTGTATTTGTAGCAAAGGAAATGTAAGAAGTGAAAAATGACAGCAATGAAACAAAAATTTTTATTAAAAAAAAAACAAATAATCAACTAATTTAATGCTTGTTTAACTACTTATTTTTTGTTCTTGAAAATGAGATCTCATAAACGACAACGCATCTAATGTTTTATCGTTTAATGAACTTCTTAATTTACAACATAAATAACCAGCTGAAGAAAAAGCACGCTCGGCTTCAACACTTGTTGGTGTAATTGATAGTAAATAATTATACGCTGCTGTTAGGTAAATTCCGCGACTACCGCCAGCGCTGTCATAAATGCACATTTCCACTCTAATGATAGACTCAAGATCTGCGTTAACTGTAGATTTATTTACTTTGGTCGTGACTTTGCGTATCTCTTTTTCTAACTCCTCGGCCACAGTCACAGTTAACTCTTCATTACTAGAGTCTATAAGTGCCGTGCTTATTTGTTGTTCTGGACTTTGACTTGTCTGTGCAGACGTTGATTCAGTTGTGAATTTCAGCCTTTCTAATAATCTTGTAATATATGTCCTTATATCATCTGAATTCGGTTTTGTGAAGGTTTCTGTTGCTATGGTTTCATAACGATACCTCCTACGTATACTGGTATAAGTGCAAAATTGAGATTTTACAGGAGAGCTGTGCAAAGGCTCCGTAACCCATAACTTTATTGTCTGTAAAGATAATTTTACAAAATTTTGGATTTGTAGTAAGATAAATACTTTACTTTAATCTACATTAATGGAATTTTGAAATGAATGGTAGTTTCTGAGAAAATGGCAGATACACTTGTTTACTCGTATGTGACATGTTGTAATTGTGTGGTATACTAAGCTAACTACCACTTGCCCTAGTATACGGCGTAACTAATTAAGTACTGAATTTGAATATATTGCTGTTTTGTATATAGATAATTACGTGACCTGGTCATACGAATTGAAAAGAAAAAGAAAGCACGTACTGTTTTGCCCTTCATCATTACTTTATCAACGTATTTTTTACTTGTACCAGTACACGCTTGAATTGATATCACCACTATACACTTGATTATGTTTTAAGTTCGCTGAGAAAAAACGCTAAAAACGGAATAAAATAAATTTGAATGTTTTATGCATTGCTTTTATTAGGCGAGAACATTTTACTCAATTTTATAATAATCACAGACTTTGATTTGCTTAAGTATTAAAGTCAAAAAATATTGAACTATGGCATTTCAAAACAAGTTTGTTACATAAAAAGCGAAATGTTATTAAATATCAACAAATCCGTGATAAAACAATCTTATTGATTACCTACATAATTTTGGTATCTACCAACTAATAAAAAAAAATCTAGGAATGTGTCGACACCGTGTTATCTATAAAGACTCCATCTTTGATCACAAAAGTTTATTTTTTAACATTGGCTCTTAATTTACTTCAATCAGTTTACATTATTGATACAGAAAACAAAACTGAGAAAATTTTGACCTAATTTTTAACAAAAATTTAACTTTAACACGATAATAGCTTACATTTAAAACTGCCCCTTATTTATAAATTAAAATAAACTTTAACAGGATGCTATGAAAAATAAAGTTCTGTTTCGTAAATATCCTACATTTTTCTAATTTTCTTAAAATATCAGTTTTATATAATTAGTTGTTTTTTAATTTTAATGAACACCCATTTCAAAGACATTAGAACATCTTACATATATGCAAAATTAGCACATTTTCCTTAGCTTATCATTTTATGAGACTAATTTGTTGTAGAAGTCATGGTGTTGAGCAGAAATTGTACCAGTCTGACAAAGATAATTAAGATCTTTACTTTTTTGCTTATCAATAGGTAATGGTGCGTACAAAGCTCGAATGAATTATCGGCATGTACTTGAGAAAATTCTATTGTAGGTGACAGCACCGGATCAAGATTTTCTAATTCTGGAGACTTTTCTTTTTGCAAATCTTTTTACGCGAGGACTCTGAAAGCGGTCTTGTGCTTGGCTTGCTTGATTTTGGTCCACATCTACGATGACAGAAATTTATTGATACTCCGCAGAATTAGATGAAGCACAGCTTTGCTGCTGTGAAGTGATACTGTTTCTAAAAACTCTTCTGATACCATAGAATCTAATTTTTGTTTTTCCAAAAACTCAAAGAAAGTAAAGATTCGGCTTCTGGCGGTAGCGGCGACACTAGAAGTATTTTTTAATTTAGTTTTTTTCTTTCTTTAAACCCGTATTACGGGTCCAACTGGCAAAAAGTTTGAAACCATATTTAAATAAGAAATTTCCAAGTCCCAAGATATTTATTTATTTTTTTCTTATTATTTATTTTAATATGGTTCTAATAGTAGGTTAATAGGTCAGTTCTCCCTCTCGTCTGCTTCATTTTGCAATGATTTTACTTACTTTAAAATCATTTAGTTATCAAATACAATAAGAAACGTAAAGTTACAGAACGTAAGAAATATAAATAAACTGAATTGTGCACTTAGAAGTCGTATTAGACATAATGCGTCGTCAACTGTCGTTTGAGCATACTGAGACAACTCCCCGTTCGCATCAATGGCGAGCGTGCATACTGAGGCAACTGCCAAATACACCACACTCGCACCGCTCCTCCACAATATCTGCGCCGCGTATAGTGGTACAAGCGACTTGGCTCAGTATACATCGTACCGATTGTCAAAAAGGTGTAAGATGCGTTCATATACGTCACTTTATTTCCGAAACTAATGAGAATATTCGTACGAAATTTATGTGGCAGTTAAATGTAAGTATTTTAGTCTCAAATCTGCAAAAAAACGAAAATCTCAAAATTGTCACTTGTATCAGTATACGTAGGAGGTATCGATAAAATTCTTCATTGTTATGCAAGTACTGTAAAATACCAGATACACTCGTTCGTCTTTCTTTTATTCTTTTTCTTAGGGAAGTAGCAAGCTTTTTGCTGAGTTCGTTGGACTGACGATCAAGTTTATTTAACATAAAATGAAGAGCAGCATCTGCCGTCAATAAATTTGAATCCCGGCGACACAAAGACATCACTGTAGTTTTTATAACATCTAAACTATGATGAATGTCGTGCAAGTCTTGAATTTCTTTTTCTGTAAAATTCATGTTTTATTTTAAATCCAGTAATGCCTTCAAAACACATGATTTTAATTTTAAAAATCGGCCAATCATACCGGACAAGCTGTTCCAACGGGTCTTACAGTCAATTATAAGATCCAGACTCTTTCCATACTCTTCTGCAGAATATTTTTGCAACAAGTCGGTTTTTCAAGGGTGACTTTTTAAAAGATTTAACCAAACCTCGTACTTTTTTTATAGTACCTTTGTATAGAAATTCAGAAACTGGAATTCTTGGTACTTCGATATCAAATCCTCCATCGATTTCTTTAGAATCTTCAGAGTCATAATCCAGTTCATTATCTTGTAGCTCTGGTTCAGGAGTTGACTGGTTCTGTGACTTATAGAGCACATCGAGCACCGCAAGTTGTATGCCGTGGGCAAAACACAATTGATGGTAGCCGTCAAAATTTTTGCCCATTTTAACCATCACACTGGCTCCGTCTGTTGTGAAATCAATTATGTCTTCAAGGCTAAGTTTGAAGTTGCTTAAATGTATTAATTGAATTCCTACATCAGCTGGTATTGAACCCTTTATTCTCACCAGACCCAAATTTTTGTGTGCTGTTTCTAAATCTTTACTGTGGATATTTATGTTCATGTACCTTTTATTTCGGGTAGAGGTCCATTCATCGAATGTCATTGTAAATCTTTTGTTTTGGGACTTCATCTTCTTTACTAGATTTATCAATGTGTTTTTTGTGTTATCACTTAGCTCTAAAACTATCTTGGTTATAGTTGATGGCGATTTCGGTAGATCATAGCCAGATTTTTTGAAAACATACCTCAGGTCTTCAGAAGTAGAAAATTTGCTCAACGGGATACCATCCAATGCTGCCATTCTAGTCACTCTAAACTCCATGGAAGACTCACTCACATAATAATCCGTGAGTTTAGTTTTCTTTTGAGGTGGTACTTCTTTTGGGGTCCTCTTTCGTTTGTCTTGAATTTGAGCATTATCAGACGTTGATGTTGAAGTACTCGCTTGTGGTACCTCTGTGATATGTTTAGCCCACAAGTGAGTATGTAACGCGCCAGTCGCACCACCAGACGTTTTCAAAACTTTTTTACAATGCTTACACTCGACACTTTGTCCATTCTCGGCCCTCAAAAAATGTTCCCAAATTGACGATGTTGTTCGTTTGTTTAAAAACTCCTTGTATACTGTCTTCTTTGTTAATGACCTAAAACAATTACAACAATTTATTTTACAACTAGCTTACCGCCCGCGGCTCAATGGACTTTGCCCGTCCCGTGGGAAAGAGATTTCTTTTAATGCGATAAAATATTGCCTATGTCACTTTCCAGTCCCCCAACCCCAACTATATCTAAGTATGCAAAAAATTACATTGAACTGTTGTTCCGGTTTGAAGTAAAAAGAGGACAAACAAACAAACATAAACAAAAGTAGAGGGAAACTGAAACTGAATAACTTTCCCTAAAAAATTTGCAACATCTCCGTTTAACTGCTAGATTTTTCGCACATTACGCAAAATTTATTTAATTAAATTTTTATACCACGCAACGCGAGCGTAGTTAAATACCTATGCCAAATTAATTACTATAATCTGTAATAGCTGATAAAGTAATGGAATATTCATACAAACATTCGTAATTTTTACTCCAAAAAAACACTCTAAGTATAGAAAATTAAAAGATTTTATTACTGTACTTACATATTTTATTTGTATTGGTTCCTCACAAGTCACAACATTCTATACATACACTCCAGCAAGAAACAGTGTTCTAAAATATTTACACAATGCACAAGCACAGGGCACTCAAAAAATAACAGTCCAGTTCGGAGACTTCGATGTGTCAACTATGAAGCTAACAACAGACAATGATGACTAGTGAAAGAATTGCACCAATCCGTGAGCGAGAATCTATAACAACATTACAACAACCAATCAGCATGCTGCGCGCGTACTTGGCGCGGCTTTTAATTGACGCATACCAACAAGTCAGAAAACGGCCTTACACACACATCGAAAGACGCGGGGATTCCCTGCGGACGACTAGTCAAGGAAAATTATACTGTATTACTTACGTGTCAAAGATCATTATTACGTACGTCATCCAAGGCTAAGGCTAAAATAAACCGCGGCCACCGCGGGGAAGTACCAGGAGTCCAGGAACTTACAGATATTTACCGTATTAAATTTGTTCTGTACGAGGGAATACCCGCTTGTTAATAGTTTAATGTTGCTATTTGCCAACTTGCCTTTAAGTGGCTAATTTGTGATTTATTGGTTTAATAATTTATTTATGTTATTAAATAAGAGAATCCTAAAGACTTTTCGCCAAGAGTTGATAAAATTACAAATAGCGGCCCGCTATCCCGCTAATTGTTTTTACCGATGATAATGAAAAATTGAAGAAAAGAACGAACTATATTTTGTTCATAGAATATTATTATTAAATAGCCTGTATCTGTATATGACCAAAGAAGTCCAAATAACACGAAGCGTATTCCACAACAGAATGGCAGTATTATGGTTTATAGACGCCGCGTGCGCGCGCAGCGCGCTGCCTTGGCGGCGCGCGTGGCGCGACGCTTGACATCAATTGCGTTGCGTTGTGTGTGTGTGTGCCTCGTAGTCGTAGCGTGTGCAGTTAGCGATAGTTAAGCGACAGTCGCTATTTCAAGACGATATCATAATATTTGTCAACTATCAGTGAACAGACTTTATACTTACGTAGTTACGAATTTCAACATTTTAGTTACGGACTTGTCAGAAGTTTAAATTATTTGCGTGATTACATAATTGCGAAATTACGTAATTACGGAATGAAAGCCCTAATCTGGACATAACAACCATCAAAAATGAAATCATTAAGTTCTCGAAAAAATATAAACAGAGGCTCTCAAGTCACCAAAATGAACTTGCCAGGAATCTGCTGACCAGTGATAACACTGCAAGGCTCAAAAGCTGGCAGGTCCTGGAGCTAGACCGCAGAGAGTAGCACTCTCTTTCTCAAAAAGGAATGGTGTTCAGTGGAAGACCACCTAAATGCAACAACATAAAGACAAACTTTCGCTGATTATGGCTAGGAAAGCCGATTGCAGAACAAATAATAATAATAATAAACATGAGTCATGCATCCTTAAGGGGTTTAAAGCGAATTTGGTTATTAGGGTGTGCTCTTTAAGGTAAATTTTTGCTTCCCATCTGGTTAGCAAATCAAGTCAAATATAGTTTATCATATTTTATGTAACGCATTGTGAGGGTGGATTTAATAAACAGTCTTATAGCAACTCTCGTGTTTGGTGTACGTCCCTACAGATCTTGCCCATATAAACATGGCGCAGTCGGTTATTAAAATATGATAATAGTTGGTGATAAAACTACAGCGGTGAATTATTAATAAAAATAAAGTAAACGAATAAAATAGACTGTAAATACAATGTACTCAGCTTTAAATCCTCCACGGCCGTTCTTGTTTGAGAACAATTTAATTAATGTCACTTCGGAGAACTTTGTGAGGATGCGCGATGATTGATACAACCGTTTGGGTTAATAGGTGTCTTTATTCTGTCTCAATGCATGTATTGTACAGGTATTTATATAAGGTAATGTATGGGAGAGTGTGAGTGTTGCGTAGCACACTACACCTCCCCTTTTTCAGGAAAAAAAAACTGAATACATTTAACAATACAAAACACTGTTTTTTTTTTATAACTACTTGGATAAGGCAAGTGGTAGATTTTACATTAAAACTTTTGAATAAAATAAACAAACATCAGTACGAATTTCACACTGTAGCAAAATCTGAAAAAAAAAAAGGTATAAACTATAAGCTATAAACTAGTTCTAACAAGACACAATTTTTTTTTAGCATAAAACCCTTATACGAGAAATCTCATTTTACAATATATCAAGAAGTATAAAATAATATTACAAAACAAATTAAATTGAAGTTAAAAATAAAGTATACATTCAAAATTTATTAGTACTTAGTTATTTAAAATTTTTGAATAAAATAAACTGGCACGCTTTGCTGGTGAGATTTAACTTACTTATACATTAACATAATATTTGAGTAAACATCTTTATAAAAAAAAACATATGATATATTTATTTCTATTGATTAACATACGCTTTAATACCCTCACGTACCTTAAATATAATAATGGGGTCCTAGGTACCCAGTCGGTATTTTTCTCTTCGACTATCTTACAATTCATAAGCTTGTTATTACATATTTGTCTTCTCCTTGACCCTGATATTTGGACTTGGAAGTCTATTCTTAATTCAGAATTTATTTATTCTTATGACGTCCTTTTTACTTTTATATGTGTAATTATATTTAATCATTTTCACAAGTATGCAACTTTGGCATAACTTTTATCCAAGGTACACAACACATTTTTATTATTGGTCGGCCGACCCATTTTATTTATTTATATATTGTTCAGGATACAAGGATATTTTAATTTCGTGCGCGCACATACATAAATACCATTTATAATATCATACATTCAGGCAGTTCTTTTAACACTTCCTTACATTAAGCATACCGTGTGTCCAAGCCTCTTCACGATTGATGCTCGACCGAATCATGATCAGAAGGCAAGGATTCCGTGCCTGCCTTGTATCCTGGTGTACCTTGTCTCATTAACCTCTTCGTTCAACAGCGCATCTCGGGCTACTGTTGATAACGAATGGTATTAGGGGAACTTAATCTAATGTCATTTTTCCATCTCTTAAAAATACCAGTCATAATCACTTTCAAAATACCGAAACAAAACAAAAACCTCGGCTAGTAAGCATTTCAATTACTCCTAGGTGATCAGTCTAGTTGTCCTTGACACACTTATTTGCCTTAGCTTCCCCAGACTCTTTGCTTAATGCACTCTTCCGTAACTGTACCGTTTCATTCTCTTTGACATAAATAAACCTTTTCATTTACCATCTCTTCAAAACTATCATATGGACTCATAATGCTCACTCCAAACAAACTTACTTCACATCACTTCTATAAAAAAAAAACTATACTTCCTTTTTGACTTTATAAGAAACATACCTAGTTGTACTCCATGTCACAAAAAGATTTTTCATACATTTCCTAATAAGGCAGAACTTTCTAAAACTTTCTTTTTCCATTATTTCTAAATTATCTGTAAAACTTCCTATTAATATACTTCTTTTCATGTCCGAGTAATAAGTTCAAATGTCTCATCCAATTAATACAAATGCCAACTCCGATTTTTCTATGCTTAACAATAATGCTAATAATAATGTCGTAAACTTATCCCAATAATTTGGTTCTTATAAATACTTTTACCATATAATTTTATTATATTAAACAACACAATTCAAAAACATTTTATATAAGATATGTATACGTATTAAAAAATATATAGTATAAAATAATGCTATACATATGTATAAGATAATAAGGAAATGTTCCATTAACGGCGACGTTTCGTTGTTATAAGAGCGCAAGAGTACCGTTATACTTAGTATCGCGTAATTTGAGACGTAATAACAGACGTTAGAATTCATGCATTCCATTCCATATTTGGCGACGATGTGATAATCCGTATGCACTTTGCTTGTAAAGTAAAGATCTTAGCTAATAATTAAAGTTTGATATAAATGTTTTTTTTTTTTAAATAAATTATGGAATGGTATACCTACTTGAATCTAAGTGTTATCTTTTTTGTTATAAATGTTTAAAACAAGTTTAGAACTGTTATGTGTAAATATTTATTTTTGAATGATAAATAGCTAAACTTAATGTAATTACAACTCACAACTATATTTTGAAAAGGGAAAAAATAATTAAATAAATGGCATAACATTAAATATTATATAACTATATTAATTTTACGAATACTCACGGACCTTGGGTTATACTGACCTTATAATATTTCTTTGTCTTCATATAATACCTTAAATTAAAATCGTAAATCTCATCAACAAGCGGATGTAACTTAAGAATATAGACTAAATCATTACTTTAAAACTTTTTTTTCTAAAAATTATGAAAGTTAATTTCAATAGTCTTGCTTGTGCTTCTTCTCTTGGCTAACGTTGTAATGGTGACCCTCAGACGTCCTTCGGACACCAACAACTCCCGGCAGCAGTTTCATAATTCTGATTTTAAATTTTAATTCTTAAATTTCAATTTCTTTTCATAATTAATTTTTGATTCTTCACAACTCATTTTAATTTGGCAGCAATCGATTTCATATTTCCATGGTCCATCTTAACAACTCTTATAAGCTCCTGGCAGCATCCAACTTTAGATCAAAAACTTCAACCTTCAAAAAAAATTTTTATGTAAAAGCACTGTAAATGTCTGTAAAGTATTTTTTTTTCTATTGTCTAGTCATTTCCACTACACTTTTACTTTGTCCTTGATTTTTCCACTATTCGTCAGGCAATAACTGGTCGGCGCGGCGCGCCGCCAGTGCCGCGCGAAGGCAGCACTGGCAGGATCGCCATGTGAGGATGCGCGATGATTGATACAACCGTTTGGGTTAATAGGTGTCTTTATTCTGTCTCAATGCATGTATTGTACAGGTATTTATATAAGGTAATGTATGGGAGAGTGTGAGTGTTGCGTAGCACACTACAACTTAAGTAAAGAATGGATCAAATGGAAGAAAAGTTTTATGATTTATTATGAGGCGTGTGAATTAAGAAAAAAATATGCCAAAGTGTTAATTCATATTTTACTTCATGTCATTGGCGAACAGGGTCGAGATTTTACGACCAGTTTACTGAAAAATTGGAAACAATTGAGAAGGTTTTAGAAAAATTGGACGCCTTCTTCTTACCAAAACGAACTTAACAATGGAGCGGCATAAGTTTTTTAAACGTGACCAGAGCGAAGCAGAGTCCGTGGAGCAATACGTGTGCGAGCTAAATAAAATGGCAACCAAATGTGAATTTAAAGATTTATGCAGTGACCTTGTTCGCGACAGATTGATTTGTGGAATAAGAGATGGATCGTTGTGGGAACGCTTACTGAGGGAATCCGATTTAACTTTGACCAAAGCTGTGGGCATATGTCACTTAGCGGAATTGTCTCGTGCACAAGCTGCTACGATCAAGGCGGAAAATGATGAGCATCATGTGCATGAAATAAGGAAGAAAAGTGAACCTGAAGCCGAATCAGAAATTGCGGAACTACACATGATACAAGGCAGACATAACTCATCTCGGATATATCAGCCAAGGTCATCGCGTACGCGTGGAGCGCGTGGCCAGTGGCCGCGCCCGGGTCCATCCAGGGTACGTCCAGAGCGGATCCAAGAACCACGGCATTCTCATGAAAACCAACGTACTCAGCGTCGAGGAGATGAAGGGAATTGGTCGTATGCGCGGACTCATCGCGGCTGCATGCAGTGTGGAGGTGTGCACAAAAGATTTAACTGCCCAGCGTATGGGCAACAATGTTTAAGGTGCAAAAAACTGAATCATTATTCAAGGATGTGTGGGAGTGTACGAGGTACGAGAGGACTCCTCCGATCAGGTAAACGAAAATATTAATCCTGACTGGTTAGTTCGCTTACAAATATGCAGCAAATACATTACTTTCAAGTTAGATACTGGTGCTGACGTTAACATTTTACCGCTAAACAAATTGAAAGAGTTAAATGTCCTAGAATCGGAATTAACTAAAACATCAATTAAATTGCATGGCTACTCTGGCAGTGAGTTAAAAGTACTAGGAAAATGTTTTCTGAAATTGAAATACAAAACTAACGTTTATATTTTAGATTTTATAATTGTTGACACGAACTCACCCCTATATTAGGCAGCAGTTCTTGTCAAGAATTAAAATTAATAAAAAGGGTTTTTTCGGTGGACACAAAAACTAATAATAATATTTTAGACGAGTTTCCGGATGTTTTTGAAGGACTTGGGTGTTTGCCGGGAAACTACAAAATAGAGTTGAAAGACAATATTACACCTGTAGTTCATGCGCCCAGGAAATTACCAGAAGCCTTAAAAGATAAGATTAAGTGTAAGCTAGCAGAAATGCAAGCCCAGGGTATCATTGCGAAGGTAGAAGGGCCCACTGATTGGGTTAATAGTATGACCGTAGTGAAAAAACCCAACGGTGATCTACGAATATGCCTCGATCCTCAAGATCTAAACAAGACTATTCGACGCGAACATTTCAAACTACCCACTCTTGAAGAGATCACCGCAAAATTGTCAGGGGCTAGTGTTTTTAGTACTCTGGATGCTAAACACGGCTTTTGGCAAGTGGCATTACATGAGTCTAGTACAGACTTGTGTACGTTTAACACAGCATTTGGGCGATTAAAATTTTTAAGAATGCCGTATGGTATAACATCGGCCTCGGAGATATTTCATAGAAAATTATATGAATATATAGAGGATATTGAGGGCGTGATTCGCTTTGTCGACGACCTATTAATATATGCAGATTCTAGAGAAGTTCATGACCAGCGGCTTAGAGCGGTACTTGAAAGATGCAAAGAAATAAACGTTAAATTAAATGGGCAAAAGTGTAGGGTAGGACTAACCGAAATAAAATACTTATGCCACATAATAACTCGCACAGGAATCAAACCTGACAATAGTCATATTATGGCAATAAGAAATTTACCTACCCCGGAGAATACAAAAGACGTAGAACGTTTTTTAGGCCTAGTAACATACGTAGGTAGGTTTGTACCAAACTTATCCGAAAAAACATTTGTGTTACGTGAGTTATTAAAAAAATCCGTTGAATGGCACTGGGACCATCGCCACGAGGAATGCTTTGAAAATATTAAAAAATGTCTCATAAATCCTCCTATTTTACAGTACTACAGTCTGGACAAACCGGTTGTCCTTTTTGTTGACGCAAGTAAAAATGGACTCGGTTGTTGTTTATTACAAAACGACCTACCAGTGGCGTATGCGTCGAAATCACTGTCAAAAGCAGAAAAAGCATACGCACAAATAGAGAAAGAATTGTTTGCATGCGTCTTTGCCTGTGAAAGATTTTACTCCTATATTTATGGTCGTAATGATGGTATGATAGAAACTGACCATAAGCCGTTAATAAGTATAATAAATAAGCCATTGGCGAATGCGCCCGCTCGAGTGCAGAGGATGTTATTACGACTTCAGCCTTATTCTTTTAAACTCGTTTACAAGCCGGGCAAGTACCTATTTATTGCAGACGCACTATCGCGTGCACTTGCACCGGGCGCGAGCGAGAAGTCCGATCCGCGCGACTATCTCGAAGCCCAGGCGCAGGTATGTGCAATAACAACAACTATTCTAATTTTTTAACAATACAGAAATGTACTAAACATGATAGTGAAATGCAACAGTTAATAAATCTAATTAAAAACGGGTGGCCAACTCATAAAAGTGAAGTAAGTAACGTTTTAAAACCATATTGGGATGTGAGAGACGGGCTCACGTTGGCTTACGGTATAATTTGGAAAGGTAATCGGGTTGTAATTCCTCATTCTCTGCGGGCGGAAATGCTTCGGAAAGTGCACATAGGGCATTTAGGTATTGAGAAATGCAAGTTAAGAGCCCGTGAAATAATGTATTGGCCGAATTTGAATGCCCAGCTGCTAGATTACTTGTCTCGTTGCCAAGCTTGTCTCACATACAGGAAACAAAACAGCAAGGAACCTCTCTTATACAACATGAGATACCGCATCGAGCGTGGAGTAAAGTGGGAGTAGATCTTTTTCATTATAATGGCAAAACTTTTATAATAATTGTTGATTACTTTGGATTTGGAAAAGGCCTATGACAAAGTGATGAGGAATGAACTGTGGTCGGTACTGTCTATATATGGAGTAGACGGTCACCTGATTCAGGCTCTGAAATCTCTTTATGAGGATTCCAGTGCTTGCGTCAGGATAAACGGGTCATACACTGAATGGTTTAGCATCGAAAAGGGTGTTAGACAGGGATGTGTAGCGTCACCGTGGCTGTTTAATTTATTTATGGACAGTTGTTTGCAAGATTTGAAAGATAATGAATGTGGATTGAGAATGAATGGGTTACTCGTCAAATGTCTTCTTTATGCCGATGACCAGGTTTTACTTGCGTCATCGGCTGAGGAGTTACAGGAGATGGTAAATATTATGCACGGATCTTTGGAGAGGAAAGGAATGAAAATGAATGTAAATAAAACGAAAGTGATGGTATTTGAGAGAGATGAATGTATGACAGGTTGTGAAATTATGATAAATGGAGTGAGGATCGAACAAGTAAAAGAGTTTGTGTATCTGGGGACTATGTTTACTAGGGATGGTAAGCACGAAGAAGATATAGAAAGAAGAGTGAATGCTGCGAATCGAGTAAATGGGGCACTCCACGCCTTTATGGGCAGTCGAGAAGTGTCACAAAAAGCACGTCTGGCTGTACATGGAGGAGTGTTAGTGCCGACACTTACGTATGGTACTGAAAGTTGGGTATGGCAAAAGAAACACCAGAGTCGAGTGAATGCAGTGGAAATGAGAGCGTTGAGAAGTATGTGTGGTGTGAGTCTGAGAGATCGAGTAAAGAATGAGGTGATAAGAGAGAAATGCGGTGTGAAAGAAGATATAGTAACAAAAATTGAGAAAGGTATGTTAAGATGGTTTGGGCATGTAGAGAGGATGGATGAAAGAAGATTAACAAAAAGGCTGTATGAAGGGAGAGTGGATGGAAAAATGGGAAGGGGAAGACCTCGGCGAACGTACTCCGACCAAATCGGAGACATTCTGGAGAAAGGCCAGGTCAGGAGTACCCTAAACCGACGAGCATGCATGAAGAATGTCATGAAAGTAAGTGAAGCGAAAGTTGTATGTCAGGATCGTAGCAAATGGAAATCCGTGGTCTCTGCCTACCCCTCTGGGAAACAGGCGTGATTTTATGTATGTATGTATGTATGTATGATTACTTTAGTAAGTTTGTAGAAATATCAAAACTGCAGTCTTCACAATCAGATAATGTGATTAATAAAATGAAAAAAATATTCACTAGGCAAGGCATTCCGGACATTGTAATGAGTGACAATAGTCCAGAGTTCTCTTCCGGCCAGTTTAAATAGTTTTCAAAAGACTGGAACTTTCAGCACGTGACGTCATCACCGGGCTATTCCCAATCCAATGGTCAGATTGAAAGAACAATCCAAACCATCAAAAATATGATGAAAAAGACAACTTTCAATGGTACAGATTTCAATTTAGCACTGATAGAATATGCAAATACGCCTATAGGTGCTGATCTAGGGTCGCCAGCAGAATTATTATATAATAGAAAGCTCAGAAGCATAGTTCCTAGCCCCCCGCAATTATTGTTACCAAAAATACACAAAGATGAGTTAATATCTTGAGAAGACGACAAATTCGTTAAAAAACATATTATGATAAAGGAGCTAGAAACTTATCACAATTAGCAATTGGGCAAAAAGTGAAAGTTTAACATAATGGTACTTGGATGTCGAGCACTATCATAAAAAAAATAGGCAGCAGGTCATATATTGTAAAATTATTAGTGGGCACGACGTTAAGACGAAACAGCTATGTGATTCTCTAAGCGCCATTTCAACGTTACTAACATCGGTTGATTTGTGGATGCAGCATTTCACAAATCATCGATGCTATTGACATTGTCATGCTTGGTATTCTCTAAGAACCGATGTTCGCTGGATTTTTCTTCGATGTATTGAACGAAACGATGTTTTCACCAATGTTATAGGGACGTACCCATTTTATCTCGATTGATTCATTTATTTTCGACTAAGGAATTTTTGCTTTATTTGCGTATACTAAATCGAGGAATTAAGTGTAATGGTAAGAAATGATCCCAAGGTTCACTTTAAAGTAATAAATAAAATTATAAACCATTAAATTGTTATTTTAATTTATTTTTTATTTAAGCGCCATCTAGGAATGACAGTATTAGCAACGTTGAGCCAGCTCCGGGAATTATTTTCCAGTTTCTAGATACGCGGCAGCGTGTCAAGCCAAGTTCAAGTAACAGTGGCCCTAACATGAATGGCCAAATTTAGTTTATCTCTGTCTGCGTCCCTTTCTTATAACACTAGTTAGACAGAGACACAGGGAGGGGTTAAACTAAACCTGGGACGTCATGTTAGGGCCGCTGAACTGGCGAGCAGCACCGTGTGTAATATTACACGAACCATTTGGAGCCACTTTTGACCCCCTCATAACTCAAAAACTATTTCACATAAACGTGTCAAATTTAGCTCATATATTGAGATTGGCGAGATACATATGTGCTCCAAATTTCATAAACACATTTCTCAAACGGTTATTTAGATATTAATGTCCAAAAATCGTCATTTTTATCACTGACTGACCTATAGATCAAAACTATAATCCAGTTTCAGATGACCTAGAAAGTTCAAATTTGGCATAATAGGTAATTAGGTGAATACAAAGGAATAAATATGAAACTGGTAATTTTTTATCATTTTATTATAATTTTTCAATTAGTTGATTCTACTTATTAGGAACACTTATGACAGCCGGTCTTTATGTGGATTTTAAGGTCTTCACGTAAATATATATAACGAGTTCAATACCACCCTTAATTTTTATTAATCCAAATAATTCCATTTTAGTATTATAACTAAGAGTATAGTCGACTTTTGTGTTTATTACGTTATTAACTGGGATTTAGTATTAATAATTATTGTTTCAATATTTAGCGCACATCAATAGTGTAAGATCATTACTTATAAATCATTATTAAATAATAGGCATTTCAGTACATAATAATAATTTATGTACAAAAAGTAGATAATGATATCCCATCAAAAACATTAATGTGAAATGAGAGCCAAGTTCAATATTATGATATACTAGTAGACGCTCGCGACTTCGTACACGTAAAATTACCCTATGTCCGTCAGGAATAGTGTAGCTTTCTATCTGTGAAAGAATTTTTGAAATCGGTTCAGTAGTTCCAGAGATTACCCCCTACATACAAACAAACTAACAAACAAAAAAAGTTTACCTCTTTATTATATTAGTGTAGATATGCCTTGGTTGTTGACTTCAACGACAAAAGAAGTGAGATCTAAATAGGTGCCAAGTTCAATGGTCAGTCCTGAAATTTATTTATAACAACATAAAATATCACTTCTTCTTATAACTTAGGATATTTTGCAGCCTAAGGTCTGACTTGGCTAATTTTCATATACGAATTATTATGTTCAATGGCTAGTTTTTACTAGCAAGCCAAATTTTCTGAATAATAAAATAAGAACCAACAAGTAACAGCTTTACAACTTGCGAAGGCTATAATATAATTCGTATATGAGAACTGGCCAAGTCAGACCTTAGACTACAATATATTATTCTAAGTTATAAGAAGAAATGATATTTTATGTTGTTATAAATAAATTTCAGGACTGACCATTGAATTTGGCATCCATTTAAATCTCACTTCTTTTTAAAACAACTGTTTTATTTGTAAGTTTTAGTTTTATTTTAGTGTTTAGTTGTGTACATACTGTGTTTCTAGCGAGTACAGATAGTTTAGGACGAGAAGTTTCCTCCTAGACCGGTACCAGAATCTGAGCTAACCTGCCAAGAAGAACGCTTAAATTGTGTTTCTTATAGCAACACTGAACTTTTAACCACAGAATGAATTATAGTACTAACGTACAGAAACTTCTCTTTTTCAACCACCATTAAACGAATTGCAACTTTATAATCAGGGACAAAAAGTTCGTATTACTTCATAAACATTCGCCAGGCGGCATGTGTCAAAAGGAAGGTGCCACAAGCGCCCGCCTTCCACCCGCAATGTCCTGGCGCACCGCAAGGGTTGGACTGCTTACTGTAATACTATCAACGCGCGGCACAGAGTGTGCGGGCGCGCGCGCGGCAAGCCGGCAACCTACTGCGATTAACCTATGCCATAGGTCATGCGGCGAGCGCACCTACATTGCGGAGTGGAACCCCCCTGCTTTCAACTGACAGTGACAATGAATTTTTTCTTGACAAACGCATTTTTCGCACTATACTCGAGTTTAAAACGGCTTATTTTAAAAGATGTTCCTACTTCTTTTGTCGTTGAAGTCAACAACCAAGGCATATATCATAATATCGAACTTGGCTCTCATTTCACATTTATGTTTTTGATGAGTTTATATTTATTCCGATAACTCACGAATAAATACAATCATAGAGAATACATTGAACTCACTGACAGATAAACATTTTTTTTTATAAACAAACTGGAACAAATTACCTTGATACTCCGCGAAACCAGTGCCGGGCTCGTGCAAAATAGCTGCGTCTGTGCGACACATATATGTTCATGCAAAAACCCACCCTCCTCCGCTTCCACACGAAACAACATATATCACACAGACTCAACTACACACCACCACCACTAAACACTAAAACTACACGATCGACGCGCGTTTCGCCTCGTATAGAGGCCCCGCAATAAAGGAGAAGAAGGAAAATTAACCTGTTCATTGACAATGGATCCCGCGTTGTTGTACCTAACTATTTCCAAATGCTCCAAAACATTCAGACGAAATCCCTTTTTGCAAAAGTGTAATCTAAAAACCGTCATCAAAAATTCTAAATTTGTTTTTGAAACCGAAACAAAGAAGAATAGTGTTATACCTATGAATCCGCTAGCACCAATTCTTTATGGCCTTCCGAAAATTCACAAGGACAATATTCCTATTCGTCCGGTTGTTTCATATATAGAGGCTCCAGCATATAAATTAGCTAAAAAGTTAAATTTTATCATTCGAGAGAAATCTTCCTTCAAACCACTTTATTGTCTGAAAAATAGTTTACATTTAATAGAAAAAGTCAAAGACATCAGCATACCGCCAAACGCAACATTACTTTCATTGGATGTAGATAGTTTATTTACCAATGTACCGTATACTGAAACGTTAAATATACTTCAAAATCATTTGGAAAGACAGCGACTACATCCGGGAGAGGTTTGTGAGCTAATAGATTTAACAACTATCTGTATGAAACAAAATTATTTTAGGTTTAACGGACAATATTATTTACAAGGTGATGGGTTGGCTATGGGTTCTCCTCTCAGTCCGCTAATGGCAGATATTTTTATGGATAGTTTTGAGACTCAGTACATAGTGGGAAATACAAATTTGTTATATTATTATAGGTATGTAGATGATTTGATTTTATGCTGGAGGGGTAGTATGAGACAATTGGATTTATTTGTGAGTAGTCTTAATAACAAACATCCGAAAATAAAATTTAAGAAGGAATTAGAACAGAATAATTCACTTAACTTCTTAGACTTGACTATAACTAAGGTAAATAATAAGCATCAGTTCCACATTTATCGTAAGCCTACGCAGACCGATACAGTTATTCCAGCTTCTTCTAATCACCCTTGGCAACATAAACTGGCTGCTTTCCATTGTTACATACATAGATTGTTAACAGTACCTCTTTCTAGGGAAGATTTTGATTTAGAGTTGAAGACCATACATATGATTGCAAATTCAAATGGCTACACTGAGACAATGGTAAATAGTCTGGTGAAAAAGAAACAGAGGCGTATAGCTGATAGCATGTTATATAGCGGCCCGTCTACTGAACATACTAACAAATATAAAGCAAGTATTAATTACGTTGGCCCTTTGTCAGATAAAATTTATAATATTTTAAAATCAAAGGAAATAAATGTTGCTTTTAAGACTAATAATTCTTTGTATTCTAGACTATGTAATGGTAAGGATAAAGTAGAAAGAGGGAGTAGATCAGATAGATTGTAGTAGCGTTTATATAGGACAAACCGGTCGTAGTTTTAATACTAGATATAAGGAGCATGTTTCATCTTTTAGGCATAAGCACGCAGAGAAGTCCAATTTTGCAAAACATTTGATAGACACAGATCATACATTATCAGATGCTCATTCTTATGAAATATTACACTTTTGCAAAAAGGGATTTCGTCTGAATGTTTTGGAGCATTTGGAAATAGTTAGGTACAACAACGCGGGATCCATTGTCAATGAACAGGTTAATTTTCCTTCTTCTCCTTTATTGCGGGTATGCTTAAATTCTGTCTTTAACAATGGGGGTAGCTGAGATTGAGATAAATTATGTGGGTAGTTTGTGATAATATACGGGGGTACTTTTGTTTTATTTTTAAATTTTGAGGGTAGGCTTTGAGAAAAATAATAAGGGTAGTTAAAGAAGAAAGAAAAATGTTTTAGTTTGTCAGTACGCCATTCGTTCAAGTAGCGAACGGTCGTACTGTTTCTTTGATCTTGATGATGCCTCGTATAGACGCGAAACGCGCGTCGATCGTGTAGTTTTAGTGTTTAGTGGTGGTGGTGTGTAGTTGAGTCTGTGTGATATATGTTGTTTCGTGTGGAAGCGGAGGAGGGTGGGTTTTTGCATGAACATATATGTGTCGCACAGACGCAGCTATTTTGCACGAGCCCGGCACTGGTTTCGCGGAGTAGCAAGGTAATTTGTTCCAGTTTGTTGATATGGACCTCCGCAAAGTAACGCCTGAATCTATTAATTAATTTTTTTTATTCACTAGTCAGTAACCGCTAAAAAAATAAAACCTCTTTTTACTTTATTCAGTCACTAAACGTATTCAATATCATTACTTTGGGGTCACTTACTAGTCGGACCGAGCGCGACGACAGCGCCACGTGACAGGTAGCCATTATGGACACTATTGTCACCGCTGTCAAGCAAGAAGTAAGTAAATATTGTGAAAAAAATTAATGAAATTTTGTGTTATTTTACTATATTAGACAATTTTGGACGATGGTAGTGAGTAACATTATTGCCAATAACATTAAAATTGTTGTTTTCAGTAAGAAATGAGCCTACTGGTGACTAAAACGGGGTTTCGTGCCATCACCCACGAAATCATTTTCCAACTGGAAACGATGAATAAAGGCGAGAAATTGGTGCTAGCTGGGCATATCCTTGAGGTTCAAGACATTCGCCAGGGAGACATGACTCGTATTATCAAAGCCCGAGTGGTTTGCTAAACTTCTGTCACGGCAACGACGTACAAGACAACTTTATTTGTAAGCAGATTTTTATGTTTCGATGCTGTTCAACAAAAGCTTATTCTGTGTCTAACAAATCAATTTACTTACAGCTAAACACCTTAGAGCTTTCATACTGGAGTGGCCTTGTGTGATTATTTGCTTACACAAAATTCTGCCATTTCTCGCGGGGGGGTGATATCTCAAACCTATCACACTAACGCAATTTCACTCTGCGTGTTTACAAACCCACACCTTTAGAAAACAACAACACATTATCCTTTTCACGCACATGCACTCAATACACATGCAAAGGTTATGTTGCGATACAGCATAAGTAAACGAAAACGCAAATGTATTTCTCCTAATCAACTGAGCGAGGGACCTGTCGATAAATAATATCGATATATTAAATTCAGATATTACATCATAAATGCACATATGTAAAGCAATAAATTATAACATTTTCAAAATTTCCAACAAATTGCGGGTAGTAGGACTTTGTGCAAGGTCCGTCCGGATCGCTACCACTATATTGCTCGCTAATTCTGCCGCGAAGCAGCAGTGCTTGCACTGTTGTGTTACGGCGTGGAGAGCAAGACACCCGGTGCAATTACTGGCACAAGAGGTATTCCATCTTAGCCCTCTGGGTTGGCAACGCATTCTGTAATCTCCTCGGTTTGCGAGTGTCTATGGGGAGTGGTGATCACTTACCATCAATCACGGGACCCACTAGCTTGTTTGCCTTCCTTTGTTGCATATAAAAAATCTAAGTATATGTATATATATATATATGTTTAGGGTTCCGTACCTCAATTAGGAAAAACGGAACCCTTATAGGATCACTACGTAGTCCGTCTGTCTGTCGCTCACGTTTACCCGCGTAGAGTATTGTTCGGCGCTTATTAAGTCTGTACGGAACCCTCGGTGCGCTAGTCCGACTCACACTTGTCGATTTTTTTATCAAAATCTTCTATAACAAACACTGTGGTAATCCAATTTCCTGCTCGGCCAGCGTTCGACAGCTAATACTATAACTGTCATTTTATCGCATTATACTACAATAAAACACTCCGTTGCTTCACTTGCTTTTAAACATCTTCATCCTTCGATATTTTTAATGAATTAATTAGAAGGCACAACACAATAACAATATTTAAAATAATTTCACGATTTAATATTTAATAATCCGGGTACATAATACTACAAACTATATACTTGCAATACTTGTTACCAAGAGCAATGTTATATTGCATGTAAACATTTAATGACCTTTGTCAGTTCAGTCAGTTCTGTCCAAAGAAAATGCAAAAAGTAATACGAATGTTTAAAGAGCTCGTAACCGATAAATCGTACATTATACAATATCTTGCACCCAGTTCTGTTCAGTTCTTTATTTATTATAAAAATACTGTTGAATAGCTACCTCTTTGGTTAGCTGGCCACTCGGATGCCATATACTTTTATAAAGAGAATTGTGTCATTTGTGAACAACCGTCACTGATTGCTTTTCCTGTGTAAAATATATTTTAATATCTAGTTCGATAATACGTGTTTAATTAGTATATCCAGTCTAAATACAATAAAAACTTTCTTTATTAATTATATAAAAAAAAACAAATATAAGAATGTAAATTATCGATAATGATTCATTTTATTTATCGACACTACCCTGTGCACTAAGCTAGTCTCGTGGGGAGTAAGTACGTAATAATTAATCAAGTAATTTTGACGTAGTCTCGTGACACGCGCAGCTCAGGTCAAATCTATTATCAACTTTATTTTGTAAGCAATTCGATTCGATTTTGCAAGAAAGAAGAAGAAGTCTCGTGGGGAGTATCTTTACGTCATATTTAATCTGTGGGTAAATTAAAATCGACTTTATTCTGTACCCCATTAGACTTATTTTGTAAAACACCAAAAATATAGTCTCGCTACATTTTACACTAAGGGGCATTTTCGCATGGCAATCGATTTTAAGTTTGCATAGAACGATTTTTACAACTGTTTACAGCACATGCGGACGTTTTCGGTGAGCTCTGATTCCTTCCGTGCCGATTGAAAGAATGAAAGAAAATCGATTAAAAAATAGTTTTTGTGTCGCGTAGGCACATTGTGCCTGTGCCAGCGGCAGAGGGGTAAGTCGTTGCATAACGGCTCCCGTATGAAAGCTCTAAGCTAAACACCAATTGTCATGTTGAGAGTGTATCGTGTGATGAAGATTTCATAAAAACTGTAATTTTAAAAAGTGAAGAATTTTACTTTAAAAAATATTTACCACCCTTTTATTCTACAAGAATAAACCAAACTTTAAGTGAAAATGACAAGCAACTAAAGCATACTTTTACAGGTAAAAATATACTTAATGTAATAGTAGGAAAGTAATATTTGAAGTATGTCGTTAGTACAGACGTAGATTATTATATATATGTGTTAGCTTGAAGAGATTATTGACATAAGTATGGGTAACGAAAGTATTACAAAATGACAATAGTCAACTTTTAGACTGTTATCCTCTTCCAAAGATTAAGTGTTATCTATATATATAAAAGGCAAAGGTGATTGATCGATGGATCAACGCACAGGCCAAACCGCTTGTCCTAGAGACTTGAAATTTTGCACATAGATACCTTATACAGTGTAAGCATCCACTAAGGAAGGATTTTTGAAAATTCCACTCCTAAAGGGGTAAAATAGGGGATGAAAGTTTGTATGAAACTTTTTATTCCTTGGATATATTTGCATAGAATTTTGTATGAATTGAGTACAGGAAAAATAATGAGTTACGTATTTCAGCGTTTTCTGAAATTCTACCCCTAAGTGGGAAAAATAGGGGATGAAAGTTTAAAAATAAACGCATAAACCCTTAGGGTTAGAAACTTGAAATTTTGCACACGTATTTCTCTTATAACGTAGACATCCGCTAAGCAAGAATATTTCAAAATTCAACTCGTAAGAGGGTGAAATAGGGGATGAAAATTTTTAAATTAACACATAGGCCAAACCCTTAAGGCTAGAAACTTAAAATTTCGTACGCGTATTCTTCTTACGACCTAGGCATCCACTAAGAAAAGAATTTTCATAATTCAACCCCAAAAGGGTGAAATAAGGGATGAAAGTTTAAAATAAATGGACAGGCCAAACCCGTACTGCTAGAAACTTAAAATTTTGCACACGTATTCCTCTTATGACGTAGACATCCGCTAAGCAAGAATATTTCAAAATTCAACTCCTAAGAGGGTGAAATAGGGGATGAAATTTTTTAAATTAACACATAGGCCAAACCCTTAAGGCTAGAAACTTAAAATTTCGTACGCGTATTCTTCTTACGATCTAGGCATCCACTAAGCAAAGAATTTTCATAATTCAACCCCAAAAGGGTGAAATAAGGGATGAAAGTTTAAAATAAATGGACAGGCCAAACCCGTACTGCTAGAAACTTAAAATTTTGCACACGTATTCCTCTTATGACGTAGACATCTGCTAAGCAAGAATATTTCAAAATTCAACTCCTAAGAGGGTGAAATAGGGGATGAAAATTTTTAAATTAACACATAGGCCCAAACCTTTAAGGCTAGAAACTTAAAATTTCGTACACGTATTCTTCTTACGACCTAGGCATCCATTAAGCAAGAATTTTTCATAATTCAACCCCCAAAAGGGTGAAATAGGGGATGAAAGTTTAAAATAAACGGACAGGCCAAACCCGTAGGGCTAGAAACTTAAAATTTTGCACACATATTTCTCTTATGACGTAAGCATCCATTCAGCAAGAATTTTTCAAAATTCAACTTCTAAAAAGGTGAAATAGGAGATGAAAGTTTTAAATAAGCACATAGGCCAAACCCTTAAGGCTCGAAACATAAAATTTCGCACCCTTATTCTTCTTATGACCTAGGCATCTATTAAGCAAGAATTTTTCAAAATTCAACCCCGCAAAAGGGTAAAATAGGGGACGAAAGTTTTAAATAAACGCACAGGCCAAACCCTTAGGGCTAGAAACTTAAAATTTTGCACACGTATTGCTCTTATAACATAGGCATCCGCTAAGGAAGGATTTTTGGAAATTCCACCCCTAAAGGGTGGATAGGGGATGAAAGTTTGTATGTAACTCCGTCAGTTTTGAAGTAACGATTATCAAATTTTGTGTTTAGGCTGAGTATTGAAAATGAGTTTATGCCTGTTTCAGGGTCTTTGATAATTCTTACCCTAAAGGGATGAAAAGGGGGATGAAGTTGCGAATGGACGTCCTTCATTTTCTAAGTAAAAATCACTTAATTTATTACTTAGACTTACGGTTGGAAAGTAACGCAACCGATATCAGTGTTGCTGGAATTTCAACCCTTAAGGTGGTGAAAACGGCGACTAAATTTTTTATTTAAGTTGTTTATAAACTAAATTTTCTACTCAAAGTAAAAATAATGTACATGAGTATCGTTTTATTTACTAAGTCTCAACAGTCGCCGGTCTGTGCGTCTGTCTGTCTGTCTGCCATGCGCAAACATGTCCTGACAAATCGGCAATCATTGCCCAGCTGAAATTACTAAAGCTAGAAAACTGAAATTTGGAATATAGCTTTGTTTTATAACGTGTAGGCATCCGATAAGATAGATTTTTTTGAAATTTTGATTTTAAAGAGGGGAAACAGGGTGGGGGGTCAAACTTTGTATGAAGTCTTTGTTCTTCAAAGATAGAAACATGATAGGTAAATTTGAATTGGAGCTACTGAGCATGGATAAATTAAATTTTGTTTCAAGGTTTTTGGATTTTTATATTTTAAGGGGAGGGAGAGGTAGCGGGGGGATGAAAGTTTGTATAGTTGCAGTTTTTTTTAAAGATAAGAACTTAAAATTTGAAAGTTTAGCTACTTATCATAGATAAATAGTTAAATGTTTCGAATTTTTGCATTTTAAGGGGTGAAACAGGAGGTGAAAGTTTATTTGGAGGTATCTTTTTTAAATAGGAACTTGAAAGTAATAATTATACTTATCATAACGTGACGTGTTACTGGGGTTTTGGATCTTTACATAGGGGGAGAAACGAAGGGTGAAAATTTGTTTCTGGGCGCCGGTTTTTTAAAGATAGAAACTTAAAAATTGCAGTCACAATGTAAATGATGAAGTGTTCCAATGTTTTTCGATTTACACATTTAAAGAGAGAGAAACGGGGAGTGAAAGTTTCTATCAGTGCATCGGTTATTTTAAGGCAGAAACAAATATTAGAATTCCTGCATCTCAACATGATAAATAAATAAGGAGGTGTTTTAGAATTTTTACATTTTCCATTTTAAGGTGGGGAAATGGGGGGGGGGGGTCGAAAGTTAGAGTATAGTTTTTAAAAAGGAACTTAAAAGTTTTATTTACAGCTACAGAGCACAAATAAATAATAACGTGTTTCAGGGTTTCATATTCAAGGGGGTAAAACGGGGAAGAGAGTTGATATGGGTGGTGGTTTTTTAATGATGAGAACTTGGAAATTGGAATTGTTGCTATTCATAATCAATAAATAATGACGCGTTTCACCAACTTTTGATATCAATATTAATAGGAACTTCAATTCTTTTGGATGCCTATGTGTAGATGAGCTCTGAAATTTGGTGCATGTAATGTGCTGTTGCCAAAAAAATATTATAAAAAAGGATTATGTGTTGAAAGAAAAATTACTACATATTAAGCTATATATATATACAGTTGTGATCTTTTTTACGGAATAGGGAGAAAAACAAGCATATGAGTACCTGATATTAAGGCCGCCCTCAGTAACCAACGTTTTCAAGAGAATTGCTGATCCGTTGCCCACTTTTAGGTCCCCCCTCCCAGTGGGCCTCCTGGATCTTTCACTTATTGTCCGATACCCAACAGCAAGCTATTACTTCACGTCGGCAACCTGTGAGAATGGGGTACTACCCCGGTCGGACCAGCACACTCCTACTGCAACCGTAACTTTCTGCAGTGTGGCTCTAACACTACAAATCATCTTTTAACGCCTTGGCTGTCTTAGTTCAAATTTGAAGGGGGTGAAACGGGGGGTAAAAGTTTGTATGTAGGTATCGGTTTTTTTTAACTAGGAACTTTAACAATTGAATTACAGCCAATTTTTTTTTTATACAACATAGGAAGGCAAACAAGCAAGTGGGTCACCTGATGGTAAGTGATCACCACCGCCTATAGACACCTGCAACAACAAAGAGAGTGCAGATGCGTTGCCAACCCAGAGGGCTAAGATGGAATACCTCTTGTGCCAGTAATTACACCGGCTGTCTTGCTCTCCACGCCGGAACACAACAGTGCAAGCACTGCTGCTTAACGGCAGGATTAGCGAACAAGATGGTTTCAATAAATAGATAATAACGGATTTTTGCGGATTTTTGGATTTTCACATTTGAAGAGGATGAAACGGGAGGTGAAAATTTGAGAGATGGTGAAAGTTATTATAATGTTTGAAAAGAAAAATATGTCATTGGATTCCTGTAGTCCACGCGGGCGAAGCCGCGGGTTTAAGCTAGTGTTTAAATATGTGTGTCAAAATAAATATCATAGTATTATGTTTATGTTGATAATGTTTGTTAATACTGATTTAATTAAAAGTCAGATTATTTAGTTGTAAGTAAATAAAAATATATATTTATTTTACCCAACTGCGCGCCAAAGCCAAGAGGAAGGGTTATGCTTAGCAGTCTTAGTACATATATTTAATTAATATGTATAGTAAAGTAGCTCAAATGTAAGGATAACAAAAGTATAAATAAAAAAATTCCAGTGATAAAGTTAACTTTTAAACTAGATATTATCCTCTTACAAGAATTAGGTGTTGTTTTTGTGATTAAATAAATATTATAATTTTTTAAAATAAATATCACATGTTTATGTTGTTGATGATTGTCAATATATATTTAATTAAAAGTTGGATTTTTTTAGTTGTGCACTAGTGTTATTTAATGTGATTTAATTAATACTTATTTTATGACATGAAATTGTGTGTTCCTATCAATGACATGATTTAAATACTTATCCACCAATGTAACTGTAACTCTATTTCTATTTTTACTTTGTTTGATCTTAGACATTGCTGTATGTTTGTTCATTTTATGTATTGTTCGGTGTTTAATTGAAATTTTGCATGGTGTATCCGTTTGAGCAAATAAATGAATCTGAAAATCTGAAATAAAAATATTTAATATTTTTACCCGACTGCTGCAAAGCCAAGAGAAAGCTTCGCAGTCTTTGTATGTTTAGTTAATATGTATAGTCAAGCAGCTCATAAGTATCTAAATATTTTAGTGTCATGCTTAAGTTTAAATTTGTCTTATAACTGTTTCATTACAGCTGCACATCATAGTTAAATGATATCTAAATTGGTTATTCATTGTATTATCCTAACATACCTAAGTACTAGACAAATCTAAGAACATAAATAAATGTGGGATCGTGTGAAGGAAACACTTTGATAAGAAATATTAAAAAAGTATAATTAAAATAAAAACTCGGAAATAACAGAAAACACAACCAGCAGCTAATCATTCGCCCAACGCACTCCCAGTCACTCCGCCATACACATTCGTTCATAAATCTCATCCAGTCATTCGCTCACTTACATCAGTAGCCCGAGCACGAATATTGGAGTCATGCGTTACGTTTTCGTATCGCCTTTACTATTCGATTACGTTTACTTTACTTTAACGCAAGCTGTCGGTAGCACGAATCTCTAAATCTGACTCACGTTAACGTATCGAGTACACGCTACGATAGTTAAATAAAGCTACGAATCTACTGGATAGGTACGTTCGGATACCTCACTGAGCGAAGTCAATTACTAAGAATCATTTTAAATAAGTTAGAAATACAGGAAACGGCTTGAATATTACAGAAATCTGTGTAATTTGTATATTTATTTATGAAATTATACGAAAAATATATATACAGTAAGAAAATAATTAAATATGTTAATATAATAATCATTGGGACGAAAGAGTTGAAATTTTCGAACGTTGTATTTTGACACTTGTACTCTTGTACTCAAAATATAAATAAAGTTCGAACGGAATTTATTAGTTGTCGTTATTTAGATAGTAAATAAAAAGTAAAAGTGAATAATTTGTATTGGAAAATGAAACCAAGAAACATTTTCTCGCAGTTGGCCATAATGGCAGATTTCATGGAGAGGTAAGCTGTTAAATTAATTCTTACAACTATGATAGAACTACAATCAAGGACTAGCTCCTAATCTTCAAATTAATTAAATATTTGTTGATACGTTAATACTTTACAATATAGAAATTGATGTAAGTAAGTAGTTCATCAGTCTCTCAGTAAACATTCATTGTAATTTGAGTTTTATGAACGATACTTTAATTAACTTCCATTCTCGTCTAGTAACAAACAATAAATATAATAAAATAATAGAATGTACCAGCTGCTTCACTTATTGCACAGATCGTAAAAGCCAACCCCAGGCATGGACAAATTTCTCAGAAATCATGTCATAGGCAGTAATACTAGCCAATCTTAAATGCCATTGACACCTAATAATATGACTAATGTGGGTTTTCGTTACCTTTACTCTGTAAATGTTAAAAACGTGATTAATTTGCGGGTGGTAGGACCTTGTGCAAGGTCCGTCCGGATCGCTACCACCATTTTGCTCGCTAATCCTGCCGCTAAGCAGCAGTGCTTGCACTGTTGTGTTCCGGCGTGGAGAGCAAGACAGCCGGTGTAATTACTGGCATAAGAGGTATTCCAACTTAGCCCTCTGGGTTGGCAACGCATCTGCACTCTCTTTGTTGTTGCAGGTGTCTATAGGCCGTGGTGATCACTTACCATCAGGTGGCCCACTTGCGTGTTTGCCTTTCTATGTTGTATAAAAAAATATATATATAAATGAATAAACTTTATTTCAGGTCCTCACGTGATTCCTACGGAGATAATGCTGTCACCTACATACAAGTTCAAAATTGTGTACTGTGAAGTGTAAAATATGCCCGGAGCATAAAGTTCATGCTCAGTTAAATAGATGCGCACTCATTTTAGACGAAGAGGAAGAAAAGATTTTCTCTGTGAGGTGCGAAGACTGTGTAGCTTTACAGGGGGATGTAAACATGCCGTTGCATCACAGAAGTGAGGAACCTTCCTGCACTTTTGTTGAGTGAATGAAAAGACCTACAATAATTACCTATGTAAAGAATGGAAAGCCTACAGGAAAATACAATCCCCAAGTGCAGCTTCAAATGTTTTTATCACAAAAGAAAAACTTATTATTGTGTAGCTGACCCAGACTATCCCAAAAATAAAAAAGTGAATATAATAAATGTATCATTCAACCTTGCATATGTTGAAGATTTAGTTAACCATAAGTTATTAAACTTTTGGAAAACAAATATATACCCTTTATTATATCATTATATATTATTATTATATCAAAGTGTAGAGTGAGTGTGCTTATGTGTAAATGAGTGTTTATTTAAATAAAAAACCTATTTGAAATTACATACTAGTTTTATTTTATTAAGGCATTGCTATTATCGGATGACCTCATACAGGTGGAAGGAAGGCGCTGGTTGCATGCTGCTTCCAACCGGTCACTTTGGAAATCCATGGAGGAGGCCTATGTTCAACAGTGGACTTCTTGTGGCTGACATGACGATGATGATGATGACTGCTATTATCTCCAGTCTTTGTTTTTTTATCATGTATGGTCGTTCTGAGCTGCTGCATGTCCGTTTTCTTCTGTCTTCTGGACATTCAAATTTACTTCGAGTACCTACATCCTGGTTTCAAGCGCGCTTCTGATACTTTTCCCATAATATAGTATCATATTAATACTTGAGCGGTATAATTGAGCATATCATTTGGTAACTAAAAAGAAACAAAAACCTAACCTCAAACAATATTTACAATAGTCAAATAAAATTCATCAGTTTTGTTATAATGATGTATTTCCTAAATTACAGTTTGTTAAATACTTACATAGAAATGACCTTTACATAAATACATTCTTGAATATGTTGATAAACAATGTGCATCATTTTTCTTGCAAGTGTTTTTCCGTATTTCTTGTTTACTTGGGACAAATATAAATAATTTGTTTGGTGTTTAAATGCTTGTGCTTTCACACTGGGGCAGCATACAGTACTTGTAATACGAAGGATTAATAATTTTTAATCACAAAACATTTACAATCTCGATACAGAAACAGAAGCCCGAGCAAGAATATTGGAGTCATACGGTCATACCTAAGTAACTTTTTAGTATCGACTACTCGATAACCTAACGTTTACTTTACTTTTACGAAAGCTATCGGTAGCACGAATCTTAAAACCTCACTCACGTTAGCTCGATACGTAAACGCGACCACAGAGTACCTTTTTAATATACAACGCGACGATAGTCAAATAAAGTCATGAATCTACGAGCTAGGTATGTTCAGAAACCTAACACTAATCATAGTAAGTTACTATGGATCATTTTAAATATGTTAGAAATACAGGAAACAGCATGAATATTACGGAAACCTATGTAATTTGTATATTTATTTATACAATAAAAGGAAATGTTGAAATATGGCAAGAAAATAATAAATATGTTAATATTTAATCATTGGGCCGAAAGAGTTTAAATTTTCGAACGTTGTATTTTGACACTTGTACTTAAATTATAAAGATCGAACTGTTCGATCGAAATGTATCAGTTTTCATAATTAAAATTAAAGTAAGGATGAAAAGTGAATAATTTGTGTTGGAAAATGAAATCAAGAAACAGTTTCTCGCAGTTGGCAGATTTTATGGAGAGGTAAGCGGTTAAATTCATTCTTACAACTTTGATAGAACTACACTCACGGACTAGGTCCTTATTAATTTAACATCCATTTTCATACTTTACAATATAGAAATTAATGTAGTTCCTTAGTCCCTCAGTAAACATTCATTGTGATTTGGCTTTATTTTCCTAGACTTTCTACCTACGGATATCCATATTGTGAATATTTGTTTAAGACACGAAAATTTATCTAAATCCTCCAGGGGCTGCAGAGACGCCACTGGTGCACATCACCAACTGTAGCTAGCCGACAGGCTAGGCTGTGACGAGACAGGCGATATCCGAACTGAAGAAAACAAGCAAAAGGTAAGCACTATATGTATAGTAAATGCGCCCAACCTTTTTATAACGTACCACATATTAATGTCATTAAAATATACCTACTTAGTGCCTACTTACTGTACAGTTCGATTAAAGTTTGAATGTCTGCATAACTTGACAAGGTCCTGTTTGATTTACACTGTTTTTTGAGTAAATATCTGTCCAGATATACCAGGTTACCACCTTTTTAAGGATCTTATGCCTTAGTTTAATATGACAAAACGAATTGTAAAACCAGCCTTTTTATACTTTTCACTGTATTATTTAGTGATTTGACTGGTCAAATGTAAAAAGCTGGACAGGCGGAACACCATCTAACTTGCCTGAAGACACCTCCATAAAGCCTAATTATGCCCGGCTTTATCAGGATGCCTAGTACCATTAAATGTACTTGTTTGAATGTTCAATATAAATGTTTGTACCAGTGACATGGATGTTATATGTATTTAAGTATGTATCCACACCATATTTTTGTGTTGTTTGTGTTAACTTTGACATATTGGTTACGTAGAAAGAGAAAGCTATAGAATGATGGACGTCTTCCTTTTCACTTGCACAAGAATAAGATATAAATATGAATTTGCTTGTGAAAAAAAGAGACAGAGCTTGATATGTTTTGTCCCTCATCGCATGTTTAATTTTTTCAAGGTGAAGTTTGCTAGGCATAGTTCTATGCTAAACAGACTTTGACGTTTTGTGACAAGCTCAATCCATGTCACCGGAAAAATTATAAAAAATGTCCGATTTATTTAAAATTACGTGGACTATTGTTTATACAGGCGTTAAGAACAATATAACGAGTCTGCAGAATGGTGCGATGTTCTGTTTTAGGCTGCAAAAGTGACAGTGAATCGAAAATTGATGAACTATCTTTTCACTCTGAAGTTTTTAAAAATTTGATCTTATTTGACTTATTAGAACAGATGTTTCATATTGTGTGGTTTCTTCCCGCTTTACATACACATCCTAACGTGTTTCAAGATCAAATAAAAGCTGTTTTATGCATTTTTAGTTGGTGCTTTTTACATAACCTTAAAGCTCAGTGTTGTCACTTTTTCCCACGAACATTACCCCACGTTAAGGGGTAAATAGTACGTTGATGAAATATTGGTATAGAAAAAACTTATACAGGACCCTATTTTGTAAAGCATGTTAGTCTAGTATTTTGATTCATTTAATCGTTTATTTTACGAGATAAAACACTAGTACACATATAAAATATGCACTCGTGTAACTCGGAGGTCGACTCAAATGCTGTATGAAATGAGGCCCCGTGAAGTGTATTCTGGATTTAACTTCCAGATTCCCCCACGAACCACATATACGGGAATCATGGATTCCACCTACTGGAATCTTCCAGAATGTGTTGTTAACACTTTGCCCGAATTCTATTGTTACAGTGTGGGTTTCGTGACGTGTCCAGGAGTACCGCCTTCTGTATCTGACCCTTGATCCAACCTTCTAGCGAGAGTCTCTTGAGGTGTTGGTCGAGACTAACTATCCATTATTATTATTATTAAGAGTGATTTTATAAATTCCTGTTAATTATTAAAAACATTTTCCAAAAGTAATTCGTCTTTTTTCAATTTATAAAAAGATTGTTTTTTTTATTGACATCGTAAATGACCCCAGGGAAAACTGCCTTAAAGATGGTAACCCTAAATATTCATGTGTGTGTATTTGCTGTCCCTTTCGGAGACACGCTCGGCGTTAGTCTTCTCAATAGTAAGTCAATGATTGGTTAGTACACTCACAGAAGCACAGATTAGTTCAATTTGTGTACATCGTCCCAAGATATTTATTTATTACCAGAGATTACCCCCTACATACAAACAAACTAACAAACAAAAAACACACAAAGTTTACCTCTTTATTATATTAGTGTAGATTGAGAATAATTATTGTGCATTTTACAAGTCTTTCGCTAAATCTCAATTTTGCTGCAGGGTGTTAGATTTTTGGGGTAAAATGTAGCTTATATTCATCCTAAAAGAAGGACAAGTTATCTCCATCATGCATTATGGCTAACGGATTTGGATTCTTGGTCACTTAGAACCCTGTCACATTGAGTTATTGTTGTGAGATGGCATTTTGTACTGCTGCAGCGCACACAGACAATAAGTACTCATCTAATTTGTTACCTTTCGTTTTTTTTCTTCTCAATTGTTTGTAAATTTGATTGTGTGTGCTTGCAGTAACAAATAAACGTTTTATCTGTCTACCTATCTGAAGAGTCAAAATGAAATTTATTGTGAAAAGAATCTCCGTAGTCAGAAATCAATTTAGTTGACTGTACCTATAATGGAAAAAACATGGTTATAATTAATTTTTAATCATATTTTAATTACTTGCCCTTGTTATATACAGATTGAAGAATGCCACCAGCTATGTCTGAAGACAACGACACACAGCCACAAGAAATGGAAAAGCAAGACGTCACTTGGTAAGCATTTTTAAAGTTGGATCGAGTGGCTTAGGTATGAAATTAAAATTTGTAGTCTTTACGTTTCTATATCCTAAGCACAAAACCACATTTCTGTCACCCTGCTGTCTGTCTGTGACTTACGCACGGGTCACTAGCTTGTGAACGGAATTTTGTATATTTTGTTTAAAATTTCTACTCAAAGCTGAATACTGATTTACAAATTAAATTTTATGCAGGGCATACTATGAAATATTATTATTTTATGTTACCCTAGCATTTACGGTCAGTCTCAGAAGTAGCTGAACATTTTAGTACCTTGTCGCTGTCAGTGATGTGACAAATTCGAGCAACTCTCATTTCATACGTTACCCCGACAAGGTTCTTAAGTGTTTAGCTACTTCTGAGGCTGACAGTAATAGGGTGATCATTATCATTTTTAAAATTTGAAAGGTTTTATGAAATAACTAGCGGCTCGGCTCGGCTTTGCACGGGTACAATTTGGTTTCAAATCCGTCGCGTGGTCTAGAAGGAGTAAGCGGCCGCAAATATGAGAACAGACATTTTATACTATGTAAAGATAATAAATTATTTCTATAAATTTTAGATGCAGATACATGGAACACTTCTGACTGCAGCCGCCGGACCGTGCAGCCCGCTGTCGGACCGAGCAGCCCTGCTATGAGGCAGTGCCGGATTAAGCCAGCGCGGGGCCTGTAGCAAATTCTGTCAAGAGGCCCTTAGTTTGCTTTAGGTTCTCAAGTTTAGGGTATTAAATAATTTTTTATTGCGGTCAGACAGGCGTAGGAGCGCGGCGCCCGTAGCATTAGCTACTCTTGCTATGTGGCTAATCCGGCACTGTGAGAAGGAGACTGACTGCAGAAGAACAATTTTTAAGACCTGAGAAGAATGCGAGGAGTCTCAGAGAGGGATTAAATGTTCGTCGTGCTGGAAAGAGCGAGGATTCGGCAGAGAGACATGGAGCTCCAGCTTTGAGTTCGATCGATGGCTTGAATTAATGAAAGAGGCGATGTATGTTATTACGAGTTTCTTAGATGTGAATAATTGAGATTATGAATGAACGCAAAATGTAAGTCTGTATGTGAGATGAGCGCTCAGGTTAGATCGCGAGTAGATTAGAAATAGCATGATGACTAGTAAAGAAGAAAAATTGTATTTTTAGTTATTGTCTACTATCACTATTGGGTGAAAT
Organism: Ditula angustiorana; assembly: GCA_963691745.1. NCBI lineage: Eukaryota > Metazoa > Arthropoda > Insecta > Lepidoptera > Tortricidae > Ditula > Ditula angustiorana. The sequence continues at coordinate 13,881,947 of OY829471.1, forward strand.
ATCGCCCCATGCAAACACTATACAAAATTATATATGTAGTTATTTTAAATAAAAAAAACAACGAATAAATATAAAATAACAAAGCCTTTATTTATTTACCAACATAGGTGCTCCTTTTAACTTACCTACCCCTTACTTCTAAACCACATAACGGATTTTGATATGGTTATCACTCTCATTTAGAGCTTTTTTAAGGAAGGTTTTTAAGTAATAAATAAGATTAACCTTATCCATACAAGTTTGCCAACCTCTCTTAACTACATAACGTAACTTATGTTTCGTCTCTTTCATTCGAGGGCAATTGTGTAGACAACACACGTTTATGAATCAGGGGGTTAGTTTTTGTAGTGGTAGAGGCGCACTGTGAAGCCAGTATATATTTGCAGTACGAATGAACGGGTTCGACCAGGGTAGTACCACACTCGCAGTACATCAGCGTGATGTAGTAGCTTGCTACTGCGTTTCGTACAGTGGGTGATCGATCCGGAGGCCTAAGGGCTTACAACACATTAGTGGTTCTCTTGTGTCCCGCATTGCCTACCTAATAAATAAATAATATTGCATAAAACAAAAAATAAAACTGAAATCACAATCTTTTAATAAATTAATAATTAAGCAATTATTTTACAATTAAGATAGTGCCTATTAGTAAGTAAAATAAATTAACTACATGGAGTCCTTACAATTTTTACATATTCAATGAGTGAAAGTGTTTTCTACAATAGTAAGCAGGAGTTAATGTTTAACACCTTTATTTGGAAGTGTGATTCATCTATACAGACACAAACACCCGATATTCCATATTTTGCGTAAAATATGATAAGATAATATTGATATTAAGACAAGCAATAAGTAGTACCAATAATAATGGTAGAATAAGCTAAGAAAATTTAATCTATAATATATAAGTTAAAGTTAAATGAAATCTTCAGCAGTGTACTCAATGGTACTTAGTAATTTAGATGAGAAATATATTTTTTAGGAAAAAAAGTGCGCTCGAGATGGGCAACTGTTGATGCTTTTACCACAAAAGATAATATTTGTACTGAACACAGTTTACAAATAATTAATCTTAAGAGGAGTGTGAACGCAGCGCTGTCCATACAAACTGCGATAACGTTTTCCACCCTCTTAACCTTAACCTATAGCCATGATTTTTTTGTATGTTATTATTATGCCCTAGAACTAGGTTCGTATGTTTTGATTTTTTAAATATTCTTAATAGTTTCAAAAATATTAACGCATTTGTGTTTTGTATAAAACACCAAACCAAATATTGCAATATTTTCAGCACCAATGCAAATAAACCTAGTTCTAAGGCATTATGACAACATACCAAAAACCATTGCCATAGGTTAGGGTTTAGACGGTGGGAACCATTATCACTGTTTGTATGGGGAGCGCTTTTTTGGCTTGGGTTCACACTCCTCCTAAGACAACTTGGAACACTTTTCCTTGCCTAATCAAATCCCTTTCTGCCCTTGTATTAGGGAACTTTATGAAAGTTTCAGCAATGGTCGAGCTGCAGAGAACATCCATCACTTCTCTAACATTTGCTGACACTAGTAACGCTAATGTGATTGTTAGTCTTTAAGGTATTTATCTATGGGCCTATGCAGCTTGAAATATTCTATTCTATTCTATTATATGCCTGCCCACATTGTTCTGGTATGAGCTAGTAGCCAAGAACGACAAGGAACATAAAACCCAATATAAAGACAAATAACATAAAATAATTTGTTTCAATATTCATACCTTATTCAAATTGAAAACTAGGTACCGACCTATTAAATAAAATACCTTGAGAATTCTATTACTCGACTTTAAACTTGTTTCGTTGCGGAGTTCTTCGCACAGGAACGCAAATGCCTCTTTATTTGCATCTGACAAAATGCAATTTCACTGGCATCTGATATATCCAGAGGATGTGTTGTTTTTCTCATCGTAACTCGTTGACTCATTCCCCTTTAAAGAAAGATACCTATTTATAAATGTATTTTAATTATTTTACTTTCAAAAAAATAAAAAGTAGAAGTAATGTTCTTAGATTAGTTACCTCGTTTCTCGTTTTTCATTTCTGGATTATTTGATTAAACCCAGGTAAAATAATAGCGCAAGGCACTAGTATGCGAATTTTTACGCAATCTTATGATTTTTTCCGGTGATATTTTGAAAGAATAACACCAAAAACTAACCGCAACTTGTTCTCGCAAATTGTGTCACCATCAAAAGTACAGTGAGAAAGTTTGCGTGTTTCTCGATAGCCAGCCTTCGTAAGTTTACTTTACCTTACGTCAAAAAAATATTCGTGCTACCACTTTTTGACAAATACTTTACGCAAACTTCACGTTTACTACTCGATGACGATACGAAAGTGAATGTCAAAGTTAGTGCTATCAAATTTTAGTTCCAAAAACGCCCATGGGGGCGCTGCTCCAAACCTCATACAAATCTTTTCGATGGCGATACGTTAACGTAACTACTCGATAGAAGGAAAAAATATTCGTGCTACCACTTCCATACATTCTGTGACGAATACTTCACGCAAACTTCACGTTTACTATTCGATGACGATACGAAAGTGAACTTCAAAGTTCGTGCTACCAAATTTTAGTTCTAATTACGCCCACGGGGGCGCTGCTCCAATCTTCATACAAATCTTCTCGATGGCGATACGATAACGTAACTACTCGATAGAAGGAAAATATTCGTGCTCGAGCTACAGTCGTTCGCCCAGTGTCACTACCATTCCCACACTCGGCCCTCCTACAAACATGACTGTCCTCAGGCATACCTCATAAACACAACATAACATTTTAAGTCTAGGTACACCTTATATAATACAGTCTTTAGCTTTATCTTATAAAGAACAACATATCAACATAACCAAGTAGTTACAACAAAACATCTTTCTTAAACATACCAACTATCTTTGTACAACATACAATTTATAAAATTAGAACATCTTAAATCAGGTGACAAAAAAAACAAACAATATCATCATCATAATCGTACGTAAACTAAACCTTAAGCTTAAAGCACGGCCCATAGGGCGTCCTTTTGTCTGCCTTGTACTTTCTGCCTTGGTAACGCAGACCTTTCTTCCGGCTTTTATGATAAACCTGACGGTTTTCGTCTTGCCCTTTTAACTTTCATTGCCTTGCAACAGCCAGCCGTCGTGGTCGCTGAACCGTAGGTACGTCGTCGTTCAAACTACTCTTCTTACTACGCTGGTAGGTGTTCTCAAAACCTCCTCCGTAAACATCAGCGTGCGTCCTTTTGTGATCCGGCATTACTACTTGCACTTCCGTCGCACAAAGTCTCGTTACAAGCGATGTTTCGCACTTCGCGTCGTTCTTCGTGTTTGGCAACAAGCAACAAGCATTGGACACAAGATCGCTACTGGAGTCCACTTTCCCGTCGTCACTTAGATCACACAAATCAACAGAATTATCCGGCTTAAAATTCGCAGTGTTTGTATCACTTTCACCGTTGCCGCAGGTCTGACACGAACTGTCATGGCTGTCAGTGTCCGAGCTGTCACAGCTGACAGCTATCTCCACTGGTGGCGCCATCTTTATGGAGTCGTCACAGATTGCTCCGCTTCCGCCGTTCACATCGTTCTCATTCGATCCGATCGATCTAACTTCTGTCATGTTCGTTTGCGGCAAACTTCGCACCGATTCGTTTCTGCTCAATGCGCTCTCGGCTGCGCTTGCAATGTCATGGCCACCATTGTGCACCGCAACAGCTGATTTCTTAACTTTCTGTTGGCGCGAGCACAAATTAGATGCATTTTTTCCTTCTTTTCCGCAGCTATAGCACCTTTCGTCGTAATAGCTGGTGTAAGTAGGCTTCGGTCGGTCTTCTTCCTCGTCGTGCTGCCGTAAACTCGCCGTTTTCGTTTTGCTTTTAATTACTTCATAAATTTTAATCTGTTTCTTCAGCTCCTTGTATGTCGTAACACCGTCAAACATAATTTTGTTAATCTCGACATCTTCTATACCATCGACAATGTATTTTATTTGCCACGTAGTCTGGCATCTGACCTCTTCTTCCTAATTCGCGCATCGTATACAGGTAATCCAGGCAACTTTCCTGTTTCTGCTTTTTTCGTGCCGCCATTACTTCGTGTACCGTCTTGATATCTACCGTGTCGGGGAATTCTCTTCTGAGCGCGGTTTTCAAGTCATCCCACGACTTAAACGGTCGTTCGGCTTTAACCCACAGCGCTGCGGTACCTGTTAAACTGCGCCTCGCGGCGATCAGCCGCTGTGCAGGTGTCCAGCCGAATATCTCGGCGTTTTCGTCCAAGTCTTGGACGAAGTTACTCACGCCGTACGTGTCGTGCTGCGCGCTGTATTTTCGAACCAAGTCGCCTAAATACTGCAGGCTGTCTTCCTCCTGCGCCGTCATCTTAGGTGGTATTGGAGAGGTTGGCGATTTCGTCGCTGTCGTTCGTCGTTCCTCGTTAGCTGCCGCGTTGTCAACTCGTCACCGTTATCTGTTAACATCCGCTTGTTACGCTGTTCCCTGGTGCTCCGCAAGCTATCATCGTACTTCGGAAGCTACCAAGAACCCGTCGTCGTTTAGATTTCGGCCGCCCGTCGTAAATGGCAACCGTCACCAAATTAAACGTAACCGCTTCGTTACACGTCGTCGTCGTCGGTTCCGCGATTTTATTATCCTTCAGATCCCGGTACGAGCCCCCAAAATGTGGGATCGTAGAAGGAAAAACTTCAATAATAAATATTAAAAAGTTTAATTTCAAAAAAAACTCGGAAATACAAAAGAAACACAACTAGCGGCTAACAAATTACCAAACGCACTCCCAGTCTTTCGGTCATACACATTCGTTCATAAATCTCATCCAGTCATTCGCTCACTTACATCAGTCGTTCGCCCAGTGTCACTACCATTCCCACATATATATACATGTACAATGGGCTTATGAAACTGTTGATCAGTTCGCTGCTATGTTATTATAATAGGTTCATATTATAAATATCATTTACAGGGTTCATTTGTAAAATAAAAACAAACAGAAATACTAAATTGTAATAACTTTTAATAATATACAATATACATGTCAAAAACTTGTTTCATTTACTTGAAAACATTGGAGGTTGAATGAATATTTACCAGAACACAGCAAATATGTAATATATCATCAATGTGATGAAATAAGTTCTCAGGAGTTTAATTTAAAATGCGATAAACCCTCAGTCGCTGCGTTATTCGCTTAACATGGATTCTGACTCTCTAGCTATTTTATATGTGGCACTTGTTTGTTCGCTTGTAAATTCTCCTTTATGCTAAAGAAATGGTGGCATGAAAAGAGTGATGCTTCTTCCACTTTCATCAATGACTTGTTTTGTTGCTGGAAATCCTTTATCAGCCAAAACAATGTCTCCATTTTATAAGTGGCCTACTGATCTTGACATAGCAGCTGCTAATTCATCAACATATGAGTTAAATATTCTTGACACTGGTCGCCAAAAAACGTGTTGTCCGATAGCCAGTACGCGTACCGCCAGGGCCGCTCTACAACTGACCTCGTGCGAGAGGTGGTGTACCGCGTGCTTCGCGCGCGCGAAGAAGGCCGTCACGTGGCGGTCGTCTGCTACGATCTGTCGCGCGCCTTAGTCACAGCCGACCATGCGCTCGTCGCCGACAAGCTCGCGCACTACGGAATCCGTGGCCCAGCACTGAGCCTAGTGCTATCGTTCATGACCGGTAGGGCCCAAATGGTCGTCGGGGACGGCGGTCGCGTCTTATCTTTGGAAATGCAGAATACACACCACTTCATATAATTATGAAGAGTACTAACGCTAATTGAGCAAGCAAGATACATACGAACTTATCCGACAAAATACGATGGCAAAACATCTTTCACTAGATCGTACATCTTGGATGAAACATTTGACTGCCACATCAATGCTGACATGGTTGGAAAAATCCAAGAAAAATCGATATTCTATAAGAAAAAGCACGTCAGCGATAATTGTCGACGAATGAAATCAGATAAAACAAACGATGTTTTCACTGACATCGTAGGGGCGTGGGCGTTTCACGCAGGCACAATCGAAAAAACACTCGACTAAGGAATTTGAACGTTATTAACGTATCCTAGATCAAGTAATTAACTGTAAAGGCAATAAAACTTTGAAAGATTTCTTTTAAAATATTAAATTAAATTAAAACTATTGAAATTGATAAAATATATTATGAAATTAGAGCGCCATCTAGGCACTACAGTGCTAGTTCTTCAAGGAGTATTGTAATATAGAATGAGAAGAGTGGCAACTCTGGGTTTTAACTTGCATGCTGTGCTTGCATGTATGGAAAGTGCTGCTGTTAGTGTCAAGGAACTGAACTAATGCAGTGTACTCGTATAGCTATAGATAGGCATATATTCATGTACGTGTGTATGCGCACTTGCGCGTGTGTGCGTGTTATTTTTAGAACCAAATGCAACAAAATGTAAATGTATCAATAAAAGTTTTGTTCTAGCAAATTTTATGAAAACTTATATAAGTAAGAACTTATAAGTTTTCATAAAATTAGCTAGAACAAAACCTTGATGAATAAACAAAAACAGATAACCAAACCAAGAGCGCATCAACGTCCAATCAAACGAAAGCCAGAGTTGACAATGGCCGCCTCCAAGACGAGCATAGAAATAGTATAGCATAGAAAGAGTATTAAAATTGAAAGCGATATTTTATTAGCTGTGGCCCGTTTCACGAAGCTACAAGTTACAATTTTACAAGTCTAAACCGGCAACATTGGTCATTATGCCCATTGCCATTGGTCATTATTGACCAATGTTGCCGGTTTAGACTTGTAAAATTGTAACTTGTAGCTTAGTGAAACGGGCCACTGATCTCTTTACTTTAAATGGCAATATAATGTGCCAAAAAGAGATGACTACATACTCTAAACTCCTCTACAATTGACACCCTGTACGCAATCAATAGACAAAATGGTTACCTTTGGTTATGTTAATGTTTACCTTAAGGTAGTATAATCTACGTAAATCTTATTAATTTGCAGGTTTTACTACCTTGACGCACCCAAAGGTAATCATTTTGACAGTCTTGGCTATGTACACTTGACAAGTACTGATGATATATCCACGCTTTAGTACATCATCCAAGGACACGAGTGAGTGACTAGCAGTGACAGATAGTTTCTTTTATTTTTTGTAGTTCAGTAACCAACCGCCAAGAGACGCTGCTAACTATCAAAATTTATGAAGTTTTAAGTGTGCCCCGCCTGTAGTTGTTATTCTGTGCGTCTATGGTGTGCTTCATATCACAATGATGATATCAACTATCACTTTAAGTAACAGACTTGCAGACTTAACAAGTGGGCAAGCAATGTATAAAGAATTGTCACTGTCACTTGTCGCCTGTCGTGTTTATGAAATTGCGCCCAGGCTGAACCTCTTGACGAAGTCAATCTTTATTCTGAGGCTGGAGCTCGGGATGCTGCGGATTCGTCGTGTCTTAATTATGGCGTCTTCTCGGTTTAATTCCTCGATTAAGAGCAAAACATACAGTGATTGCGCATTTATCTCATACAATACAATACAACAATATTACAAATTTCTGTATACATCATGTCACAATAATCATACTAAATTATAAACAAAAAAACCGGACAAGTGCGAGTCAGACTCGCGCACCGAGGGTTCCGTACCAACTTACCAGAACATTAATTGAATGCCTTAAAGCGTCCGCCTTTTCTACATTTAAATAATTATTTTTGTGCAACTACATTAAATAAATGAATAAGTAAATAACAAACACGACAATTCCAGAAAAACCCTCACAAACAAAAAACGTGGTTGTTTTATTGACCGATATGGGATTAGAACTTCAATCTTTATTTTTAATGAAATGGGAAGGCAAAGAAGCAAGTGTCACCTGATGGTAAGTGATCACCACCGCCTATAGACACCCGCAACACCAAAGAGATTGCAGATGCGTTGCCAACCCAGAGGGCTTAGATGGAATACCTCTTGTGCCAGTAATTACACCGGCTGTCCTGCTCTCCACGCCAGAACACAACAGTGCATGCACTGCTGCTTAATGGCAGGATTAACGAGCAAGATGGTGGTAACGATCCGGACGGACCTTGCACAAGGTCCTACCACCCACAAAATCGTTCGGCTACGTAGACTTTAAATCGACACATATGCCATCTGGTTTTGATCGAGAAGTACGAAATATTGTAATTTTTGAATGCTAAGGGGCATGTCATCTGATGCAGTTTCAAATTTTCGGTTTTCAGACTTTTTCCGTTTGTTTGCGTTGTGAGATCTTACTTTCTGCCAAATTTCATGGTTCTAGGTCAACGGGAAGTACCCTGTAGGTTTTCAAGTCCCCGAATGTTTGAAATAGTAGGTAGGCATAAACGGCCGTATCTTTTCATTGCATTGGCTTAGAAGTTTGATTTCTCACGTCTTCAAAGGGCTGCAGACTTGAGAATTTGTTATTTTTTTCAACTCGATACCTCCACGCGTTGAGAAAAAGGAGCTTGACAGACAGACAGATAGACAGCCAGATGGACAACGAAGTGATCCATGATAAGGGTTTCATTTTTCCTTTTGAGGTACGGAACCCAAAAAATCACCATAGAATTGATTGACGCGAAGTTTCAAGTTTTATAATAACTCTAGCTTAGATTTATAGTTATTGCATTTCAAACCCTACTGCACCGAGGTACGGTACAAAATGATAATCTATAAAAATCGTGGGTCGCCTTGTGCAAGGTCCGTCCGGATCGCTACCACCATCTTGCTCGCTAATCCTGCCGCTAAGCAGCAGTGCTTGCACTGTTCCGTTGTTGTGTTCTGGAATGGAGAGCAAGACAGCCGGTGTAATTACTGGCACAAGAGATATTCCATCTTAGCCCTCTGGGTTGGCAACGCATCTGCAATCTCTTCGATGTTGCGGGTGTCTATAGGCGGTGGTGTACACTTACCATCAGGTGACCCACTTGCTTGTTTGCCATCCTAATTCATAAAAAAAAATGTTGTAAGTTAATAGGGTTTTAACGAAACTAAATTCTGAAAGAAATTACAAAGTCAAAGTCAAGCATCCGATGAAAGGTTCAAAAAGCTACAAATTACTAGCTGTCTTGTTTGACAGTTCAAAGTGGGGTAGAACATCAATGATGTAATAAACTCGATGTTCGGATGTTCGAGCTTACGGAATATCAGTTTTCATCAAATAACGTCAAAAATAGTTCCGCTTTAAGCCACCATCATCGACGAAGCGCTAGGATGGCATGAACCTCGATCCATCAATGTTCAAACTGTTTTCACTGATTGTCAATTTGTGCTATCTTTGTTGTAGTAATACAAGAATCACTGACTTACTTCATTTTAATAGACATTTTGTAAAGCATCATTTGAAACGATGATTACTGTTTATTTTTATTTGGTGATGGTAAACAACAGCTGGATTAAACCCTAAAACACAAAAAGACGAGGAAAGCTACAAGTCACTAGATTAGAGTTTCTATTCTATGGCTTCTATTCCATCAGTGCCATGGGTCACTCAATTAATTCTGAAGTCTAAACACATCTTTTATAATTTTTTCCTTTGTTCGATCCTTTCCGAGATGCTCTTCAATGAAACTTTTAATTCTTCATACAATAATTTAATTAGCTTCCATACAATTAATGAAAATGGATTTTAGAAAAAAATATATAAAAAAAGAGATACGCGCGGGCGGTCGTCATTCTGCTTCCTTGTAAGATAGTGATGTACCGCCTTCGGTGTTGCCAGCTCCCGTTCTCCTCCGTCTAATTAGGGCTGGGCGTAGACATGTTCCCCCCTCGAAGACCGCAGGACTTCGAGCAGAGTCTTCATCTGATGAATTAAGCAACGGGCACAGGTTTATGACTGCTCGACGAATAATCCCTCTTGCTGTGTTGACGTCTGCTACACGTGCAACGCCATCGGATCCTGGGTGTAGTTTATGGATGCGTCCCAGGCGCCATTTTAGTGGGGGTAGATTGGGCTCCTTGAGAACTACCATATCACCCTCCGCGAGTCGTCCTTGATCCAAGCGCCACTTCGATCTTTGTTGCAACTCGTTCAGAAATTCGTAGCGCCATCTTTCCCAAAAGTGTTGACGTATTCTCTCCAACTGTTCGTATCGGTTTAGTCCGCTTATGCTAGCATCTAGTAGTGCTGGTGCGGGTAACGAAGTGAGCGGTCTACCGATCAAGAAGTGCCCAGGACATAAGGGATAAAGGTCAGTAGGATCTGAGGATAGTGGAGTTAACGGTCGGGAGTTTAAAATTGCCTCAATTTGTGCAAACAGTGTTGCTAACTCTTCGAGCGTCATATTAGTGTTTCCTAGCATTTTAATCATGTGATATTTGGCGGATTTAACGCCTGCCTCCCAAAGCCCACCAAAGTGGGGAGAATAAGCAGGCGAAAACTTAAATTTAATGCCCTCGCCGGCAGCAAAGGAAGAAACTGATTCATTGCATGACTCTAAGAATTTTACTAAATCATTATTTGCACCCACAAAATTTCTACCGTTATCGCAATGGATTTCGCTTGGCTTTCCTCTGCGGAAGATAAAACGTTTTAAGCACATAAGAAATCCCTCGGCACTTAAGTCAGATGCAACTTCTAAATGAAGTGCCTTTGTGGTGAAACACACAAATAGACATAAGTAGCTTTTTATAATTTTACAACCGCGACCCTTTCGGTCCCGAGTTGGGAACGGGCCTGCAAAGTCGACACCGGTGACTTGAAATGGGAAGTTTTGAGTCACACGAGACGAAGGTAAGTTGCCCATTATTGGACTTATAGTTTTAGCCTTTAATATTTTACATAATCTGCAATTATTTACAGTAGATCGTGCGAGTCTTCTGCCTGCAATGGGCCAGAAGCTCTGCCTTATATTAGTTAAAAGAAGTTGAGCACCTGCATGAAAAAGTTTCTTATGCTCATAAGTAAACAGAAATTTAGTTAAGCGATGATCTGATTCTAAAATAATGGGATGTTTTTTGCTATATGTTTCAGATGAAATTTGAAGACGTCCACCAACTCTGAGAATGCCTCTTTCATCAACGAAAGGCCTCAGAGGAAGCAGTCGAGATCCTGAAGGTAAGCATTTCTTGGTTTTTAACAGTTTAATTTCGCTATCAAAGCATTCTAGCTGATGTTGTTTAATAATGTAGTGCAATGATAGTTCTAGCTCATCAGTAGTTAAGTAGCCCGTTCGTTTTGTTTTCATGTTGCGTAAGTTATATAAAAAACGAAGGACATAAGCAAGGCTTCTTTGCAAGGTTGTGAATTTTGAGTAATTTGCAAAGGTTACAATTCCATTAAAGGTTTTAATCAACGTTATTGTATTGCATGCTGTAGTATTAGTAGTAGCCGTTGTAAATGTATTTGTTGTAGGTGTAGTGATAGTTTTACCTTTAGGTTTAAGATCAGTAGTATAAGCTTTTATTTCAGGTAGAGGTTCGGTAATTTTTATTATTTCTGGCCATTCAGACGGTTCTTTTTCTAAGAATGACGGGCCATGCCACCATAATTTGGCATTGTGCACTTGGTTGGGCGTTAATCCGCGAGAAGCCAGGTCTGCGGGGTTTTGTATACCTGGTACATGTCTCCATGACCCAGTAGCCGTTAACTCCTGGATTTTTGCCACCCGGTTTGCAACAAATGTTTTTAGAGTATTAGATTTGGAATGTATCCACCCAAGCACCACAGAGGAATTCGTCCAGTAATATATATTCCCGATATTAAGTCTGAGAGCCTTTAATACTTTGGAACATAAGCGCGCTGCTAGTAATGCTCCGCATAGCTCAAGGCGCGGTATAGTTTGAGTTCGTACTGGAGCTACCTTTGTTTTCGCATACAATAATTTAACTACTGCGTCACCTGATCTGCTCATCGAGCGCACGTAAACGCATCCCGAATATGCGCTCTGTGATGCATCACAAAACGTATGTATTGCTATGATGGCATCAGAATCGTTATGAAGTGTGAATCTGGGGATTTGGAAATTTGTTAATGTTTTCAAACCCGATACAAAGTTCCACCACATGGTTTCTAATTCGGTTGGAATGGGATCATCCCAATCCAGTTTAGACATCCATAAATTTTGCAGAATAATCTTGGGTATAATCGTGGACAAGCTTAATAATCCAAGAGGATCAAACAATTTGGCTGAATTAGATAGAATTGATCGTTTAGTAGCTTGTGCTGGATACAAATTCGACAGGGAAAGTAAATGTGTCTGTAGCTGGATTCCATTTAAGTCCTAGTGCACTAGACTGAGAACTTAGAGTAAGATCTTTAGGTATAAGCGAATTGCGATTGTTTTCAAATATTGAACAATCGTTCGTGCGAAACTTGCGCAAAGGAAGATGTGCTGAATTAAGAATTCCAGTTACTGAATCAATAATTTCACGTAAATCCGCTTTAGAATGACTCCCTGTGATCAAATCGTCGATATAAAAATCATGTTTAATTATAGTACTGATTTTGTCATTAGGACATTCCTCAGCTAGCTGAACTAAGCATCGTGTACTTAAGAATGGCGCGGAAGCAGTGCCATAAGTCACTGTATTGAGTTTAAATATTTTAATAGGTAGCGATTCTTGTTCGCGCCACAAGATCATTTGAAGGTAGCGTTGTTCAGGCTGAATTAATATTTGACGATACATTTTTTCCACGTCAGCTGTCACGACATACTTGTGTTGCCTGAAACGTAGTAATATGGAGAAGAGGTCGTCCTGAACGACAGGACCAACATGCTGTATTTCGTTAAATGAATAACCGGTTGATGTCTTGGCTGACGCGGCAAAAACTACCCTTAGTTTAGTAGTCTCGCTACTTTCTTTTATAACGGCGTGATGAGGTAAATAGCATCCGCGTTCTACCTTAGTGCTGACTTCGCTCATATGTCCTAAGTGCTCGTATTCTTGCATGAATTCAATATATTTTTGTTTAAACTCAACCTTGTTTTTCATTTTTCTATCCATTTGTAATAATCGTTTTTGAGCAATGTTATACGAGTCGCCTAGAACATCCGGCGCGTCACACAGCGGAATTTGGACACAGAATTTGCCGTCTGAATCGCGATAGGTAGTATCTTTAAATAAGTTCTCGCAATACTCTTCACTACATGAATAAGGTTTAAGTGTGGGAATTTCTTCTAACTCCCAGAATTTAACGAGTTGTTGTTGTATATCTTTACTAAATTGACAATGTATTTTATTTGAGTTACCATAATATTTCCCCCCAATGGAGCCTGCGACGATCCATCCCAGGTAAGTTTCTTGCAAAATCGGTTTATTAGGTCCTAGTTTTAAACGAGCTGATCCCATAATGTCCTAAAAAACGTCGGCTCCTAACAAGAGTTCGACTTCTGACGGGTGAAAGAAGGTTGGGTCTGCTAATTTAATGTTATTAGGTATGGATAAATCATTAAGACGTATTTCTGTTTGAGGCAGATTGTCGGTTATAAGTGGCACGACATAACATTTAACAGAAGTACTAAATTGAGTATATACCGATTTAATGTGTAAATTGCAGTGTTCGGCAATGCTTACTGTTGCATTATTAAGACCGGACACATATTTGCACTGATTACGATTTTTAATACAAGCTAATTTGGCTTGCGCTGCCTCCGTAATAAACGATGACTGACTACCGCTGTCTAAAAGCGCTCTCAATCTGACCGTTTTGACATTGTTTGACACCTCAACTAAAGCCGTAGACAGAAGAGCTAAGTTTGAGGCGCCAGCAGACATTGTAACTACCGGAGTAAGGCTAGAAGTTAGAGTGTCAGCAGCATGAGGAGGTTGTTCAGTGTTCGAAGCTAGATTAGTAGTAGTAATTAGTGACGTAGATGCTTCTTCACTTTCGCGACCTTGTATTTGTGACTGCTGAGTTTGTTGTGGTTGTGTATTTGTGTTGTGAGTTATTTGTTTGTGTAATAACGAATTATGTTTTCTTTTACAGATGCGGCAACCCGCCAGCCTACATTGGTAAGACTGATGACCATTACGAAGACAATTGCTACATATTCTCCATTGGAATACCTTTGCGTTTCGTTCTTCAACAGACATTGATTTAAACTTGTTGCAATCGTATAATTTATGGTCTTGTTTACAGGCTAAGCAGATGCCACGAGGGGGTGAATCTAGATAAGAAGAAATAAACGATTTCAATTTTATAAAACTATTTCGTTTATCATTTTTATTACTTGCAGTTACCGATTTTCCGGCGTTGACTGTTTCTAAAACAGTTGCCCTTTTACGAAGAAAATCGAAAAAATCTGTTAATGTTGGTGTTTCTAAAGTGCTTCGAAACTCCTCTCACTTCCTAGATGTCACCGGATCCAACCTTACAGAGCCCAAATAAATAATTAGCGTGTCCCACTTGTGGGTAGGTTCGCCCAATGTATTGAGCGCACTTAAATTTTTAGAAATTGTATCTATTAAGTTACGTAAGCCCCGGTCGGATTCCCTGGTAAGCGTTTCAATCGAAAATAGACATTTAATGTGTTCGTTGATTAGTAGACGCTTATTGTTATATCTCTCGCAAAGCAACGACCAAGCGATTTCATAATTATTCGCGGATACCGTGACACTATTTATTACTGCCTTAGCGGAACCCTCCAAATATGTTCTCAAATAATGAAATTTACTGACGTCATCAATACTCTCGTTATTATGAATAAGAGATAAATCGAGGGTTGCCTGGTGAAACCCGATAAGTGACCAAAAGTGAGATTTTAAGCAAAAAGTAGATTTATACTAATTCAATGTCGCTCTATCTAATGACATTTACAGATAAGCAGATTTGACACGTATCACGGAAATATGCCGAGTAATAACCCAATAAGTGCTCAACTTCAACGTTTATTTTAGTACGAAATACTAATAAGTATTTTTATGGCTTCAGTTTTTAGTATTACTTAGTGGTAGAACCACATAATATATATTTATAGGTATTTAGTGCAAAGATATTTGTACAAAATTATAACTAAACACATAATGTAGAACCAGTCACTAATGTTTACCGGGTTTTACTTCATTACGATTTAGTCTTAAAAGATGTTTTAATGAAAACCAGAATACGTTAAAGACATTTGTCGGGTTTTACTTTTACGATATTACATGTCATACGTACGAGGTACTAAAAAGGAAAATCCAATAAAAATACCTAAAATATTTATCTGAAATATATCTTTAAGAAATACTATGTAAAGTCTAGTTATCGGGTACTAGCACGAGTCTTTACCAAAATTCATTCAAACGTTATCCGGGGAAGAATTGGGTTGGAGTCGTCAACCATACTTATTGGTAAGTATGGTTGACGACTCCAAGGTCACGCGCACTCTCGATCAGTTAGCTACACGGTAAAGGTTTGAAATCCGTTTGATCCGGATATCCTTTAATTTTGATATCCGGATACGGCTTACTTGAATATAAGGGTAATTTGGATATTTCGGATACAGAAAATAATTGAGATTTACTTCAAAATCAATTTGCGTCCAGAGAAATGAAAGAAAGCTTTAGTTGCTTAATTTAGGACTAGGTCAATTGTTGTCTTTGCATATTTAATTCATACAGTACTAGGATTTTCAAGCCAGTATCCCGGACTTCGGTACATTTTTTTTAAATCTTCTTTTTCTTTATAATTATTATTACATAGAATAAAGTAAAGACGCTATCCGTTCCTGTCTGTCCGCATATCTTCAGCCAACTGTGGCCAACCCGGAAAGCCCTTATTAACCTACACCGTACTCAGGTTGGCAGATGCAAGGAAAATTTCTCAAAGTGGGGGTTTTTTTACAGGTCTCAACATCCAGTGAAACTGTGGAACTGCTCCCTAATCAATGTCGCATTTGCTGTCCTACCCCTTATGCCCGTCCACATGTTCTGAGCGAGACATCCGTGAAGCGACAGACAGGGTGATAAGCACCGCTACCTTCTGGTCCTATAATACTTGCTTACTTAGAATAAGTAGGACAGTCGGAAGGCATTTGGTGTTCAAATATAGATCAGTCAACTAGTATAACGAGCTTTTGTAGGAGATTGAAAGGTTCTACGGACTGTTGTACACGACAACAATATCACCTGTTAGCAATCTAGCGCAAGAACCGAGAGCTAGATTGACCCGACACTACACCGAAGAGATCCCGGACATCAACCTGTACGAGATTAGTATGGCTCTAAAACAGCTTAAGAACAACAAGGCACCGGATGAAGATGGAATAACGGCGGAGCTTTTGAAAGCAGGTGGAAAACCAGTACTTAAGGCTCTTCAAAAGCTGTTTAATTCCGTCATTCTCGAGGGCGCTTCTGAGTCATGTCTATAAGCTGATTTCAAGAGTCATTACGAATCGTATCGCACGCAGGTTTGATGACTTCCAGCCTACCGAACAAGCCAGTTTCCGAAAAGGCTTTAGTACCATAGACCACATCTACACGCTGCAGCAGGTTATACAGAAGACGGGAGAGTATTACCAGCCATTATGTTTGGCGTTTGTGGATTATAAGAAAGCCTTCGATTCGATCGAGACTTCGGCTGTGGCCAGGTTGACTACCGGTACATCGAAGTGTTGAAGTGTTTGTACAAAAACGCCACCACGTCAGTCTGTCTCCAGGACCAGAACGCGAAACCTATCCGATTGCAGCGAGGAGTTAGACAAGGAGATGTTATATCTCCGAAACTGTTCACTGCTGCATTGGACAATGTCTTCAAGGACTCGGCATCAATATTAAAGGCGAGTACCTCACTCACTTTTGATTTGCTGATGATATAGTCATCATGGCTGAGACCTTAGAAGACAACAAGTGGGGCTTAAAATCAACATGTTAAAGACAAAAATCATGTCAAATCTCCTTGTTGTACCTACTCCCCTGAAAGCTGAAAGCTCCTACACTCGAAGTTGTTGACGATTATGTATACCTGGGACAAACAATCCAATTAGGTAAGTCCTACTTCGAGAAAGAGGTCAATAGTCGAATCCAACTCGGCTGGGCAGCGTTCGGTAAGCTTCGCAACATCTTTTCGTCCCAAATGTCTCAAGACAAAAGTCTTCAACCAGTGTGTGTTGCCAGTGATGACATACGGCACTGAAACCTGGTCCCCCAAAGTCACCCAAAGGGCGATGGAAAGAGCTATGCTCGGAGTTTCTGTGCGAGATCGGATCAGAAATGAGGATATCCGCGGAAAAACCAAAGTCACCGACATAGCTCTACGAATCGCAAACCTTAAGTGGCAGTGGGCACTTTGCTCGTAAAACCTATGGCCGTTGGGGCGTAAAGGTTCTTGAGTGGAGACCACGTACCGGAAGACAAAGTGTTGGTAGGCCTTCCACAAGTTGGACCGACGATCTGGTGAAGATCGCTGGAAACCGATGGATGCGAGCAGCACAATACCGACCATCGTGGAGATTCTTGGGAAAGGCTTATGCCCAGCAGTAGGCGTCTTCCGGCTGATATGATGATGCTGATGATGATGAACTAGTACAAACGGCGAGCAGCACTGTCCTGCTCAATGCGCTGCCCTAGCGTTCACATGAGTGCAGCCTCACGCAGTCGACTGAAAAGGTGGTTGGGGAAGCCCCGAAAAATAGACCGCTTGGGTATTAACTATCCTGCCTTGATTACTGTCTTGACAAACAGCCACACGATTCAGACGAAGACTTACTAATTTTCAATGTTATTTATAACTAATAAAAATAAAATAAAAACCTTTAAGTAACATAAATGATTTTTTTTGGTTTGGCATAAACCCAATAAGTCGACACTCCTTGATAAAAAATATTTTCTCTCAAGAAAATTAAATGCAGTAGATACTTAAGAAACAAAAAAAACGTAAAGTGGATTAAATTATCTCACGCAATAAATTTATATCACTACTAATTTATTCATCCATTTTGGTGTTTCGTGGCCAAAAACCTTTAACATCGTTTTTCTCGAAACTAGGTTTGTCATACTTATCGGGTTTCACCAGGCAACCCTCGAAATACATATCTCGAAATTCAAGCCATTTATTAGCATCGCCGTCAAAAGGAGAAAGTTTCAGTGGCGGCAGTTTAATGTGATTAGAAAATGATGATGAACTGCCGTGGCATGACGCTTCGTCCTTTTGTTTCATTTTATTCTCGTTGAACGTATCCAATTATTCCTGAGCCTTGCCAATGAAATGATAAAACTTGTTTTCGGTTTCTTCCCGTTCTTGGATTTGTTGGGCTAGGTCAGGATCTAATTGCTCGATATTAGACTGAATCTCATCAAAGTTATACGATAATTCTTGTAATTTGCTTAATCTTAAATTTAATTCGTTATTTATAGATTGGTTACGTTCATCGATGTTTTTAATTTGTAATAACGGAGTTAAATATTTCTCAAATAACGTAAGACGACTCCTTATGCTACCTCTTTGCTTAATTAAGTCCTTTAAATCGGGCATAATGCGAGCGCAAACAATAAAATAGGTTAATACGCAAAAGTAGGTCAAATGTAATAAACAATGAATCCAACCTGTTCTCGATGCACAAACCAGCTGATCGTGCGCTTGTAGGAAACACGACGTTTGTGTCGACGCCCAAAACTGTGGTTTTCGCCGGTTTATTCACGGAGTAAACCCCTGGAATAGTCGGCCACTAGGCTTAACTATATGTTTGCACTAACAGATATACTGGGAACGATGCCGATTGTGTTTAATCACGAAGTTAAAAGGAACTGAATTTATTTGTGTCAAAAAGCTAATATAACGAGATTATTTTACGATTTTCGTATGATTTATTTTTATAATATGACTTTATTTTGATGGTATGAAGGTAACAGAAGTTAGTTTTTAATATATTGTAATGAATTATGGAAATTTAAAGAAGTTTATACGAAGATAATTCACGTAGTTCGTTCATTTCAGTTATTGAGAAGAGCACACAAAATACATTAGGGTTTAGTATGGCCAGAAAGCATCCTGAGCCATATAACGTGAGCGTTTTAATGGCATTTAATACTAATTATATATACCTACTAAAAAAAATTGCTAAGTATTCAATGAGTTCAAATGTTAAATAAGAGGAAATAAATGTTTTTAAATTGAAAACAATTGAACCAAATCGAGCTTAAAAAGCTAGCTTACCTATTTATTTTATTTAAGAAATATCAAGATCTCAGAAAAATGTGCACTTTGTGAATAATTCCTGAATGTTATCAAAACGTTAAAAACAATATTGCGCTCTGACAAAGTACAACAAACCTTGCAAGGTACAGACTACAGAAGAGCACCAAAAAAGATTACTTCATATCTTTTCTTATAATAACATGATTTAGCGTGTATAAATTCTACCCACATGTCATAAATACTAATAGTGTTCATTTTTTATCCCACTATCCTTTTTCTGTTCTTTAAAAACCTAGTAAAAATAAATTTAAATCCCTTAAAATTAGTACCATTTTACACAGTCTTACCGTAAGACAATTTGACTGACTGATAACAACTAACTAAGAGACAATTAGCAAATATGACACATGACGGATGGTGGTTTAGCAATATAGAATTTCGTATCCATTAAATGCTTTGGAGATAAGCTATTTTGCCCGGCTCCATATTTTGAAGGTAACGTGGCAAATTCGCTTAAGTGACACTTATCTCCCAAACTAACAGGATCATTCAATTACTGGTTACGTTTAAAAATAGCAAATAAATCAAGTTAAAATTGTAATGACAACACAAAGAAAAACGGTAACGGTGACGGTAGCTGTAAAAGGTACCCAGTTGAATATGATAACTTGTTAAAAAGTTTCATATAGATGACACCGAGGGTAGTTGTACCCTTAAAATCAATAATGTAATGACCGTAAGACGAAGCACATTGAAAAATTCGCAGGGTAGGGCAGCGGCAGTGTGGCGAAATTGGAAAACGCAAGGCACGGAATGCTGATGTTGCAGGTTCAAGTCCTGCCATTGCCCTAATTTTTCTTTGTGTTGTCATTACAATTTTAATTTAATAATTTGAATGTTAAAAACATTTAAAATAAAAATCGAAAGAAATTTCGTTTACAAAAAAATTAAAATAAATCAAGCTTTCAACAGGTCTTGGTTGATTCAAAATCTATCAATGGAGAGCGATGTTACGATTTTTTTTCTAAAAATAAAAACTTAAAAATGCTCTCCTGTAAAGTAGCCCATGGAGATAAGCGACTTCGCCTTGGAAGCGACGATATATAAAATTCAAAGTCCTGACTGACTGACTGATATATCAGCGCACAGCCCAAACCGCTGGACCTAGAGATTTGAAATTTTGTACATAGATACCTTATATAGTGTAGGCATCCACTAAGAAAGGATTTTTGGAAATTCAACCCCTAAGGGGGTAAATTAGGGGATGAAAGTTTGTATGAACGTCCGTCAGTTTTGAAGTTAGGACCTTGAAATTTTGTTGTTAGGCTTATGTAAAAAAAGTAATTTATACGGGTCTCAGTGTTTTTGATAATTCCACCCCTGACCCTTCAGGAAAACGGGGATAAAGTTGTGTATGGAAATGCCTTCATTTTTACAGCAAAAATCACTACATTTATTATTTAGGCTTAAACCGCAACGTATATATTGAGTGCTATTGGAATTACAACCCTTAAGGGGATAAAATTTTATATTTGAGTTGTTCGTTCACAATTTTTTTTTTATTTAAGTAAAAATAGCGCACATGTATAATGTGTTATTACTAAGCCTCTATTGCCACCCGTCTATCCGTCTGTCTGTCTGTCTGCGATGCACAAACATGTCCTGACTGATTGGCGATCATCGCCCAACCGATACTATTGAATCAAGAAAGCTGAAATTTTGAATATAGGTTTATTATATAACGTAGGCATCCTCTAAGACAGCAGTATTGGTGTTTTTAAAGTGGGAGAAGTGGGGGTGAAAGTTTTAAGGAAGTATTGGATTTTTTTAAATAGGAACTTGAAAATTTGAAATACAGCTACTTATCTATACATCTATACATATAATAAAATCGTTAAGACAAAAAAGTCTGTACATTGAAGTTTTAAAAAAAAGAACCACCCAAAGCGACTTAAAATGACTAACTGAACACGATAAGACCATTTAAAAAAAAAATTTTTTGTTTGTTTGTTTGTTTGTACGCCAATCACGTAAAAACCGCCGAACGGATTTAGATGGAGTTTTAACAGATCTGTTTAAATAAATCCAGAATAGGTTTTGGGCTATAAAAAATTTGAAAAATAGGGGAAGAAGGGGGAAAAATGGGGGGGTGAAGTTTGTATGAAAAAAAATTTCAAGATTGTTCTAGAATCATGAAACTCAGAATTCATACTTATTATTTAAAATAACGAAATACATGTTTTAGCATTTTTTCCAAATCGCTTTCAGAAAAGCAAAAAAGTGGAATTAGGGTTTAAAAATACTTAGCTTCATACAACTATATTTTAGAATCAACTGAAGCGTGACTTTTGAAACTTGCTACACATAATCAACATCTAATAAAGATGAATATAAATTCTCAGTTTTTCAGAAATATGCTTTAAATGGCGATTTTGAACAAAAAAGTGCAACAGAAAAAACAGTTTTTCTCAGTACATGAACTTGCAGTACTATATCGCGATAATGGTATGTCCTAATCATCCTGGATTAACACAGGATCATTTATATTCCGTAATTTAACTTTGCTCTAATAATTAAATAATTATTTATTTAATAGTGTTCATTAATTATTTGACGGATTTGGATGAGAAACGGAGAGAGCCTCTACCCTGGATTAATACATAGCATACTTTTTTCCGTAAAAATGCATAGTTCTTGCAGGATAACGATTAATGAGTTGTGCGCGGTTCTTCTTCACCTTAAAACGGCTGGGCGGATTTAGACGAAATTTGGAATGGGGACAGCTGAAACCTTGGACCAACATCGGATTTTTCTGCAAAGATGCAAAATTCCTACAGGACAACACTAACCGACTTCTACGCGAATAATCTTGAAGTATTTTGGCAAAAAGATAGGTCGTATTTTGCTCCTTTAGGCTTCTTGGGCTCACTTGAGCAGGAACAAATATAGGGGACGCTTGCTAACATTATAATACTGGTCGCCCTCGGGTCTCGCAAGTTACTTAAGAGTATTTATATCAGCGGGACGCATCATCGCACGCGCTTACATGGAGCCCGCACTTCACTTCCCGCTGGAAGGGGGTATAGGAGTTGTGTGCTAACGTCATACCGCCGCTCGCGATCCGGGCTCGCAAGAAATTAAGGATTATTTGCATCAATCATTTTTTTATATCATATAGAAAGGAAAAGAAGCAAGTGGATCACCTGTTGGTATGTGATCACCACCGCTTTTAGACATTCGCAACACCAAGGATATTGCAGATGCGTTGCCAACCCAGAGGGCTAAGATGAAATACCTCTTTATTTTTATTTCAGACTAGCGGACGGTCGCGACTTTGTTCGCGTGGTCATAGTAGCCTATGTCTGTCACGGATAGTGTAGCTTTCTATGTGTGAAAGAATTTTTGAAATCGGCTCAGTAGTTCCAGAGATGACCCCCTACATACAAACAAACAAAGTTTACCTCTTCATTACATTAGCGTATAGTAGATAGTGTACATGTAGATTACTGTAGATTATTAACCCATATTGGATTAGTAACAAAAGGAGGCTTCATCAAGGAATGCTATGTGGACGAAGTCGCGGGCAACAGCTAGTCATAAATAAATAATGACATGTCACAGAGTTTTTGGATTTTCATTTTTGTAGGGAAGAAATGAGAAGTAATTGTATGGAGGTATCGGGTTTTTAATAGGAACTTGAAATTTTGAATTTTTAATACTTATCATAAATAGATAATTATGTGTTTCAGGGTTTTACAGCTTTCGAATTTTAGAAGTGGGAGACAGGGGTGAAACTTTGTATGGAGGTTTTGGTTTATTTTAAAATAGGAACTTCAACATTTTGTTTTGTTTTAGGTATTTGGATTTTTACATTGGAAGGGCGTGAAATGGGCGGTGAAAATATGAAAGGGAGTGAGAGCACTTATAAGTTTTTTGATTTAATAAAAATAATTGTCATTTGTTTTCTGTAGGTCACGCGTTTGAAGCCGCGGGCAGAAGCTAGTTTCTTATATAAGTTGCGCTTTGCTTCGATAGTGGTACTTACAGATTCATGTAAGGTTATGTATGTTATGATAGTACTGAATAATGTTTGGCACCGTTCGTAAAACTCTTGAGGGGTGCTAGAGCCTTGCGATTCCATAGAGAGGTCGTTATAGAGGGCTGTACAATTTCTTTGATCAAAGAAATTGTTTACTAAAGCCGTCCTGAATACCAGCCCAGTTTTCAGGAATGCCATTTGAATTAATTGTGCGGGCGGCAGAACCCGTAACCTTATTTAGTATGCCATTTAGTAGAGCAAGATTCTGTAGCTCCAAGCCTGCTTCCTGTGAAACGAAAGCGGCCACTAATTGGTCACACAAGCGAATGAATCTAGTTAAGACGTTTGGGTTGCCGCCAAAAATTGGCACCATCTGCAAAGCTTTGTGAACTGCATCAAGATCAGTAGGCATGATTGCTTCCAATTTTCTTCTAAAATCTATATCTCTATTTCTAGCTAGCCTCTTTGGAGATTCTGACTCCAGTATGTGTAAATGTCTAGGATGAAAAATCTTGATTTAACTACTACTATCTTTTGAGGAGAAAATAGCAACACTATAGATAACTCTTAGTATAGAACTCACAGTTTCATTCTCGGTCTCTGTATGTATCGATGTCTGGATACCCCTCCTGCAGCGGCCCCGTGGGTTCTGGATTCTCGATGCGCTTGAAAGCCACTTCGGCGACAAAAGTTCTTAATTTTAGAGTCCCAAGTACTGCACGATTTGTGTGAATAAATGTCTTTCGTACTGATCGATAATTCACTTCGACTGCGCCACTTACGTTGTGCGGCAGCAGGGGAGACCGACGAGAAGTAATTTTAGAGTCCTTTTTAAAAAACACATTTAATTCTACAAAATAAAATTTAAATTACAAAAATTAATTAATTAAGTAAGTCTGAATACGACCAATGTTAGAATCGAATTAAAGTGAAAAACAAGGCTTCCGCCGTTCGGAGCGTCGACCACCCGCGAAGCGATGAAGCGGCCGCAGGTGCACCGGGTGAATCATGTGAATTACGTCTTCCGCGTACTGGGTACACGATATTTTAGCAATACTAGTACTCGGCCCCGGCTTTGTGTGTTGTACTGGTATTCAGCTATAACACATAACTTCAATTTATTGACATTTGACCTCAAAATTTTTTTTTTATATGTAGTGTGTTTTTATATCAAGTCCACAGTGATCACAAAACGAATTGCAATACCAAAATATTTGATAGATCAGCCATTAATAAACATCAGTCTTCACAAGGAGATTCTAGCTCAAGTGTGGGACACTGGTTCTCAAGCAGCGCAACCCTAATGGTAATGCATACGTTTATCCAACCCGATCCTGCATTGCTTTTATGGATTATAGATTGGATCCCCCAATACATCCCTTTCTCAAACTAGCTTAACGTTTCTAGCTCGAAAGATACCATATATCAATTCGATATTGATTTCCAAAATCATAATCACTACTTCCTTGGAGAATGTGCGCAATTAAAAATCTTGAAGAAAAGAGCTGCTGCATTGGGCAAAACAGAGAATTATTAATAAATTCGAAATGTGTCACACACCCCTAATAGTGAGTGTTCTGTTACCGTACGAACAACTCCCTCTTATAGTTTTTCACCTGCAGTGTATTAAGTCATGGGTCTATGATCATGTGGAGTAGGAATTCTCTGTGGGCAGCCTAAAACGCTGATAATGTCAAAGTTGACCTGATCCTAACACCAATTCCCACAAAGAGTTCAGACACAGTATAGATATAACCAGTAAGGAATCTACGTACAAACGCTCGGAACCGACGCACGCACACAGACGCACGCTCAACACGGCCGCTAAGGCTGCTAAGGCGGCCGTCAGTCACGGCTGCCGCGTCGAAACGGGTAGACGCGATATGTGTTTGTTTATCGCGTCGCGTGCGCCTGCGCCCCAGATAGTCCGCGAGCTTATTAAACATGCCAGGAAGGTATATTTCAAAGCCAGAGCTTTCATTTTTTAGACTCCCTGGTGATGTTAAACGGTAACAATGATTTATAATTATTAAATAATAGGTAGTTTTTTTCTTAACACGTTTTTATTAGATCGAGATGTAATATTTATAAAATTGCCCACTTCTAGTTCTTGTAATATCACGAAACTTGTCATGTTTATGTATGATGTTTACATGACGATACAATAATATGGTAGCATCGACCTGTTCTGGTAATGGAACTCAAAGGTTGGAGACGGGTCTATGGAAAGTTTACTAGAAAATTTATGCTAATTAGATTTAGCGTAACGAGACCTTATTTAACCTGACGATGAGTACCTGGTGATGGAACTGGAAGGTGGCTGACGGAACCCTGGGATGCCTACTAGGAAACCCATCGAGTTTGGTTTCATTTGGTTTGAATTTCCGAGTCCTATTGGTCCGTTATAGGTACAGTTGGTAAAGCATGTTTTTTAGGTGTTTTCTTACTATTTATTGTTAATAAAATCTTTGGCTCTTTTGGTGAGGTACCTAATCGCCGTAATTTTTTTTGCGAGCGTTTTAATGGTGAAAAATTATATAAAAATTATACGGAACTTTCATCGTTATTAAGCTTGTATCAGTAATGTACCTACTATTATTGAGTAGGATGTATTGTTTTATTATCAAATGATGCACCGATTGCTTTCAAAATCGATATCAGGGGATCTATGTAGTCTTCGATAACGAATCCGTTAAGAAAATAAGAGAAAGCAGCCGCCATTTTGAACTTTTTAGCTATTAGACCGATTGCTTTCAAAATCGATATCTAAGGAACTTTGTGGTTTCCGACAAAAAATCCGTTTACAGAATGAGAAAATATGGCCGCCATCTTGAAATTTTTAGTTATTCGATCGATTGCTTTCAAAATCGATATCAAAGGAACCTTGTGGCCTCCGACAACAAATCCGTTAACAGAATGAGAAAATATAGCCGCCATCTTGAAATTTTTAGTTACTCGACCGATTGCTTTGAAAATCGATATCTAAGGAACTTTGTCGTCTCTGACAACAAATCCGTTAAGAAAATAAATAAAAATTCCCGCCATCTTGAAATTTTTAGTTACTCGACCGATTGCTTTGAAAATCGATATCTAAGGAACTTTGTCGTCTCTGACAACAAATCCGTTAAGAAAATAAAAAAAGTACCCGCCATCTTGAAATTTTTAGTTATTCGACCGATTGCTTTCAAAATCGATATCTAAGGAACTTTGTAGTCTCCGACAACAAATCCGTTGACAGAATGAGAAAATATAGCCACCATCTTAAAATCTTCTAATTTTGTTTTTTTTTTATAATTTTGATTTTTTTTTATTTACTTAATTCTATTTGTAATCTAGTTAATCATTAATAACCGTAATCATCATAAACGTTTTAATTTAAAAAACTTTTCAATTTTACAAAAATTAAGAGCGACACTCCTAATGTACCTACTTATGAAGAGTATCTAGTTTTCGCATAAAAGGCCTTACTAGTTGAGATACAGTGCTAAACAAAAAATAACAATTTTACAAAAAATAAGGGGACAACCCTAACGCTCTATTGGAGCGTAGGCATCTAACTCCACAAACAGGCCTAGTTTCGGTACTGATATATTTATATACTGTGGTTCAGATGTGGTGCCTCGGAGTCAAATGCCAATAAACCGTTTTCATTTTTTCAGAGCTATTAAAATGTGAGTGCCCTCGTAAAAATGTGACTAGTGTCACTTATAGTTGATTCCCAATACCACTTATTTCTAACCTAATTCAATAATCACACGACTGCATTCAAATATCATTCTGCACGCCACAAAAACAAGTCAACAGCTCGACAAGAAATGAAAACTTTTTTTTTCCTACTGTTATTATTTATTATTACCTCAAATACGACTCAAATCATATATTTATAATTTTAATGTACTCCGACTTAACTACTATTCCAACATTTCCTACTCCTTAAACAACTATGCCAACACCTCACTATTTCAACTGAGAACTTAGATATATAATACAGGAACCGGTCACATTGACGCAACCCCCCTTTTATAGAACCCAGTTGCATTATATGCACCATCACACTATATACAATCTCGCCTACGTACTGATTTAAAATATTTTACTTTATTTTAACATTATGATCACATGACAAAGCTAAAAGAGCACTCGCATAATGGAAGTTTTTATTTTTAATTTTACTTTATTCTATTCTTGATTTCGCATAGAAATGGTTTTATGTTATAACGTCAATGTGATGACACAATCCTTTAGTACCTTTTGTATGGAAATCACCAGAATTTATATTTATGGAGACGATCAATTACTTACTCACAAAGTCGTTGGCTTTGGCTATCGTATTTTAATGCAATAACTCCAGTGGTTTATAACAAGTAAGTACCTCTTATTTATAAATATTGATTGTATGTCTATTTCGAGTATGCTTAAATCTATTCAAAGTTTACATTGCCAATCGTACAAATTGGCTAGTTCCTAACCTATCTTTCTCCGAAGGGTGTCTGGAAGAAAATGGCACCTAGAGATAAGACCACCTATTGACCACTTTTTAAACTGTTATGTGACAGGCTACTGTCCCTTTCTTCAAGCTTTGTTCACATGTGTGAATCAACACGAAGTACCTGTTGTTATTATACTTGCTTCGTAGTTTACGAATGAAGTCATCACTGATTCACCCTGCTTCTTAAATAACTTAATTAATTACGTTGTCGTTACGATGTCGCATAATGAGTTTGCATACAACATACATAACGCAGCAAGAATTTAACATTGGGATCGAACCAATTTACACAATCCAGTTATTAGTGACTATCTAAAACCTAGAAAACAGAACCTAAAATTGTTAAGGTCTATCATTACTTATGATAACATTGGAATCGAACCAATTTGCATACACCAGTTACTAAAACTATGTAACGCATCAGAACTTATAATTGGTAAAATTTACCTTTACTTATAACTATAGTTGCAAAACTTCTGAAATATTCGGAATTATTCCGGAAAACTTCCGGGAATATTTTGATTACTCGGAAACTTTCCCAGTAATAAAACCGGTCACGTGCGAGTTGGACTCTTTTATTATATTTAACAGAAAACATTCCTTAATCCTAAGGGTGCATACATTTAGTCATTCTACTTCAGAACGAGTAATAAAAAAAGTGACCGGAAATTCGATTTTAATGATGTCAACACTAGAAAGAGACAGAGGCGTTTAATTCGAGTCTTTCGCTTGGACCGTTTGTGCTGTTCACAGCACGCAGTCCATCAGTTCGTGGTTCGGCAGCAAAACACATAGATACGGTTGATTAGTGTTGTAACTGTTGCATCATTGCCCTGAAAAATTGTTAATCGCGGTCATTTTGGAGTTAAAGTGATATATTTGATATTTTAAAATGTCCGTATGAATTTATACACATAATATCCAATCAGGCAATGGCGGTTTGGGGGGGCAACGATTTCAAAAAAAAAAAAAAAAAAGGTCAACACCCCATTTAAAGCGATTGGACGGGGTCTCATCACGCTCCGCCCACTCTTTCTGGTATATATGTACTTCCATTGCAACATAATAGCAACACCTAATCACATACTCATAAAAGGAGAGAGACCCTTTCCTTTGTTATGGACCCACCCTTTGTTGGGTTCAGCTTTTTACCTGCGCCCACTTGGGAGTTCGGTGCCGACCTTTTTTTTTCCTGGCTACCTGATCGCCCGCCACGCTCCGTACAAATAATACCATGTGTTTTCGTAAGTCCACTTTCTATTCATTATTCTATCAGCACATAAATATCCTATCGCATTATTCGCAGTACACTTTTATTCGTAACTCATAACTTTTAGGACTATCATAAATCTAACCTAACCTAACCTACATTTTGGAGAAATTCAAACCTAACCTCCTAACCTAACCTACGTTTTGGAGACATTCGTAAGCCCTAACTTTGAGGACTATCTTAAATCTAACCTAACCTACCGTTTTGGAGAATATTGTCACGCTATATGGTACTTGGTTTGTACTTTTGATTCGCAACTCGATGTTTCGTAGACATACCTTTTGACAAATTCTTATTTTGCAAACTACTTATTTTATTCTGAAGCCATAACTTTCAGGACTATCATAAATCTAACCTAACCTAACCTACGTTTTGGAGAATATTGTTACGCTAAATAGTAAATGGTTTCAGTTAAAAACAAGAATTTTGTTGCTTTATTGCTTTTCACTTCTAATCTTATTAAGTACTCCTTAGAAATACTAGTTTTAACGTGTTTGTTACGCAATTCGATTATTTAAATACTAGTCAAAACTTGTAGGATTGCATTATGTATAAAGGATATTAAGAACGCAGCCTTGTGTTTCGCTTACACAGTAGGTACTATCCTACATTTTGTGGACATATTATATAGCTAAAGTTTATATTTTGAATATACATATAGATAGAGAGTTTACATAATACAGTAAACGGTTTCAGTAGCTTTATTGTTTTCTTTGTATCAAACGCACCACGATCTTTTATTATTCAATTACTTAACATCAATACACTATGCAAAGAGAGCTTTTTGAAAAAACGGCTAGTTTGAACGTGTTCACTAGGCGAACCTTTTATTTACCTGGCCGTCGTCAATAAGAGGAGCGTTATGTTTTTTTGAGTGTATGTCTTTGAAGATACTGGTTTAAACCAGTTAAATTGCACTACGCATAAAGGACCTTAAGAACGCGGACGGCATAGTATAATTGCTTTATTGTTGTCTTTGTATCAAAAGAACCGCCGCTGTCTTTTGTGCTTCAATAACCGCGTCTAGAGAATACGAGTTTATACTTGTTCACTAAACGAAGCCCTTTTAAAAAAAAATACGTCTCCAAACTTGTGGGGATTGCGCTGGGTATAAAAGCGTGCCGTCACAACTCGTCTTCATTGCGTCCCAAACAATTCATCGAACAAGATCTTCGTGTAAGAGAGTCGTGAGTCGTGAAGTGTAAAAAAGTTTAGTGCATTGTTCCTGAAAGCAGTGTTTCGTTGCTGAAATGGATGTAAGTATGTAGTCATAATTTTATGTGTGCCCATTTATTTCAGATTTTGATTGACTGTAACATAACCTTCATTTATTTTTGTGTTTATCATGTAAATCTACTTTGAAGGACCGTTTGAATAATGTTTTAATATTGTTACAGGAAAACACATTTAAAAATTATTATTATCCCGACGACGAAGCAAGTGATGAAGAAGGAACGTTGGCCTATAAAGTCAAAAAAGCTATTGCTAACACTAACAAGAGGCCTAATAACAGCATAGATGGCTTCTTTGAAAAACGGAAGAAAAGGAAAGTTGCAGTAAAGTCGTCGAGCGTCAGCCAAGCCACTGCGGAAGGCGTGGCTTTTATAAAGTCCAATAAAGACGATGCATCATACGCCTCACATCTCATAAAAATTGAGGTGTATGATGCGCGGAAAATAAAAAATATTCCGCCAACGGAGCATTGGAAGCATGCGGAAGTACGTGTTAAATACTACGCTCACTCCGAAGAGGACGCTCACGTCGAATCTACGAGGGATGTGATTTACCAAATCACCAAACAGTTAGCGGACAAAAGTGATTGTGTAAATTACGTTATAGACAATACAAAATAAGTGTAAAAGTAGTTTTAAGATCTTAATTTGTTCCTTTTATCTTTTTTTACTCCATTGTGTGCGTTTTGTTTGTTTACTTTGTTTTATAACTCGTACTGAACATTTTTCTTTGTATAGCGAACACCTTTTGTATTCTAAGCTTCCTTTGTAGTTATTTTTTTCCGACAAAGAGTCATTGTCTTTCATATTAGATAAGTAACACAAGTTCCAAGCGCCGATGTTCATAGTATAAATAGACCATAGCCCGCTTTAGAAAAACACATTCTAACGAAGACATAATAATGGACGGACTGAGCTGCAACTTCTTCGACCAACAACTTGACCAGCTTACTGAAGACCAAAGGCTATACGAACTCTGCGAAAAAGTGGAACAAGAATATTTTAAAACGTAGGTTACTTACTTTTGTTATAATTTTCTTTTGTTATAATTGTGCTATTGTCATAGATATCCATCCTACTGAATCATGCTTCAACTCATTTGATGCTAATAGCTTACCTTTATTACCTTTGTTATATTGTGTCATTGTAATGGGTACCCATCTTAACGAAACATGTTTCAACTCGTTTTTTGCTAGTTGTAGCTGGTAGGGGTGGATTTTAAGGTATTTAAACCGAATGCCAGTTGCTTCAAATCATTTGTTACTGTTCTCTCGACGTAGGAGTAGTACTTTTTAAGATGTATTTCAATTTGGATCTATCTCAAAGTGAAATTACAAGCCTAGACAAATCTTTGATCTTGTCCAAATTCCATCATCAAATAAGGATGTGGTACTTAAGGAAGGTTTTACCAGTTTCGTGGTTAGAGGATACGGAGATTATGCCATATTTCACGCCATGCAGTGGACACATCATACACACTCATAAATCAGACACATCCGATGAAATTGATGGTGTACTGCCAATGCAAGCGTATTGCTTAAATTGTAGACGAGAAATGAGTTAGTATTAAACTTTTAGGTGTTTTCGTTTATTTTATAATTGTCAATAATTTGTTATATTAATAATTGTTTTATTTTTGCAGATCTTTACAAGTTGGCCGAGGAGGTGTAAATAAAAAAAGAACAGCAATGTCAACTGTGACTGCCGAACCACCAACAAAGAAAAAAAAACCTCTGAACAATTCAACTAGCTACGCTGCTGTGGCAACATCAACAGTATCAGTTGGACACCAAAACGTGAGTACAGAAAGTAATCACAAAATTGAATGTCCTGTGTGTCACGTGTCAGTATCTAGAAAATATTATTCCAACCACTTGAAAAGTAATACTCATAAAAACAACGTGATAAGTTCTGACAAGGAATTTACAAACGTTCAGTTAATTGAAAGCGCGTTCGGGAATAGAATAGTTACTTACAGAATTTTACCTGATTCCGTTTCTACCAATGCATTTGAAACACCAGAATTATTTTTGCATAATATCAAGGGAAAAGTGTTTCAATTACTAGAACGATCCATAGCAGAACAAACTGTCGTAAAAGTAAATTTCATTCTTAATGCAGATTTTACACAACAAACTAAGCAACTTAATAATATTTTTGACTTTCAATCGTTAAATTACGTCGTTTGCAAGGGGGACGCCACAGATGGTATTTATGCATCACTTGTAACTGAAATTGTTAACAAAGTAACCAATTTTGAAAAAAAAGACAGCGGATGGAGTTTAGTTAAAATAAAATATTTAGACATGAATATCAATAAATTCAATCCTTTGCGTGGTTCATCTTACATAAACTTACCATTGGATATAAAAAACAAAAAAGCAGTTATCAACGTTAAAAACAAAGACCATGAATGCTTCCGTTGGGCTATACTGTCAGGTTTATATGAGCCAAATAACAACTCTAACAGGGTCTCGTCGTACAAATTGCACAGAAATAAATTGAAATTTGAAAATCTTTCCTTCCCAATAAAAATAAACGATATTCATAAATTCGAGAAAATGAATGATCTAAGCATTAATGTTTTTGGCTTGGAGTACGATTCGAAAAGCAAGCAAAATAAAGTTATTGGTCCGTTACACTTAACGAAAAGTAGGAAAACTATCCATTTAAACTTGTTGTATTTAAATCACGGTACTAAGGGCCATTATTGTTACATAAAAAGTCTATCGCGATTAGTATCAAAACAAATGACGACGTCAGAGCATGCAATCCACTTATGTGATGGTTGTTTAATTTATTTCACGTCACATGAAAATTTACAGAAACATCAAAAACATGACTGTTTTCATGTATGTACAAACTTACCCTCTGAAAACGATAGTAAAAGAAACTGGTTGAATGAATTAGTTCCCTCTAACCAAATATCATTCAATAACTACGATCGTAAATTGAGGGTACCATTTGTTATATATGCCGATTTCGAAGCATTTTTAAAACCCATTGAAACTTGTATCAACGATCCGAATAAATCCTCAACAACCAATGTTCAGGAACATGTAATGTACAGTTTTGGGTACTATATTAAATGTTCATATGATGACAGTTTATCTGTATATAGAACATACACAGGTCAAAATTGTGCCGAATCATTTATGAAATTATTAAAAAAAGATTTAGAGAACATTTGCAAAAAGAACACTTTTGTAAAATGTCCTTTACCCTTAACGGAACAAGATAAAGTAACCATAGCACAAAGTGATACCTGTTTCATTTGTGAAAAAAAATTAAATGAAGAATTCATTGTGTCTCATAACCAACATACCGGTGCTTTTGAAGGAGTCGCTCATCCATCCTGTTCTGAGAAATATCGAACCCCTAATTTCTTACCTGTGTTTTTACACAATTTGAGTAGCTATGATGCTCATTTTATTGTACACGGGCTTGGATTTGAAGAGGGGGACATAGAAGTTATCCCACAAAACAAAGAAAAATATATTTCTTTCTCCAAGCAATTTCACATCAATAACCATGTAATGAAATTAAGATTTCTTGATTCCTTCAAATTTATGAGTAGCAGTCTTGATAAGTTAGCCAAAAATTTACTGCCCGATCAGTTTCATGAACTTCGGTTAAATTTTCCATCTGAAGAAGACTTTAAACGCTTAATACGAAAAGGAATATATCCATATGAACATATGACATCTTTTGAATCATTAGAATTGGTTAGTCTTCCCAATCACGATGATTTTTACAGCTCATTAAATGATAACCACATTTCAGAAAATGATTATAAACATGCACGTGACGTATGGAATCACTTTAAATGTAAAAACATGGGGGATTATTCAAATCTTTACTTAAAAACTGATGTTTTGTTGTTAGCAGATGTGTTTGAAAATTTTAGAAATGTTTGTAAAGAAACATATGGATTGGATCCTGCACAATATTACACGGCACCTGGATTAAGTTGGGATGCTATGTTAATGTCTACTAAAATTAATCTAGAACTTCTAACGGACATTGACAAAATTTCTTTTATCGCAAATAACATAAGAGGTGGTATTTCTCAATGTAGTAACAGACATGGGAAAGCTAATAATATATTTATGTCTGAATATGATCCTACGTTACCATCTTCATTTTTGATGTATCTAGATGCAAATACGGTTGGGCAATGTCACAATGCCTTCCCATTGGCAAGTTTGAATGGGTGGATAATAATACTGATTTTAATGTTTCTGATGATGCTGAACACGGATACATTTTAGAAGTTGATTTGGAATACCCAAATAACTTACACGATTTTCATTCTGATTTACCATTCTGTCCAGAAAACGTTTGTTTAGGTGATACCAAAGAAAAAAAGCTGATTCCTAATTTAAATAACAAAGCGAACTATGTGATTCACTATCGAAATCTAAAACAATGTTTAAAATCTGGTTTACGTTTGCTAAAAATTCACAGAATTTTAAAGTTTGAACAAAAGGCATGGTTAAAGACTTACATCGATTTAAATACACACATGCGTTCGTTGGCCAGATCAGAATTTGAAAAAGACTTCTTCAAACTCATGAACAATTCTGTTTTCGGTAAAACTATGGAAAATATAAATAAAAGAGTGAATGTTAAATTGCTTAACCACTGGCAAAACCACGGAAAAACTCAAGGAGTTCAATCTTTAATAGCAAGACCTGAATTTCACAGCCTTTCTATATTTTCGGAGAATTTGGTTGCAGTACAGTTGAAAAAAACAAAAGTCTTGTACAACAAACCTATTTATTTAGGATTTTGTATATTAGATTTGTCAAAAACTTTAATGTATGAATTTCACTATGACTTCATGAAAACCAAATATCCAGATAAACTGAAATTGCTTTACACGGACACGGACAGTTTGGTATATCAAATATTTACGAATAACTTTTACGCTGATATACTAATAGATCTAGAATCTTACTTTGATACTTCTGATTATCCTCCTGACAATCAATACGGTTTGCCATTAGTAAATAAAAAGCAATTGGGTTTTTTTAAAGATGAAAATAATGGTAACATTTTTAAAGAGTTTATTGGCCTTCGATCAAAAATGTATGCAATGGATGTACAAAACGAATTTATAGCAAAAGCAAAAGGAGTTAATAAATGTATTACTAAAAAATTTAACATTGACAATTACAAAACATGTTTGTTCAAAAAAGATAATTTGTTGTGTGAAATGATGCGGTTCAGGTCTATAAAACATGTTATATTTACACAAAAAATAAACAAAATATCTTTATCACACAGTGATACAAATTGATATTTATTAGAAAATTCCACTGACACGCTTGCTTGGGGCCACTACAGAATAAAGGACATTCAGTGTTAATATTACTTTTCTGTACTTGCGACTGTTCCTAAATTTGTAACATTTTTTTGTAATTATTGAGTATGGACTGGTAATAAGATAATAGAAAGTTGTAATTTATGTATAATTATAAAATTTCAGAATGTTTTTAGACATTTTTTATAAATTTAAGTTTTTTATTTGTAGTATTATGCATGGACTAGTTATAAGATTACAGAAAGATGTAGTTAACTCTTTTTTTTAAATTAAATAAAGTGTTTAGATAAATTTCATGTGTTTTTATTTAAAAATTTATTCAGGTGTGACAAAACTATATAACCTTGTTTGGACTTTAAAAAAAATCATTAGTGTTTTGGTACTTTTAGATTCAACACGTATAACAGATCTATATAATGATTCACTTTTGTCACCCTTTTACGGCCATTGTTGCTGGTCCCAGTGGGTGTGGAAAATCAAAATTTGTCACAAACTTTTTAAATGATTGCAAAGTACTATGCGATGTAAATTTTTCGGAAGTTATTTGGTGTTATGATGAAATGCAACCTTTGTACAATCTGGAAAATGTTAATTATAGTCAAGGAATACCTGATATTAACATGTTTGATGGGAAGCAACCTAAACTTCTTATTATCGATGATTTGATGAGGGAGTCAGATGGACGGATCGTTGATATTTTCACGAAGGGTAGTCATCACAGAAACTTAAGCGTGTTTTATATTACACAAAATATATTTCACCAGGGACGAGGTCAACGTGACATCTCGCTAAACACAAGTTACATTGTATATTTTAAAAATCCTAGAGATAAAACTCAAATACGATACTTGTCGCGACAAGTTTATCCTGAAAATTCAAAATTCGTGGATGAAGCCTATAAAGATGCTACTAAGGATGCCCATGGATATCTCATGATTGATCTGAAACAAAATACAGATGACTTATGTCGTTTCAAAACTAAAATATTTCCGTTCGATAAATATTGCACAGTTTACATTCCTAAAAAAGAATTTAAATATAACAGGAATCAACAAGTTTTAGTCAGTTCTAAATGATGCACTCGAGTGTGAGCACATATAAACACTTACTTGAAGCGTTGCAAGTACTTAAACCAAAACATCGCACGGCTTTACTCAAAGCTTGTGATGATGATGAAATCAATATTATTTGCGAGTGTATTTATAACGTGCTAAAAGGAAAAATTCCATTAGAAAAAAAAGAAAAATCTAAATTAAATAAACACAAGAACATATTACGCAAGCTAGTTTCAAAGGGAAAACAAAAACTAAGAAAAACTATCATCATTCAAAAGGGTGGTGCATTTCTACCTGTTATTTTAGGTGCAGTTTTAAGTGCTTTAATAAACTCTTTATAACCAAAATGGAGAACACAAAAAAAATGCTTTTGGTAGAACAAGATTTTATTGAAAGACTTAAAAATAATGAGCTATCAGAGAACTCATCGTCTCGTCTGGATGGAGAGATGAAAAAAATATTGAAAAGTAAAATGGATGATCGTGAAAAATGGGCATTATATTCCCAAGCACTGCAGCGATTTTTACATTTTGCCGAAGCAGATCGAAAGCCTTTCAAAATACCAATAGTAATGGATGGAGTTGATCACTTTAACAACCTCAACAGTGACTTAGATTCAAAGTTAAAAAAGCAGGAAAATGCAAATAATGACTCAGTCGCAAGCCCAACTTTGCTGGAAGATGATGTTCCTGCTACACCACCACTTGATAAAACGAATCAATACTATCCTGTGGAATTAACTCCATCTCATATCGTACAAGGAATACCGAAATCTTATCGATCGAAAACCCAAACTTTAATGGACATTATTATCCTTAATAAAAAAAAATTTGGTGGAAGACAGGAGGGGAAGTTGTGTTAAACAATCGAGTGATCCCAAATAGCAATATTGTCGATCTGATAAACGATGTAACAAGACCTCTAAAACGCGCAAAACCAATAGGTTGGGAAGAATTTGCATTGGTTTTAAAAGATATAAGAGTTCCTACATTTTGTATTGGTAATCCTGTTAACTTGGAGTATATGAAGAGAGATTACACCAACGAGTTTCGCGCATCATCATCATCTTCTAAAAATACAAGGGATTCATCATTTAAAGTAAAAAACGCATCTACACCTATTTCTGCTAAAACAATTGAGTCGACCAAAAAGAAATTAGATTGGGAAAAATGGACTCCCTATTAGATATAAATAAGATTTACTACGATGTGTCCAACCCAGCTGGTTACAGTAGTATAGATAAGTTAGCGAAGGAAATGAAAGGTAATATGAGCAAGGAGGAAGTAAAAAAATGGTTACAGTCTCAGGAAACGTATACTTTACATAAACCTGTCCACCGACGATTTACTAGGAATCGATACATCCTATCTAATTATAATGAACTCTGGCAGGCTGATCTCAGTGATATGCGTACTTATAGTCAATATAATGATGGATATAAATATATTCTTTGTGTTATTGATGTTTTTAGTAAATATGCTTTTGCAAGAGCATGAAAAAGAAGGATTCCGAAACAGTTAAACAATGTTTTGAAAGCATATTTGCAGAAGCCAAATCTACCCCTCGTCACATCCAATCCGATAAAGGCACAGAATTTGTTTCAAAGGTGGTAAGAGACTACTTTAAAAGCAAAAACATTAATTATTACACCACTAATAATCCAGACATTAAAGCAAGTATAGTTGAAAGGTTTCAAAGAACTCTTAAAATGAAAATGTGGCGTTATTTTACTCATAGAAATACTTACAACTACACTAATATATTACAAGATCTTCTTCACTTTTATAACCATAGTTATCATTCTAGTATCAAAATGCGACCAATTGATGTTAATTTTAATAATATCATGACTGTTTGGTGTAACTTATATGATAGAAAAAAAGACAAACAAATTTCATTAGAAACCACAAAACTTAATGTAGGTGATTATGTTCGAATAACTAAATATAAACACATATTTCAAAAGGGTTATGAAACTAATTGGAGTGATGAAATTTTTATTATTGATGCAATCATCTCCGAGACTTGTTTATACCTTAAAGGACTTGGATGGTGAACCAATCGTAGGTACATTTTATTCTAAAGAATTACAAAAAACAACTTATCACCCCTCCATGAAGTATAAAATTGATAAAATAATACGCTCACGTCGTGTTGGTGGCAGAAAGGAAGTGTTAGTGAAGTGGCAAGGTTATCCGAGTAAATTTAATTCTTGGATTCTTGCATCAAACTTAGAAAAAATATGAGTGAAGGAAGTTTTTATATAACTTTGTTAAGCAATAGCTCGACGGCTTATTATACTGATAATACAACAGCCCATTTCATGACCAAACTACCTAAGACCGTTAAATTAGAAGGAGAATGGGTTGTTGGTTTAGTGGAATTTCAATACCCACGTTCCATGTACAATG
This sequence comes from Ditula angustiorana, assembly GCA_963691745.1. Lineage (NCBI taxonomy): Eukaryota > Metazoa > Arthropoda > Insecta > Lepidoptera > Tortricidae > Ditula > Ditula angustiorana. The sequence continues at coordinate 13,920,908 of OY829471.1, forward strand.
TTCAAGATCAAGAAAATATCATCTATATAGAAAAGAAAGTACGACTACCTAATGACAAGTTTGACAAAATCATAGATATAAAAACTCACATACCTGCTACTACATATGATAGCGTTGACACTTTCCTTGACGCGTTTAATGAAAACCCGCAATTAAAAAATAAGGTGAAATTTAGGTGTGATAAAATATCAAAAATGGTGGCTATAACTGCAACTGAAGATATAACATCTATCATAACATCACCGATACTGAGTTTGCAGTTAGGTTTCAAACCACGATCTAATTTAAAACAAATTTCAATTGGGAAAAATCCAGTAAATTTGTATTTAGGGTTACCATCACAAATATTTGTGTATACCGATATCATTGAACCGCAAGTAGTGGGGGATGTTATAACATCATTGTTGAGAATAATTCCATTGGATCCAACTCAGTTCGTTTATGGAGCTTACAAAATGCATGTCTTCTCACCTGCTCAATATGTACCTGTTTTACGTAGAGAGTTCGATACGATTGAAATAGATATAAGAACGACTACCGGTGCCAGAGTATCATTTCAATTTGGATCTTCTTGTGTGAAGCTACATTTTCAACGAATAAAATGACTCACAAACGATCGTCTGCCTCTTGTCCATATGAACATTATTATTTACATCAAGCTGGCTCTGGTGTAGGAATTGTCTATAAAGGTGTTCCATTTCAACGAGGTCATGGGATTGGAAGCTTTTTGGGTGGGCTATTTAGGTCTGTGATTCCTTTGTTATCCAGTGGTTTTAGGGCTGTAGGGAAAGAAACATTAGATGCGGGGATCGGCCTGCTGTCTGATATGGTAAATTCACGTCCTATGGAGAGTTCGATTAAGTCTCGATTCAAAGATGCAAGTGCTAACTTAAAAAGAAAAGCTGATGAAAAAATTGATTCTCTAATGTCAGGATCTGGGTATAAAATGTCAACTAAAAGACGAGAACGACTCATTCCGTTAAAAGCATCACGACGAAGAGGAAGTAAAAAAATTAAAAAGTATAACGTCGAAGATATATTTTCATATTAAATAATGTCATTCTTACATAATCATTCATGTGAATGTGCAAAATCTGAGTTAGATATATTTGCCCTGCCATCAACTCAAACCAGTATTGAAAGTGGACAGTGGGTTCATTACAAACCAATCTCATCTTTAAACGACGACGGCCCTATAGAATTTCAAGTTCCCGGATCAGGTGATGACTATATTGACTTGTCACATACGTTACTGCATGTCAATGCAAAAGTATTGAATCAGGATGGCACAAATTTAAAAGCAGATGTCCAAGTTTCGCCTGTTAACAATTGGTTGCATTCCCTTTTCAACCAACTAGACATATATTTAAATCAAAAACTCATATCGCCTCCGAACAACACCTATCGCCTATCGACGCCTATCGTGCTTATTTGGAGAATCTTCTTAACTATGGTCCAGCAGCCAAAGAATCTCATCTAACTTGTAGGTTGTGGTACGAAGATACTGCACATCATATGGATGCCGTTGACGCAACGAACAAAGGGTTTCACAAAAGAATGGAATTTGTCAAAGAGAGTAGACAAGTTGAAATGATTGGTCACTTGCATGGTGACATGTTTAACCAAGAGAAATTTTTAATAAATGGCGTAGAAATGCGTGTTAAGTTAGTGCGCTCAAAAGAAACATTTAATCTTATTTGTCATCAAGATAAACAATTTAAAGTACAAATAATGGATGCTAGTCTTATTATAAGAAGAGCAAGAGTCAACCCTAGCGTTTTGTTAGCCCATCAAAAAGTACTAGCGTCAACAACTGCAAAGTATCCTATAACAAGAGCGGAAGTTAAGGTCCTGACAATACCGGCAGGTGTGCAAGGTAAAACATTAGATAATATATTCCTTGGACAAGTTCCTAAAAGATGTATTGTCGGTTTTGTTTTAAATTCATCGTTTAACGGTAATTTAGCATTGAATCCTTTCAATTTTCAACATTTTAATATGAATTCATTCAGTTTGTATGTAGACGGTCATGAAATACCTTCTAGAACATTACAACCATCATTTAGCTCTGGTTTAATAGCATCACCATATCACACTTTATTTTCTGGGACTGGTATTCATTTTCACAACGAAGGTAACGCAATTAGTAGAACAGACTACAGAGACGGATATTGTTTGCTATGTTTTGATTTGACTCCTGATTTATCTGCTAGTTCAACGTCACATTGGAATCTCGTCAGGCATGGAAGTGTACGGTTAGAAGTTCGCTTTGATTCGTCTCTTAGTCAAACTGTTAACTGTATTGTATACGCAGAATTTGATAATGTAATTGAAATAAACAAGAATCGTGACGTAACTGTGGATTATAACAGTTAATAAATACTTTGTTTTTAAAAAGGATACATCATTTGTTCTTAAACGTTGTTAACAGAATCATTAATAAGCAGCTAAATTTATATTTATCATGGATACAAATGAAATACAGCTCTGTATGAATAAAATAAGTTCCAGTTTTAAATCAAATGTTTTTGCTGCAAACCGATTGCCTATTTGGGTAAATTTACCTGCTTATATTATAAGCAATTTAGATCCCGACTCAAAACCGGGGTCTCACTGGATAGCTATACACATTGATATTAATGGCATTGGTGAATATTTTGACTCATTTGGTCGAAAACCTACAGGTATAAGCTATTTTTGAAAAGAAATTCCAGGAGATGGGTTCATAACCACAACTCATTCCAAAATCCTTTTACCTCGGTCTGCGGGGAATATTGTTTAGTCTATCTGTATTTTAAGATTAAAGGAAAAACTATGTGTGACTTGGTAAATGTGTTTACTGAGAGTTCTCTATGTAACGATCTAATTGTAAGAAATATGTTTAAGTCTATTTTTTTTGAAATAAACAATTAAATATAAAACAAACTCTTTTATTGTTCTAAGTTAAGTCTACATTTTCGTCAAGGGAAGTGTATTTGTGAATAAAACATAAAAATGAAAACATGATATTCATTAAAACTTTATTCAAAGTCAAGGCTATGGTCTATTTATACTATGAACATCGGCGCTTGGAACTTGTGTTACTTATCTAATATGAAAGACAATGACTCTTTGTCGGAAAAAAATAACTACAAAGGAAGCTTAGAATACAAAAGGTGTTCGCTATACAAAGAAAAATGTTCAGTACGAGTTATAAAACAAAGTAAACAAACAAAACGCACACAATGGAGTAAAAAAAGATAAAAGGAACAAATTAAGATCTTAAAACTACTTTTATACTTATTTTGTATTGTCTATAACGTAATTTACACAATCACTTTTGTCCGCTAACTGTTTGGTGATTTGGTAAATCACATCCTTCGTAGATTCGACGTGAGCGTCCTCTTCGGAGTGAGCGTAGTATTTAACACGCACTTCCGCATGCTTCCAATGCTCCGTTGGCGGAATATTTTTTATTTTCCGCGCATCATACACCTCATTTTTTATGAGATGTGAGGCGTATGATGCATCGTCTTTATTGGACTTTATAAAAGCCACGCCTTCCGCAGTGGCTTGGCTGACGCTCGACGACTTTACTGCAACTTTCCTTTTCTTCCGTTTTTCAAAGAAGCCATCTATGCTGTTATTAGGCCTCTTGTTACTGTTAGCAATAGCTTTTTTGACTTTATAGGCCAACGTTCCTTCTTCATCACTTGCTTCGTCGTCGGGATAGTAATAATTTTTAAATGTGTTTTCCTGTAACAATATAAAAACATTCTTCAAACGGTCCTTCAAAGTAGATTTACATGGTAAACACAAAAATAGATGAAGGTTATGTTACAATCAATCAAAATCTGAAATAAGTGGGCACACATAAAATTATGACTACATACTTACATCCATTTCAGCAACGAAACACTGCTTTCAGCAACCTTGCACGAAACTTTTTACACTTCACGACTCACGACTCTCTTACTCGAAGACCTTGCTCGGAGAATTTTTGGGGCGCAATGAAGTCGAGATGTGATGGCGCGCTTTTATACCCAGCACGATCCCTACCAGTTGGGACACGTATTTTTTGAAAGAAGGGCTTCGCTTAGTGAACAGGTATAAACTCGTATTCTCCAGACGCGGGTCGTTGAATAACAAAAGACAGCGGCGGTTCTTTTGATACAAAGACAACAATAAAGCAATTATACAATGCCGCCCGCGTTCTTGAGGTCCTTTATGCGTAGTGCAATTTAACAAGTTTAAACCAGTATCTTCAAAGCCATACACTCGAAAAAACATAACGCTCCTCTTATTGACAACAGCCAGGTAAATAAACGGTTCGCCTAGTGAACACGTTCAAACTAGCTGTTTTTTTTAAAAAGCTCTCTTTGCATAGTGTATTGATGTTAAGTAATTGAATAATAAAAGATCGTGGTGCGTTTGATACAAAGAAAACAATAAAGCTACTGAAACCGTTTACTGTATTATGTAAACTCTCTATCTATATGTATATTCACAATATAAACTTTAGCTATATAATATGTTCACAAAATGTAGGATAGTACCTACTGTGTAAGCGAAACACAAGGCTGCGTTCTTAATATCCTTTGTACATAGTGCAATCCTACAAGTTTTGACTTGTATTTAAATAATCGAATTGCGTAACAAACACGTTAAAACTAGTATTTCTAAGGAGTACTTAATAAGATTAGAAGTGAAAAGCAATAAAGCAACAAAATTCTTGTTTTTAACTGAAATCAAATTCTCAAATCAAGTTTTAAAAAAAACGTAGGTTAGGTTAGGTTAGATTTATGATAGTCCTGAAAGTTATGGATTCAGAATAAAATAAGTAGTTTGCAAAATAAGAATTTGTCAAAAGGTATGTCTACGAAACATCGAGTTGCGAATCAAAAGTACAAACCAAGTACCATATAGCGTGACAATATTCTCCAAAACGGTAGGTTAGGTTAGATTTAAGATAGTCCTCAAAGTTAGGGCTTACGAATGTCTCCAAAACGTAGGTTAGGTTAGGAGGTTAGGTTTGAATTTCTCCAAAATGTAGGTTAGGTTAGGTTAGATTTATGATAGTCCTAAAAGTTATGAGTTACGAATAAAAGTGTACTGCGAATAATGCGATAGGATATTTATGTGCTTATAGAATAATGAATAGAAAGTGGACTTACGAAAACACATGGTATTATTTGTACGGAGCGTGGCGGGCGATCAGGTAGCCAGGAAAAAAAAAAGGTCGGCACCGAACTCCCAAGTGGGCGCAGGTAAAAAGCTGAACCCAACAAAGGGTGGGTCCATAACAAAGGAAAGGGTCTCTCTCCTTTTATGAGTATGTGATTAGGTGTTGCTATTATGTTGCAATGGAAGTACATATATACCAGAAAGAGTGGGCGGAGCGTGATGAGACCCCGTCCAATCGCTTTAAATGGGGTGTTGACCTTTTTTTTTTTTTTTTTTGAAATCGTTGCCCCCCCAAACCGCCATTTTGAGCGACAAAAAAGTGATCCAGAACCGGCGAATCCCTACTACTAGTAGGGTTATTTTTGTACACGAGTATGTAGGTATGTACCTACGTAAGGATTGGCACTTAGAGCTTTCATACTGGAGACGACATGCAACGACTTACCCCTCTGCCGCTGGCACAGGCACAATGTGCCTACGCGACACAAAAACTATTTTTTAATCGATTTTCTTTCATTCTTTCAATCGGCACGGAAGGAATCAGAGCTCACCGAAAACGTCCGCATGTGCTGTAAACAGTTGTAAAAATCGTTCTATGCCATCAAGTTTGGAAAAGGACGCTATAACGTTTCATTTGTAATTATTTTTTCTAATTATTGCTGCCTAAAAACACAATTTTTAATACAACTGTTTTTGTTACACGAGTTGACATGACAAATCGAGTCAAACTTAAAATCGATTGCCATGCGAAAATGCCCCTTAGTGTAAAATGTAGCGAGACTATATTTTTGGTGTTTTACAAAATAAGTCTAATGGGGTACAGAATAAAGTCGATTTTAATATAACCACAGATTAAATATGACGTATAGGTACTCCTCACGAGACTTCTTCTTCTTTCTTGCAAAATCGAATCGAATTGCTTACGAAATAAAGTTGATACTAGATTTAACCTGAGCTGCGCGTGTCACGAGACTTCGTCAAAATTACTTAATTAATTATTACGTACTCCCCACGAGACTAGCTTAGTGCACAGGGTAGTGTCGATAAACAAAATGAATCATTATCGATAATTTACATTCTTATATTTGTTTTTTTTTTATATAATTAATAAAGAAAGTTTTTATTGTATTTAGACTGGATATACTAATTAAACACGTATTATCGAACTAGATATTAAAATATATTTTACACAGGAAAGCAATCAGTGACGGTTGTTCACAAATGACACAATTCTCTTTATAAAAGTATATGGCATCCGAGTGGCCAGCTAACCAAAGAGGTAGCTATTCAACAGTTTTTTTATAATAAATAAAGAACTGAACAGAACTGGGTGCAAGATATTGTATAAGGTACGATTTATCGGTTACGAGCTCTTTAAACATTCGTGTTACTTTTTGCATTTTCTTTGGACAGAACTGACAAAGGTCATTAAATGCTTACATGCAATATAACATTGCTCTTGGCAACAAGTATATTAAGTGTTTGTAATTTTATGTACCTGGATTATTAAATATTAAATCGTGAAATTATTTTATTTATTGTTACCTATTCATTAAAAAATGAAGATGTTGAGAAGCAAGTGAAGCAACGGAGAGTTTTATTGTAGTATAATGCGATAAAATGACAGTTATAGTATTAGCTGTCAAACGCTAGCCAAGCAGGAAATTGGATTACCACAATGTTTGTTGTAGAAGATTTTGATAAAAAAACCGACAAGTGTGAGTCGGACTAGCGCACCGAGGGTTCCGTACAGACTTAATAAGCGCCGAAAAATACTCTACGCGGGTAAACGCGACCGACAGACAGACGGACTACGAAGTGATCCTATAAGGGTTCCGTTTTTCCTAATTGAGGTACGGAACCCTAAACATATAGATATGTATATACATATACTTAGATTTTTTATATACAACAAAGGAAGGCAAACAAGCCAGTGGGTCCCCTGATTGATGGTAAGTGATCACCACTCCCCGTAGACACCCGCAAACCGAGGAGATTATAGGAAGCGTTGCCAAACCAGAGGGCTAAGATGGAATACCTCTTTTGGCAGTAATTGCACCGGGTGTCTTACTCTCCACAGTCTCCACGCCGTAACACAACAGTGCAAGTACTGCTGCTTCGCGGCAGAATTAGCGAGCAAGATAGTGGTACCGATCGGGACGGACCTTGCACAAAGTCCTACCACCCGCAAAATGTTGGAAATTTTGACATGTTATGATGTATTGCTTTACATAAGTACATTTATGATGTAATGTCTGAATGTAATATATCGATATTATTTATCGACAGGTCCCTCGCTCAGTGGATTAGCATAAATACATTTGCATTTTCGTTTACTTAGACTGTATCGCAACATAACCTTTGCATGTATGTTGAGTGCGTGTGCGTGAAAAGGTTAATGTGTTGTAGTTTTCTAAAGGTGTGGGTGCGTAAACACGCAGAGTGAATTTGCGTTAGTGTGATAGGTTTGACATGTCACACCCCGCGAAAAATGGCAGAATTTTGTGTAAGCAAATATTCACACAAGGCTGCTCCCGTATGAAAGCTCTAAGGATTGGCATGATTAAAACGATGTTTTTATTAAGTGTTTAAAAACAATTTCGTCGTAGTTTTTATTATTTTGATTTGGATTTCTACAAAGAAAGTCTCCATCGGTAATCGCCTGCCGGAACCATCCAGTGGATATCTACGTTTAGGTTTTTCCCCTACTAACTACGAACGTACTAAAAGAAAGAAAGAAGAAAGAAAATGTCTATTTCATCAAAGAATAACAAAACAAAGAAAACAGATGAAAAATAACACGGTTGATGCTGAAAAGGACCCCACTCAGCATATGCTGCTGCAAGCAGCAGCGCTGATTTTCAGCGGGGCCCTGAACTTAAAAACTAAAAATTAACCTTAAACCTAAATATAATCCTAACGGGTGACGCCACGCTCACCATGGTCGTATGGAGTTCAATTGCTTCGCCTTTCCGACAGAATAATTAAAAAGGCTGATGTCACACCAACTTAACCATATGTCTCTAATCTGTGACTTAATCTAACGTTACACGCTTACACCATAGACTTATTATAGGAAGACAGTGGTCGTGCGTGTCTCCGAAAGGGACAGCAAATACACACACATGAATATTTAGGGTTACCATCTGTAAGGCAGTTTTCCCTGGGGTCATTTACGATGTCAATATAAAAACAATATTTTTAAATTGAAAAAAATAATTACTTTTGGAAAATGTTTTTAATAATTAACAGGAATTTATAAAATCACTCTTAATAACAATGGTACCTAATTAAAGCGAAAAAAGTTGGAAATAATTATGTAGTAAACCCACACTGTAACAATAGATTTCGGTCAAAGTGTTGACAACACATTCTGGAAGATTCCAGTAGGTGCAATCCATGATTCCCGTATATGTGGTTCGTGGGGGAATCTGGAAGTTAAATCCAGAATTCACGGGGCTTCATTTCATACAGCATTTGAGTCGACCTCCGAGTTACACGAGTGCATATTTTATCTGTGTACTAGTGTTTTATCTCGTAAAATAAACGATTAAATGAATCAAAATACTAGACTAACTTGCTTTACGAAATAGGGTCCTGTATAAGTTTTTTTCTATACCAATATTTCATCAACGTACTATTTACCCCTTAACGTGGGGTAATGTTAGTGGGAAAAAGTGACAACACTGAGTTTTAAGGTTATGTAAAAAGCACCAACTAAAAATGCATAAAACAGCTTTTATTTGATCTTGAAACACGTTAGGATGTGTATGTAAAGCGGGAAGAAACCACACAATATGAAACATCTGTTCTAATAAGTCAAATAAGATCAAATTTTTAAAAACTTCAGAGTGAAAAGATAGTTCATCAATTTTCGATTCACTGTCACTTTTGCAACCTAAAACAGAACATCGCACCATTCTGCAGACTCGTTATATTGTTCTTAACGCCTGTATAAACAATAGTCCACGTAATTTTAAATAAATCGGACATTTTTTGTAATTTTTCCGGTGACATGGATTGAGCTTGTCACAAAACGTCAAAGTCTGTTTAGCATAGAAGTATGCCTAGCAAATTTGACCTTGAAAAAATTAAACATGCGATGAGGGACAAAACATATCAAGCTCTGTCTCTTTTTTTCACAAGCAAACTCATATTTATATCTTATTCTTGTGCAAATGAAAAGGAAGACGTCCATTATTCTATAGCTTTCTCTTTCTACGGCTTACACGTTCGAACAATTAACAATTATCAAAAAAGAATACCAAACAGAAAGAAAAAGCACAATCAAAGCAGCACATTCCCCGTTTTACGTGATCGTATGCGTTATTAATTAATTTACCTGACGGCCTAAAAATAAACCTTATAAAAAACTAAGAAGGCAACGGAAGATTCGACCCCACCAACTAAGCATGCTGCGCAGTCCCACAAGGTAAGATTTTTACTCCTGTTATCGCATGTTATCGTACTGCGTGTAATGTATATACGGTTGCAAAATTACGTTAGTAATTTTACCAAAAAGGCGCGTAAAATACCGATAGTTTGCGGCGTGTATTATATAAAATATGGTTAAATTATTCTAATCGAAATTATTTATTTCTAAATTTTTTCGATTTTTCTTTTTGTATTTTTTTTACATTCAAATTAAATTTAAAATGCTATATAATGAATGACAACACAAAGAAAAAAAGAAAAATTAGGGTAATGGAAGGATTCGAACCTGCAACATCAGCAATCCGTGCCTTGCGTATTCCAGTTTCCGCCACATTACCGCTGCCATACCCTGCGATTTTTTTAATGTGTTTCGTCTTTACGGTCATTACATTATTGATATTTTTTCTTGAGCATCAACCGCCGCACGCTGAGGACACTCGCCTCTCTGTACAAATCAGTTGTTGGAAACATACGGGGCTTCCTGAGCATAACCTTCAGGACAAAACGCTGCGTTCTTTCCAGAGGCATGAGAGCGGAACTGGTAGAACCCCCCCAAACACTAATGCAGTACAACAGAATTGACTCACAAGTTGACGTGTATACTAGTTTCAGCAAGTCTTTCCCAGCAGTGTTTCTTAACACTTTCATAATGTACACCACGCTTCTAACTCTTGCTGCAACTGCTTGTATATGATTTGTGAAGTTCAGTTTCTCATCAAGTGTAATACCCAGGTACCTCACTGCGAGGGAGTTACTGATCACCCTATCCTCCCCCATCAATGGGGGACCATTGGAACTAATACTCGAAATATCACTGTCCAGTTTGAGATCAGGGCGTGAGTGCGGGGCAGATGCAGCAGTTTTGTGGAAGCATAAGTATTTAGTTTTTAGGGTATTTAAAGTCAGCAAATTATCATTAAGCCAACTCGTGATATCGGATAAGCCACGCTCCGCTACATAGAAACATTTGTCCCACGTTGCTTCATGGAAAACCAAGGCAGTATCATCCACGTAGCAGATGATTTCTGCCCGATCCATGGGCAAAGATATCATATCATTTAGATAGATAAGAAAAAGGGTGGGACCCAGTATGCTGTCCTGCGGCACGCCAAACGATACTGGTAAAGGAGAACTGACCAAGGTGTCCAGTTTTATGCATTGTGTTCGATCTGTCAGACAGCTCTTAAACCAATCCCAAGCAGTTCCCCTAATGCCTAAAAGTTCGAGTTTCCTTAACAAAATAGGAATGGACATTGTATCAAGGGCCCTTGCCAGATCCAGGAACACACCTATGCAAGCGTCCCCCCTATCGAGGTACGAGACAATCTTTTGAACTAGCAGCGCAGCAGCTTGTTTGTTAGACTTGTCTTTCGGAAAACCAAATTATCTTATAGAAAGCAAATTATGTGATTCTAGGAACTTAATCAATTGACCATTTATGATTTTCTCAAAAATTTTTGAGAAACTTCCTAGAAGAGAGATAGGCCTGTAGTTTCCAGGACAGTCCCGCGCACCTCCCTTATGAATGGGAACCACCGCTGCGACCTTCCAAGCCTCCGGGAAGGAACCAGATGAAATGCTCATATTGAAAATGAAAACCAATGGCTTGACTATGTGGTCTTTAATGCGTTTCAGAATATGGTTACTCACACCATCAATTCCTGCAGCGCTGTCAAGTTTAAGGCTTAGAATTAAATTTTCAACTTCCGCCTCGCAAGTGGGACTTAAGAATAACGACATTTGGGGAGATTTCGACACCTTTGCTTGGGACGCCAGAATCTGCTCGGTCACATTGTTTCGGGCTAGCAACTTGTTTGCTAAATTCCTCCCCACGGATGCAAAAAAGTCATTAGTAAAGTTTAGTGAGTCCTCTACATTCGACCTAACTGAAGCAAGTTCACAACTTTTGCGTTTACCCTGTTGAACATGTGTTATACTTTTGATAGTTTGTCATAGTTTTTTAGGGTTATCTTTGTTCTCCAATAATTGTTTCCGGTCATAGTCACCCTTTACCTTCCGAATTAAGACAATGTAGAAATTTCTGTATCTTGTGTAGGTTATTTTTGCAATTTCACTATGAGTACTTTTGCGAGCGTTGTCGTGCAGCTTATTCCTAACTTTGGAGTATTTAATTATTCCTGGGGTCATCCAGGGTTTAAGTAATAGCTTGGAACAGCTTATCACCCTGCGACAAGTGTATTTGGATATCACCCTAGACAGTATAGAGGAAAAAGCTTCGGCCGCTGCAGACGCCGATGCCTTACTAGTTACGGTCTGCCAGTCTTCGTCCGCCAATTCCGCACCCATAGCCTCAAAATCGTATTTAATTATTGTTTTCGAAGGTTTTAAAAGTTCTTTTTTATTGGAAGTGCTCACCCCGATCATCACCATATCGTGATCAGTTATGTCTGATGCACATACCACGGAAGCCGAGGCATTAGTGGACCTGACAAAAATGTGATCTAGACACGCATTTTTCCTCGTAGGCTTATTAATTACTTCCCGAAGTCCTAGGCTAGCCATCACACACAAATACTCAGTTACATCGGGGTCGCTGCAAGCAGTGTGGATATTAATATCACCCGCAACTATTAAAAACTTACTGATTTGTGAGTTATTCCTTATAAATGATTCCAGTGAATTTATAAACGGGTTGGGATTACTAAAGGAGGGCGAGCGGTAAATTCCAAGTAAATAAAACAAGCCGGGGACACTTATGAAAAGGCTATCTGCATCTTGAATAAGAGGGTCCTCGACTGAGGCATTTAGACTGTTTTTCACAAACGCAACCACTCCATTGGCTTGGTTGTAGGACCTCTCAGTATGATGAGAAGTATAGCCATCCATTTGATAGATAGGAGCACCCTTCCTCAGCCAACACTCTGTCAATACGATAACGTCAAAGTCAATATTTAGTCGATTGAAGGTCACTAGGAATTGCTCAAAGTTACGCCTTAGACTTCTAATATTGAATGATAATGCTTTAACAGAGAATTTTGAGTGAATAATTTTTTTGCATAGCTCTGCAGTATCAACAGCACAGCAGTTTACTGTAAAGGAATTATCCATTTCAGTCCCAATGTTTATCCTGGCCATGGCATAATAAAAGGGAACGAGGATAGGGCCGTGATTCTGCAGAGTTTTTCCTTGAAAGATACAGCAGTTGCTAAAATTATAATTGCCATAATGGTGATAGGAAGACAGCGTTAAGTTTAGATTTGTATGTGTGCGTCTGTATGTGTGTATAAGTGGAGACGGGTGACATCTAGGGACAAACGACTCAAGTACTACTATTAAGAAATACTTACAAGCTAAAGAGGGGTGACAAAAATTATCCCCATTATTGATCGGATTGGCCGCTGTCGTCCCCGGGAACTTCCAGGGAAACCTCAGCATCCTCAGCAAGTTGAGTGCGCGCGCTAGATTCTTCGCTGGGGGATCCAAGGATACGGTCCAGGTCCGACGAGTTGCGAATTTGAATAGCCGGAGCCTTATCGTGTCTTCTGACAAACACCGATCCAAGTGACGTCCAACACCGTCTAAATTTGGCATCCGATGCTCGCTGACGTGCGTCACGAAAAAGTAGACGATTCTCCTTGGTCAAGCGTTTGTTGTCGTATATCGTCTGGGGGGAGACATTTGGCACTAAATCGCCCGAGGTGACATTACGCCTAGACTTTGCAGCCTTTAAGAACTCGTCTCGCATGGCCCGTCGAGTAAAGCGGATGGCGATGGGGCGAGGGAAGACACGACGCCCAGCTTTCCCTGAGGTCGAGTCATCGGCCGAAGTCACACGGGGCCCCGCTCTCCAGATACCATCAAGGTCAGCATCGTTGACCGTTAGGCCAAACTTAGTAGCAGTCGTTAGAACTATGTGTTGGAAATTCTCATTCTCGGTTTCAGGGCAGCCGACGATTTCCACTTCATTTCTCAACGCCGACTGAGCCTGCCTGTTCATGTGTTCCTGTAGTTGATTGACCGTCTCCCGTAGCGCAACGTTTTGAGCCTGCTGATCCTCAAGGGACTTCAATCTTCCTTCCGATGCCTGTAGTTTGTTTGTTATGACATCCAGACGATCTGTAAAGTGTGAGAGAGTTTTTAAGACCTCAGACACCTGGGCCTGAATCGAAGACACGTCGCTGCGTAGATGTTTAATTTCCGCAGTTAATGCAGAAATTTCGGAACCATTTGTTGACTCTCCGGTAATAGTTTTTGGGCCTTTTTTGTTGCGTACTGTGACATTCTCAGAGAAATGAGCCCGAGCATGGTCTGATGGAGTGCTTCCTCGTACAGGTGTAAGGGAGTTATCACATCCCTTTCTTGAGGCAGCCTTACAGTCCGGGCAAGCTCAGCTTTTTATGTGATCTGCGGTTAAGTTTGCCGCGTTTATACAGTTATTATGAAATATTTTGAGGCATTTAGGAACCTTACAAGTGATAGTATTTGCCAGGTCGGCAGACAACTCGCCGCGACATCCTGCATACTGAGTATTACTTGCAGATGAGGGAGCCATATTTGTTTGGTTTGAGCCACACAAACAGATTCCGAACAACCCGACCCTAAGTCCAGGTCCGGTAGGTTGACGATGCGATGTAAGCAGTACGTAGCGCGAGACTCCGCTGTCGCGCCTCACGCAGTGCAACTCGTAGCAGAGAAGTCGTAGCACGTGACGTTATCGCAGTCCGTAGAGCTTCGTAGCCGTCGTAGCACTCGTAGAACACGATGTCGAGATTCGCAACGCACTTCGCAATGTCGGATGGTCGAGTGGTGCAGCGCTCGGCTTCCACGCAGCCGACCCGAGTTCGAATCCCAACAAACAAAAATTATTTGTTATACTCTAGTCACGCCCAATGGGCGGGTCTACTCCATAAAATGATCCCAAGTGCAACAAGGAAATTTAAATCACACTAACAGCCAATCACGAATTAAACTGAATGAATTTAGATAAATATTTGACACAGGTTCTCGTGTACACAACAACCGCATGCAGTGGACGCATGCATCCGAATCCGTTGTGTGTGTGAGCTTGCAAAACGCCGCACGCGCCGTTCAGTTTATTCGCCTATTCTTCGTGTTGAATTACAGTTAAGTAATTCAAGCAAGGTAGGTACCTCGAAATAGGAGCTGTCCAGATTTGAGGAAAAAAAGTAGTTTTGATGTGGATGAGCTCGAAAGTCAACTCTTGGCATTACAACAAAAATATGACTCGGCTGAAATTGAAATTGAAAATCTCTTGTCTGAAAATCTTAGTTTAAAAAGAAAGATACAGGAATGTGAATTAAAGATCAAAAAATTAGCTACGATTTGTACTTCATCTGACATGTCTCCCACTGCAAGGATTGGTAGCACTAGGAAGTTAAGAGCGAAGAGAAGGAGCGTCATTGACCTGGATCACTCGTGCGCAGCAAAGAAAAACGCAGAAGAGCGGACGTCGCCTTCAACCTCGTCTGAAACACGTGACTTTGAATGCCGGGAGCTGCGACCTGCTGTGGAAGGTACGATCACCTCCGAAAAAATGGTATCAACACAGTCGAAGTTGTGTATAGTCAGCGGCAACTCCAGTTTGTTGAAAGTGGCGGACCGTACACTTAACACGACCAACATGTGCCACTATTTAACTCCGGGAGGAGGAATTCGTCGACTCTTCGGGAGCCTTCAGGAAAAACTTACAGATTTCACTTATATGGATCATTGTGTTATTTTTATAAGTGAAAGTGATTTTCAAATAACATCGGACTATTCTAGTTTAGTTACTTTCATAAGAGAACAAGTCCAGAAAGTGCAGCACACGAATGTTATTATTTGTGTACCTACTTTCAAACTTAATTACAATTCAAATATGTTTAACAGAAGGATTGAATACTTTAATAACTTATTACACCAGGACAATTTAACACATGAATACGCTTACCTATTGGACTCTAATTTTAATCTATCATATTCAAAGTATATGTTTTCCCTGGGTATTGGATGTGTTAATAGACGAGGTCTTTTAACAATATTCAAAGATATAGCCAATTTGATACATGGAATTCATAGAGAAGCAGTATTTTCTCATGTTGACAATCCTGTTAGGTCTTCAAATGATGATTTGGAGTTTTTTCGTGAATTCTAATTATTTTACTGTAATGCATCAAAATATTCAGGGTGTCTTAAATAAGTTGGACTTCTTAGATGTAGCGTTGAGTGACTTGTCTAAAAAGGGGAAAAATGTTGACGTACTATGTCTCAGTGAAACCTTTATTCGTAAAGGAGATGAAAATAACCTGAAAATTACTAATTTCAAATTAGCTTGCGCTTTTTCCCGCGCAAATCAAAAAAGAGGTGGATCTTGCATTCTGATAAAAAATAATTTGAGCTTCAAACCAGTCAAAATTTGTAACGATCTAAGTGTTCCAAAAGCTTTCGAATGTTGTGGTGTTGAGGTTCTGGAATACGGTGTTCTAGTTGTTAACATTTATCGTGTTCCTAAGCATATGTATGAGAAGCAGTTTCTTGTTCAGCTTGAGTTGCTTCTATATAACCTAAACAAGAAGAGGAAAACGCACAAAATAGTCTTAGCTGGAGACTGGAATTTCAACACCATTAAAGACGATAAAAATACCTTAGAGATGGTTAACTTGTTGAAAAGTTACAATTTTCAAACACATATTAGAGTCCCCACTCGAGGACTGTCATGTCTAGATCAAATAGCAAGTAACCTAAAAAGAATTGCCTCAGAGGTTTTACCATTGGCTCCCTCAGATCACGAAACAGCTCAATTCATCAGTTTTTCAGTTAAAAAACCTTTAAATAATAATAAACAATTTTATGCCACAAAAAGAGATTATTGCAAGGACAATCTACAAAAATTTAAAAATTGTATTTCTTCGTTATCTTTTTCGGAAGTACTGTGTAAAAATGATACAAATGCAGCTTTCAAGGAATTCTGGGACATTATTTCTTTGTTCAACGACTTGTGTTTTCCGTATATTAGAGTCAAAGTTAACAATAATCGTAAAAGCAACAGGTGGTTGACTGCGGGCATACGCAACTCGTGTGGCAATAAAAGGAGACTGTACTTGAAATATTCATTTGAAAATACAAATAAGCCGCTGAACAAGTTTATGTATATCAGGTACACTAAACTTCTGAGAAGATGTATAAATAAAGCGCAGGAATTACACAATAAGAAAGTAATTGCATCTTCAAAAAGCAAATCAAAGGCAACTTGGCAAATCATTAATGGTCAGGCGAATGTACAAGGGGGTATTGATTGCATCGAAAAGCATAATAATAAGTATATTGATGCCTTGGACATGGCTAATCTCTTTAACGACTATTTTATAGATGTACCAAACATGTCTTCTAATAATAACCTGAGAGACAACCAGAGTAGAATCCCATTTCATGATAGAACTATATTTTTGAACCCATTTCATGAAAATGACATATTTAAAATTATTTTATCATTGAAAAATAGCAATGCAACGGGTATTGATGGTGTTAGCACCAAAGTGATAAAGGTTTGCGCTCAATGTATTGCCAAACCACTTGCACATATTATAAACTTATCCTTCGAAGAAGGTTGCTTCCCGGACAGCTTGAAATTTACGATAATTAAGCCCATATTTAAGAAAGGAGACAGGTCTTGTATAAACAATTATCGACCCATTGCTCTCATACCAATCATTTCTAAGACTTTTGAAAAAGCTATGTATGACCGGGTTTTGTCCTTTTTGAATTCCGGTTCAATTTTAAATTCCAACCAGTATGGTTTTCGAAAGGGGGGTTCGACAACTTTAGCTTGTTTTGACCTCATTAAAGTAATTACTGAATCTATCAACAATAAAATTCCTGTTGCAGCAGTTTTTCTAGACCTAAGTAAAGCTTTTGATTTCGTCAACCACTCTATACTGTTGCAAAAATTGGAAAGGTACGGTATTAGAGGCAATGCCTACAGCTGGCTTAAAAGCTACTTGTACAATAGGCAACAGTGCACTGAAGTACAGCAAATAGAAAATGGGCATATGGCGACTAAACGATCTGAATTTAAACACAATCATTGTGGAGTTCCCCAGGGAAGTATTCTGGGCCCTTTACTTTTCTTGCTTTACATTAATGACCTGACACTTCAAATTGGACACAAATGCATAATGTTTGCTGACGATACTACATTAATAGTTAAGGCACATAATTTAGATAATTTTAATAAAGACATTAACGACGCGCTAGCTGATATTATTGACTGGTTAAATGAAAATAAATTGAAAATTAATGTAAATAAAACATATCTCATGCAGTTTAAAACCTGTAAAAGTGCTGACATTAGCCTTAATATAGCTTGTAATAATGAAAGAATTGAAGAAGTCGAAACGACTAAATTTCTCGGTCTACATATTGATAAATTTTGCAACTGGAAGAATCAGATTTCTGACATATGCGATAGACTACATAAGTTTACATTTGCTTTGAGGAGATTGAGCAGCACCTCATCCAGAGACGTAGCTCTAACCGCGTACCATGGCTATGTGTCATCTATACTGAGTTACGGGCTTTTATTGTGGGGCAACTCTGTGGATGTCAACAAAGCTTTTCTGGCGCAAAAGAGATGTCTTAGGGCGGTATGTAATAAACACTTCTTGGAACCATGCAGACCCTTATTCAAAGCCACTAGAATTTTACCTCTGCCTTGCATGTATATCAAGCAAATGTCTTTGTTTGTTAGAGATCACCCAGAATATTTTGATACACATGGCCAAGTTTTCCCCAGGGCAACTAGACATAAGAATAAACTTTATTTGCCACGTGCCACGCTCAATATTTACAGAAAAAATGCTTTCTGTATGGCTATTAAAATTTATAATCATCTTCCTAACCACATTAAAGATTGCCCATCTAAATTATTTATAAATAAATTGACTACTTGGCTTCTGGACAAATGTTTTTACTCAGTAAATGAATATTTCAATAGTTAAATAATGACCGCAGGATGACTAGATAATATTCTTTTCTTTTAATATATTTTTTTAATGACATTTTGATGTGTAATAATTAATAATTTCATTGAGTTTAATTTTTAGTAATTTAATCCATTTTTGTTTGTATACGTAGCAACTAATTTGACAATTTTAATTTGTAATTTCATATTTTGTTCTTTGTTCATCTGTTAATATTTCTACGCCTAATCTGGCAGGATATGCTGATCTAAATTTCCTGTACCATCTTCTCTCCATGTACCATATTCGAGGAAATAAATGACTATTCTATTCTATTCTATTCTATTCTATTCAAGCTGAAGTGTAGAATTATTTCTAAGATGAGAGAAGTGCAATATTCAGCTCGCACAGCCCTGTCGATTTTCCATCTCTTTCTATCGCATTACTCTCACCAAATTTTTTTTATACATCATAGGAAGGCAAATGAGCAAGTGGGTCACCTAATGGAAAGTGATTACCTCCGCCCATAGACACCCGCAACACCTAGGAGATTGCAGTGCGTTGCCAACTCAGAGGGCTAAAATGGAATACCACTTGTGCTAGTAATGAAGTAAGTACGAAAAATATTGAATTTTACCGTATTTTACCAGGGTAATTTTATCGGTCTGCATCACTACTTACTATTTAAACAATGATTCTATTCGAGGTTGGAATTACATATATCATAATTCTTAACTTATAGTGTAAATAATGAGTAATAACCTCAGAATAATAAACATTTTTTACTTTTTTCACAAGTAAAGGGAAAAGTCCGAAAACTGTAAACTTGTAAGGTTACATGTTACATCACATTTTTTATTTATTACAATCTTATATTTGCACTTAGTATGTATGGGACCAAGAGTTTTACAATAGGAAAGTTAAGTTTGTCCCTCAATTTGGTTTTTTTTCCATTAAAGCAATGCTCCGCTTCCACAGCGAACGGTTGTACTGTTCGATCTTGATGATGCCTCGTATAGAGGCGAAACGTGCGTCGATCGTGTAGTTTTAGTGTTTAGTGGTGGTGGTGTGTAGTTGAGTCTGTGTGATATATGTTGTTTCGTGTGGAAGCGGAGGAGGGTGGGTTTTTGCATGAACATATATGTGTCGCACGGACGCAGCTATTTTGCACGAGCCCGGCACTGGTATCGCGGAGTAGCAAGATAATTTGTTCCAGTTTGTTTTTTTTTCCCCGTTGAAATACCTTAGTAGCGTACAGCCCTATGGTCGGCACTAGCAACAGCGGCGGCAATCCCTGAAAAGTTCAAAACCCAGATCTACCTATTGTCACCTTAAATGCCAATAAAAGGGGCGTTTACCTTATTTTTACCTGACTGCGCGACGCAAAGGAGGGTAATAATCTTAATAGACAACTTCTCATCCATCGTAACGATTTCTGGCTCTAGCCTAGCATAGCATACACATTTCGTTCCTAGCCTATGCGCATTGTTTCTACTAAACAATAAAATATACTACCTTTTTTTTTTCAACTAAAGCTTAATAGGTGCTCATAAAACATAACCCTACCTTGTGCCGGCAGTCGTGTAAAATTTATTACGAAACGACTCGAGACTTCCTAAAAATATTACTGGTAATACAATTCGATAGCTTTAGTATTTTTATTTATTTATTTATACCATAAAAGTAATTGGGAGTTCAAGATAAAATTTTCCTACTTATCAAAAGAGCTCAGTCTCGGTAGGAGACTTGGCTAAAAGACCTAGTATCCAGGCAAAAACTTAAAATAAAATAAGGATTTGAAAATTAAAATGAAATATCATAGCAAACGCGACTGTATGGTTAGAAATCCCTTTGCCTTTCTAGAAGAGCAAACATCGAAAACCTGTCCTGAAATTGGAGAAGATTTGCATGGGAAACTGGAATTAATGCAAAACAAATTATCAATCTTAGAAGAAAAACTCAAATGTGCTGAGCAGGAAATTGTAAACCTACTATCTGAAAATTTTACACTAAAGGACCAAATTGCTGGTTACACTGCGAAAGTCAATAAATTGACAAATATTTGTAAATCCACTGTTAAGACAAGGTCATTAAAACGTCGGAAAAGTAGCAAATGTAGGCTCTCCTTTGCGTCCACGCGACACGACAGTAGTTATCGGGACATTGTGGAACCAGACAAAAACCAGCATGAGTCACGAAGTGTCACAGAATTAGTTATGGACCATGAAAACAGACACAGTCAATTGACGAGATAAGCTCTAATCAAGATGAGTCAACTTCACTGCCGATAGATGGCGTAAAGAAAGTTAAAGACGCACGACAAAAACGGGAAAACAGATCTAAAGTCTGCATCTTGAGCACCAACAAGCATAATAAAATTTTGAAAACTGCTGAATTAAAATTAGGCGAAAATTTTGATTTATGTCACTATCTTTACCCAGGTGTTGGAGTTAAAACTCTTCTACATCTATATATATAAAATGATAAACTGACTGACTGACTGACTGACTGACTGGGTGATATATCAACGCACAGCCTAAACCGCTGGACCTAGAGACTTGAAATTTTGAACATATATACCTTATACAGTGTAGGCATCCACTAAGGAAGGATTTTTGGAAATTCTACCCCTAAGGGGGTAAAATAGGGGATGAAAGTTTGTATGAAACTTCGTCAGTTATGAAGTTACGATTATCCAATTTTGTGTTTAGGCTGATGATTGAAAATTAGTCTATACCTGTTTCAGCGTTTTTGAGAATTCTAACCCTAAAGGGGTGAAAAGGGGGATGAAGTTGTGTATGGAGAGTCCTTCATTTTCTAAGTAAAAATCACTTAATTTATTACTTAGGCTTATGGTTGGAAAGTAACGCAACGGATATCAGTTTTGTTGGAATTTCAACCCTCATGGGGGTAAAAAGGGGGATGAAATTTTGTATTTAAGTTGTTTATTTACTAAATTTTGTATTCAAAGTAAAAATAATATACACGAGTATCGTGTTAATTACTAAGCCTCTACTGCCGCCCGTCTGTGCGTCTGTCCGTCTGTCTGCCATGCCCAAACATGTCCTGACAGATTGGCGATCATCGCCCAGCCGAAACTACTGAAGCTAGAAAACTGAAATTTGGAATATAGTTTTGTTTTATAACGTAGGCATCCGATAAGAAAGGACTTTTGGAAATTTTGATTTTAAAGGGGGGAACTGGGTAGGGGTCGAAATGTGTATGAAATCTTTGTTCTTCGAAGTTAGAAACATAATAATTAAATTTGAATTAAAGCTACCGAGTATACTTTTTAAGGGGGGGGGGAGAGGTAGTGGGAGGGTGAAAGTTTGTGTGGGTGCAGTTTATTTTAAAGATAAGAACTTACAATTTTAAAGTTTAGCTACTTTCATAGATAAATAATGAAATGTTTTGGATTTTTGCATTTTAAGGGGGTGAAACAAAAGGTGAAAGTTTATTTGGAGGCATCTTTTTTTTATAGGAACTTGAAAGTTTTAATTTTACTTATCATAAATAAATAGTAACGTGCTATACTGGGGTTTTGGATCTTCACATAGGGGGAGAAACGGATGGTAAAAAAGGGGAAAACGGGGAAAAAAAATTCTATGGGAGGTGGTTTGTTTAATGATGAGAACTTTGAAATTGGAATTGTTGCTATTCATAATAAATAAATAATGACGCGTTTCACCAACTTTTTATATCAATGTAAATAGGTATGTACTTCGATTCTTTTGGATGCCTATATGTAGATTTAGATACCCTACACTACACAATTATGTGCTCTGGAATTTGGTGCATGTAGTGCTGTTGCAAAAAAAATATTATAAAAAAGGATTATGTGGTGAAAGAAAAATTACTACATTAATATGTAGTAAAAAAAGATCAAAACTGTACTGCTTTTTATGGAATACGGAGAAAAACGAGCATGTGAGTACCTGATAGTCAGGCCGCCCTCGGAAACTAACGTTTTCAAGGGGAACGCTGATCCGTTGCCCACCTTTAGGTCCCCCCTCCCTGTGGGCCTCCTGGATCTTTCAGTCATTGTCCGATACCCAGCAGCAAGTAATAGTACTTCACTTCGGCATTCTGTGAGATTGAAATACTACCCCGGTCGGACCACCACACTCCTACTACAACCGTAACAGGCTGCAGGGTGGCTCTAACACTCCAAATCATCTCTTAACGCCTAGGCTGCCTCAGTTGAAATTTGAAGGGGGTGAATCGGGGGTAAAAGTTTGTAAGTAGGTATCGTTTTTTTTTAATAGAAACTTCAAGAATTGTATTACAGCTACATAAATAAATAATGACGTATCTCAGGATTTTTGGATTTTCACATTTGAAGAGGAAAAAATGGAGGGTGAAAATTTGAGACAGAGTGAAAGCGCTTATAATGTATGTTTGTAAAGAAAAATATGTCATTTGATTCCTGTAGGCTACGCGAGCGAAGCCGCGGACATAAGCTGTCATAAATAAACAATAAAGTGTTTTTGGATTTCTGCATTTTAAGGGGGAGAAACATGAGGAAAAAGTTTATTTGGAGGTATCTTTTATAAAAATTTAAAATAATTTTATCCATCATAAATTAATATTGACGTGTTACTGGGGTTTTAGATTTTCATACAGGGGGAGAAACGGAGAGTGAAAATTACTTTCTGGGCAACGGATTTTTAAAGGTAGGAAATTCAAAATTGCAATTACAGCTACTGAGCACAAGTAAATGATGAAGTGTTTCAAGGAGTTTCGATTTATACATTTTAAGGGAGAGAAACGAGGAGTGAAAGTTTTTATCGATGCATCGGTTATTTAAAGACATAAACATAAACATTAGAATTCTTGCCTCTCATCATGAAAAAGAAATAATGAGGTGTTTCAGAGACTTTAGATTTCATATTTTCAGGTGGGGAAATGGGGAGGGGGGAGTGAAAGTTAGAGTATATTTTTTAAAAAGGAACTTTAAATTTTTAATTAGAGCTACAGAGCACAAATAAATAATGATGTGTTCCAGGGCTTTTAGATTCAAGGGGAAAAACCGGGAAGAAAGTTTACATGGGTGGTGATTTTTTTAACGATAAGAACTTGGAAATTGGAATTGTTTTTCTCAGCGTTTTGGATGTTGAGATTTTAAGGAGGAGGGAAACGGGCGGGGGGGGGGGGGCGTGGCGTTGAAAGTTTGGAATTGTAGCTACACTCATCATAAATAAATAAGGACGTCTCTCAATCTTTTTGAATTTTCAAATTTGAAGTGGGCAAAACGGGGGGGGGGGGGGGGGAATTTGAGAGAGGGTGAAAGTGCTTATAGTATTTGTTCCTAAAGAAAAATATCTCATTAGATTCCTGTAGGCCACGCGGGCGTAGCCGCGGGCACAAGCTAGTAATTTATAAAGTAAGTTAATCAGTTATACTAACAAAGATTACTGTATAATTCTAATTGGTAAGGAGGATTTTCAGGAAACACAAAATTATAACAGCTTAGTGAATTCTATCCGAAGTTATTTGTTACCTTTGTTGCATATAAATGTAATTTTATGCTCACCGACCTTTAAACTAGGTAATTATTTTAATATGTTTAACCGGAGAGTTGAAAACTTTAACGAATTGTTATACAATGACAATTACAAATATCAATATGTGTATTTATTAGATAGCAGCCGGAACCTTAATTATGACTTTACTGTGTTCAATAAGCAGCAAGGTCGAATTAACACAGTTGGTATAAGAAGAATTTTTCAGGATGTGCGTGCGATTATGGATTTAATTAAGGTAGAAAATTGTAATTTGGATACTACGGTTCCAATTTTAGGTCAACATTCAGACATTTCGCATCACTCCCTCGAGTTTTTTCGTGAATAAGCCCTCCAAAGTTTTGGATCAGGATGCAGTATTCTAAAACTGTCAACAGAGATCGCTCTGTTGACAGTTTTAGAATACTGCATCAAAACATTGGAGGATTATTGAACAAGCTTGATCTGGTTGAGATAATGCTGCATGATTTTTGTAAGGATAGACAACAGATTGATGTCATATGTTTTAGTGAAACTTTCGTTAAACGCGGATCAGAGAATAATATTAAATTGGAAAACTTTAAATTGGCAGCATCCTACTGTAGGGAAAAAAGTAGAGGTAGAAGTGCTATCCTTATAAGGAAAACATTGGAATCAAAGCCAATAAAATTTGTGGCTGATTTAACTACAAGTTTTTACTTTGAGTGTTGTGGTGTTGAGGTTGTGGGTTTAGACTTAATAATTATAGTTATCTACAGAATTTCTGAGCAGACTAAGGCTCACATAGGTGTTTTTATTCATAAACTCCAAAAGCTGCTTTTCTTATTAACTAGCAACTATAAAAAAAAGAAATTAGTGATATGCGGTGATTGGAATATTGATATTTTGAAAAACAATTCCTTCACTAGGGAGCTTCAAAGCACTACGAGTAATTATAATTTTCAGCTCCACATCCTCTCACCCACTAGAATCAACGCCTGCTTGGATCAAATTGCAAGCAACATAAAAAATGTAGAAGCAAAACCCATAACATTTGTCTTTCGGATCATGATTATACTCAATCACTGACTTTCAGGGCAAAGAAATGCAAATCATATGTGACTTGGTTTGAATGGAAAAGAGACTACTGCAGTGATAATGTAAGCAAGTTTTGTCAGTGTTTGGCGTCTCTGTCCTTCGCAGATGTCCTGGAATGTGTAAATTTCAGAGATAGTTTTGCATTGTTTTATGATTTACTGTGCCTATTTTATAACTTGTGTTTTCCGCTAATAAAGGTTAAGCTCAGCAACCGTCAGACGAATGTTAAGTGGTTGACTAGGGGGATAAGAAAGTAGTGCCATAGTAAACGTAAGTTACACATTAACAATAGATCTAACCGGGAAAATAAACTTATAGGCAAAACATTGTATAAAAAATATAATCATATTCTTAAAAAGTGCATAAATGACATCTAAAAGAATCAATAACAATAAATATATTTTATCAAATAAAAATAAATGCAAGGCGACATGGAACGTAATATCATCGTTTGCCACTAGTAGTATACATGACAATGACATCAATTCAATTAATTTCAATAACATGACATATCAAAATCCATAAGACATTTGTAATATTTTCAACAATTATTTTATTGACATTGTTAATTCGCAAATTTCAAATAATAACTCGCAAATACCTCAAAGCCTGCTCAATAATCACCCCATTTCAATTTTTCTGAGACCAGTGGAGGATAATGAAGTCCTAAAATTGATATTGTCCTTAAAAAACAGCAAAACTTGTGGTTATGACAACATCTCGACGGATATGCTTAAATTGGTCGTGTTTAGTACTTTCATATTTTCTTTGAGAAGGCAACTTTCGGGAGGCATGGTCAGGTCCTCACTGACTGACGTCATATGTGCTTTGGAGAACCCTCCCCTCGCGCCTCCATCCCTTATCGAGCCGCTACACGCGGCCCAGAGCTTCTATGACCGCCGCCGCGCGCGCATACTATCTGTACTTTCTGTTCAACCCCGTGCTTTGGTGTGGACCTATCCTTACTTTGTGAGCTGTATGTGACTCCTGAAGACCTAGACAACGCTGTGCTGCAAGGAGCTGGCCGCTATCTGAGGGGAAACCGGGCCATCGGATTTCATCAGGTGAGGGAGCTGTCCAGTCTCTTGATTGTTGCCTTTGGGGTCTCTTTCTCCTTTTACTTTCTCTCCATTTCTCCACTCTCCACTGAGCTATCGCCAGCCTTTTCTATACATAATTCTGTGTTCCTTCACACCGGATATATTAATTCGAATAAGTGCCTTAAGATAACAGATATAAGGCAGATATTGGAATAGCATTCTTTCGTATTTAAAGTTATTTACTTTAAATATTTACTTTAAAAACTATTTATTACATAAAATAAATTACTGTTCACTATTTACGTGCTTGGTAAATAGGTATAACGCCGACGATAAGGATAACACAAATATATATATACATATATATATATATAAAAAAAACGTGTTATAATTACTTTTTATAACATTCGTGTTGTTTATTTGTGCGACACCGGGTAGTTTCGCGCCGTGCGGAATTCCTGAGCCGGCCGGCGAGCGCCGGTGTGTCCTATTCAAGCACGAGTTAGAATATTATTTACTCGCGTCCGTATTCTGTTTTATCATTTAAAGTTTTGTTAGAGTTTCAAGTTTGGTTCCGTTTTTTGACCTGTGTTTATTACTTAAATAGATAACAACTGTATTACTTTCTCGTCAAATTAAACAATCTTTAAATTAAAAATGTTTCAATTAGAAAAACTAAACGTAATCTACCATTGAAGAGAGTCAATGATGCGATGCGTATCTCTGTGCAAAAAGATGTGTGAAGCACCCAGAAATTAAGCCGCGTCTTAGAGTTCATTTAAGTAGATTAGAAGGTCTAGAGAAAATCTTTGAGGAAAATCATGTCAAAATCGCTGCATCATTAACGGATGAGCAAGATATTGCCGATGCCGAAGAGTTTAGGCAAAACTTTGACGAAACGTTGACCGACATTATGGAGATAAAATTAAGATTATTTCCGGACGAAGTTGCTCCCAACAATAATGTCACGCCTTTACAACCTGCTATCCATCAGAATAGTGCCGCGACTCATCACATTCGCATGCCCACTATTCACATTCCAACGTTCGAGGGCGGTTATAAAAAGTGGATAACCTTTTATGATTTGTACCGTACTCTAGTACATGAAAAAAGTGAAATTTCAAAAATTTAAAAATTTCAATATCTTATTTCGTCTTTGAAAGGGGAACCGTTAACCCTTCTTTCGGCATTTCCGATATCAGCGGATAATTACGACATGGCATTTGAAACTTTGGTGAAGCGTTACCAAAATAAACGCCAGTTAGCCTTTCTAGCTTGGCAATCTATTCTCAGTGTTAAGTTACAGAATAACACTGCTCAGACCTTTAGAGTTCTTTTAGATACGTTTCAAGAAAATTTAGCTATTTTGCGATCGTTGCAACTGCCTATCGATAAGTGGGATTTTGTAATTTTTTATACGCTATTGTTTAAGTTGGAACCATCGATTCGAAAAGAATTTGAAATGACTATTACCTCGGAAGACATACCGAGCTATAGCTCGCTTGAACAGTTTGTTGAAAACTATTGCACGGCAGTGGAGCGCGCGGGCCCCAGCGCGGGTTCCGTTCCCGGCGGGGCCGCGCGACCGGCCGCCGCCGCGCGCGCCGAGTACGCTGCGCCGGCGCCGCGCCGTTTTAAGCAGACGACTTTGGTGGGCAATCACTCGTCTCCATCTCCATCGACTCCACCTCCACCTTGTCAGTTCTGTTCAAAAAAGCATTTTATTGCTCACTGTATCGACTTTCGAAATTTAACTGTCGCGAATCGTTCGCAAGCTATTAGTGACAAGCAGCTCTGTTACAACTGTCTGCGCGCGGGTCATATTGTGTCAAATTGTCCTTCGAAAAGCTGTTGTCATTCATGTGGTCACAGACACCACTCTTTACTGCACTTCAATCATGGTGCAAATCTGAAGATTGAGAATACAACTCAGCACTATCCTCCTGCCTCCAAGTCGAACGCTCTCGGGGTCCAGGGGCTTTCTACGAACAGTACTTCGAACAAAACTGTCCTTTTGTCCACTGCCCGCGTGGACATTTTAGATAAATGGCGTGCCTTTCACGCTGTTTGTGTGTTGCTCGACTCTCGGAGTCAAGCAAACTATATTACTCAGGGTCTGGTAAACCGCTTGGGTCTTTCGGTATCGAGTAATGCTCCGTCTGTCTTCGGCTTAGGGAACGCGTCTACGCCGGTATTGGGTACCATCCAATGCACTATCCGTCCTGAGGGTCATCCGGGCAAAGAGCTTTCTTTCGAGGCTATCGTAATAAATCGTATTTGTGACGATATGCCGTTTGTCACTGTAGAAACCGACTTCGTCGAAAAGTTAGGTTTTATTAAGTTAGCGGATCCTGACTTTCACTGTCCAGGTCCAATTGAACTTTTACTCGGCACTTTGGAACGAGATCTTTATTCAGGGAATGATTCCTGGTGGGAATGATTCGCCAGTGGGATTGAACACTATCTTCGGCTGGGTATTTCTAGGTCGCGCTCGCTGTCTAGATAGTGTTCCCGCGCTATATTCCAGTCTCTCTTCCGTTCAGACTCTGCACGCATCTAATCGTAATTTAGATGAAGATTTAAAGCGTTTGTGGGAAATCGAGGACATACCCTCATCTGGAAAACCTCTTTCACCGGACGACGCCGCTTGTGAGGCTGCCTTTCTTTCTAACTACAAGCGAGACGCGTCTAGTAAATTTATTGTTGAGCTACCATTCAAAACTGCTGAACCTATTTTCCGTAACATGCGATCTATCGCTGTACGACGTTTTTATAAATTAGAAAATCGTTTATCTTCCGATCCTTCTCTACGTAAATCTTATAACGCCTTTATGAAAGACTATCTAGACAGCGAACATATGACCGAAGTTTCATCTTCTGACACCAATGCAGCAGAGTCATACTATATCCCGCATCACTGTGTGTTGTCACTCTCCAGCGCGACGACGAAGCTTCGTGTCGTTTTTGATGCGTCGGCGCGGGATGGCGAGGGCTTATCTTTGAACGATACACAGCATACGGGACCGAAGCTGCAAAAGAATATTTCATCTATCCTCGTACGCTTTCGTCTGCACACAGTAGTGTTCACGGCAGATGTCCGTCAAATGTACCGGAATATTGTGTTAGCAGATAAACACCGCGACTTTCAGCGCATTGTGTGGCGTTTTGACCCAACTGAACCACTTCGAGACTTTCGTCTTAACACCGTTACATACGGTGTCTCATCGTCACCGTACTTGGGTTTACGGACTATGGAACAGTTAGCTGTCACTGAGGGTGATACTTTTCCTCTAGCGGCTAACGCTCTGTCTACAGACACGTACGTGGATGACATCCCAACAGGTGCAGCCTCCGTCGATGATGCCCTTGTTTTGCAAGGTCAGTTAATCTCGTTAATGACACGGGGCGGCTTTGAGCTTCGTAAGTGGGCGAGCAACCGCTGCGAACTTTTGAACCATCTGCCACCTGAGCACTGTCTAACGCAGGGAACCACATCTTTCGACGCCGAGTCTCAGGCTGTCACAAAGGTTCTAGGCTTACATTGGGATTCCTCATCAAACCAGTTCAAGTACAATGTTAGTCTGTCCGTCACGGAATGTACCAAACGAAAAATACTTTCCGAGCTTTCTCGTGTCTTTGACCCACTGGGGTTACTGTCTCCGGTCATCTTTCTAGCTAAGTGCTTAATACAACGTCTTTGGCTCTTAGGTCTGGATTGGGACGAAGAGCCTCCTCAAGAGACTGTTGATGTGTGGCATCAGTTCTCTAGCCAACTAAGTAATTTGACAGATCTAGCTATACCTCGTCAGATCACTCATCCCCGTGCTGTTGCCTATCAACTCCACGGGTTTGCTGACGCTTCTCTTTCTGGCTATGCTGCTGTCATCTATTTACGAGCCGAGCTTGATGACGGTACGTTCGAAACCCATCTGGTCAACGCCAAATCCCGCGTTGCACCAACTAAACGAATCACGTTGCCGCGACTTGAGTTGTGTGCCGCAGTGTTGCTTTCGGATCTTGTAGATAATGTTCTCCCTCTCTTATCATCTGTGATTGCCGTTAGTTCTATTTATGCCTGGTCTGACTCGACTATTACACTTTCTTGGATCGCATCCCACCCTTCCAAATGGAAGATATTTGTCGGCAATCGTGTTGCAAAGATTCAGCGAAAGTTACCTTCCGCGAGTTGGAACTATATAAGCACCCATGACAACCCAGCTGATGCGGCCTCTAGAGGTTTGCTTCCAAACGCACTACTTGCCCATCCGCTTTGGTGGACGGGCCCAGAATTTCTTTCTCTCCCGTATCAGCAATGGCCTCGATCTACATTTCTTCCCATGTCATCTGACGTAACGATCGAATTACGTCAAGAAGAAAAGAAATCGGCTCTCGTGGTAACTAACGAGGCTGATTCTATACAGCAGCTCTTACTCCGGTTCTCTTCTTTGAAGAGAATTCTGCGAGTGACTGCGACTGTGCTTAGGTTCCTGAGTCTTTTGCGTAAGCAGAGAACATATTCTGGTCCAATATGTGAACAAGAGCTAGAGCAAGCTCTTTTGACACTTGTGAGATTCTGTCAAAGATCCTCTTTCGTTTTAGAGATCCAAACTCTCGAAGAAAATAAACTTTTACCAAAGCCTTTCCGTAAACTCTGTCCTTTTTTGTCTTCTGACAATGTTTTGCGTGTTGGTGGAAGACTTCGACATTCTGACTTGGATTACGAAGCCAAGCACCAAGCTATTTTGCCTTCCAATCATCGATTTACCGTGCTGATCATTGACGATGTTCACACTAGATCGTTACACGCTGGCCCTCAAACGGACCAGTTTCTTTTAGCCCAAAACTTTTGGGTTCTTTCTGCTCGTCGAGCAATAACAAAACGTCTGTCTGGGTGTGTCCGCTGCTTTCGGGCAAAGCCCGTGCCATCACAACCGCTCATGGGTGACCTTCCCCGCGTTAGGGTAACTGCTGTCAAGGCCTTTCAACGCGTTGGTTGTGACTATGCTGGTCCTTTCCAAGTTATTCTTGGTCGCCGCCGCCGTGGGGTTCGATCCGAGAAAGTCTATCTCTGTCTTTTTGTTTGTCTTTGGAGTAAGGCTCTACATCTAGAGATTGCTACTGATCTGTCGACCGAATCCTTTATCGCCGCTCTACGTCGATTCATTGCCCGTAGAGGGAGGTGTACTTTAATCTTCAACGACTGCGGTACAAACTTCGTTGGTGCGAAGAATCAGTTGTCTTCTCTGATGGAGAATGCCGCAGCCGGTGAGGCTATCGAATTTAAAACTATCCCCCCTTCCTCTCCTCACTTTGGAGGCGTCTGGGAGGCCGGGGTGCGTTCTGTGAAGAGTCACTTGACTAGGGTTGTGGGGAATCATCTTTTGACTATGGAGGAATTTCAAACTCTTATAGTGCAAGTAGAGGCTGTCCTGAATTCCCGCCCCCTCTGTGCGGTCAGCAATGATCCAAATGACTTCTCGGTTTTGACACCGGGTCATTTTCTGACTCTTTCACCTTTAACTACTGTCCCTGACAGTGAAGATGGTAACACGACATCCCTAACGAAGCGATGGCAGTTGCTTCAGCGACTACACGCAGATTTTTGGAACCGCTGGCATAGAGACTATTTAAATACTTTGAACCAGAGAACTAAATGGACAGAAAATAGCCGTCCTGTCCGTGTCGGTGATCTTGTTCTCGTCAAGGACGATAACCTTCGACCGTTGCTGTGGTCGGTGGCACGCGTTACAACCGTCCATCCCGGTTCCGATGGGATCGTCCGAGTTGCAACTGTCCGCATAGCGAGCAGCGATTCCAAGCCAAGAGAATTTAAGCGGCCAGTTGTAAAGCTCTGTGTCATTCCTGTTGGGGAAGACTAACTACTTTTAGCTATCTGTTAGTAACTTTAACTGTTTGTTACACATCCTTTTGCACTTCTATACTGTAAACTTTGTCATGCCCTTCGCGCCTATCGTTAGTCCTATTAGTAGGTTGTCAGTCTGTTAAACTTTAGTCAATTAACAGTATGGTTTCGGTTATCATATCAAAGAATGCTATTCTTCTCTATCTGTGATGTTCTACATGATGAGGATCGCTATCCTCTTCTACCTGTATACTCCTTCCTGTTATCTTTCCCTATTATCTATCCTATATTGCTTTAACCTCTGGAAATTTTCAATTTCGCAGGGGGGGGGGGAGTATGTTTAGTACTTTCATATTTTCTTTGAGAAGGCAACTTTCGGGAGGCATGGTCAGGTCCTCACTGACTGACGTCATATGTGCTTTGGAGAACCCTCCCCTCGCGCCTCCATCCCTTATCGAGCCGCTACACGCGGCCCAGAGCTTCTATGACCGCCGCCGCGCGCGCATACTATCTGTACTTTCTGTTCAACCCCGTGCTTTGGTGTGGACCTATCCTTACTTTGTGAGCTGTATGTGACTCCTGAAGACCTAGACAACGCTGTGCTGCAAGGAGCTGGCCGCTATCTGAGGGGAAACCGGGCCATCGGATTTCATCAGGTGAGCGAGCTGTCCAGTCTCTTGATTGTTGCCTTGGGGGTCTCTTTCTCCTTTTACTTTCTCTCCATTTCTCCACTCTCCACTGAGCTATCGCCAGCCTTTTCTATACAGGTCGCTAAATACTTAACTCAGCCCTTGGCACACTTGATTAACCTTTCTTTTAGCCAAGGTGTTTTCCCTGATCAGCTTAAGTTATCAATAGTTAAAGCCATGTTCAAAAAGGGTGATCGTAGTGATTCAAACAACTATAGGCCTATTACAATTGTGCCTGTGATATCTAAGATCTTCGAGAAGGCCATGTGTGTTAGGTTGACGGATTTCTTAGAGAAAAGAAACATACTGCATAGAGATCAATATGGATTTCGTAAGGTGCATTCAACGGAACTAGCATGTTTTAACTTTATTATTGAACATATAACTAAAGCCATTAACAATAAATTACCAGTAATGTCAATTTTCTTGGACTTGAGTAAGGCTTTTGATTTTGTTAATCACCAAATACTACTTTCAAAATTGTGCTCCTATGGAATCAGAGGCGTAGCACTGCACTGGGTGGAGAGCTTTTTGAGGAACAGACAACAGTATACGGAGATAACTAGGGTAGCTACCTAGGGTAAAATCCTTATAAAAAACAATCATAGATCACGGTTTCGCAGCAATGGATCAGGGGTGCCCCAAGGAAGTAACTTGGGTCCTTTGTTGTTTCTGATTTATATCAACGATCTTCCCCTGGCTAATGCACATAACTGCATCCTCTTCGCTGATGATACCACATTAATTGTCAAAGGGGAGAATATAAATACATATGAATATCAGACATTAATAAGGCCCTCACTGACATTCACAATTGGACTAAAAATAATGACCTAAATATTAATTTAACTAAAACGACATATACGCAATTCCATTTTTATCATGAACATCCAGCTCAATTAAATATTAATTATAATGACAGTTTCGTAGAAGAATCCAACTGTGTTACTTTTTTAGGCTTACAAATTGATAAACACTTGAGCTGGAAAAATCATATTGACTCAGTATGTTCTAAGTTGGACAGGTTCGTATTTGCGTTGAGGAAACTCAAAAACACAGTCTCTACAGAAGCAGCAGTCACTGCATATTATGGTTACGTATCTTCAACGCTTAGTTACAGATTGCTCTTATGGGGCAATTCTGTTGATGTTGAGAGAGCGTTTGTTCTCCAAAAAAAGTGTGTACGATCAGTGGCAAGTGTTTGGATAACTGATAGCTGTAGGCCAATTTTCAAGTATTTAAAAATCTTACCTTTGGCTTGCATGTATATAAAAAAGGCTTGTTTAATGGTCAAATCTCACTCACAGTATTTTAAAAAGCGAGCAGATGTTTTCGTGAGTAGACAGCGAGCGCAGTATATGAATCTTCTTCATCAACCACGATGCCGTGCTGATATTTACAAAAGGAATTCTTTTAATATGTGCATTGTTCTTTTTAATCATCTTCCGGATGAACTTAAAGTTTTGCAGGGCGTAGAATTTAAGAATAGGTTGACAGCGTGGTTGCATGAACATTGTTTTTATAGTGTGATGAAGTTTATGGATTTCTCAGAATATGTCAATTAATTCTATTTATAATAATGATAATTCAATTTTATTGTATAATTTCATGACATCAGGTAATCTAATTTTATATATAAAAAAAAAATCTATTCATTTGACACACTGTGCACAGTAAAATTTTTTTCTCATTGTTTTAAATTGTTTTTTGTTTTTTTTATGTCAAGCCAAGCGACCCTTTTTTACGTTTTTGGCTCTCTTTAATTTTAATTTTGTATGATTACAAGCTACCAGAACCTATATGATGGTAAAATTTGCATGCTGTATGACCGGCTGATTACTGTTCCCATAGTTTATATTAAGACCTGTATGTATACGTATTCTTAGCAAATAAATATTCTTTCTTTCTTTTCTTTCTTGGTGATCTCGATCTCATTTGCTATCAATAGTTATCACCATTAAAGAAGGTGAAGAAGTCATTAATAAATTTTACGATGAGCCGTAGCATAATTATGTTGTTATAAAAAAAAACCGGTCAATTGACCCATATACATTAAATTACGAGGTTGAATTAGATTACATTACATTACACTACATTGCTTACATTATATTGACATGAAATTTTTTTTAAAACATTATTGACAAAATGATAAATTACTTAAGAGTTTGGATTATTGTTATTTGTGCGACACTGGGTAAGGATCCTCACTTAATTTGGCCAGTAATGATCCCTACCCAGTGTTTTGTCATGGGGCAGTCCAGATGCTCAGAAAACATGCTCAGGATAGTGTTGGGGCTGCCGCGCACTCTGTTCAGCAGGGACACCACCCTCTTCCTTCTGACAGCGCGGAAGCCGTCAGTGCGCGCCTCCGCGAACATACCCGACGCGCTGCAGCGTCGCGACAGCCCCATCAGCATCCTGAACACGTTATTGTATTGGACTCTGAGCGTGTTGTATATACGCTGCGTATGACTCACCCACAGACTGCTGGTGTAGAAGGTTTGGCAATATGCCCTAAATAATGTAACTTTAACTTCCTTCGTACACCGAGTAAACCTGCGGGCGATCATGTTGCCTCGCACAGAAATGGCCCTCCTCTCCCTCTCTATATCCGTACCATCTCTCAAGTCCGGCGTGAACATAAGCCCTAGATATTTAAACTAAATAAATTATTAAATAAGTTATGCTAAATTTGTTTATCCGAATACCTACTTATAACCACACACTGAAGATGGACGCGCTATAACAAGCCGCTTGTGCAGTTTATCCATCCAAACATGTACGGAATGGATACGTTAGGTATAAAACCCCGTGAGAAAACCAAAGCATCCCTACAAGTCTAGGTACTTTAATTTTTTGTAAGTATTTTATTTTACCATTCACTTATTTCTTAAGTATGCAATATTATTAATTAGTGATTGTGAACCTTAACCTATACTCACTAAACTAATAAATCATATGCAATACACACTCTTCGATAATGTAGCCTACTTAAAACTAAGTTAATCATGCTCCTTACTTGTTTCAGGAGTTTGAAGATAATAGTTGATTATACTGCCTAATGACAAAGGAATGATTAAGTGTATTATTTCTACTGCAGGCACAAAAGCACGATCTGAAACCTGCTGCTACAATGTGATGTCAATGATAGAAAACAGAACCTAATATACATATCAGTGGTCGCTACTAATGCTACCAAGATGTCCCTTCAATGCTATGGAAGAAGTTTTATGCTTTGCACCCAATGTGCTCTATTACACTATGCACTAACCTAAAGTGATATTTCTAAGTTATAAGCGTGTTGCCTTCGGTTTTATGTAACTCATTCTTGCTTCCCTTCCCTTGGGTATGTTTATAGCCTGTCAAGGGTACCTTATACAATAAATGCTTTGAAATAAAACAATTTAAACGGATTTTATCGCGTATATTGTAACGAATTTAATTCCCGACGTTTCGAGCCCTTTACAGGTCTCATGTTCACGGGCAGACTGACAAAAAAATTTAGAATACAAACTACCCAATTTTGAAAAATAATTGAAAAAATTAAAAAACTAAATATGAAATCGTTCCAATTAACGCAATAATGGTCCTGCAGCCCCCGCCTGTTTTTTTAAGTAATTAATAACAGGCTGAATCTTCGTGAGTTCGTTCGTTTCGACGAGACGCCCAAGTTTTTCCTATGTGCATATTCTCAAAGAGGTAGCTAATGTAGTGCGCATGTAGTGCACATGTCGATTTGGTAGGGTGTCGAAATTGTCAGACTAACAGTACATTTTTTATTGAAATCTTAAGATAATGTGACAATAAACTCGGAACAACAATTGTCCTACAAAATCGATGGTTTGAAATGGAGCGTCCTCCACGCTGAATATGTCGAAATGACAAGGTCATAAAAATGATTAATAACCAGCAAATTTTTTGTATGCAGCTTAGTAAATATTAGTGTAATTAAATGGCCACAAAGTCCTCCAAATGTAGTAGTAAGTTTTCCTAGTCCTACGCTTGGAAGCTGTCGAATCCACGGTAATACTTTTTTTATGAATAACAACCTAGGTTTGATTTTGTCCTATCGAATAAAGTGTAGAACACGATTTAACCACTACACCAAAAGTGGTATGTATTTCCAGGAATTGACATATTATATATAGAGACATCTAGTTGTTTAAGCACTGGAGTGCTATCGTTGTTACGGCTTGTTGTTATGTTCATGCATGATTGACAACGCTCCCCGCAACCCTCGCTTAATCTCATCATTTCATTCGTCGACTGACAGTCGAGAGGTCAATAGCTCCTGATGATGCCTCGTGGAGAGGTGAAACACGTGTCGAGTGGTATTTTTGGTGTTGGTAGTTGGGTTGTGGTCGCGTTATGTGTTGTTTGTTTTATTTCTTTTATAAGGTATTCAGCACAGGCGTTGTCTTTTTCTCGATTGCTGACACTGGGTTCGCGGATTAGCAAAGAAATTTTTTCCATTAGTCTCATCATTTCCGCTCATAAAAACAGTTGTTGTAATGCCGAGACATTGGTAGTGGTACGGATCCTTGCATTTACTACATCTTATTGGTTCTAGGTTGCTTGCAATAGCCTGGTTACATGCTACGCAGTTCATTCTCGTAATGTTGTTTATTTTATCAGTTAAATTTCAAATATCAAATATCAAATCATAAATTACGTATTTTTACGTATTAAAACTTGGAATAATTAATAGATTAAGTTCGCTGAGAAAAAACGCTAAAAACGGAATAAAATAAATTTGAATGTTTTATGCATTGCTTTTATTAGGCGAGAACATTTTACTCAATTTTATAATAATCACAGACTTTGATTTGCTTAAGTATTAAAGTCAAAAAATATTGAACTATGGCATTTCAAAACAAGTTTGTTACATAAAAAGCGAAATGTTATTAAATATCAACAAATCCGTGATAAAACAATCTTATTGATTACCTACATAATTTTGGTATCTACCAACTAATAAAAAAAATCTAGGAATGTGTCGACACCGTGTTATCTATAAAGACTCCATCTTTGATCACAAAAGTTAATTTTTTAACATTGGCTCTTAATTTACTTCAATCAGTTTACATTATTGATACAGAAAACAAAACTGAGAAAATTTTGACCTAATTTTTAACAAAAATTTAACTTTAACACGATAATAGCTTACATTTAAAACTGCCCCTTATTTATAAATTAAAATAAACTTTAACATGATGCTATGAAAAATAAAGTTCTGTTTCGTAAATATCCTACATTTTTCTAATTTTCTTAAAATATCAGTTTTATAT
Organism: Ditula angustiorana; assembly: GCA_963691745.1. NCBI lineage: Eukaryota > Metazoa > Arthropoda > Insecta > Lepidoptera > Tortricidae > Ditula > Ditula angustiorana. The sequence goes on from OY829471.1 coordinate 13,958,881, forward strand.
AATTAGTTGTTTTTTAATTTTAATGAACACCCATTTCAAAGACATTAGAACATCTTACATATATGCAAAATTAGCACATTTTCCTTAGCTTATCATTTTATGAGACTAATTTGTTGTAGAAGTCATGGTGTTGAGCAGGAATTGTACCAGTCTGACAAAGATAATTAAGATCTTTACTTTTTTGCTTATCAATAGGTAATGGTGCGTACAAAGCTCGAATGAATTATCGGCATGTACTTGAGAAAATTCTATTGTAGGTGACAGCACCGGATCAAGATTTTCTAATTCTGGAGACTTTTCTTTTTGCAAATCTTTTTACGCGAGGACTCTGAAAGCGGTCTTGTGCTTGCCTTGCTTGATTTTGGTTCACATCTACGATGACAGAAATTTATTGATACTCCGCAGAATTAGATGAAGCACAGCTTTGCTGCTGTGAAGTGATACTGTTTCTGAAAACTCTTCTGATACCATAGAATCTAATTTTTGTTTTTCCAAAAACTCAAAGAAAGTAAAGATTCGGCTTCTGGCGGTAGCGGCGACACTAGAAGTATTTTTTAATTTAGTTTTTTTCTTTCTTTAAACCCGTATTACGGGTCCAACTGACAAAAAGTTTGAAACCATATTTAAATAAGAAATTTCCAAGTCCCAAGATATTTATTTATTTTTTTCTTATTATTTATTTTAATATGGTTCTAATAGTTGGTTAATAGGTCAGTTCTCCCTCTCGTCTGCTTCATTTTGCAATGATTTTACTTACTTTAAAATCATTTAGTTATCAAATACAATAAGAAACGTAAAGTTACAGAACGTAAGAAATATAAATAAACTGAATTGTGCACTTAGAAGTCGTATTAGACATAATACGTCGTCAACTGTCGTTTGAGCATACTGAGACAACTCCCCGTACGCATCAATGGCGAGCGTGCATACTGAGGCAACTGCCAGTTACACCACACTCGCACCGCTCCTCCACAATATCTGCGCCGCGTATAGTGGTACAAGCGACTTGGCTCAGTATACATCGTACCGATTGTCAAAAAGGTGTAAGATGCGTTCATATACGTCACTTTATTTCCAAAACTAATGAGAATATTCGTACAAAATTTATGTGGCAGTTAAATGTAAGTATTTTAGTCTCAAATCTGCAAAAAAACGAAAATCTCAAAATTGTCACTTGTATCAGTATACGTAGGAGGTATCAATAAATTCCTCTGTGTACCACGGCGCACAGGACCGCCTAAAGCACAGCATCAAACCTACCTCAATCCTTTAGAGCCCCTGTGTACCACGGCGTTCAAGATCGCCTAGAGCACAGCATCAAACCTATCTTCCAATAAAATGAAATGAAATATTTCATTAGTAATAATTATTAAAAGTCCTTTTCTTCCTAAATCCTTTAGAGCCTCTGTGTACCACGGCGTACATGACCGCCTAGAGCACAGCACCAAAGTTATCCAATTTTGAAATTGTTGTTCTTATATATTGTATCTAGAACAATAACACTAAAATACTACACTGGTAATGATTTATTACTACGTGCATAGAGAACTGAATGTTTTGCGTACAACAAACAATTTTTAAAACTACTACAGTCTACGACCTTAGAAGTTAGGTTAATTGACGAATTAACTGACTTCAAAACCAATTTTTCTCTATTTCAGGTTCAACGGCAGCCGCAGAGCACGCGGCGCCCATCAGAATGGCCGTGTCGCCTAAATCGCTTCCTTTGAAATATAATTTAATGATTTGTTTAGATTTATAATTAATTTGTTTAATGTACAGAGCCATCTAGCGGTTATGTGAGGTTCTAAGTTGCTAATCAACCAATAATTGTTTAATAAATAAGCTATAGATGGCGGCGTTTTCAATAAATAGGTAGTTTAGAGTTATTCAGTCTGAAAGAGTCCTGAAACTCTCGCTAATCAAGTTAATATTCGTTAATTATGACGTTGATTCACCGTTACTATTTTAATAAGCTGTGTATCCTAATTAAAAGATTATCAGTTGAACTTTTGTAATCCTTATCGTGCGCAATGCTGATTGGTTACTTTGATTGAACCATTGACCAATCGTAAAGCGTTATTCATGGCGCTAAAAGTCAGTTTGCGTACGATCAAGAACGGCTAGTCGAGGTCACTTAGGCTGCCGAACGTCGAAGAAGAAGGTTGTAAGATTAAACTCTATTAATTAGTATCACCACTGTAAAATAAAAAGCAAACCTCTCTATCATATTCACGCTTTAAGTGTAAGCATAAAGCTTCACAATAAAATTACCCATTTTCTTTGCTTTCTTTGTTTAATTTCTTGAGTCACGATGGAGGAGCCTGAAAACGAAGCTCCAGACCCTCCACAACAATCTCCTAGCTTATTAGAAACCCCCGAGACCTCTTCAAATCCGATATATATATATATATATATATATATATAATATTTATATAGATTAACTTCTACTACCTAAACCGACCCGTAAAAGGATGTACGCTACTCTGCTAATATGTTTTATTGTAATATTACATGTCTTATTTTATGTTGACCTGTAAATTGGCTTTACAAATAAATTTATGATTATGATTAAACATTTGAGGCGAGGCATTTGAGCGCGAACTAGGATTTTAGGAGGTGAGGTGTGGGGGACTGCCGACGATATGCATAACGTAAATATTTCTACCACCTGCTACGTAGCGCAACTATTCAGCTGTATCTAGTTAAGGTTTTAGTTAAGGTTTATTATTCAAACGTACGAAAAGTCGCGCGCGCGCGCTCTTTATTATCAAATTGTTGTTATACAAACCGAGCGGCGATAGAGGGCGCGCGGGCAACCGCGGCGTGCGCCGCCGGCGTCCGCCATTACTTCAGTTCTCGAAATTACGTTTGGGCGAGCGGGCCGCGCGCGATACTTTCCGCGGCCGCGCAACGCGAATGCAAAATATGTGTTCATTTAGTATTTTAGTAATACCTATGTGCTTGCTTTGTGTACTGTCATTGGTGATTACATTCTTTTACCCATACCATACTTTTTGAATTTGAACCCCGCACCTAATCAAGAACACCACCAATTTGACTAACCATCTAAAACGACACCACAAGGAGACATATAGTGATACTAGTGATGTAAATAAAAGTTTGAACAAAACTGGAGAAACTTCCAGTACTTACAACAACAGCTGAATTCGAAAGTGATTTTTTTTTACTTCAAACTACTGCTAGCCCGCACCCGCTGATTCCGCTGTATTAATAACCCAACTGCCGCCAGAAGGGAGGGTTATCGAATTATTGTTCATTATACTATTACCCACTGTATACTTCAACTGCTGCCAGATTGGCTATCAACTATCCCTCTATAAAAAAATAACAAATGATTCTGGCTCTCTGTTACGTAAAACACGTTAAGAAAGGACAAAGAAACTTCTATTACTATGGAATAATGGAAGTATGGATTACGATGAGATGCATGCAATCTTTGCTAGATCGATTCAAACCCATGCCATCCAGATTACAATCTATTGCGACCCAATAGATTCTTTTCAAATTAATACATTGGGCATCACTAGTAGCGGGCGGCGCGGCGTCTCTCAAACCGCTGGGAAATATTCAAGTTTTGGGATAAATAAATTAACTAAAAAATATAGGACTTCATTGAAACCCAAATTTTAGCAAGTTCTCTGTAGTATTTAAAGCGAAATATTTCCATATAAAAATGATGTGCAAATTAAAAAAATATATTATTAAGTCATTTGATTTACACTTCTATATTAAGCTGTATTTTTTGTGATCGAACAAAGTACACCCTGTTGTGTAACAAATTAGCATATTACTCAGACAATATCCTTATCTATATCGTTTAAAAAAAAATTAAATAAATATCTTGGGACAATTTACACCAATTGACCTAGTCCCAAACTAAGCAAAGTTTGTATTATGAGTACTAGACAACGGATAAACATACTTATATAGATAAATACATACTTAAATACAAATAACATCCAAGACTCAGGTACAAACATTCGTATCCGTCACACAAATATTTGCCCATACCAGGATTTGAACCCTGGACCTCTTGCACAGTAAGCAGACCCATGTGCCACCGTGCCATACAGGTCATCAAAAATCGTATTTTTTGCAAGACCGATATTTAGTAGTATAATGCGAATAAATAACACTTATGATTAAGAAAAATATGAAAACAAATATTACTACAAAAAAAAATTAACATTGGCGTCATGAATTAGAATGATAAGGAGCTTCGATCGTTAGTATAAGAAAATTTATGAAAACAAATATTAGTATAAAAGGTGTGTGATTAGCGATATTATGAATTTTGATGATTATGAGTTTCGATTGTTAGTACTTAATATTTTTATGAAGAGTGATCATTATGATGTAAAATAGTATGAGAAACATTTTCGGACTTCCGATAATAGGACTTAAAAAGTTATGTGAAAAAATGCGCACCCGTGCCTATGCCAACGGCTCTATAGCGATATGCTCTAAGGCGCGCGTAGAGTGAGACGCATGGGCGCGGCGGCCGCGCGGCCCCCCACACCTCACCACCTAAAATCGTAGTTCGCGGGGAAATGCCTCGCCTCAAACTTGGGCCGGTAGATTTTTGTAAACAACATTTTGCGATTCACTGTTGAGATCGATCCTGGTATTCAGTTCACCCGTCTCACTCGCGAACGTAGCAATGGAGCGAGAGGTCAATATTCCTGTAGGACTAGCGATACATACCCTTTTTTTGGTAGTACAATGTTTGATTTAGGCAAAGAATGCACTAACTGAACATATCGCATGCTTAGTAATAAACGGGCCTAACTCAAAATTGGCATTAAATTAGTTATTGTATTAAAACGGCTTACAACTGACAGCACTATCGGCTCTCTTTCTTAAACCAGCCTAAAACGAGTATTAAAAAGAGATAGCACGACTTGCTGCGTTTTACTTTCAACGAAATTGCAAATTTCATTTGGTGCTAAAGCAGCTACCTTCAGTCATGTTCCAACCCACTTGCGAGAAAGACGTCGCTTTCGTGATACATTTAGAGATACTTCGTTTTTGTAATAAGGAAAACGTGAGTATTTTGAACAACTTTTAGTCAAATATAAGCATATATGGATTTATTTCTTTTTAGCATAAAATCAAACGCAAAATGAAGTGATGTAATTCGGATTGCCTCGTTTTATTAAAAATAATACTTGAATACTTGGTGTTCCAATAAGACATGCATCAGTTTATTATTTAAGGGAAGGTTTAATCATAAAACTATTTCTTGATGTATCATTCTATTATTTTTGCTGTTGTAAATTGTGTTTTTACATTAAGACATCAGTTGTTTTATCATGAAATAGAACGCAAAGTATGTGTTTTATTTGTAGTTATATCAATTTGTGAGTATGAGAAATGTATGGATTTCGAATTAATTTTGATTTTAACCAATTTTAGCACGAGTAAAAGAATAAAAGAAATTATGCGGCTTGCTGGTGCCGCTGATGAACAAAAACTAAATCCCGGTACATCGTGTTTGGATGCCGAAAACACTTTAAAGCAAGAAGGAAAGAAAATATTTTCATTTAGTCTCATAAAGTCCCACCACCATTTACAAAAACTAACTTACAGAATATTTATAACTTAACTATCGATAGTCACACAATTTGACACCAATAAAGGAATCTCCACTCAGCACGTGTTGCTACACGAGACGAGTGCAGCAACGCTGGTTTTCTGTGGAGCCCTGGTTGGGTTTGCGTGACAGCAACCGAAGGGAAATACCCCGAATAAGTTGTTATACACCAGTCACTGCTATGGTGCGATGACTGGAATGAACATGATTGTACACACTCATGGCACAGTATATAAATAAAGCAGTACCGAAACTAGGCCTGTTTGTGGAGTTAGATACCTACGCTCCAATAGAGCGTTAAGGTTGTCCCCTTATTTTTTGTAAAATTGTTTTTTTTTTGTTTAGCACTGTATCTTAACTAGTAAGGCCTTTTATGCGAAAACTAGATACTCTTCATAAGTAGGTACATTAGGGGTGTCGCTCTTAACTTTTGTAAAATTGAAAACTTTATTTAAATTAAAACGTTTATTTGGGTTTTACCTAGGTATAATGATAAACTAGATTACAAATAGAATTGGGTAATTAAAAAAAAATCAAAATGATAAAAAAAAAAACAAAATAAGAAGATTTCAAGATGGCGGTTATATTTTCTCATTCTGTTAACGGATTTGTTGTCGGAGACCACAAAGTTCCTTAGATATCGATTTTAAAAGCAATCGGTCGAATAACCAATTATTTCAAGATGGCGGCTACTTTTACTTATTTTCTTAACGGATTTGTTGTCAGAAACGACAAAGTTCCTTAGATATCGATTTTCAAAGCAACCGGTCGAATAACTACAAATTTCAAGATGGCGGCCATATTTTCTCATTCTGTAAACGGTTTTTTTGTCGGAAACCACAAAGTTCCTTAGATATCGATTTTGAAAGCAATCGGTGCGTCATTTGATAATAAAACAATACATCCTACGCAATAATAGTAGGTACATTATTGATACAAGCTTAATAACGATGAAAGTTCCGTATAATTTTTATATCATTTTTCACCATTAAAACGCTCGCAAAAAAAATTACGGCGATTAGGTACCTCACCAAAAAAACCAAAGGTTTTATTAACAATAAATAGTAAAAAAACACCTAAAAAACACGCTTTACCAATTGTACTTATAACGGACCAATAGGACTCGGAAATTCAAACCAAATCAACCCAAACTCGATGGGTTTCCTAGTCAGCCACCTCCCAGTTCCATCATCAGATACTCATCATCAGGTTAAATAAGGTCTCGTTACGCTAAATCTAATTAGCACAAATTTTCTAGTACGCTTTCCATGGACCCATCTCCCACCTTTGAGTTCCATTACCAGAACAGGTCGATGGTACCATATTATTATTGTATTGTCATGTAAACATCATACATATACATGACAAGTTTCGTGATATTACAAGAACTAGAACTGGGCGAAATTCGGCTTCTTAGATTTTATAAAAATTACATCTCGATCTAATAAAAACGTGTTAAAAAAATAACTACCTATTAATAATTATAAATCATTGTTACCTTTTAACATCACCAGGGAGTCTAAAAAATGAAAGCTCTGGCTTTGAAAAAGTCGAGTATAAGGCGATGCACCAGTGGAGAAGCGGAGAAAAACGTTATACTAGATCCAATTTTTTAGGTATTTACAATTAAATATCGATCGTGCAAAAATTATTCAATATAGTTAAGGATATTGTCTGAGGAATGTGCAAACTCGTTACACGATAGGGTGTACTTTGCTCGATCATAAAAAATCCCAAATACAGCCAAATATAAAAGTTTAAATCCAATAATTTAATAATTAAATTTCTGAATTTACACATCATTTTTATATGGAAATATTCCTCTTTAAAAACTACAGGGAACCTGCTAAAATTTGGGTTTCTAGTGAAGTCCCATATTTTTTGGTCAATTTATTTATCCCAAAACTTGAATATTTCCCAGCGGTTTGAGAGACGCCGCGCCGCTCGCTACCCCGCCAGTCGCAATCCGGCGCTTGCCAACGTTAGACCTGTGCCAAATTTTCTCCGCCCGTTTTTACATTCGCGCAACAGCATAATAATTAAATATGGCTTAAAAACTATATCAAAGTTAATACGTAATAAAAGTTAATCATAGTTTAACATCTAAAATGTTATATACTGTGCCGTAGTGTAAACAATACGAGAAATTGATGGCGCGCGTCTTAGAACATAATATCCACCGGGAGTGGCCTTGTGTGAAAATTTGCTTACACCAAATTCTGCCATTTCTTGCGGGGCATTTAAAACACTCGTGTTTGAAGGGCTCTCATTATATTATAGCAGTTGCATAGACTACTATTAATATACTTGTTGCCAAGAGCGATGTAATAATGCATGTAATGTAATTTTGATTAGTAATATTTATATAGATTAACTTCTTCTACCTAAACCGACCCGTAGAAGGATGTACGCTACTCTGCTAAAATGTTTTATTGTAATACTACATGTTTTATTTTATGTTGACCTGTAAATTGGCTTGACAGATAAATTTATGATTATGATCAAACATTTAAGGCAAGGCATTTAAGCGCGGCATAGCACGGAGAACTGATGGCCGATGGGGTCGGAAAGTTCTCGAATGGCGGCCGCGTATTGGCAAGCGCAGCGTAGGACGACCAGCCACAAGATGGTCCGATGACCTCGTACAGGTGGCAGGAAGGCGCTGGTTGCATTCTGCTTCCAACCGGCCACTTTGGAAATCCATGGAGGAGGCCTATGTCCAACAGTGGACTTCTTGTGGCTGAGATGATGATGATGATGATGATGATTTGAGCGCGAACTAGGATATGTTGTTACTATTAAATTCTCGTAGTACGATATGCAATAACCTAAATATTTCTTGACCAAAGTCTACATTGAGATCTGTTTCTTATTACATTCTTATTACATGAAGTGAAATAGTATACTTTACTATAAACAATCTTTGCGTCTATAAGAAATATGAATGTAGGTGATCATTTTTAGTTTATTTTATTGCCAGAGGGTTCCTTAGTTTGATCTTGTATGACTAATTATAATTTTGAGAGCGCGACGTGTTTTTAAAATGGCTCTGCCAGTAAAGTCAAATGTTTGGCACTTTTTTATTAAAAGTGACACGGGTGGAAAATGTAAATTATGTCAACTATTAGTTAAAACAAATGGAAATAAAACCAAGCTGACTAACCATCTAAAACGACACCACAAGGACACATATAGATATTAGTGATGTAAATAAAAGTTTAAGCAAAATTGGAGAAAATTCCAGTACAGCAACAGCTGAAATCGAAAGAAATATTTTTTTTACTTAAAACTACTGCTAGCCCGCACCCGCTGATTCCGCTGTATTAATTACCCAACTGCCGCAACAAGGGAGGATTATCGAATAATTGATCATTATACTACCCACTGTATACTTCAACTGCCGGCAGATTGTCTATCAACTATCCCTCTACAAAAAATAACAAATGATTCTGGCTCTTTGTTACGTACGACGTTAAGGAAGGACAAACAAACTTCATTTTGATTTACAATATTACTACGGATTAATGGAAGTATGGATTACGAGCGATTCATGCGATCTTTGCTAGATCGATTCAAACCCATGCGATCCAGATCGTAGATCGATTCAATGGATTACTATCCATTGCGTTCCAATAGATTGATTCAAATCAAAAAATTGGGCATCCCTAGTCGCGGGCGTCGGCTTGGCTTCTTGTAAAACCGCTGGGAAATATTCAAGTTTTGGCATAAATAAATTGTCTAAAAATAAAGGACTTCAGTAGAAACCCAAATTTTAGCAGGTTCTCTGTCGTATTTAAAGTGAAATATTTCAATATAAAAATGATGTGCAAACTCAGAAATTTTATTAATAAGTAATTTGATTTACACTTCTATATTAAGCTGTATTTGGAATTTTTTATGATCGAACAAAGTACACCCTGTCGTGTAACAAATTAGCACATTACTCAGACAATATCCTTAACTATATCTTATATTCAATTTAAATTTAAATTGCTATATATAATGAATAACAACACAAAGAAAAAATAGGGTAATGGCAGGATTCGAACCTGCAACATTAGCATTCCGTGCCTTGCGTTTGCCAGTTTCCACCACATTACCGCTGCCATACCCAGCGAATTTTTCAATGGGTTTCGTCTTTACGGTCATTGTTATTGATATTTTTTATTTGGGAAAACTACCCTCGGTGTCATCTATGAGAAACCTAATCAAGTTGTCTCATTCAACTTGGTCATTTATGAACGCCCGTTAGCTGACGAGAGATGACGCCATTTGTTGTTAAATTATTGTAATGACCGTAAAGACGAAGCACATTGAAAAATTCGCAGGGTATGGCAGCGGTAATGTGGCGGAAACTGGCAAACGCAAGGCACGAAATGCTAATGTTGCAGGTTCGAATCCTGCCATTACCCTAATTTTTCTTTGTGTTGTCATTCATTATATATATAGCATGTTAAATTTAAATTGAATGTATAAAAAAAATACAAAAAGAAAATCGAAAAAAAAAAAATAAATAATTTCGATTACAATAATTTAACAACAAATGGCGTCATCTCTCGTCAGCTAACGGGCATTCATAAATGACCAAGTTAAATGAGATAACTTGATTAAGTTTCTCACAGATGACACCGAGGGTAGTTTTGCCAAAGAAAAAATATCAATAATGTAATGACCGTAAAGACGAAACACATTGAAAAATTCGCAGAGTATGGCAGCGGTAATGTGGCGGAAACTGGCAAACGCAAGGCACGAAATGCTAATGTTGCAGGTTCGAATCCTGCCATTACCCTAATTTTTCTTTGTGTTGTCATTCATTATATGAAGCATTTTAAATTTAAATTGAATGTATAAAAAAATACAAAAAGAAAATCGAAAAAATTTAAAAATAAATAAATTCGATTACAATAATATATCGTATATTGTTTGCTAGATCGATATTTAGTAGTATAATGCGAATAAATAACACTTATGATTAAGAAATATATGAAAACAAATATTACTTTAAACAAATTTATAAACATTGGCGTTATGAATTAGAATAATTAGGAGTTTCAATCGTTAGTATAAGAAAATATATGAAAACAAATATTAGCGTAAAAAAGGTGTGTGATTAGCGATATTATGAATTTTGATTATTATATGAATGAGTTTCGATTGTTAGTGTTTAATATTTTTATGAAGAGTGATCATTATGATGTAAAATGGTATGAGAAACATTTTCGGACTTCCGATAATAGGACTTAAAAAGTTATGTGAAAAAAATGCGCACCCGTCCCTATGCCAACGGCTCTGTAACTATAATGATCTAAGGCGCGCGTAGAGTGAGACGCATGGGCGCGGCGGCCGCGCGGCCCCCCACACCTCACCACCTAAAATCCGAGTTCGCGGGGAAATGCCTCGCCTTAAGCAGCCATGTACAACGCAATACCTTCCTGGCATCCTTAATAAGCTCGCGGACTGTCTGGGGCGCAGGCGCACGCGACGCGATAAACAAACACATACCGCGTCTACCCGTCTCGACGCGGCAGCCACGACTGACGGCCGCCTTAGCAGCCTTAGGCCGGCCCCAGACCTACCGTTTCTGTTCTGTTCTAGCTAGAACAGATCAGAACAGAATGAAACTGGAAGGCTAGAATGCAATACAAAACGTATGACTCGTCACAGACCTACCATTCAAAAACGGAAAGAACGCCCGGTCAGAAAGCAACCGGCCGACGTCGCCGGTAAGAACGTTCTTACCGGTAAGAAAGAGGCGTAGCCTACGTACTAGCTCCGTATATCGCCACACACCTACCGTTTCTGTTCTGTTCTAGCCCTGGCGCCCGCCGACAGTGTTGCCAATTAAATTGGCAAAAGATTACGAGCTTGTGTTAAGGGCTTATTACACTATCCTATTTTTAGGAAATCTAAATAGGATCACTCTAATTAGGAAGTAGAAAGCTAGTGAATCCCAGAATTCTACTGATTATAACTAATAATCTACTGATTTTTTCAAATACTGGCTTTTCTTTAAAATATGATATGATAATAATAAAATCATTAATTAATAGATTCAGGCGTTACTTTGCGGAGGTCCATATCAACAAACTGGAACAAATTACCTTGCTACTCCGCGAAACCAACTTTGCTTGCTTTGTGAAATATTCTCCATTTGTTTGATAGTATGTTTGGTTTCGTGGAGTAGCAAGGTAATTTGTTCCAGTTTGTTAATAAAATCATTTATTTTCAGGCTACAAAGGCCCATAGACAAATACCATACAGACTAACATACATAAAAAGTATAAATATATAATACGTTGGACACAATTTAACATGAACTGGAGAATTTTTGCAACATTTCTAGTGACTTCTATAAAACTTAAGCCGGCAACACTGCCCGCCGGCCACCGGCGCGCCCATAGACTTATAATGGGAAGACAGAGGTCGTGCGTGTCTCCGAAAGGGACAGCAAATACACACACATGAATATTTAGGGTTACCATCTTTAAGGCAGTTTTCCCTGGGGTCATTTACGATGTCAATATAAAAACAATATTTTTAAATTGAAAAAAAGAATTACTTTTGGAAAATGTTTTTAATAATTAACAGGAATTTATAAAATCACTCTTAATAATAACAATGGTACTTAATTAAAGCGAAAAAAGTTAGAAATAATTATGTAGTAAACCCACACTGTAACAATAGATTTCGGTCAAAGTGTCGACAACACATTCTGGAAGATTCCAGTAGGTGCAATCCATGATACCCGTATATGTGGTTCGTGGGGGAATCTGGAAGTTAAATCCAGAATACACTTCACGGGGCTTCATTTCATACAGCATTTGAGCCGACCTCCGAGTTACACGAGTGCATATTTTATCTGTGTACTAGTGTTTTATCTCGTAAAATAAACGATTAAATGAATCAAAATACTAGACTAACATGCTTTACGAAATAGGGTCCTGTATAAGTTTTTTCTATACCAATATTTCATCAACGTACTATTTACCCCTTAACGTGGGGTAATGTTCCTGGGAAAAAGTGACAACACTGAGTTTTAAGGTTATGTAAAAAGCACCAACTAAAAATGCATAAAACAGCTTTTATTTGATCTTGAAACACGTTAGGATGTGTATGTAAAGCGGGAAGAAACCACACAATATGAAACATCTGTTCTAATAAGTCAAATAAGATCAAATTTTTAAAAACTTCAGAGTAAAAAGATAGTTCATCAATTTTCGATTCACTGTCACTTTTGCAGCCTAAAACAGAACATCGCACCATTCTGCAGACTCGTTATATTGTTCTTAACGCCTGTATAAACAATAATCCACGTAATTTTAAATAAATCGGACATTTTTTGTAATTTTTCCAGTGACATGGATTGAGCTTGTCACAAAACGTCAAAGTCTGTTTAGCATAGAAGTATGCCTAGCAAACTTGACCTTGAAAAAATTAAACATGCCATGAGGGACAAAACATATCAAGCTCTGTCTCTTTTTTTCACAAGCAAATTCATATTTATATCTTATTCTTGAGCAAATGAAAAGGAAGACGTCCATTATTCTATAGCTTTCTCTTTCTACGGGCGCGCCGGCTGGCTCAGTCCACAGAGTACCTTTTTAATATACTGAGATAGAGACGTCACTTCCACGGTTAGATTATTTAAAGCATAGCGACATCTAGTGGTCTGAACCAGTCAACGGCCACGTTAGTGTACCTACTGGTTCGCTTATTGAGGGAATATTTGAAATGAGCACTGTTATCGTTGTCGGATGAACATCAGTGCTCATTTCAAATGCCAAGAACCGAAAAAGATATTGAGACAATAATACAAAACACTTCAGTGATTGTTTTTATTTTTTACGTTTTTTATAAAAAACATAACACATCTTTTGCATTAAATCATTTTCATCAAAATCACTCCTTATCCCTTTAATTAATTTATTAGAGTCATTACACCACGTAAATAGGAATAAATTTTAAGAGATATCTTCAAATTTATCAATTAAATCATTTTTATGTTTGTCGCACTTTATAAAATCATAATTCATGACAACTGCTAACACTGTTTTTATGTATGATTTCAAGTTTTCATTTGCACAATCTTTCCTTGTGATCAGAGTCCATAAGCAAGCTGGTTCGTCGAAAATAATCACAAGGAAAATTGAAATCACTACCATAACAGAATAAACGCAAAAAACGAATGTTTTGACATTTTGAAGTAATTTGAAGTGCTGTTTTTTCTTCTAAAACGTTCCGTTGCATAATATGGTGTCTAGCGTTTTAGAGCTAGGGTGGTGCTAAATATCTTATTAAAAAATGAGATTAAAAATAGTTAATCTCTATCTGAATGTCCTGTATCTGAACTTGTTCCAATTTGTTGCATAATGATACTATTTTTCAGCCATTAGAGTAATGATTTGTCGTCGCCAATTATTTATAGCGTGTAATGAAACGATCAAATTGATAAGTTGGGTATTGTGGCCAGCTTTGAAAATGTACTGGTTGCCAGTATAGAATATAATGAATAATATATTATTTAAGTGTTCCTTTCACCATAACGTTAATTACTGACAAGGCCTCAAATTAAATAACCCTGTTTCATTCAAAATTATTTTCATTCATTATTGTTATTGAAAACAGTGTCATCTAGCGGTGTGAACCGTAATGTTTTTGTGTTATAACACGGCAAATTTTAATAGCATGAAGTATAACATAAAACGAACATTTAGATAGCCATTTTAAATGGTGGTATTTATAGTTGGCTTTTTTGTTCTAAGTTTTAACACCATGGCTCAGTCAGTGCACAGATTAGAGAGGGTTAGCGCGTGTTCAACTGTCGAGTCGAGTAATACGGAGTTACGTTGCAGTTTAAAAAAAATGGCGGATTCGACCGAGAATCTTATTTTACTGGTCGAAAAATACCCGTGTTTGTGGGACATGGGGTCCATAGATTACCACAACAAAGACATGAAAGATATAGCATGGAGAGAAGTGCTCAAAGTTATGTTTGTTGAGTGGGATATATTGGATAAGGATCAACAAAAAAAAAAGGTAAGTAAAGTCGGTTTCATTTTATTGAAACTATTCAAGTGGGTAGGTACATCATTGGTAAAATGACATGAATATACTTTTGCTGAGATTATATTCAATGTTGCAATTAAATTATTAACAAGAACATTTTCGCCGCAAGCAGGGAATCTAGCACGCTAGCTTTTATCGATGACATAAAGCATGTATCCCGTTCTGACCAGTGTGCGTGTGCGAGAGGGACCAAAGCGTTTATATGCGCGATAAACGCTAGCGTGCTACTAAAGCAGTGGCCCGTTTAACTAAGCTACAAGTTACAATTTTACAAGTCTAAACCGGCAACATTGGTTAATGATGACCAATGGCAATGGGCATTATTGACCAATGTTGCCGGTTTAAACTTGTAAAATTGTAACTTGTAGCTTCGTGAAACGGGCCACAGGTACAATTTTGTGGGTTTTAACATAGGTACAGTGAAATAAGACAATTTACAAATAATTTACAAAAAAAAATGCAATTAATCTAGTTATTTATCCGTTGGTATTGCCATGGTATTTCACCTTCAGGAGTCATAAAATATTGTGCATATTGGTCTCTGATTTGGCGACCTTGGTTAGTTGATCTATGGTGTGGGCATCTATGAGGGTTGTCGTCAAAATAATGTGTTAACGTATCTATAAAACTATAACCATCCCTTGCTCGCACAAAATTGTGTAGTACACACGCTGTTTTCGTTATTAGCACTGCAAAATCAGGTAGAACTGTCATTGCTTTGTGAAATATTCTCCATTTGTTTGATAGTATGCCAAATGCGCATTCAACCAGTCGTCTTGCTCTAGATAATCTGTAATTGAATACCCGCCGCTCAGTATTTAAACTTGACCTTGGATATGGTCTTAAAAAATGTGTGTTTAGTGCGAAAGCTTCATCTGCTTCAAACACATGCGGCAAAGGAATTGCACTTGTACTCGCAGGTAATGCTTTTGGTCCGGGAACATTGAGTTGGTTTTCTGTTATTCTTTTACCAAAGGTCCATTGGTTGAATATGTTGCCATCAGACTCCTTTCCATAAGCGCCAACGTCTACTGCAATAAACCTATAGTCTGCGTCGACAACAGCCATCAAAACAATTGAAAAATACCCTTTATAGTTGTAGTAATTGGAACCACCATGCAACGGATTAACTAAACGAATATGTTTGCCGTCTACTGCTCCAAGGCAGTTAGGGAAGTTTGTTTTTTTGTAAAATAATTCAGCAATTTCCAACCATCTCTCTTTAGATTCTGGTGGTCTCATCTCTTGTGGCATTAAAACTTCCCATATTGCTTCTGACGTAGTTTTAACCACCTCTGAGACTGTGCTACTTCCCATCATAAACTCTGACTTGAGCTCTTCAAAATTTATGCCAGTTGCTAGAAATCTGTAAAAAGAATAAGGTTTAATTTTTTTTGTGTTTTTAGCTGCTGAGGTCAAGAGAAAATGGGCTAACATCAGAGATAATTACAAGAAGGATCTAAACAGGGCGAAAAATGTACCAAGTGGTTCAGCTTCTCAATCGTCGAAGCGCTATGTCTATGCCGACTATTTGTCCTTTTTAAACCCTATCTTCGAGTCTAGGAGGTGGGTGCAAAGTAATTTTTTAATATTATAAAACCAGTTTGGTATAAATAACCAGTGTCTGAGAAGTTAGTGCTTGTTAACATGCTTCTATTATTTTAAAATCGTTTAGCTAAGGAAATTGTTTTGACTATTTTCCTTGTAACGTTGTACTTTACATATTTTAAATATTTAATTTATTAATTCTTATTTTTACTAATCAATTTATATTTACACCTAATTATAACATTTTAAAATTAATAATAAAATAAAACCTAATATCTACAATAAATAATAATCAATAAATAATAAAATACAGTTTTAATAATTATTTACAACCTAATAAACTAAAATAATTAAAAACAACAAAATTGAAAGAAAGATAAATTATGCATGAACTCGTTAACACTTTGCTACGCGATGTTCGAGCAACCGGCTCGCAACACGTTCCTTTGTTCTCGTGGAAGATTCCACCGGCGCCCGCGCCGCCCGTCAGTCCGCGCCGCACCGTCATATACGCTGCTCCTGTGCCAGTCGCGTTCACAAATTTCATACGTGTCGTCATGCGCGCTCGCACGAAACATTATATTACATTATTTTAATATTACGGTGTAGCGGACACCCATTAGCGATCACTCTCGACCTTACTTCGATTCAGTGTATCGTCACGCACCCATTATTGGTAAGTGTAAAGTGTTGAACGTTATAATAATTATTAATAGTAGCAAAGCTTTATTAGCCAATGTAATTTTAATAATTTAGAATTTCATGCTGAATCATTTTATATTCAATTTTCATCTCATTCTTGCTAGTCACGCATTAGTAAATTGCACCGTCATGCTTTATTTGGCGGTACATACATGTATGTAACGTATGTACCTACCGCTTTAATTAATTATTTAATTTTTATTAGGCTGCTTCTTGTAACTCCGCTCTGCTTGTGAACACAAACACATAAAAGTGCTACCCGGCTTTCTCCCATGCAACTTCAATCCAGGGTGTTCACAAGTTGGCGGAGGAAGTTCGAACAAAATCTGAGACTGTGCATCAATCCACAACCTGCCTTATGTGTCTGAAATTTTAGATAACCTCCGTGACGCCCGCTACCTTTCGAGTATCGACTTGTCCAAAGCTTTCTGGCAAATTCCGATTGCTGTCGAGGATAGAGATAAAACCGCTTTTTATGTTCCCGGTCGCGGTACCTTCCGATTTTAACGAACCGCCTTTGGTCTCACTAACGCGCCTGCAACCCAACAACGTTTAGTTGACCTCCTTTTTAGAGAATTCGACCTAAAAGTGTTTGCCTACCTAGATGACATCATAATTATTTCAGAGGACTTCAATTCTCACGTGTCTCTTCTTTTGCGGGTACTAGACAAACTTCGTTATGCCAACCTCACAGTCAACTTGGAGAAGTGTAGATTTTTCAGGAGCCAACTAAAGTATTTAGGATATATTGTTGATAGCTACGGACTAAGAACGGACCCTGAGAAAGTCGAAGCAATTTTAAACTACCCGACACCTACTTGTCGGAAAGACATAAAACGATTTCTCGGGACCGCGACTTGGTACCGTCGTTTTGTACCTCAATTTAGTACCATAGCGGGTCCTTTAAATAAATTAACGTCAAATAAAAAGGTAGCCCGCCTTTTAAATGGACTCCGGACGCTGATGCTGCTTTTCACAAGCTCAAGGAGTGTTTAGTTTCTGCTCCCATTCTTTCTTGCCCTGACTACGACAAGCCATTCGAGGTGCACACCGATGCCAGCAACTACGGTGTAGGAGCTATGCTAACCCAAATCGTAGACGGTAAGGAGCACCCGATTGCCTATATGAGCAAGTCGCTGTCAGCGGCGGAGAGAAACTACAGCATTACTGAGCGTGAGACTTTGGCAGTTGTCATCGCACTTGAGCACTGGCGGTGCTATTTAGAGAACGGAAAGCCATTCACTGTCTTCACTGACCACAGTGCTTTAAAATGGTTCCTTTCTCTAAGCAACCCCACTGGTCGTTTAGCTCGCTGGGGTGTACGATTGTCGTCTTTTCACTTTGAACTCAAACACCGTCGTGGCGTTGACAATGTTATTCCGGACGCCCTTTCTCGAGCTGTTCCGGTTGGTTCAATTCATTTATCTAATTCCCTCATAAATACTGCAGACAATTGGTACAAAAACATCTATAATTCCTGTTTAACAAAGCCACAAAATTTTCCAAATTTTCTTATAAAAAATAATTCTCTTTACAGATTGTGTAAAAATAAACACGAGTTAACATCAGAATTCTCGTGGAAAGAAGTAGTTCCGATCGAATTTCGTCATGATGTTATCATGCAAAACCATTCAGAACCCATGGCTGGACATCTAGGTGTTTTTAAAACGCATCGGCGGTTAGCGTTAAGATACTTCTGGCCGGGAATGCATCAGGACGTAGTTAAATTCATCAGTTCTTGTACCAAGTGTTTGTCTTATAAACATCAAAACCATCAAGTTTTAGGAGAAATGGGTCGCCCCAAACAATGCTCCCGTCCTTTCCAAATGGTTTCCATTGACCTCATGGGCCCTCTGCCAAGCACTCGTAAACAAAATAGCTACATATTAGTAATAACTTGTTGTTTTTCAAAATTTTGCTTAATTTTCCCTATTAGAAATGCCACTTCAACTATAATCACTAAATTACTGGAGGAAGCACTCTTTTTAGTGCATGGCGTTCCTCAAACGGTCTTTCTCGACAACGGAAGTCAGTTTATTAGTAATGTCACTGTAGAATTATTTAAGAAATTTAACATTCCGAATATCTTTTATTCACCGAGGTATACACCGCAAGTTAACACTGTCGAGCGTTACAACCGCACCATAATAACCTGCATATCAACCTTCGTAGAGGAAGACCATAGAACCTGGGACATTTTCATTCCAAAGGTACAGTTTGCCATAAATAACTCGGTCAATGAGGCAACTGGTTTTACCCCCTCTTTCTTGGTATTCGGCAGAGAGCTTGTGACCTCCGGCACGCATTATGTTGATACTGATCTCGGTGACGAAGTACTATTTTTACCACGTGACATTTACGCCGAAAATCTAGGTAATTTGGCTCAAATATTTAACCAAGTACAGGCTAGATTATGGCATGCCCATGTGAAGAATACATCACACTATAATTTACGTCGTAAACACGTTGAATTTGATGTAAGGGATGTCGTTATGAAGCGTGCCTACGTCTTGAGCGACAAGGATAAATATTTTAGCAAAAAGCTGGCTCCAAAATTTATCAAGTGCCGAATAATTGAAAAGAAATCGCCTCTTGTCTATGTTCTTGAAGACATGTTTGGTACAAATTTAGGAACATGGCACATCAAAGATTTAAAATTGGTAGGGTTAAATAAGTAGTTGTTACTTTGATTTCCTCCTTCGTATCTTTTCGATCATCATGTGCAATTAGTATTTGTATTGGTTACCAGTAAATGTAATTGACAAGAGACCTTTAAAGTGTTAGGACGCGTCAGTATCTTTATGGTATGTCCAGATACTGCCATTTCTTTGAAAGCGAGAAGTATGAAAGATAGAATGTAAGAAAAATTGCAAATACGATGTCGTACATTGCGCGGATTTTATTCTAAGGAACAAAATCCTTTCAAGGACGCGCGGGGTAATGTAACGTTGTACTTTACATATTTTAAATATTTAATTTATTAATTCTTATTTTTACTAATCAATTTATATTTACACCTAATTATAACATTTTAAAATTAATAATAAAATAAAACCTAATATCTACAATAAATAATAATCAATAAATAATAAAATACAGTTTTAATAATTATTTACAACCTAATAAACTAAAATAATTAAAAACAACAAAATTGAAAGAAAGATAAATTATGCATGAACTCGTTAACACTTTGCTACGCGATGTTCGAGCAACCGGCTCGCAACACGTTCCTTTGTTCTCGTGGAAGATTCCACCGGCGCCCGCGCCGCCCGTCAGTCCGCGCCGCACCGTCATATACGCTGCTCCTGTGCCAGTCGCGTTCACAAATTTCATACGTGTCGTCATGCGCGCTCGCACGAAACATTATATTACATTATTTTAATATTACGGTGTAGCGGACACCCATTAGCGATCACTCTCGACCTTACTTCGATTCAGTGTATCGTCACGCACCCATTATTGGTAAGTGTAAAGTGTTGAACGTTATAATAATTATTAATAGTAGCAAAGCTTTATTAGCCAATGTAATTTTAATAATTTAGAATTTCATGCTTAATCATTTTATATTCAATTTTCATCTCATTCTTGCTAGTCACGCATTAGTAAATTGCACCGTCATGCTTTATTTGGCGGTACATACATGTATTTAACATATGTACCTACCGCTTTAATTAATTATTTAATTTTTATTAGGCTGCTTCTTGTAACTCCGCTCTGCTTGTGAACACAAACACATAAAAGTGCTACCCGGCTTTCTCCCATGCAACTTCAATCCAGGGTGTTCACAAGTTGGCGGAGGAAGTTCGAACAAAATCTGAGACTGTGCATCAATCCACAGGGTGCTACGTTTATGCTACGATTACACTACGCAATCACATTCATCGTGGGTTAAACGCACGACCACCACCATCTCGGCGACGAGCTGAAGCCGTTTCTTCGCAGCTGCCTGAAGCCATTCCTGCCCCTCTTCACCGTTGGTCGTTTGGAACCCCGTCGCGGAACCCTACGGCCAGTCAGGGGAGTACCGGTCTGCGACGGTAAAACTAGACGGCCTTTACCACCCACGACCCTTACAATTTTTTTTAGGGACATATGCGTCCCCATTATATTTTTTTTATGCAGACCTGGCTGTTTTATTTTAATTATTAACATCACCTAACTAGCCAAGCGTCGCACTGGCGCCCTTTGTCGTGGTAAAGGTCTAGTTTTACTTCGTAGTTATAGTTGTGTGTTTATGTGTTTTTATTTTTTGTGAAACGTTATTTTTATTTTTATTTTTTGGTTGCCGGTAACTAAGGTGTACCCCCGTGATGCTAATGTTACCTAAATAATGTTAATAATTGAATAATTTTAATAATTGAATCATATTAATATTGAAATAATCTTACAATTTTAATAATCATAATAATTTAAAAATCTGATATTTGATAATTTTAATAATTGAATAATAATAATACTATAATAATAATAAAATTTAATGACATTGTTGTCCATATAAATTTTTATACTTTTTAATTGTTGTAAAAAAGTTCAATTTTTAGAACACTCTGTATTGGTGTAACTTCTATTCTGGTACTGTCGAGGCACAAAAGTGTTAACACTATTGAATATTTTTTATTGTGCATTTTATTTAATTGAGGTGTACACATTAGTTGCAAATATTTAACGCTTTTTTTTTATTTCTGTGCTTGTTTTTTTAGCTGTACAAAAAAAATTGTTTTAAAAAAAAATTTTTTTTTGTTTGCTGCTTTAATTTTTTTTTACTTGCCAACCATAACGTTACTTGCGTAACTAATCTGTAACAGAACGGAGTAGATTAATTGGTAGCTAGAACAGCGTTCAACACTTTACATTTTTTTTTTTTACAATTATGTACGCCGTAAAAATTTTATCGTTACAAAAAGCGGATTTGGAATACGAAGTTGGTATACGAGATGAGACTCCTGCTTCGACCGTGTCAGACTTACGGAAACAAATTGCTAAGTTAGGACTTACATTTCCGTCCGAAGATATTTTGGAAAGCAATGTCTCGGTTTCTGTGGATTTGAAGGGAGTTAGTGACGTTCTTACGAAGGTACAGTCGAACTTAGATTCGCGACCCGATAGGAATGCCTTGCTCCGCACGCAAAATTTGCTGAGTCATCTCTATCATCGACTTAATCGAATTGTATGTGATGAGACGACTAAACCATTATATGATGCGTGCGTTCAGGACTTTCAATTACTGTCAGCCAGATGTAATGCTATTAAAGACACTGCTGTGGAAACTGTTCTGCCTCCGTCTAGCTCAGAGCCCCTTTCAACTGCTTCACCAGTTAGTGTAAATGTTACGTGCGATCGCGGCAGTTCTAATGAATTGTGCAAAATTAAGTACGATGATAAAACCTGCGTTCGCGCATTTGTACAGCGAGTTACGGAGTTTTGTGAGGCTAGAAGTATTTCGGATGCAAAGATACTGTCATATGCTACCGAGATATTTATTGGAGATGCGCTTCATTGGTACAGAAGTGTTAAAGATCACATTTCTAGTTGGAGTGAACTTGCTACTTTGCTCAAAAATGATTTTAGCCAGATCGACTATGACTACAGGCTGCGTTCTAAGATACGGTCGCGGACACAAGGCGAATCAGAGAACATAACGATTTACCTCTCTATTATGTCGGGTCTATTTTCGCGTCTTTCGAATCCCTTAACCGAGGAGGAAAAACTAGAGATCATTCTGCACAATATTAAGCCGTGCTATGCTAGTACGTTAGCTTCAGCGTCATCGATTACTGATATCGAGAATTTAAAAGCACTCTGTCGTAATTACGAAAGTATTCAGGCACGACTTGCTGATTTTCGCGAACCACCTAGGCGTACATCTGATACCTTAGCACCTGAGTTTGCTTATGCTGGTACTAGCTCAAACAAAAATTATTCATATATAAACTTTAATAACAACACTAATAGTAATTCTAGAAATAATAAGTTTAATCAATACAATATGAATCCAAATTATAATAATAAATCTAACAATTATAATAAAACTAACAATTCATACATTCACGCTATTGCAGCGCCCCCTACCAAAACCTTATATTGCCCAAGGTGTCGTGACAACACCCATAACTTGCGACAGTGCAAGGCGAATAAAGACGAGGTATACTGTTTTGTATGTGGTCATAAAAGCGTTAAGACTCCGCAGTGCCCTAATTGCAACAAGGACAAGCCCAGCACTTCAAAAAACTAGGACAGCGGAATTGTGCAAATAAATGTGATAGTGAAGAGTGGAATAAGTGGCTTAAAACTATCAAATTGTACTTCAGTTCGTATAAAATCGACACAATTCTGCATACAAAGCCAATCAATGATAGTCGGCCTTATGCCTCTGTTCAAATTAATGAGTTAAAAATGTCAGGTCTCCTTGATTCCGGCTCTGCCGTGACAATTATAGGCAATGGTGCTCATCAAGCATTACAGCAACAAGGATTGGTGATTAATGAGGATCACTGCATTTCAGTGACAGCTGCAGGCGGTCAGTCTATGCAGAGTAAGGGTTACATGAATTTGCCAATTACATTTCAACAACAATTTCATTTAATCAAAGCTTTCATAATTCCAGACGTGAACACTAACCTTATATTGGGTATAGATTTTTGGCGTCAATTTAATATCCTTCCAAATTATTTAAGTTGTATTACTTTTTCAAATGCTTCACTTTCTGAAGACCAATCCAAACAAGAACAACCGACATTTATTCACGGATACGATAATTTGGGTGAATCAGAGAAGTCTATAGCTGACAACATTATTGCACAGTTCCAATACATTTCTGCCGAATGCAAGGGTTTGGGTGAAACCAGTTTAATCACACACCACTTGGACACTGGAGATGCACAACCAATCCGGCAACGTTATTACCGGATGTCTCCAGAAAAGCAACGTATCCTCGTTGAACAGGTTGATGAAATGCTGGGTCTCGACGTCATTGAACCCTGCGAGAGCGCTTGGTCTTCACCTGTACTTATAATGACCAAGAAGAATGGCCAGCCACGGTTCCGTCTCGACCGCCGTAAATTGAACTCGATAACTCGAAAGGACGCGTACAACCTGCCTTATGTGTCTGAAATTTTAGATAACCTCCGTGACGCCCGCTACCTTTCGAGTATCGACTTGTCCAAAGCTTTCTGGCAAATTCCGATTGCTGTCGAGGATAGAGATAAAACCGCTTTTTATGTTCCCGGTCGCGGTACCTTCCGATTTAAACGAACCGCCTTTGGGCTCACTAACGCGCCTGCAACCCAACAACGTTTAGTTGACCTCCTTTTCAGAGAATTCGACCTAAAAGTGTTTGCCTACCTAGATGACATCATAATTATTTCAGAGGACTTCAATTCTCACGTGTCTCTTCTTTTGCGGGTACTAGACAAACTTCGTTATGCTAACCTCACAGTCAACTTGGAGAAGTGTAGATTTTTCAGGAGCCAACTAAAGTATTTAGGATATATTGTTGATAGCTACGGACTAAGAACGGACCCTGAGAAAGTCGAAGCAATTTTAAACTACCCGACACCTACTTGTCGGAAAGACATAAAACGATTTCTCGGGACCGCGACTTGGTACCGTCGTTTTGTACCTCAATTTAGTACCATAGCGGGTCCTTTAAATAAATTAACGTCAAATAAAAAGGTAGCCCGCCTTTTAAATGAACTCCGGACGCTGATGCTGCTTTTCACAAGCTCAAGGAGTGTTTAGTTTCTGCTCCCATTCTTTCTTGCCCTGACTACGACAAGCCATTCGAGGTGCACACCGATGCCAGCAACTACGGTGTAGGAGCTATGCTAACCCAAATCGTAGACGGTAAGGAGCACCCGATTGCCTATATGAGCAAGTCGCTGTCAGCGGCGGAGAGAAACTACAGCATTACTGAGCGTGAGACTTTGGCAGTTGTCATCGCACTTGAGCACTGGCGGTGCTATTTGGAGAACGGAAAGCCATTCACTGTCTTCACTGACCACAGTGCTTTAAAATGGTTCCTTTCTCTAAGCAACCCCACTGGTCGTTTAGCTCGCTGGGGTGTACGATTGTCGTCTTTTCACTTTGAACTCAAACACCGTCGTGGCGTTGACAATGTTATTCCGGACGCCCTTTCTCGAGCTGTTCCGGTTGGTTCAATTGATTTATCTAATTCCCTCATAAATACTGCAGACAATTGGTACAAAAACATCTATAATTCCTGTTTAACAAAGCCACAAAATTTTCCAAATTTTCTTATAAAAAATAATTCTCTTTACAGATTGTGTAAAAATAAACACGAGTTAACATCAGAATTCTCGTGGAAAGAAGTAGTTCCGATCGAATTTCGTCATGATGTTATCATGCAAAACCATTCAGAACCCATGGCTGGACATCTAGGTGTTTTTAAAACGCATCGGCGGTTAGCGTTAAGATACTTCTGGCCGGGAATGCATCAGGACGTAGTTAAATTCATCAGTTCTTGTACCAAGTGTTTGTCTTATAAACATCAAAACCATCAAGTTTTAGGAGAAATGGGTCGCCCCAAACAATGCTCCCGTCCTTTCCAAATGGTTTCCATTGACCTCATGGGCCCTCTGCCAAGCACTCGTAAACAAAATAGCTACATATTAGTAATAACTTGTTGTTTTTCAAAATTTTGCTTAATTTTCCCTATTAGAAATGCCACTTCAACTATAATCACTAAATTACTGGAGGAAGCACTCTTTTTAGTGCATGGCGTTCCTCAAACGGTCTTTCTCGACAACGGAAGTCAGTTTATTAGTAATGTCACTGTAGAATTATTTAAGAAATTTAACATTCCGAATATCTTTTATTCACCGAGGTATACACCGCAAGTTAACACTGTCGAGCGTTACAACCGCACCATAATAACCTGCATATCAACCTTCGTAGAGGAAGACCATAGAACCTGGGACATTTTCATTCCAAAGGTACAGTTTGCCATAAATAACTCGGTCAATGAGGCAACTGGTTTTACCCCCTCTTTCTTGGTATTCGGCAGAGAGCTTGTGACCTCCGGCACGCATTATGTTGATACTGATCTCGGTGACGAAGTACTATTTTTACCACGTGACATTTACGCCGAAAATCTAGGTAATTTGGCTCAAATATTTAACCAAGTACAGGCTAGATTATGGCATGCCCATGTGAAGAATACATCACACTATAATTTACGTCGTAAACACGTTGAATTTGATGTAAGGGATGTCGTTATGAAGCGTGCCTACGTCTTGAGCGACAAGGATAAATATTTTAGCAAAAAGCTGGCTCCAAAATTTATCAAGTGCCGAATAATTGAAAAGAAATCGCCTCTTGTCTATGTTCTTGAAGACATGTTTGGTACAAATTTAGGAACATGGCACATCAAAGATTTAAAATTGGTAGGGTTAAATAAGTAGTTGTTACTTTGATTTCCTCCTTCGTATCTTTTCGATCATCATGTGCAATTAGTATTTGTATTGGTTACCAGTAAATGTAATTGACAAGAGACCTTTAAAGTGTTAGGACGCGTCAGTATCTTTATGGTATGTCCAGATACTGCCATTTCTTTGAAAGCGAGAAGTATGAAAGATAGAATGTAAGAAAAATTGCAAATACGATGTCGTACATTGCGCGGATTTTATTCTAAGGAACAAAATCCTTTCAAGGACGCGCGGGGTAATGTAACGTTGTACTTTACATATTTTAAATATTTAATTTATTAATTCTTATTTTTACTAATCAATTTATATTTACACCTAATTATAACATTTTAAAATTAATAATAAAATAAAACCTAATATCTACAATAAATAATAATCAATAAATAATAAAATACAGTTTTAATAATTATTTACAACCTAATAAACTAAAATAATTAAAAACAACAAAATTGAAAGAAAGATAAATTATGCATGAACTCGTTAACACTTTGCTACGCGATGTTCGAGCAACCGGCTCGCAACACGTTCCTTTGTTCTCGTGGAAGATTCCACCGGCGCCCGCGCCGCCCGTCAGTCCGCGCCGCACCGTCATATACGCTGCTCCTGTGCCAGTCGCGTTCACAAATTTCATACGTGTCGTCATGCGCGCTCGCACGAAACATTATATTACATTATTTTAATATTACGGTGTAGCGAACACCCATTAGCGATCACTCTCGACCTTACTTCGATTCAGTGTATCGTCACGCACCCATTATTGGTAAGTGTAAAGTGTTGAACGTTATAATAATTATTAATAGTAGCAAAGCTTTATTAGCCAATGTAATTTTAATAATTTAGAATTTCATGCTTAATCATTTTAATTTCAATTTTCATCTCATTCTTGCTAGTCACGCATTAGTAAATTGCACCGTCATGCTTTATTTGGCGGTACATACATGTATGTAACGTATGTACCTACCGCTTTAATTAATTATTTAATTTTTATTAGGCTGCTTCTTGTAACTCCGCTCTGCTTGTGAACACAAACACATAAAAGTGCTATCCGGCTTTCTCCCATGCAACTTCAATCCAGGGTGTTCACAAGTTGGCGGAGGAAGTTCGAACAAAATCTGAGACTGTGCATCAATCCACAGGGTGCTACGTTTATGCTACGATTACACTACGCAATCACGTTCATCGTGGGTTAAACGCACGACCACCACCATCTCGGCGACGAGCTGAAGCCGTTTCTTCGCAGCTGCCTGAAGCCATTCCTGCCCCTCTTCACCGTTGGTCGTTTGGAACCCTGTCGCGGAACCCTACGGCCAGTCAGGGGAGTACCGGTCTGCGACGGTAAAACTAGACGGCCTTTACCACCCACGACCCTTACAATTTTTAGGGACATATGTGTCCCCATTATATTTTTTTATGCAGACCTGGCTGTTTTATTTTAATTATTAACATCACCTACTAGCCAAGCGTCGCAAACTGGCGGGCAGCACCGTGTGTATTATTACACAAACCATTTAAATTATTATGTTCGATGGCTAGTTTCTACCAGCAAGCAACTGGCCAAGTCAGACCTTAGACTACAATATATTATCCTAAGTTATAAGAAAAAATGATATTTTATGTTGTTATAAATTAATTTCAGGACTGACCATTGTAGTTGGCACCCATTTAGTTAGACATATTCTTTTGTCGTTGAAGTCAACAACTAAGGCATATATCATAATATTGAACTTGGCTCTCATTTCACATTTATGTTTTTGATAACCTCTGCCTGGAGAAGGAATAAGAAAAATATGTTTATTATTAGGGATACATAGAGCATTGGGAGGCTTAGTGCCTACAGGTAGACCCGTGGTCGTAAGTTCGTAAGGTACCGAGTTCGTTCCTCAGCGTTAGCCATGTAAGCCTGAGATTTATTCCGTCAATATGGCTTCCGTCCGGGTCGCTCAGCTGGTGACCTCCTAGTCTATCTTACACATCGTTGGGCGACGGCAATTGAGAGCAAGGGGGAGGCGTTGGCCGTGAGTTTGGATGTGGCGAAGGCTTTTGACCGGGTCTGGCACAAGGCACTTCTTGCGAAGTTACCTTCCTACGGGCTGCCCGAGAAACTATGCAAGTGGGTCACTAGTTTCCTCACAGAGCGAAGCATCAGTGTCGTAGTCGATGGCACGTGCTCGGACTCCAAACCTGTGAATGCTGGTGTTCCGCAGGGTTGTGTACTATCTCCCACCCTGTTTCTTCTGCATATCAATGACATGTTGCAAAACAACAGCCTTCATTGCTATGCAGACGACAGCACTGGAGATACACTATACACAGGGCATTCAAACATTTCTCGAGACCATGTCAACGAGAGCCGGTCCAAACTTGTGTCTGAAATTGAGACTACATTAACGAATGTCTCAAATTGGGGTCTTCAAAACCTAGTTAAATTTAACCCAATTAAGACACAAGTTTGTGCGTTCACCGCTAAAAAAGACCCCTTTGTCGTATCTCCTCTTTTTGATGGGACTCCCCTTGTTGCAACGCCTAGTATCGGCATTCTTGGTGTCGACATATCGAGCGACGTTCAGTTTCGAGGTCACTTGGAAGGCAAGGCTAAGCTAGCCTCCAAAAAGCTTGGTGTACTTGGTAGAGCGGCGCAGTATTTCAACTCAACCCATCGCCTTCAACTTTATAAGGCTCAGGTTAGGCCGCACATGGAATACTGCTCCCATCTCTGGGCCGGTGCGCCACAGTATCAGCTTTTGCCCTTTGACCGTTTACAACGTAGAGCGGCTCGAATCGTCGGCGACCGGGTGCTGTCTGATAGGCTCGACTCACTGGCTCTGCGGAGGGATGTCGCATCTCTTTGCATATTTTATCGCCTATATAATGGGGAGTGTTCCGAGGAATTGTTTGGATTAATACCAGCAGCTAACTTCCATCACCGCACTACTCGAAACAAGCTTTCGTTTCATCCTCACCACCTGGATGGTTGGCGTTCAACCACTGTGCGTTTTAAACGTACCTTTTTACCACGTACGTCAGCTCTGTGGAATCAACTTTCGGCTTCGGTGTTTCCAAATGGATACGACTTGGGGACCTTCAAGAAACGAGCCTATTCTTTTCTTAAAGGCCGGCAACGCGCTTGCGATTCTCTTGATATTGCAGGTGTACATGGGCGGCAGTGATTGCTTACCATCACGTGACCCGTCTGCTCGTTTGCCCCCTATACTATAAAAAAAAAAAAAAAGCCTGAAACAATAATTTTAATAATCAATTATCTAGTCAATGTTATCAAGTTAACTGCATACAGTCAAGCACACATTTATTGATGAAGGTTGTTGCGATCTTCGGATGATTTTAGTTAACATTTGGGTCCTGCAGCCGTGGTTCCAGTTTGTCATTTTATACCAAACTACCTGTTATTCGCCATAAATTCTGTAGCAGGTAAAATAAATAGAAAATATATTTACAGAATTATATAATATTACACCTGTTTTTCTTTCGGCGGCATTTCTGCGACTTCGGTTTATTTCAGGATTTTGCTTTCCTTTTTTTTACTAAAATCGTAACAGGTCTTGATGTCTGATCGCTGTCAATTTCAAAATTTTCAACTGTCTGGTGTCAAATTTAGTTGATTTTCGTTCGGAAACTACTGATGCAAATCGTTCAGGACTGTTTTTAAAGCTAGCTATGTATGTTCAAGGAAATCTATGCATGGTTGTTTCTGTCACATTGCGAAAATGAACGAATGAACTGAATATTAAACAATATTTTCATTACTGTAGTAACACAGTTTTATCTTTTTTAACACCGTCTTAACCCTGGTGTTAATTTTATCTGCGTGGTCAGTCATGTTAGCGTTTGGGTTAAGATAAGGCGGGGTTTAAATTTTTATCTCTCGGGGTTAGTTTAACCCCTGGTCTATAATGTTAGGCCCGCAGGACCTGCCATTGCCGTAATTTTTCTTTGTGTTGTCATTACAATTTTAATTTAATAATTTGAATGTTAAAAACATTAAAAAAAAAATCGAAAGAAATTTCGGTTACAAAAAAAAATTTATACATATGTCGGAGCCAGTTGTCACTGCACACCGTAACTGAATTTAATCACTTTTTTTAAACTAAAACAGAGCCTTATTGAGGCAGCTATTATAACGTGTAACTGTCTAATGATTCAAGAGGTGATTACCCACTACTTTTGCTTATTTTAATTGACAACTAGTTTCGATATAAGAGGGTAGTCTTTCGATATGATACGAAACCTAATTGTTGCCTATTTTGTCTATTAGATCTTTATTACACGCACGAGAACATTATGATTTGTTTACGATAATTAATATTGTAATATTTGATTGTTTATAAAGTTAAAACACCATAGTTCTAAGTTCTTTTAGCAATTACTTACGAGTAAACACGTGACGTACTTCCGTCCGCCATTGGACAGAGTTGTTGTGGAGCAAATGCGGAGTGGGGGAAGCCCTATAAAACGGCTTGCAAGCCTCAGTATCGTCAGTCTTGCACCGCCTTGACTCAAGAGCACTAGCTCCCGACAAACCTGTCGGTTTACTCAAAGGGTTTAATACACCCTCCATGTACTCACAGATGCATTGAGACATTGATGCTTAAAACGCTAAGTACATTGTTACTCTGCCTCTCTGTGCCCATACCTAAGTTCATATTATACTGTGTTCGCTCTATGCTATTATTGTGTTGATCATTACTGTGTGAATAAATTGTTTGTACCTAGGTTATCTTTGTCTTACCCTCAAAATGGGTACCCGTAATCCTGACGACGCCCCTCCAGTCACCCCAGATCCTATACATATATACATTCTCCTTTTCCTTTATGTTCCATTTATATTAACAATTATTTATATTTCTATCCTGTCACTTATCCTACTGATCTTTGTTTTCATTACCTCGCTCCTAAACCTGATTTTCCCGTGAATATGTTTCCCTAATTTTTCATTAAAAAAAAAACAACATAAGTAACGAAAAACTTGACGAATGGCAATGCACAAGTTGTACGGTGCCAGAGAAGAAAAAAAAAGATTTGGTAACGTCGCCATTAGCTGCCAAATATTTCGCTGTTTTCATTGATTTATCAAAATTAATACGGAATATAGCAACGTGATGTACTAAAACTTGTGTTCTTACATTTGTTGGTAAGTAGTAAACCTTATATACTTAGACCGAAATGTACACATTCACAAATGGAAAGTTTCCAAATGCTTGTTTTACACTTAATAATAACTATTTAGTATAACTGTATTAACTATTGCAATGCATTATCAATATTTTAGTGCATCACGTTGCTATAATCCTTATTTTAATTCATTAATGTTGATAAATCAATAAAAAAATATGTAAACATTTGACAGCCATAGGCGACGTTGCCAAATCTCTGTTTGTACGCTCTTAATTAAATATTAAAGCTTTCCTCTGCCTCACACATTATGTGGTTGATTCTCTTATTTATTTGTTTAGTGGAAGTATTTTTTTACATGTGAAACCAGATACCAAAAGGAAAAAAACCAAACTTCGCCTAAGTGTTTGTAATGAAGTTTTTTAAGTTTTTTAATTTTTTTAATAAAACATATTATGAATGAATGAATGAATGAGTCGTTTATTCACAAGAATATATGGTACATTCCAAGATCTTAAGGCCAAGATGGCAAACAGTGCTTCCCACAATATATTCAGCCAAGGTTAGCATGTGAAAATTTTGTCTTAAAAAATAAAGCGAGTAAAAGCAAGTAAAAGCAATTTCAACCATATGACATTCCATTTCAAAATAATTTCATTAGTCAATACATAACATGTCAAAATTTTTAAATATTAAGTAAAGCAAAATCAATAAAAACAGAGATAAAAAGGAAATGAGAGAATTAAACTATTATAAATAACATTTCAAATCAAAATAATATCATTATTCTATACATAGCATGTCAAAATTTAAAATAATAATAAAAAATAAAAAAAATAAGTAAAGCAATGTCACTAAAAACAAAGAAAGCAAATGAGCAAATTAAACTATATAAACATTTCATTTTAAGTAATATCATAAGTTTGTATATACAGGTGTCAAAATTTTAAGTTTAAAATAAAAGTAAAACAGTCTCATCAAAACAGAAGTATCATTAAAACAAATATCGTTGCATTAGTAAAGCAAAATAGAACATGTACACTTAAATTCAGTCTAGATGCAGAAGAAAACAAAATAAAATAGATATATTCCGTGAGGTGAGATCATCAAATAAATCAAATGTCAACGCTAACATAGTCAAAATGTCAAAACCTATGCCTAAGAAATTCATCTACACTATAGAAACAATTTTCACATAATACTTTGTAAAGTTTTGTTTTAAATTCCTGATAAGATAGAGATTTAACTGTTGCTGGAAGTTTATTATAGATTTTTATGCACATGTTATAAGCGCTTTTCTTCCTAAGTGCCAGTTTATTGTTGGTCGGTAATACCAGTTGGTATCGTCTTTGGGGCCTAGTTGTTTCTTTATCCGCAAAGGTAAAAAGATCTGTATGTTGCTTGACAAACAGTGCAGCTTCGTATAGGTAGAGACAAGGCATTGAGAGTAGATTAAATTCAATGAATAAAGGTTTGCATGATTCTCTATTTCCAATGCCATATAGGCATATTATGCACAAGCTTACCGTAATGTTATTGTGAGCCTTTCCTCGGCATCTATGGTGTTCCTCAGCCACGTACTCTGTCTTGTTATTTTGTTTTTTATTAAACCTAATAGTTCGTCAAAAGATTTCACAGACATCCGGTGAAAATTAAAGAAATTGTCTGGGTAATTTCTTAATTTTGCTCTATTCGTGTAGAATTGGCATTCTTGTAGCCTGTGTAAGTTTAAAGGGTGAACCCAGTATCGTCTCTCTCTTTTTTGCTCTTCGTGCCAAAGTAGTAAAGCAATGCAGATAAGTTCGTCGTCGTCCATTTTATTCAGTTATCTATCACACAATTTGATTTGTTTGACTACGTATACGTATATCGTCACAAACATGCCCGATCTGAATCTGAAAAGTGTCATTTTTTGTTATTAGTTTTCTGGTGGTTTTAAAAATTGAATTTAGTGGACACTAAGTCAGTTTAGCTATTAGCAACACAGCCTTCACCTGTAAACTTGAACGTCTCTCGGTGAGAGCTAGAATACGACTGAGCGCGAATCAAGAAAGCCCGGCGACCGGCAAGTGTGTGACGATGGACCCGGTTTCATTCTGTTCTGATCTGTTCTAGCTAGAACAGAACAGAAACGGTAGGTCTGGGGCCGGCCTTAGCGGCCGTGTTGAGCGTGCGTCTGTGAG
Organism: Ditula angustiorana; assembly: GCA_963691745.1. Lineage (NCBI taxonomy): Eukaryota > Metazoa > Arthropoda > Insecta > Lepidoptera > Tortricidae > Ditula > Ditula angustiorana. The sequence goes on from OY829471.1 coordinate 13,992,567, forward strand.
CGTGCGTCGGTTCCGAGCGTTTGTACGTAGATTCCTTACTGGTTATATCCATACTGTGCTCATGGTAACATCACTGTAGACGCTCCCATACCAATAACAACTGTCCTGACTTACCGAGCGGCCCTAAAACTAGAGTATGTGTGATGTAGTAGGAGTTGCATGTAGGATATAGCACAAGACATGGATAGTTTGAATTAAATAAATTAAATTGAATAGTTAGCAGGCCAAAAACAATAATAATATAAATTACATAAAAGTTAGAGAGTAAAAGTTGTAGAGTTAAACATTGTACGAACTGGCTACTGTTGGTTTTTCTGCAATTGCAGCAAATGTTGTTTTAACTTATTTTTGAAAGATCCAATCGTGCTGGTGTTTCTTATTGGTGGTGCTATGTTGTTCCAACATTTCGTAGCAGCATAACGAAAGCTACCACGAAAAGCAGCCCTACAGTGTTTCGGATATATTAATCTGGTAGCAGTTCTAACGGCACGTCGAGAAATGATGAGCTTCTCATACAAATAAATCGGCTAACGAGAGTTGAGGACCCCAAAGAGTGAAGTGGCAAGGTGAAGTGAGCGTCTAGCATCCATTTTCATCAAATCACTCTGGTTGAGGTAAGGTGAAACGTGCGTTCTAGAAGGGATTGCAAAACAAAAGCGAGCACAAGCGTTCTGAACACGTTGCAATAGCGACTTTGAGCGAGCCAGTAAGTACCTACCAATCACAACATCAACATAGTTAAGCTTAGAAAGTAAAAGTATGACTTCCAGCCTCCCGAACAAGCCGGTTTCCGAAAAGGCTTTAGTACCATAGACCACATCTACACGCTGCGGCAAGTTATACAAAAGACCGAGGAGTATAACCGAGCTTAGCGTTTGTGGACTATGAGAAAGCCTTTGATTCGTTCGAGACGTGGGCGGTGCTTGAGTCTCTCCAGCGATGCCGTACTGGCTATCGGTATATCGAAGTATAAAATTATAACAATAGGTTCTTATTAGTAGTAGGGATTCGCCGGTTCTGGATCACTTTTTTGTCGCTCAAAATGGCGGCTTGGGGGGCAACGATTTCAAAAAAAAAAAAAAAAAGGTCAACACCCCATTTAAAGCGATTGGACGGGGTCACATCACGCTCCGCCCACTCTTTCTGGTATATATGTACTTCCATTGCAACATAATAGCAACACCTAATCACATACTCATAAAAGGATAGAGACCCTTTCCTTTCTTTCCGACTTACCCTTTGTTACGTTCAATTTCTTACCTGCGACCACTCGGGGTTCGGTGCCTACCTTTTTTTCCTGGGTACCTGATCGCCCGCCACGCTCCGTGCAAAAAATACCATGTGTTTTCGTAAGTCCACTTTCTATTCATTATTCTATCAACACATAAATATCCTATCACATTATTCGCAGTACACTTTTATTCGTAACCTATAACTTTTAGGACTATCATAAATCTAACCTAACCTAACCTACATTTTGGACAAATTCAAGCCTAACCTAACCTAGGTTTTGGAGAAATTCGTAAGCCATAACTTTCAGGACTATTTAAAATCTAACCTAACCTAACCTACGTTTTGGACAAATTTGTAAGCCATAACTTTCAGGACTATCTTAAATCTAACCTAACCTACGTTTTGGAGAATATTGTCACGCTATATAGTACTTGGTTGGGAATATTGGTACGCTATATAGTTCGTGGACATATCTTTTGACAAATTCTTATTTTGCAAACTACTTATTTTATTCTGAATCCATAACTTTCAGGAGTATCATAAATCTAACCTAACCTAACCTACGTTTTGGAGAATATTGTTACGCTAAATAGTAAATGGTTTCAGTTAAAAACAAAAATTTTGTTGCTTTATTGCTTTTCACTTCTAATCTTATTAAGTACTCCTTAGAAATACTAGTTTTAACGTGTTTGTTACGCAATTCGATTATTTAAATACTAGTCAAAACTTGTAGGATTGCACTATGTACAAAGGATATTAAGAACGCAGCCTTGTGTTTCGCTTACACAGTAGGTACTATTCTACATTTTGTGAACATATTATATAACTAAAGTTTTTATTGTGAATATACATATAGATAGAGAGTTTACATAATACAGTAAACGGTTTCAGTAGCTTTATTGTTTTCTTTGTATCAAACGCACCACGATCTTTTATTATTCAATTACTTAACATCAATACACTATGCAAAGAGAGCTTTTTGAAAAAACAGCTAGTTTGAACGTGTTCACTAGGCGAACCGTTTATTTACCTGGCTGTCGTCAATAAGAGGAGCGTTATGTTTTTTCGAGTGTATGGCTTTGAAGATACTGGTTTAAACTTGTTAAATTGCACTACGCATAAAGGACCTCAAGAACGCGGGCGGCATTGTATAATTGCTTTATTGTTTTCTTTGTATCAAAAGAACCGCCGCTGTCTTTTGTTATTCAACAACCCGCGTCTGGAGAATACGAGTTTATACCTGTTCACTAAGCGAAGCCCTTCTTTCAAAAAATACGTGTCCCAACTGGAAGGGATCGTGCTGGGTGTAAAAGCGCGCCATCACATCTCGACTTCATTGCGCCCCAAAAATTCTCCGAGCAAGGTCTTCGAGTAAGAGAGTCGTGAGTCGTGAAGTGTAAAAAGTTTCGTGCAAGGTTGCTGAAAGCAGTGTTTCGTTGCTGAAATGGATGTAAGTATGTAGTCATAATTTTATGTGTGTCCACTTATTTCAGATTTTGATTGATTGTAACATAACCTTCATCTATTTTTGTGTTTACCATGTAAATCTACTTTGAAGGACCGTTTGAAGAATGTTTTTATATTGTTACAGGAAAACTCATTTAAAAATTTTTACTATCCCGACGACGAAGCAAGTGATGAAGAAGGAACGTTGGCCTATAAAGTCAAAAAAGCTATTGCTAACACTAACAAGAGGCCTAATAACAGCATAGATGGCTTCTTTGAAAAACGGAAGAAAAGGAAAGTTGCAGTAAAGTCGTCGAGCGTCAGCCAAGCCACTGCGGAAGGCGTGGCTTTTATAAAGTCCAATAAAGACGACGCATCATACGCCTCACATCTCATAAAAATTGAGGTGTATGATGCGCGGAAAATAAACAATATTCCGCCAACGGAGCATTGGAAGCATGCGGAAGTGCGTGTTAAATATTACGCTCACTCCGAAGAGGACGCTCACGTCGAATCTACGAGGGATGTGATTTACCAAATCACCAAACAGTTAGCGGACAAAAGTGATTGTGTAAATTACGTTATAGACAATACAAAATAAGTGTAAAAGTAGTTTTAAGATCTTAATTTGTTCCTTTTATCTTTTTTTACTCCATTGTGTGCGTTTTGTTTGTTTACTTTGTTTTATAACTCGTACTGAACATTTTTCTTTGTATAGCGAACACCTTTTGTATTCTAAGCTTCCTTTGTAGTTATTTTTTTCCGACAAAGAGTCATTGTCTTTCATATTAGATAAGTAACACAAGTTCCAAGCGCCGATGTTCATAGTATAAATAGACCATAGCCCGCTTTAAAAAAACACATTCTAACGAAGACATAATAATGGACGGACTGAGCTGCAACTTCTTCGACCAACAACTTGACCAGCTTACTGAAGACCAAAGGCTATTTGAACTCTGCGAAAAAGTGGAACAAGAATATTTTAAAACGTAGGTTACTTACTTTTGTTATAATTTTCTTTTGTTATAATTGTGCTATTGTCATAGATATCCATCCTACTGAATCATGCTTCAACTTCTAACCTAACCTAACCTAACCTAACCTACGTTTTGGACAAATTTGTAAGCCATAACTTTCAGGACTATCTTAAATCTAACCTAACCTACGTTTTGGAGAATATTGTCACGCTATATAGTACTTGGTTGGGAATATTGGTACGCTATATAGTTCGTGGACATATCTTTTGACAAATTCTTATTTTGCAAACTACTTATTTTATTCTGAATCCATAACTTTCAGGAGTATCATAAATCTAACCTAACCTAACCTACGTTTTGGAGAATATTGTTACGCTAAATAGTAAATGGTTTCAGTTAAAAACAAAAATTTTGTTGCTTTATTGCTTTTCACTTCTAATCTTATTAAGTACTCCTTAGAAATACTAGTTTTAACGTGTTTGTTACGCAATTCGATTATTTAAATACTAGTCAAAACTTGTAGGATTGCACTATGTACAAAGGATATTAAGAACGCAGCCTTGTGTTTCGCTTACACAGTAGGTACTATTCTACATTTTGTGAACATATTATATAACTAAAGTTTTTATTGTGAATATACATATAGATAGAGAGTTTACATAATACAGTAAACGGTTTCAGTAGCTTTATTGTTTTCTTTGTATCAAACGCACCACGATCTTTTATTATTCAATTACTTAACATCAATACACTATGCAAAGAGAGCTTTTTGAAAAAACAGCTAGTTTGAACGTGTTCACTAGGCGAACCGTTTATTTACCTGGCTGTCGTCAATAAGAGGAGCGTTATGTTTTTTCGAGTGTATGGCTTTGAAGATACTGGTTTAAACTTGTTAAATTGCACTACGCATAAAGGACCTCAAGAACGCGGGCGGCATTGTATAATTGCTTTATTGTTTTCTTTGTATCAAAAGAACCGCCGCTGTCTTTTGTTATTCAACAACCCGCGTCTGGAGAATACGAGTTTATACCTGTTCACTAAGCGAAGCCCTTCTTTCAAAAAATACGTGTCCCAACTGGAAGGGATCGTGCTGGGTGTAAAAGCGCGCCATCACATCTCGACTTCATTGCGCCCCAAAAATTCTCCGAGCAAGGTCTTCGAGTAAGAGAGTCGTGAGTCGTGAAGTGTAAAAAGTTTCGTGCAAGGTTGCTGAAAGCAGTGTTTCGTTGCTGAAATGGATGTAAGTATGTAGTCATAATTTTATGTGTGTCCACTTATTTCAGATTTTGATTGATTGTAACATAACCTTCATCTATTTTTGTGTTTACCATGTAAATCTACTTTGAAGGACCGTTTGAAGAATGTTTTTATATTGTTACAGGAAAACTCATTTAAAAATTTTTACTATCCCGACGACGAAGCAAGTGATGAAGAAGGAACGTTGGCCTATAAAGTCAAAAAAGCTATTGCTAACACTAACAAGAGGCCTAATAACAGCATAGATGGCTTCTTTGAAAAACGGAAGAAAAGGAAAGTTGCAGTAAAGTCGTCGAGCGTCAGCCAAGCCACTGCGGAAGGCGTGGCTTTTATAAAGTCCAATAAAGACGACGCATCATACGCCTCACATCTCATAAAAATTGAGGTGTATGATGCGCGGAAAATAAACAATATTCCGCCAACGGAGCATTGGAAGCATGCGGAAGTGCGTGTTAAATATTACGCTCACTCCGAAGAGGACGCTCACGTCGAATCTACGAGGGATGTGATTTACCAAATCACCAAACAGTTAGCGGACAAAAGTGATTGTGTAAATTACGTTATAGACAATACAAAATAAGTGTAAAAGTAGTTTTAAGATCTTAATTTGTTCCTTTTATCTTTTTTTACTCCATTGTGTGCGTTTTGTTTGTTTACTTTGTTTTATAACTCGTACTGAACATTTTTCTTTGTATAGCGAACACCTTTTGTATTCTAAGCTTCCTTTGTAGTTATTTTTTTCCGACAAAGAGTCATTGTCTTTCATATTAGATAAGTAACACAAGTTCCAAGCGCCGATGTTCATAGTATAAATAGACCATAGCCCGCTTTAAAAAAACACATTCTAACGAAGACATAATAATGGACGGACTGAGCTGCAACTTCTTCGACCAACAACTTGACCAGCTTACTGAAGACCAAAGGCTATTTGAACTCTGCGAAAAAGTGGAACAAGAATATTTTAAAACGTAGGTTACTTACTTTTGTTATAATTTTCTTTTGTTATAATTGTGCTATTGTCATAGATATCCATCCTACTGAATCATGCTTCAACTCATTTGATGCTAATAGCTTACCTTTATTACCTTTGTTATACAGCATGTAACAAAAACCCTGTACGTCCGATTAAGGGGATGTATATTAAAATGTGGAGATACCATTTAAATTGTTTAAAAATAAATATGTCCAATAAATAAAAAGTTACATAAGGAAAACCATTGAACACTTAATGCTTAAGAAAATGTTTACAACCCCTGACGTAGTATTACTACACGCGCAAAGCTAGGTCAAAGGTCAAAGCGACCGCGCGCGGCGGGTGGGGGGGTTCTCTTTCCTTTGACAAATGCCGACCGCCGCGCGCGCCGACTCTTTTTTGGTAATACTTTTTAGTTCAGTCACGGATGTCTCGGATGTGCTAAATTTGCACACGCGTCACTTTACGTGTGTTATTTTATTTTGTGTTGGTGAAAATGTTGTATTCCAGTCAAGAGTATTTTAACATGCTAATGTGCTTGGGAAGGAACGACTGTAATTATGCTGACGCTTGTAGGGAGTACGAGGCGCGGTTCGCTAGAGTTTTGTTTAGTCAGTAGGTTTTTAGCAAAGTCGAGCGAAACGCGGAGTTTTTTAAATGTGTTCTGTTGTGTGTTTAACTACGAGTGCTTGTTTCATCGGACGGGGGTTTTCAATTTCAACTGCCACAATGAGCACGTATGGTCAATTGAAAACTCATACGCTAACAAACGCAAGTCACTTTCAATACCGTTGGCGAACACACGCGTTACACGTGTGAACCGGAATCGTAAATGACCAAGTAATTGGTCCTAATGCGTTACAACAAACCACGAACGGTCCAAATTACTTGCGATTCCTACAAGAAGATTTGAGCGAGCAGTTGGACGAGCCTCGCCACGCAGTTGTGAGGTCGATGTGGTTCCAGCACGACGGGGGCCCTTCGCTTGGACGCCGCGGTCTCCGGACCTCACGCCGCTCGACTTTTATTTGTGGGGTCACGTAAAGGAATACGTATTTCGTAAAAGTTGCGAGAGTGATGCCGAGATGCGAGCCCGGATAATCACAGCATTTGTGATTTCACGACATTAAATCCGACGCAATGGTATTGCAGTGTATCCATGCTGACTTGATCAAACGCTGTCGACGGTGTGTGGAAGTCGCTGGCGGTCACGTTGAGCAAGATTTTCGTCGCGGTCGTAGTGAACAAGACGTGTACGTAATAATAAGTTAAGGTGTTAGCATCGACACATTTTTAAAAGCTCTTTTAAGTGCTATAAAATAGCTCTTATCAGAGCTGAAACATTTCATTGTTTCACAAGATGTCAATCAAACATACTTGTAAAACAGCTGATCGGTCGATCGCTGTTTTAATGTTGCGTGGACGTCGGATGCCTCGCCCCAAACCCCACCTCCCCTCCCGCAGGCTGAGTGAATGAAAAGTCAGCAGGGCAGTTGCCAGGACTGCAAAACCTTTTCTAAACCGTAATGCTTATAATTTTTTTTGATGATCATTTTTTAATGTTCTTATTTAATTGAAATAAGTATTTATTCGGTATCACGACTTGATACTGATATACGCCTTAAATGGACGTACAGGGTTTTTGTTACATGCTGTATTGTGTCATTGTAATGGGTACCCATCTTACCGAAATATGTTTCAACTCGTTTTTTGCTAGTTGTAGCTGGTAGGGGTGGATTTTAAGGTATTTAAACCGAATGCCAGTTGCTTCAAATCATTTGTCACTGTTCTCTCGACGTAGGAGTAGTACTTTTTAAGATGTATTTCAATTTGGATCTATCTCAAAGTGAAATTACAAGCCTAGACAAATCTTTGATCTTGTCCAAATTCCATCATCAAATAAGGATGTGGTACTTAAGGAAGGTTTAACCAGTTTCGTGGTTAGAGGATCCGAAGATTATGCCATTTTTCACGCCATGCAGTGGACACATCATACACACTCATAAATCAGACACATCCGATGAAATTGATGGTGTACTGCCAATGCAAGCGTATTGCTTAAATTGTAGACGAGAAATGAGTTAGTATTAAACTTTTAGGTGTTTTCGTTTATTTTATAATTGTCAATAATTTTTAATATTAATAATTGTTTTATTTTTGCAGATCTTTACAAGTTGGCCGAGGAGGTGTAAATAAAAAAAGAACAGCAATGTCAACTGTGACTGCCGAACCACCAACAAAGAAAAAAAAACCTCTGAACAATTCAACTAGCTACGCTGCTGTGGCAACATCAACAGTATCAGTTGGACACCAAAACGTGAGTACAGAAAGTAATCACAAAATTGAATGTCCTGTGTGTCACGTGTCAGTATCTAGAAAATATTATTCCAACCACTTGAAAAGTAATACTCATAAAAACAACGTGATAAGTTCTGTCAAGGAATTTACAAACGTTCAGTTAATTGAAAGCGCGTTTGGGAATAGAATAGTTACTTACAGAATTTTACCTGATTCCGTTACTACCAATGCATTTGAAACACCAGAATTATTTTTGCATAATATCAAGGGAAAAGTGTTTCAATTACTAGAACGATCCATAGCAGAACAAACTGTCGTAAAAGTAAATTTCATTCTTAATGCAGATTTTACACAACAAACTAAGCAACTTAATAATATTTTTGACTTTCAATCGTTAAATTACGTCGTTTGCTAGGGGGACGCCACAGATGGTATTTATGCATCACTTGTAACTGAAATTGTTAACAAAGTAACCAATTTTGAAAAAAAAGACAGCGGATGGAGTTTAGTTAAAATAAAATATTTATACATGAATATCAATAAATTCAATCCTTTGCGTGGTTCATCTTACATAAACTTACCATTGGATATAAAAAACAAAAAAGCAGTTATCAACGTTAAAAACAAAGACCATGAATGCTTCCGTTGGGCTATACTGTCAGGTTTATATGAGCCAAATCACAACTCTAACAGGGTCTCGTCGTACAAATTGCACAGAAATAAATTGAAATTTGAAAATCTTTCCTTCCCAATAAAAATAAACGATATTCATAAATTCGAGAAAATGAATGATCTAAGCATTAATGTTTTTGGCTTGGAGTACGATTCGAAAAGCAAGCAAAATAAAGTTATTGGTCCGTTACACTTAACGAAAAGTAGGAAAACTATCCATTTAAACTTGTTGTATTTAAATCACGGTACTAAGGGCCATTATTGTTACATAAAAAGTCTATCGAGATTAGTATCAAAACAAATGACGACGTCAGAGCATGCAATCCACTTATGTGATGGTTGTTTAATTTATTTCACGTCACATGAAAATTTACAGAAACATCAAAAACATGACTGTTTTCATGTATGTACAAACTTACCCTCTGAAAACGATAGTAAAAGAAACTGGTTTAATGAATTAGTTCCCTCTAACCAAATATCATTCAATAACTACGATCGTAAATTGAGGGTACCATTTGTTATATATGCCGATTTCGAAGCATTTTTAAAACCCATTGAAACTTGTATCAACGATCCGAATAAATCCTCAACAACCAATGTTCAGGAACATGTAATGTACAGTTTTGGATACTATATTAAATGTTCATATGATGACAGTTTATCTGTATATAGAACATACACAGGTCAAAATTGTGCCGAATCATTTATGAAATTATTAAAAAAAGATTTAGAGAACATTTGCAAAAAGAACACTTTTGTAAAATGTCCTTTACCCTTAACGGAACAAGATAAAGTAACCATAGCACAAAGTGATACCTGTTTCATTTGTGAAAAAAAAATTAAATGAAGAATTCATTGTGTCTCATAACCAACATACCGGTGCTTTTGAAGGAGTCGCTCATCCATCCTGTTCTGAGAAATATCGAACCCCTAATTTCTTACCTGTGTTTTTACACAATTTGAGTAGCTATGATGCTCATTTTATTGTACACGGGCTTGGATTTGAAGAGGGGGACATAGAAGTTATCCCACAAAACAAAGAAAAATATATTTCTTTCTCCAAGCAATTTCACATCAATAACCATGTAATGAAATTAAGATTTCTTGATTCCTTAAAATTTATGAGTAGCAGTCTTGATAAGTTAGCCAAAAATTTACTGCCCGAACAGTTTCATGAATTTCGGTTAAATTTTCCATCTGAAGAAGACTTCAAACGCTTAATACGAAAAGAAATATATCCATATGAACATATGACATCTTTTGAATCATTAGAATTGGTTAGTCTTCCCAATCACGATGATTTTTACAGCTCATTAAATGATAACCACATTTCAGAAAATGATTATAAACATGCACGTGACGTTTGGAATCACTTTAAATGTAAAAACATGGGGGATTATTCAAATCTTTACTTAAAAACTGATGTTTTGTTGTTAGCAGATGTGTTTGAAAATTTTAGAAATGTTTGTAACATATGGATTGGATCCTGCACAATATTACACGGCACCTGGATTAAGTTGGGATGCTATGTTAATGTCTACTAAAATTAATCTAGAACTTCTAACGGACATTGACAAAATTTCTTTTATCGCAATTAATAACATAAGAGGTGGTATTTCTCAATGTAGTAACAGACATGGGAAAGCTAATAATATATTTATGTCTGAATATGATCCTACCTTACCATCTTCATTTTTGATGTATCTAGATGCAAATAATCTTTACGGTTGGGCAATGTCACAATGCCTTCCCATTGGCAAGTTCGAATGGGTGGATAATAATACTGATTTTAATGTTTCTGATGATGCTGAACACGGATACATTTTAGAAGTTGATTTGGAATACCCAAATAACTTACACGATTTTCATTCTGATTTACCATTCTGTCCAGAAAACGTTTGTTTAGGTGATACCAAAGAAAAAAATCTGATTCCTAATTTAAATAACAAAGCGAACTATGTGATTCACTATCAAAATCTAAAACAATGTTTAAAATCTGGTTTACGTTTGCTAAAAATTCACAGAATTTTAAAGTTTGAACAAAAGGCATGGTTAAAGACTTACATCGATTTAAATACACACATGCGTTCGTTGGCCAGATCAGAATTTGAAAAAGACTTCTTTAAACTCATGAACAATTCTGTTTTCGGTAAAACTATGGAAAATATAAATAAAAGAGTGAATGTTAAATTGCTTAACCACTGGCAAAACCACGGAAAAACTCAAGGAGTTCAATCTTTAATAGCAAGACCTGAATTTCACAGCCTTTCTATATTTTCGGAGAATTTGGTTGCAGTACAGTTGAAAAAAACAAAAGTCTTGTACAACAAACCTATTTATTTAGGATTTTGTGTATTAGATTTGTCAAAAACTTTAATGTATGAATTTCACTATGACTTCATGAAAACCAAATATCCAGATAAACTGAAATTGCTTTACACGGACACGGACAGTTTGGTATATCAAATATTTACGAATAACTTTTACGCTGATATACTAATAGATCTAGAATCTTACTTTGATACTTCTGATTATCCTCCTGACAATCAATACGGTTTGCCATTAGTAAATAAAAAGCAATTGGGTTTTTTTAAAGATGAAAATAATGGTAACATTTTTAAAGAGTTTATTGGCCTTCGATCAAAAATGTATGCAATGGATGTACAAAACGAATTTATAGCAAAAGCAAAAGGAGTTAATAAATGTATTACTAAAACATTTAACATTGACAATTACAAAACATGTTTGTTCAAAAAAGATAATTTGTTGTGTGAAATGATGCGGTTCAGGTCTATAAAACATGTTATGTTTACACAAAAAATAAACAAAATATCTTTATCACACAGTGATACAAAACGATATTTATTAGAAAATTCCACTGACACGCTTGCTTGGGGCCACTACAGAATAAAGGACATTCAGTGTTAATATTACTTTTCTGTACTTGCGACTGTTCCTAAATTTGTAACATTTTTTTGTAATTATTGAGTATGGACTGGTAATAAGATAATAGAAAGTTGTAATTTATGTATAATTATAAAATTTCAGAATGTTTTTAGACATTTTTTATAAATTTAAGTTTTTTATTTGTAGTATTATGCATGGACTAGTTATAAGATTACAGAAAGATGTAGTTAACTCTTTTTTTTAAATTAAATAAAGTGTTTAGATAAATTTCATGTGTTTTTATTTAAAAAATTATTCAGGTGTGACAAAACTATATAACCTTGTTTGGACTTTAAAAAAAAACATTAGTGTTTTGGTACTTTTAGATTCAACACGTATAACAGATCTATATAATGATTCACTTTTGTCACCCTTTTACGGCCATTGTTGCTGGTCCCAGTGGGTGTGGAAAATCAAAATTTGTCACAAACTTTTTAAATGATTGCAAAGTACTATGCGATGTAAATTTTTCGGAAGTTATTTGGTGTTATGATGAAATGCAACCTTTGTACAATCTGGAAAATGTTAATTATAGTCAAGGAATACCTGATATTAACATGTTTGATGGGAAGCAACCTAAACTTCTTATTATCGATGATTTGATGAGGGAGTCAGATGGACGGATCGTTGATATTTTCACGAAGGGTAGCCATCACAGAAACTTAAGCGTGTTTTATATTACACAAAATATATTTCACCAGGGACGAGGTCAACGTGACATCTCGCTAAACACAAGTTACATTGTATATTTTAAAAATCCTAGAGATAAAACTCAAATACGATACTTGTCGCGACAAGTTTATCCTGAAAATTCAAAATTCGTGGATGAAGCCTATAAAGATGCTACTAAGGATGCCCATGGATATCTCATGATTGATCTGAAACAAAATACAGATGACTTATGTCGTTTCAAAACTAAAATATTTCCGTTCGATAAATATTGCACAGTTTACATTCCTAAAAAAGAATTTAAATATAACAGGAATCAACAAGTTTTAGTCAGTTCTAAATGATGCACTCGAGTGTGAGCACATATAAACACTTACTTGAAGCGTTGCAAGTACTTAAACCAAAACATCGCACGGCTTTACTCAAAGCTTGTGATGATGATGAAATCAATATTATTTGCGAGTGTATTTATAACGTGCTAAAAGGAAAAATTCCATTAGAAAAAAAAGAAAAATCTAAATTAAATAAACACAAGAACATATTACGCAAGCTAGTTTCAAAGGGAAAACAAAAACTAAGAAAAACTATCATCATTCAAAAGGGTGGTGCATTTCTACCTGTTATTTTAGGTGCAGTTTTAAGTGCTTTAATAAACTCTTTATAACCAAAATGGAGAACACAAAAAAAATGCTTTTGGTAGAACAAGATTTTATTGAAAGACTTAAAAATAATGAGCTATCAGAGAACTCATCGTCTCGTCTGGATGGAGAGATGAAAAAAATATTGAAAAGTAAAATGGATGATCGTGAAAAATGGGCATTATATTCCCAAGCACTGCAGCGATTTTTACATTTTGCCGAAGCAGATCGAAAGCCTTTCAAAATACCAATAGTAATGGATGGAGTTGATCACTTTAACAACCTCAACAGTGACTTAGATTCAAAGTTAAAAAAGCAGGAAAATGCAAATAATGACTCAGTCGCAAGCCCAACTTTGCTGGAAGATGATGTTCCTGCTACACCACCACTTGATAAAACGAATCAATACTATCCTGTGGAATTAACTCCATCTCATATCGTACAAGGAATACCGAAATCTTATCGATCGAAAACCCAAACTTTAATGGACATTATTATCCTTAATAAAAAAAAATTTGGTGGAAGACAGGAGGGGAAGTTGTGTTAAACCATCGAGTGATCCCAAATAGCAATATTGTCGATCTGATAAACGATGTAACAAGACCTCTAAAACGCGCAAAACCAATAGGTTGGGAAGAATTTGCATTGGTTTTAAAAGATATAAGAGTTCCTACATTTTGTATTGGTAATCCTGTTAACTTGGAGTATATGAAGAGAGATTACACCAACGAGTTTCGCGCATCATCATCATCTTCTAAAAATACAAGGGATTCATCATTTAAAGTAAAAAACGCATCTACACCTATTTCTGCTAAAACAATTGAGTCGACCAAAAAGAAATTAGATTGGGAAAAATGGACTCCCTATTAGATATAAATAAGATTTACTACGATGTGTCCAACCCAGCTGGTTACAGTAGTATAGATAAGTTAGCGAAGGAAATGAAAGGTAATATGAGCAAGGAGGAAGTAAAAAAATGGTTACAGTCTCAGGAAACGTATACTTTACATAAACCTGTCCACCGACGATTTACTAGGAATCGATACATCCTATCTAATTATAATGAACTCTGGCAGGCTGATCTCAGTGATATGCGTACTTATAGTCAATATAATGATGGATATAAATATATTCTTTGTGTTATTGATGTTTTTAGTAAATATGCTTTTGCAAGAGCATGAAAAAGAAGGATTCCGAAACAGTTAAACAATGTTTTGAAAGCATATTTGCAGAAGCCAAATCTACCCCTCGTCACATCCAATCCGATAAAGGCACAGAATTTGTTTCAAAGGTGGTAAGAGACTACTTTAAAAGCAAAAACATTAATTATTACACCACTAATAATCCAGACATTAAAACAAGTATAGTTGAAAGGTTTCAAAGAACTCTTAAAATGAAAATGTGGCGTTATTTTACTCATAGAAATACTTACAACTACACTAATATATTACAAGATCTTCTTCACTTTTATAACCATAGTTATCATTCTAGTATCAAAATGCGACCAATTGATGTTAATTTTAATAATATCATGACTGTTTGGTGTAACTTATATGATAGAAAAAAAGACAAACAAATTTCATTAGAAACCACAAAACTTAATGTAGGTGATTATGTTCGAATAACTAAATATAAACACATATTTCAAAAGGGTTATGAAACTAATTGGAGTGATGAAATTTTTATTATTGATGCAATCATCTCCGAGACTTGTTTATACCTTAAAGGACTTGGATGGTGAACCAATCGTAGGTACATTTTATTCTAAAGAATTACAAAAAACAACTTATCACCCCTCCATGAAGTATAAAATTGATAAAATAATACGCTCTCGTCGTGTTGGTGGCAGAAAGGAAGTGTTAGTGAAGTGGCAAGGTTATCCGAGTAAATTTAATTCTTGGATTCTTGCATCAAACTTAGAAAAAATATGAGTGAAGGAAGTTTTTATATAACTTTGTTAAGCAATAGCTCGACGGCTTATTATACTGATAATACAACAGCACATTTTATGACCAAACTACCTAAGAGCGTTAAATTAGAAGGAGAATGGGTTGTTGGTTTAGTGGAATTTCAATACCCACGTTCCATGTACAATGTTCAAGATCAAGAAAATATCATCTATATAAAAAAGAAAGTACGATTACCTAATGACAAGTTTGACAAAATCATAGATATAAATACTCACATACCTGCTACTACATATGATAGCGTTGACACTTTCCTTGACGCGTTCAATGAAAACCCGCAATTAAAAAATAAGGTGAAATTTAGGTGTGATAAAATATCAAAAATGGTGGCTATAACTGCAACTGAAGATATAACATCTATCATAACATCACCGATACTGAGTTTGCAGTTAGGTTTCAAACCACGATCTAATTTAAAACAAATTTCAATTGGGAAAAATCCAGTAAATTTGTATTTAGGGTTACCATCACAAATATTTGTGTATACCGATATCATTGAACCGCAAGTAGTGGGGGATGTTATAACATTATTGTTGAGAATAATTCCATTGGATCCAACTCAGTTCGTTTATGGAGCTTACAAAATGCATGTCTTCTCACCTGCTCATTATGTACCTGTTTTACGTAGAGAGTTCGATACGATTGAAATAGATATAAGAACGACTACTGGTGCCAGAGTACCATTTCAATTTGGATGTTCTTGTGTGAAGCTACATTTTCAACGAATAAAATGACTCACAAACTATCGTCTGCCTCTTGTCCAAATGAACATTATTATTTACATCAAGCTGGCTCTGGTGTAGGAATTGTCTATAAAGGTGTTCCATTTCAACGAGGTCATGGGATTGGAAGCTTTTTGGGTGGGCTATTTAGGTCTGTGATTCCTTTGTTATCCAGTGGTTTTAGGGCTGTAGGGAAAGAAACATTAAATGCGGGGATCGGCCTGCTGTCTGATATGGTAAATTCACGTCCTATGGAGAGTTCGATTAAGTCTCGATTCAAAGATGCAAGTGCTAACTTAAAAAGAAAAGCTGATGAAAAAATTGATTCTCTAATGTCAGGATCCGGGTATAAAATGTCAACTAAAAGACGAGAACGACTCATTCCGTTAAAAGCATCACGACGAAGAGGAAGTAAAAAAATTAAAAAGTATAACGTCGAAGATATATTTTCATATTAAATAATGTCATTCTTACATAATCATTCATGTGAATATGCAAAATCTGAGTTAGATATACTTGCCCTGCCGTCAACTCAAACCAGTATTGAAAGTGGACAGTGGGTTCATTACAAACCAATCTCATCTTTAAACGACGACGGCCCTATAGAATTTCAAGTTCCCGGATCAGGTGATGACTATATTGACTTGTCACATACGTTACTGCATGTCAATGCAAAAGTATTGAATCAGGATGGCACAAATTTAAAAGCAAATGTCCAAGTTTCGCCTGTTAACAATTGGTTGCATTCCCTTTTCAACCAACTAGACATATATTTAAATCAAAAACTCATATCGCCTCCGAACAACACATATGCCTATCGTGCTTATTTGGAGAATCTTCTTAACTATGGTCCAGCAGCCAAAGAATCTCATCTAACTTGTGGGTTGTGGTACGAAGATACTGCACATCATATGGATGCCATTGACGCAACGAACAAAGGGTTTCACAAAAGAATGGAATTTGTCAAAGAGAGTAGACAAGTTGAAATGATTGGTCACTTGCATGGTGACATGTTTAACCGAAAGAAATTTTTAATAAATGGCGTAGAAATGCGTGTTAAGTTAGTGCGCTCAAAAGAAACATTTAATCTTATTTGTCATCAAGATAACAAATTTAAAGTACAAATAATGGATGCTAGTCTTATTATAAGAAGAGCAAGAGTCAACCCTAGCGTTTTGTTATCCCATCAAAAAGTACTAGCGTCAACAACTGCAAAGTATCCTATAACAAGAGCGGAAGTTAAGGTCCTGACAATACCGGCAGGTGTGCAAGGTAAAACATTAGATAATATATTCCTTGGACAAGTTTCTTAAAGATGTATTGTCGGTTTTGTTGGAAATTCATCGTTTAACGGTAATTTAGCATTGAATCCTTTCAATTTTCAACATTTTAATATGAATTCATTCAGTTTGTATGTAGACGGTCATGAAATACCTTCTAGAACATTACAACCATCATTTAAGTCTGGTTTAATAGCATCACCATATCACACTTTATTTTCTGGGACTGGTATTCATTTTCACAACGAAGGTAACGCAATTAGTAGAACAGACTACGGAGACGGATATTGTTTGCTATGTTTTGATTTGACTCCTGATTTATCTGCTAGTTCAACGTCACATTGGAATCTCGTCAGACATGGAAGTGTACGGTTAGAAGTTCGCTTTGATTCGTCTCTTAGTCAAACTGTTAACTGTATTGTATACGCAGAATTTGATAATGTAATTGAAATAAACAAGAATCGTGACGTAACTGTGGATTATAACAGTTAATAAATACTTTGTTTTTAAAAAAGATACATCATTTGTTCTTAAACGTTGTTAACAGAATCATTAATAAGCAGCTAAATTTATATTTATCATGGATACAAATGAAATACAGCTCTGTATGAATAAAATAAGTTCCAGTTTTAAATCAAATGTTTTTGCTGCAAACCGATTGCCTATTTGGGTAAATTTACCTGCTTTTATTATAAGCAATTTAGATCCCGACTCAAAACCGGGGTCTCACTGGATAGCTATACACATTGATATTAATGGCATTGGTGAATATTTTGACTCATTTGGTCGAAAACCTACAGGTAGTCATAAGCTATTTTTGAAAAGAAATTCCAGGAGATGGGTTTATAACCACAACTCATTCCAAAATCCTTTTACCTCGGTCTGCGGGGAATATTGTTTAGTCTATCTGTATTTTAAGATTAAAGGAAAAACTATGTGTGACTTGGTAAATGTGTTTACTGAGAGTTCTCTATGTAACGATCTAATTGTAAGAAATATGTTTAAGTCTATTTTTTTGAAATAAACAATTAAATATAAAACAAACTCTTTTATTGTTCTAAGTTAAGTCTACATTTTCGTCAAGGGAAGTGTATTTGTGAATAAAACATAAAAATGAAAACATGATATTAATTAAAACTTTATTCAAAGTCAAGGCTATGGTCTATTTATACTATGAACATCGGCGCTTGGAACTTGTGTTACTTATCTAATATGAAAGACAATGACTCTTTGTCGGAAAAAAATAACTACAAAGGAAGCTTAGAATACAAAAGGTGTTCGCTATACAAAGAAAAATGTTCAGTACGAGTTATAAAACAAAGTAAACAAACAAAACGCACACAATGGAGTAAAAAAAGATAAAAGGAACAAATTAAGATCTTAAAACTACTTTTACACTTATTTTGTATTGTCTATAACGTAATTTACACAATCACTTTTGTCCGCTAACTGTTTGGTGATTTGGTAAATCACATCCCTCGTAGATTCGACGTGAGCGTCCTCTTCGGAGTGAGCGTAGTATTTAACACGCACTTCCGCATGCTTCCAATGCTCCGTTGGCGGAATATTTTTTATTTTCCGCGCATCATACACCTCAATTTTTATGAGATGTGAGGCGTATGATGCATCGTCTTTATTGGACTTTATAAAAGCCACGCCTTCCGCAGTGGCTTGGCTGACGCTCGACGACTTTACTGCAACTTTCCTTTTCTTCCGTTTTTCAAAGAAGCCATCTATGCTGTTATTAGGCCTCTTGTTAGTGTTAGCAATAGCTTTTTTGACTTTATAGGCCAACGTTCCTTCTTCATCACTTGTTTCGTCGTCGGGATAGTAAAAATTTTTAAATGTGTTTTCCTGTAACAATATAAAAACATTCTTCAAACGGTCCTTCAAAGTAGATTTATATGGTAAACACAAAAATAGATGAAGGTTATGTTACAATCAATCAAAATCTGAAATAAGTGGGCACACATAAAATTATGACTACATACTTACATCCATTTCAGCAACGAAACACTGCTTTCAGCAACCTTGCACGAAACTTTTTACACTTCACGACTCACGACTCTCTTACTCGAAGACCTTGCTCGGAGAATTTTTGGGGCGCAATGAAGTCGAGATGTGATGGCGCGCTTTTATACCCAGCACGATCCCTACCAGTTGGGACACGTATTTTTTGAAAGAAGGGCTTCGCTTAGTGAACAGGTATAAACTCGTATTCTCCAGACGCGGGTTGTTGAATAACAAAAGACAGCGGCGGTTCTTTTGATACAAAGAAAACAATAAAGCAATTATACAATGCCGCCCGCGTTCTTGAGGTCCTTTATGCGTAGTGCAATTTAACAAGTTTAAACCAGTATCTTCAAAGCCATACACTCGAAAAAACATAACGCTCCTCTTATTGACGACAGCCAGGTAAAAAAACGGTTCGCCTAGTGAACACGTTCAAACTAGCTGTTTTTTTCAAAAAGCTCTCTTTGCATAGTGTATTGATGTTAAGTAATTGAATAATAAAAGATCGTGGTGCGTTTGATACAAAGAAAACAATAAAGCTACTGAAACAGTTTACTATATTATGTAAACTCTCTATCTATATGTATATTCACAATAAAAACTTTAGCTATATAATATGTTCACAAAATGTAGGATAGTACCTACTGTGTAAGCGAAACACAAGGCTGCGTTCTTAATATCCTTTGTACATAGTGCAATCCTACAAGTTTTGACTAGTATTTAAATAATCGAATTGCGTAACAAACACGTTAAAACTAGTATTTCTAAGGAGTACTTAATAAGATTAGAAGTGAAAAGCAATAAAGCAACAAAATTCTTGTTTTTAACTGAAACCATTTACTATTTAGCGTAACAATATTCTCCAAAACGTAGGTTAGGTTAGGTTAGATTTATGATAGTCCTGAAAGTTATGGATTCAGAATAAAATAAGTAGTTTGCAAAATAAGAATTTGTCAAAAGATATGTCCACGAACTATATAGCGTACCAATATTCCCAACCAAGTACTATATAGCGTGACAATATTCTCCAAAACGTAGGTTAGGTTAGATTTAAGATAGTCCTGAAAGTAATGGCTTACGAATTTGTCCAAAACGTAGGTTAGGTTAGGTTAGATTTTAAATAGTCCTGAAAGTTATGGCTTACGAATTTCTCCAAAACCTAGGTTAGGTTAGGCTTGAATTTGTCCAAAATGTAGGTTAGGTTAGGTTAGATTTATGATAGTCCTAAAAGTTATAGGTTACGAATTAAAGTGTACTGCGAATAATGTGATAGGATATTTATGTGTTGATAGAATAATGAATAGAAAGTGGACTTACGAAAACACATGGTATTTTTTGCACGGAGCGTGGCGGGCGATCAGGTACCCAGGAAAAAAAAGGTAGGCACCGAACCCCGAGTGGTCGCAGGTAAGAAGTTGAACGTAACAAAGGGTGAGTCGGAAACAAAGGAAAGGGTCTCTATCCTTTTATGAGTATGTGATTAGGTGTTGGTATTATGTTGCAATGGAAGTACATATATACCAGAAAGAGTGGGCGGAGCGTGATGAGACCCCGTCCAATCGCTTTAAATGGGGTGTTGACCTTTTTTTTTTTTTTGAAATCGTTGCCCCCCAAGCCGCCATTTTGAGCGACAAAAAAGTGATCCAGAACCGGCGAATCCCTACTACTCTTATTAAATAAAAGCTCCCTAGGACGACTAGAGACTTTAGGTCGTAAGTTCGTAATTCTTGTGCCTAATTCCTAACTTGAGTCAATTAACGTGATCGCTCGCACTCCCTTGGCCGTGACCCGACGTGGAGCAGCGTAGGCTTGAGGTTCGGCAGGTCTTCGTAGGCTGCAGGGCGTAGAAGGTTCGGCAAGGGTACGGTTGTCCAAGTAACCGGCTGGTAGCTGCTCGGTCAGGGTACAGTGTCCAAGTAACCGGCAAGAGGTGCCCTGCAGGTGGCTCGAGGATATGCGAAGCTTGGGGTTCCTTAGACCGTAGGTAATTTGGTGAACGTGAGCCCGTAAGTAGTTGGGTAGCACGTAGGTAGTTAGGTAGCCCGTAGGTAGTATGGTAACCCGTAGGTAGTTGCCCTGTAAAGATTTAGTGCTTTACAGGCTGGCCACTAGCGGGAACTGATGCCATACTGAAGCTCGAGGAGACGAGAGTCCAACCAGGGAGCTAGAGCTCGCCAAGTAGCGGTGTGGCATCAGTTCAAAGGTTTACAGGTGGCAAGGTAAGGAAGAAAGCTAAGTTACAATTAGAAAGAAAGAAATAGTGAAGTTAAAGCTCAGTGACGGTTACGGTTTGAAAATACAATGTGCGACCGTTGAGCAAGTAGATTTAAATTAATAATTATAACAAAGACTTAGAAATTTACAGAAAGAAGTTAAAGAAACGGTCGCAGGATTTAAGTTAGAACAAATTAAGATAGAAATAAATTAAATACAATCTGAAAGAAACACATACACGAAAAATACAATTTTATAGGAACAATTTAGACAGTTATTAGCAGAGAGAGAGCTTACCAGTTGGGCAGAGGTTTCACCGTTTAGAGGTGGTTGTAGTGAAGTATAAAATATGAGCTCTCTGAGAGCTGCAGGGGCTTTTATAAGCCATTTCTGAACTTCCCTTCCAAAGGAAAGGGGTTGTAACTAATTCAAACAAACCCCGCTCCTAACGATTCTAAATGTTGCCAGCGTTTATTTATACCGATTGGTAAAATAATCGCTGGCTTTAGTAGCGCCCTCTAGTGTGGCTCGAAGTAAAGTAGCACAGCGTAACAAGTGTTTGTACAATAACGCCACCATGTTGGTCCGAATACAAGACCAGAGGATGGAGGAAATTCCATTGCAAAGAGGTATGAGAAAGGGAGATGTTATCTCTCCGAAACTATTCACCAACACAATGGAAGATGCCTTTAAGCTTCTGGAGTGGAAAGATTTGGCATCAATATCAACAGCGAGTACATCACTCACCTTCGATTTGCCGACGATATAGTAGTCATGGCAGAATCGATGGAAGACCTTAGCACGATGCTCGAAGACCTCAATCGGGTTCCCCAACGGGTGGGCCTTAAGATGAACATGGACAAAACGAAAGTCATGTCGAATGTGCATGTGGTGCCCACCCCAGTAGCAGTAGGACACTCAACTCTCGAAGTTGTTGACGAATACGTCTACCTAGGACAAACAGTCCGACTAGGCAGGTCCAACTTTGAGAAAGAGGTCAATCGTCGAATCCAACTCGGCTGGGCAGCATTCGGGAAACTGCGAAATGTCTTCTTGTTCAATATACCTCAGTGACTGAAATCGAGAGTGTATGATCAATGTGTGTTACCAGTGATGACTTATGGCACTAAGACGTGGCCGCTTACTATGGGCCTTATAAGAAAGCTCAAAGTCACGCAACGAGCTATGGAGAGGGCTATGCTTGGAGTTTCTCTGCGTGATCGAATCAGAAATGAGGAGATCCGCAGACGAACGAAAGTAACCGACGTAGTCCAGCGGATTAGCAAGTTGAAGTGGCAGTGGGCAGGGCACATAGCACGGAGCACTGATGGCCGATGGGGTCGAAAAGTTCTCGAATGGCGGCCGCGTATATTGGCAAGCGCAGCGTAGGACGACCAGCCACAAGATGGTCCGATGACCTCATACAGGTGGCAGGAAGGCGCTGGTTGCATGCTGCTTTCAACCGGTCACATTGGAAATCCATGGAGGAGGCTTATGTTCAACAGTGGTCTTCTTGTGGCTGAGATGATGATGATGATGATGATGTTGAAGATAAAACTATGTTGATGTTTTATGTATTATTATGAAAAACATACTGCATTTTCATTTATGCTCCTCTTAATATTACTGAACATAGCTACTAAAACGGCATAATCATAATTGAGATATTTTAATTGTAAAACTGTTTTGTAATAATTTGGATTTATACGAATTAATATCCTTAGTCATTTCTATCCCTTTCGTACAAAAAAGTGTTATTTGGACTTAATTTGATTAAAAAAAAACTTTTTTGCTACATTTTGTATTAAAGTGATTTATCAGTGCAATGTTTTTTTTAAACCTTAGCAATATTATTAAAAATGTAAAAATAAATTGGTTTTAAAAAAAAGTGCAAGTAGACATAATGTACAACGTTAAGAATTGTAAAAAACGTAGCAAACAATATTAAAATGGGCATTTCTTAATTTCAATTGCCTCGCGTAGCATTCTTGGAAAATAACGGTTTTCCCTAGCGAGAACTTGAACTTGTCTGAAAAGCCCATGAAAGAAGCTGAAATCCCCATATTAACGTAAAATCTCTCTCTCTCTCTCCCATGAAAATAAAGAATTATTCTGACAATGATTCTCAATGATAATTATTCAACAACTAATAACAAAACAAAACTTAACTGATTAAACATTTTAAACTAAAGATAGTAATGGTTTTCATACAATTTACCTACTCTTGGCATCATATAAAGTACACATCCCTAGGACGTCCTTCGTGTAGATAAATTTATTCTAATAAACTATGGCTACACGTTAGTAGCTGGTTTACATGTCTTTTCCACTTATTTCCATCAACATCAACTATATGCGTTGTGTCTGGAACAGACTCTTCCACAATTATACCCTGTGTCCATGGCTTGTTGCCTTTTCTATACCTAGTCTTTAACCATTACTTTTTCTCCAACCATAAATTTAATATTTCTAGACCCGGACACTAGTTTCATTTGTGTTTCTAACATTTCCTGTCATTTTTCTACAATTGCTGGTGGTCTCAATAAAGAAAATCTATTTCTGAACTCTCTGCCTAGCATTAGTTTAGCCGGTGTCACCCCCGTTGTGCTATGTGGCATATCTCTATAGTCAAATAAAAATAAATTGATTGATGTTACAATATTGTTACCACTCTCTTTAATTTTAGTTACATGCGTTTTAAATGTATTGACAAACTTTTCCGCAGCCCCGTTTGTAGCTGGATGATACGGCGGAAAAAAGGTATGCTTAATGTTTACTAGTTCACAAAAGGTTTTAAATTCCATACTTGCAAACGAAGGACCATTGTCAGTGACCAAGTGGACAGGGTAGCCAAATCTTGAAAATACTAATTTAAATACCTCAATTGTACGACAGGCACTGATTGTATTCATTTCAAAAACCTCAGGCCACTTAGAATAACTGTCAATGATCACCAAATACATTTTGTTGTAAAATGATCCCAGATAATCTGCGTGAATTCTGTACCATACAGTTGGCGCCACTGGCCATGACTTTTGTGAACCTTTAGTTGGATTACTGTGGTTTGTTAAACATATTATACAATTACTAGTTATATTTTCAATTTCTGAATCTGCATTTGGCCACCAAACATATGACTTAGCTTAGCTACCTGTTTCAATTGCACCGTACCAAAATGACTCCTATGTAATTCTAACAATACTGACTCTGTTATTGCTTTTGGAATTATTATTCTATAACCTACGAATAAATTATGGGAAGAAACGTATAACAGTCAGCCTCAGACTCGGCACATCCGCCAACACAACTAAACACGTAAGGCGACGTAGCACTCACACATGCAGAAATTAAAACTCAAACAAATTTAAGACTCTTTAAAATATACTATCCGAATTTACATTCGATAACCAACTCAAATCGGCAAGGCATTATGCAAGAGAGAACGGCATGTCACGTCATTGCTGTCATATGACGCGTCGACTTCACAGTCAAAGTCGAGAAAATGATATTATACCATGGGGAGCCAGTAATTTAAATAAAGTGGGTAAAAAAACCTTTGTTTATTTTATTGCATTTTTCTCAAATGTTAAAGATCGAAGAGGTATGGTCTAAACATTGTACGTTTCAAGCATCCCTTCTTAAAAATCATACGCTAAGAAAAGACGAAAACTTACTACAGGAAAGGAGAAATAAAAACATATTTTAGGTTCCACGGAAAATTATTAATTTATTTAATTTATGACGACACGAATTCAACAACGATTCCTTCTTTGCAATATAGTGGAGACGTATCCTCAAGAATTGTTCAATGATGGCTTTCAGTAATAACATATCATGACAACTATCATAGTCATGCCTTTTTCTCAAAGTAAGCAGTATATCACGCCTTTCTATAATTTTTGTTGAACACTGCTTTACCAACACAGGAAGATTGCTTGCTCTAGACAAACTTTTCGCATTTGCGTTAATCTTTATAAGTTGTCTAAGCAGTGTCTCTGATCCCAAACAGATTTTGAATAAGACAACTGACGGATATGCGAGCCCTCCGAAATCTTTTAAGGAAATTAATTTATGGAAGTATAGCTTTTCATTGGACTGCAACTGTTGCAAGCAATTTGGGCATTCTATCTTCGACTGTAATTTCTTGGCTACAAACCCTCCTATGTAACCTACGATCTGTTCTACCGTTTCCGGTAGCACGCGATCTACATCTAACGTATGAGATATCACCGCGCAGTTTTCCATTACCGTGCTATCACCATCTGCCGGTTTCAAAACTGCTTCGGTCTGTTGTACCTTGTGTCTGTATCCGGGGGTGGTCGTATTAATTACAGAACTGCAATTTAAAATAGGAATGTCTTCCAACGGAATGCAGTTTCTTGTGAACTTCGTTCTAAATTCAATAGAGTCTTTTTATATATTCCCGTAAATTGGCGTGCATTTGGATTATTGTTGCAGCGACCATGATTTCGAATCACGTCAAAGAATAACTCCAAATGATCTTGACTAAATTTATATGGTAATAAAAATGACATTACTTGGCGTTTCTCAAAAAGGTCAGTGAACAAATATTTCAAACTTGAAATACATATCAGAAGTCCAAGGAACCCCGTTTTTGACTGAGTATTTGTAACAAGTTTTTGAGTGTTAGTGATTGTAGTCACTTTTTGTCCCTTGATATTTCGAGTCTTTTTATTTTGTACATTAAATTTTTAAATTCTGTATATATTCAGAGCACTGATCAAGAAATTCAAATAGAAATTCCTTTTCGTCTAACTTGAAAGGACGTTTGAAGCCCAGACCATGAAGCGATCTCGTGTTTAACACATCGAGAAGGTTGTTAATCATTTCAATGAAATTTATTGTTGCCTGAGAATTTTGGAATTCAGCTAGATTCAGTTCATTTGCACATAATTCCAATGCAGTAGCAACGCTTTGACTTAGAGTTTGTGTAACTAGCTTAACATTCATCACATTATTCCGGAATTCCAAATGTCGCTGTGTTAGTTTGTTGCCAAAATGAAGCCCAATGTTATCTTGAAGATTTTTCAAGTTTTGCAAATAATTCCAATGAATTTTTTGGTCGTTTTTATCTGTAAATGTTTTTTTTGCCTCAAACACATTCCGAACGAGTTTAACCATATGACATGGATCCAAAATAACAACCACAGGTTTTTGAGTGATTGTGTGTTCAAAATATGTTTTCATGTTACTAGTGTCTTCAAAATGGCACCCTAAATGTTTGGCTGTCGCAAAATTAGAAGCACAGCCATCAAAAGTTAAGCTGATAACTTCTGCTTCCACTTCATGGCACTTTTCCAGAGACATCTTTATAATGTTGCTGCGTTGATCTGCTGCAAGTCCGTTGATAAAAAAATACCCTAATGGTAATTTAAATGAATCATTGAAAGACACCAGCATGAACACATATACTTGTGTTGCCATTTCTTCTGGAGGACCATAAGTAACGGGCCCGTCGATGTCATGGCCGTTAAAAAATTTCTGTTGTCTAATAGCCATTTCATCAACCATCAGACAAGCAAGGTTTTTGTCGCTCTG
Source organism: Ditula angustiorana (assembly GCA_963691745.1). Taxonomy (NCBI): domain Eukaryota; kingdom Metazoa; phylum Arthropoda; class Insecta; order Lepidoptera; family Tortricidae; genus Ditula; species Ditula angustiorana. The sequence goes on from OY829471.1 coordinate 14,019,431, forward strand.
GGAATACTTTGCTTTTATTGCTCTGAAAGCCTCTTCAGTAAAACCAGGCTTTCCGTCAATGGATTGGTACCATTTCGATATCGTTGATGGATGGGGTAAACAGGAAAGTAATTCTTTTCTTACATATTTGTACGCAGCGGGTGAGTAGTAGTTCAAAGTGAGTGCAAACTTTTTGGTGGCTGGAGTAAATTTAATAATACTGCGCCTTTTCTTAGGCGTCTTTTTTTGCATTGTACATACAATGTCGTTTGCAAAACCACTAAGAGCAGTGTCCGAATTAGTCTGTCCAAATTCTTTGTTCTTTAATGTTTCGATAACATTCTTCAGCGATATGCATTTATTTAATAATCTTTTCTTTTTTCGGCTTAAATTTCTTATTTTGTTTAACCTTTTTTCCGCCAGCGATGTCTTTTTTTTCAAATCCGTTTTTAGTTTATGTGTTTTTGGACTATCAAAAACAGATCCAATTTCTGATGATGGAATGTTAATTGGAGAAGTAAATGATGGTTGGTTCGCATTGGTCATTTCGATCTGAAAAAATACGAACAAAACAGTTTTTGAGACTACGGTAAACTTTGGTAGTATTTGTAGAAGTTTAAGTTTCTATATTATTTCAGCCATCAATCACACTTAAATAAGCATGCTCAAATTTATATTTACCCATTTAGACGTATCTGTTGCGCTATCTACGATAATACGTTTGCTGGAGCTGGGATCGTCTACAGTTTCCATTGGTAGCTGAAGGTTGGGATATTTCGACTGGAAAGAACAAATTTGTATAAATTCTCTCGTTAAGTATATATTAAAAAACTTGTTATGGAACGGTACGAATATGTGTTGTACTTACAAGAAAATCAAAGTTATGCCGTGACGGTTAAGATGTAACCTGGCTTTTATTGGGCTCCATATTTTCTTTTATTTCATCCGAAACCTGTGCCAATGCTCTGTCAATCGATTGAGATAGTTCTTCGGATTTGCGATTAAACGTAAATTCATTTTTTTCCTCGTTTACATTTATCGATACATCGTTTTGTTGCCGTAATGATGAGGCACTTACCATCTAAAACATTGAAAATAATTACCATCTGTACAATCTGTGTAATGACACAGATTTGTACTTGTGAATGATTTGCAAAGGCTTAAAAATTAAATGAAAGCAATTTAGACATTGAAATAAAACATTTCCGATAGATTTAAATAAAAACATAGCCATTTAAATCCAATGTCAATCTTCTATTTTAATTTATTTAAATCAAGAATAGCTAAAAAAATGCTTAAAAAATATATCTTACTGTACAAGCAGGTACTGCATTTTTATTCAGTCGACGCCTTTTCTGGTTGGGAACATACATATCTTCATTTTGAAAATGGATGGAACAAATTTTGCTGCACTTGCTAGGGGTCCAATCATTTTCCTGCCTTTCTAAACGAACTGCTGCAATCCATTTGTTTCTTTTTAGCTCATTTGTGGGAAAACTGGAAAAATTATTAATAGATTCAGGCGTTACTTTGCTGAAGTCCATATCAACAGATGAGTTTTTAATCAATCAATCAATCAAAAAAAGAGGGTAGACCTCACAAGCAGCACACAAATCTTTCTAAAGAATATATAATGTTATTTGTTTACAAGTTGTAATTATCCATAGAGTTATTCGTACGAGCACAGTGAGCGATAAATATTGTCAAGAATTATTATCTTTGTTTGGAGTGACCGGCATACAAGGATTATATGTGTCGACCCACGGCAAGTGTTCGAGTTTTGATCCATTGTGATTGTGACGTTATATTGTTATAAACTATCAAAACAAGGGTTTTTGCACTAATCGTGAGTACTACAGGACAATAATTAGACGTTTGCTTATAATTAAAGCCAATAAAACTGTATTTGTAGTCGTCGCTTGATCTCAGCGCCATCTGTTGTTGTTGTCAGTGTTGAACTATTGGGCAATCTTTTAACTATGACGAAGTGCGGCGCTTGCGGAAAGTTCCTGCCGGCGACAGGTGTCGCTGAATGTACGACATGTAAACTTAAATACCACAAGGCATGTGTAGCTATTGGTTCATCGACAACAATATCCGATGATTGGATTTGCCCATGTTGCAAAACTAAGTTACCGCGTTATGATTACACGAATACACCTGTAAAAGGTATGTCCTGTGAATTACTGAGCGTAAAAACCGTAACAGTATGTGGTGATATTATCGACCGTATTGATGGTCAGGATATCGCGCAGGAAACTGCGGTCGTATCGTGTAGGGATGACACTATGGCTGAACTGATTGCAGAAATTCGTCTTGTTCGGGAAGGTTTGCACAAAAACACGGAAGAAATAGTAAGATTCCGCGAGGAAATGTGATTTCTTAAGGACGACATTACATCCTGTCACACAAAAGTGGACCAGATATCTCTTAATATGGACAAAATAGACGAACGGCTTCAAAAAATAGAAAATGAAAGCGGAAAGTCAGAGTTTGTGGATCTTCAGTCAACAATTGACCATTTGAAAAGAGAGTTGAACGATAAGGATCAGGATATGTTGATTAACGACATTGAAATTGTAGGCATACCTGAAACAAAGGAGGAAAACCTTTATCACGTGTTGAGCTTACTTGCGTCGAAAATTGGAACAACTTGTGCAGAAACTGACATAGTGGAGGTGTACCGCGCCGGCCCACGGCGCCTGGTGGTGAGTGGGGGTCCGGCGCCGCGCCCGCGCCCCATCGCGGTGCGTCTGACTCCGGACCGGCTGCTGAAGGCGGCGCGCGTTCGTCGCAACCTTACTACTGCCGATATGTCACTTCCAGGAGGGGACCAACGTGTGTACCTGAATGAAAGACTTACAAAAGAAAACCGTCGATTGCTAAAAAAAGCGAAAGAAGAGGGAAAACGGGTGGACTGGAAGCATGTTTGGAGGTATTATGGAAGGATATACGCCAGGCAAGCCGATGGATCTACCGTGCACCCGCTGCGCTCTGACGAGGACATTCAAAGGGCTTTTAATAGTCAACGACATAACATTGTTGATAGTAATAATGACAATAACATTGAGGGTGAATTATGAAGTATGGTGAAAATGTTAAACCTAAACTTTTTATTTTATTTATATTTACACTGAAAGTTTTTTTTTACAATAAAATTATTATTTTAAAGAAATTTTTACTGTTACATTATTTATGTTTTAAGAGTTTTATTATTAACATATATTATTGTGTAATCATTGAAGTTGTGAACGGCACTAAACGCACCTATCAAGTAAATTACTGTCTTATTCTTATGAGTTACTCTTATTTTTGTCGGCGGCGGGATAAATAAACGTTCAAGTTTTATATTGGGACTACTTAATATTAGATCACTGAATACCGGTAAAGATGAATTCCTGTACTCTATAGAGAACTACAAACCAGACATATTGGCATTGAACGAGACATGGCTGAAGGACTTTGAGGTTAAATGTGCTCCGGTGGTTCCGGGTTATGTGTTTAAGCATAGACCTCGTGCAGGCTCGGCTAGGGGTGGCGGCGTGGGTTTCTATGTGAGGCGCGGGCTGCGCGCGCGCGTACGCCCTCACCCGGAGGCACCGCTCGAGCAACTCTGGCTCGAAGTATCGTTGCCTGGAGGGGTGCGACTTGCAGTGTGCGCAGCTTATAGACCGGAATCATTGCGAGTGGACACTGCTATAGACTCTCTCAGTGAATCGATCAGCGCATTTGCATACTGTAACCATATAGTTGTTCTTACTGATTTTAATGTCGACCTGCTGCAACCGAATAAGAATCACGCCCCCGAGCTTTTGACCTTCGTTGCTCAACAAAATCTCGAGCAGTTGGTTCGTGAGCCCACACGTATTACGGATCACAGTGCTACTCTTTTGGATCTGATTATAACTGACTCCCCATCATTATGTAAAAAAATCAAAGTTTACCATAACCCAGCATTGAGTGATTACGCTTTAATTATTTCTGAGTTAAATTTTAAAAAATCAAAAGAATCGTCTCAAATTATTGCTTACAGATCCTTGCATAAGATTGAACAGTCGGAATTCTTGTGTGACTTGCATGCTATACCTTGGATGGATGCTGTGTTGACGGGTGAAATAAATAATATGGTCAACTATTTTAACGAATTTGTCACAACATTATTCGATAAGCATGCTCCCGTGAGACGCTTGCGTGTAAGAGAAAAACCGCGTCCATGGCTTACAGACAACGTTAGGTTAATGATGACTATGCGTAACAAAGCATTACAAAGGGCTCAAAGAACCGGAATGGAGTCCCACTTGAATTACTACGAAGAGTTACGTAATCTGGTTAATGGATCAATTAAACGAGAAAAAAAAGCTTACTTCACATTTTATGTGAACAAGAATATAAAGACACCTGCCAAAATGTGGCAGTATTTGAAGCGTTCTTCTGTCTTGGGTAGTGCAGGAGAAATAACAATACCGCAGCATCTAAATAACCCAGAGGATATTAATGGCTTCTTCCTGGATATACCAGGAAGTGGGCATACTGACTTGAACACTTACAGTTTTTATTATGAGAAACAAGTTTAGTAACATTGAATTTGACTTGTTAGAATGTTCCGAAGAACAGATTTCTAAAATAATAGACAGTGTTCAAACCAACGCTTCTGGCGATGATGGGATTATAATAGAAATGATTCGTATGACATTACCTGTGACGCTCCCAGTAATTACAGCTATTATTAATCAGTCCATATCGTCTGGAGTATTCCCGGATGCCTGGAAGTTAGCTCGAGTTAAATGCTTGCCCAAAGGGTCTGCTGTGGAAACATATAAGGATTTGCGTCCTATAAGCATCCTGCCTGTAATGTCAAAGTTGCTTGAGAGAGTTGTATGCATTCAATTAACAAAGTACTTGGAAGAAAATAAAATACTGCCAAGCATACAGTCTGGCTTCCGTAGTAGACACAGCACGACGACTGCTTTATCTCACGTAACGGATGAAATAATTACAGCTTCCGATAAAGGTAAAAGTAGTATTCTTGTTTTGCTCGATTTCTCAAGGGCATTTGATTGCATAAGCAAGGAGTTGATGATAGCAAAAATGTCCTACTATGGCTTGTCGGTATCGGCTAGGAAATGGTTTTTATCATATTTGACAAACCGCAAACAGTATGTTCTGGGTGAAAATGAACAGGGGCAAGAAATGCAATCATCGGCCAAAACAGTCGCGAGGGGCACGCCACAGGGGTCCATTCTTAGTCCCATACTCTTTGTTTTGTTTACTGCGGATCTGAGCAAAGTGCTAAAACACTGCAAAATCCACTTGTACGCTGATGACACGCAGTTATATTTGTCTTTTGATCCGCAAGACACAGAGCAAGCTGTTAAGAAAATTAATGAGGATCTTGATGTTATATTTTAATGGGCGGCTAATAATAACCTGGTTTTGAACCCTACAAAATCGAAGTATTTAGTACTTGGAACCAAACATCAGCGCCGTCGAGTGATTGAGCGTAAACCAAACTTACAAATTGATGGCAGTAGCATCGAAAGAGTGGAAACGGCGAAGAACCTGGGGCTGTTGATGGATGGTGACCTGCGTTTTATTGACCACATAAATTTAAAAATAAGAAATGCATTCTACAGGCTTAAAGTGTTATATGGAATTCGAGATTACCTTACGGAACGAGTCAGATTGATGCTGGTGGAATCGCTCGTCCTGTCACAGTTTAATTACTGTGATACAGTTTATGGCCCTCGTTTATATAGTAAGACCGCACAAGCTATTCAAAGGGTTCAGAATGCCTGTACGAGGTTTTGTTTCCCAGTGGCACAGCGAGCCCGCATCACACCCGTTCTTAATTTAAAACGAATTTTAAAAATGTCTGCGCGGAGACAACTGCACCTAGCTAGCCTAATGAAAAATATAGTTTACAGAAAGAAACCACAGTACCTATTTGAAAAGATCACATGGGTGAAGGACATACACTGCTGGAACACACGGAGCAAAGTGTCCAACAAGGCCTTCCTTCCCGCGCACAACACTGTCGGATTTCGAGGAGGTTTCAAATTTGCGGCATCAAAAGTTTGGAACGACCTCCCGCCACCATTACGGAATAATATGTCCCAAAACACTTTTAAAACTAAATTGAGCAATTTACTTTTGCTAGATCAAATAAGTAAGGTGAAAACATACCTGACAGGCTGCAGTTTGGTGTTGTCCATAACGACTTCTAGGTGCTTATAGTTCATATTTCATGGTTAATATTTCTTTGTTTTTTTGTTTACTTCTAAAACGTTTTTTTTCTTTTTCTATTCCTTTTTTTTATATAATGCGTGTGCATGCTGTGGTGAGTCTACCGCCATCTAGTTAAGCTGTACTGAGTGCGGGGGGAGGGGCGGACTGAAAACCAGCGCTGCGTAGGTACGAGCGTGCGCTCGCATCCGCAGCAAATGCTGAGACCGCTCCTTTTGTCACATGAAGTTTTTGTCATTTTTATATATATTTTTAACTGTATATTTACTTTGTGTGGTAATAAACGCATATTCTATTCTTCTTCTATTCTTCAATTCTTTAATAAAGTTGCTTATAAAAGTGGTTCTTTTTTAGCTGTTTATCACGCGAAATGTTAGAGTTTTCGCACTAGTGTTTTTTACTTTCCAATTTTTTTATTGATGTTTTTCCCAGGCATCCAACCAAAGAGTTTGTACGGTCAACCGCTTTTTTATTTTTTAATTGCGTCATTTAGCATTGAAACTATCCATATGATAAATTTAAAACATAAAAATTTCATACTTGATTATTTCATGGGTATCGATTATTATTTTTTTCAAAACAGTTTACATAAACTTGGCAGTATGAGTATTATGAATGACCGATTAAATGCGTATTATGCGAGACCGCTACCTAAAAGAGTATTAAGAGAGACCGCTAGGCTGATAAAGAATTATGACTGATCGTTTGCTTTCGTACACCAAAGAATACATTTATTTGCTTATAAATTAAAATAAAGTAATAAAAAATGTTTATCGCTTTTTGATGTTTCAATGAATTAAATTACTAAATAAAATAAAATTACTTCGAAATATGTTATTATTTGGCTGAATGGTCACGACCGTTGCCATTTTGAAAACCGACAAAGAATTAAATAAATGGCATCTCTCAATTACTGTTTTATTTTTGGTTCATTGTAATTTTTTTGCAAATATATTAAAAAACGTCGTTTGGTACACGTGCAGAACTCTTGTTTTCACTCGTCCCGAGTTTTCTCCCTTGACTGCGGCGTGGGCACAGACACCTTGGGACTCGTGTAAAATGACATACTTTCCGCGCTTACATCAAAAACTATTATAAATTATTGAACTACTAGCAAAAATAGTAATTGATTTGCTCTATTTGTAATAAATGAAAAATGCTTGACCATTATGATATATATGTTGCATAACACTTACCACATTTGTTTAGTACGATTTTGTAAATGAATTTTTGACTTACCCGTGAAAAGAAATTCCAGTGTTTTTAAAATCGGAGTGACTTCTGCACCATTTAACCACACACGATGGCATATTTACGAGTGGAAAACCAGCTATTCACAGATTTTTCTCCTAGTTTTCAACACAAAAATATCCCGATCTTTGACATGTGCCCGTCACCAAGGACAACATTTGACTAATCGCGTTGCGCGGTAACTATTTAAGCCTCAGCCTCTCCGGTAACAATTTCGTTGTGCCATTTTTCAGGCGTAGTTATCTTTCTTCCCATTACTTATGCGTAGTCTATAACCCCAAAATAAACAGCCTCTATCACAGCTTATTTTATTTTTCTTGTTAAAATATGGTAATATATCTTTGTCTATGTACTTTTTCTCTGGCCAGCCATCCATATTATATCTTATTACTTTAGCTAATATTAAATCTTTCTTCGTATGATCTTGAATTCTTTTCCAGTCTAAATTTTTTATTTTAGCATTTTGTATATAGTATAAAAATGACTTATGTTGCCCTCAGAGCAAATTGGGTGCATACTTAATTCTACATAACTTTGGTTTGAAAAAGCCCGCGAAAGAAAATCGGCCAGATTTATATTCGTTTTAATGTGTCTAATTTTATAGTTAAATGCTGATAAGAAAATCGCATAGTGTTACAGCCTCTTAGCTGCCATTGTAGGAATATTCTTTTTAGGTCCAAAAATTCTCACCAATGCTGAATTATCGGTTTCCAATTCAAAACATCTACCATAAGTATAATTATAGAATTTTGTGACACCAAAAATTATTGCCATGGCCTCCTTATCAATGGCAGAATATTTTTGTTCACTGGTATTTAACTTTTTACTGGCATACGCTATAGGTCTTACAACGCCTTCATAGTCCCTATTAGATATTACTGCTCCTAGTCCCGTATGGGATGCATCACAGGTCAGTATCAATGGTAAGTTTGGGTTATAGTGCCTCAAATTATCCACTGAAACCAAATTTTGGTTAATTAAATTAAATGCATCATTACATTCAAAACAAATATTCATTCGTCTTAATATTCAGAACAGAAAGCTGACTGTCCTTGTCCTACTGGACTTCAGTAGTGCATTTAATACTGTCGATTTCGATATTCTTCTTGGTATCCTCAACACGCTTAATGTATCTTCAACTGCACTATCTTGGTTCCATTCTTACCTCTTCGAGGGACGACAGCGGGTTAGAGTTGATGACACCTTTTCAAGTTGGTGTGATCTTTCAGCTGGAGTCCCTCAAGGGGGTGTACTGTCTCCTCTCCTTTTCTCTATTTTTATTAACGGTATTACAGCTTCTATAACCTCATCATACCACCTCTACGCCGACGACCTGCAAATTTACTCTGCCGCTAGCTTTGATGATTTACCTCAACTGATTAATCGCGTTAATGCTGACCTTGCCTCCATACGCGATTGGGCAGGAAATTACGGACTTAAGGTTAATGCTAAGAAGACGCAAGCGATTATTGTTGGCGGTCCATATTTCATATCCCAGCTTTCTGATACGGTAGTCCCTAATTTATATTTTGGTGGGACAGTCATTCCTTTCTCTCCTACTGTTAAGAATTTGTGAATTATCATGGACCAGACTCTTTCCTGGTCAGCCCATGTAACTGAAGTCAGCCGGAAACTCTTTGCCTCACTGCACTCACTCAGGCGCTTTCCAGCGCAGAATTTCCTTCCTCTTCAATCTAAGGTCACCCTAGCTCAATCTCTCTTACTTCCACTTCTCGATTATGGCAATATCGCTTATCTGGATCTCACTGAGGGACTGCTTGACAAGTTGGATCGCCTACAGAATGTGTGCATTCGGTACAATTTCGGGCTCCGTAAGTATGACCATGTAGCTGCCTTCCGTGCGCAGCTCAAATGGTTACCTATCAGAGATCGTAGGAACATCCACATTCTGTCATTACTTTTCAACGTCCTTTTCAATCCTTCCGCTCCTCTATATCTGTCTGATCGTTTTAGTTACCTGGCTGCCGGCATCCAGCATCGCTTGCGGTCCAGTGCTAATCTCCTCTTAGCATGTCCTTCTAACTCTTCCAAATCTTACTCTAAATCCTTCTCGGTGTACTCTGCCAGGTTGTGGAATCGGTTACCAACTTCCCTCAGACAGTCGCCATCCGTGGTTTCTCTTAAAGAGAACTTGAAGAAGATGTGGCTTACACCGTATCCTTAAATTCATTTCCTTCTACTCCTTTGACTTTTCAGTATTTATTTATAATATATGTATTGTATTTATTATAGTGATATTTTATCTATTAGGTATATGTATATATTTATTAGTTTATTATATGTTAATTTTAAATGTTTTTTTAGCTGTTGCTCTTTGTCTGTCCCTACTATGATACTCCTTTCACACATTCAAAGGTTAACTGGAAGAGATCCCTTAAAGGGATAATTTCGCCTTTGTACATCATTGTATCTCTTTTTTTTAATTTATGTTTTTTGTACAATAAAGAATTTACATACATACATACATACATACATTCCTTGTTCCATAAAAACTTATTTTTTTGTGTGCATTCATACTAAGGTGTTAAAATACTCGCCATATCTTTTTAAAATCTGGCATAATAATTTACTTTTCCCAAAAACGACCTGAGCTTTGTTATGGTTTTAGGTACTTCTGTATTCAACAGAGGTTCAATATTTGATTTAATAATGCTGATGTAATTTTTTGTTATCTTAAACCCAAATACATCAATACTTTTTTTTAATAATTTACATTTTTCCCTTTTTAATCTAAATTGACGTTCTTGTAATTTGTCTAAAACCTTACACAATGTGTCTAATTTTTCAGTAATATTTTTACCTACAATATAGATGTTATCTATAAACACTATTGTGTTTGGTATGTTTAACAACTTATTACTCATTATACGCTGAAATGAACTTGGGCCTCAGTCTCCATGCGGCACTCGTATGAGGTGGTTGTGTTTTGAGAGCATAGTGTGTTGTTTACATCTAGCGCGTCAGCAACGTTTGTTTTCCGAACGCCGGGGAACCGGTTCGGCGTCTAGGTGCCGAGCGGCGGCGACGGGCCGGCCGGCGCGCTAATGTGTTGTTTATCGTGCGAAATATGGAAGAAATGAACTCTCTGAATACGACGGAGAATGAATTAATTACCTTGACATGGGACGGCCAGATAGAAGAACAGGATATGGTGGACGCGGATCAATGCCAAGAAGAGAAGATGGAGAATGAGATCGGTTATGAATATAATAAAACGGAAAATTTAAGAAAGAGAGTGTATAGTGGAGACGATGCGGAATGGACTACCTACAGTAAAAAAAAGGGGAAAAAAACAAAGTATGAAGTATTCATCTCAAGACAAGCTTCCAAAACAATTTGGATTAGCGAAACTTTTCAAAGACTGCAGTATATCGGATATTCAAAAAATTAAATATTTAAATCCGTACAAAATACGGTTAGATATAACGAACGAGTTAAGTATAGATAAACTAGAAAATTGTAAAACTATAACGGACAAGGGATGGCGTTTTCAGAGACCGATGGAGAGAAATCTTTCTTATGGTGTTATCGGAGATGTCGATATAGAAATGTCAAATGAAGAAATATATAAAATCATTTCGTGCGATAGTCCAGCGGAGTTGCTATCAACATTCAGACTAAAACGTCGAGATAGAAACAGTAAAGAAGGATGGGCAACAAGCGAATGTGTCCGCCTGTGTTTTAAAGGTGCATCTCTGCCACCATATGTATTGGTAGATAACCTGAAAATAAAAGTTGACCCCTACATATTTCCAGTCTCGCAATGCTCTCGTTGTTGGCGATTTGGTCACATGAGTAAAAGATGTCCAACAAATAAAGTAACTTGTCCGAAATGTGGGGGTTTACATGAGAACTGTGAAGCCACAGCGTTTAAGTGCGTTAATTGCAAAGGAGCCCATATGGCCCTAGCTAAAACATGCCCGACATATCTCAAAGAAAAGAAACTGAGGGAGCTTATGGCGGAATTCAACTGCACATACAGGAAAGCTATGGAAATATACATTCCACCTGAGAATACGAAGATCGAAGGTCGCAAAAAGAAAGCAGCTGCTTTTATCTTTCCACCAATAAACTCTAAGGACCTGACGCCCTCTTCCCAGAATAAAACAAAAGTCGATATACCTACTTATGCACAGGTAGTGCAAACAAAGGCAGACGTTCATCGAGACGCAAAGTATAAATTCGCGCCTCCTTCTCCGAGAAAACAGCGACATCGACAAAGTGAACTCAGCAGCAACATTGATAATTTTGAATTCTCAATGCAAGAACCGGCTCAGCGAGACCCTCCAGTGGAACAGAGAGAAGATCGAGTGCGTTTTGGCGAACTGTTAAGTAGGTTAAAAGAAATTTTATTTATCAAAGGTGAAGCTGTCTCAAAGTCAAAGAGTCAAAGGTGTGTCTGTGTGTGTACATAAAGTCTTAAAATGTTGTGTACAATGGCTTATATTAGTGTTCGTAGATAAAATTGCAGATTGGCCATTACTCAAAAACTTGATGGATGTATTTCCTATTAATAATGATGGGTAGGAAAAACCTGACCAAACTGAACATACTACAGTGGAACGCTTGTAGTCTTAAACCAAAACTAATAGATTTTGAAAACATTTTACCACAGGAAAAGATCCACATTGCTGCAGTAAGTGAAACCCGGTTAGACCCACATATGAACTTGACATTTAAACATTTTAATATTTACCGGAATGACAGGGAGGACGGGTATGGGGGTGTCGCTTTGTTTGTTCATAAATCTATTAAATCACACGTTCACAATTTTCAAACGATGAACCCTGGTATCGAGTGTGTTTGGGTAAGAGTTGATAGTTGTGATACAATAGAGTTAGTTTCAGCGGTATATTGTGCTCCCGGGATACGTACCACTCAAAACGATTGGGATAACTTGTTGTCTATAAGTATGAAGAAAACGCTCATCCTTGGCGACTTTAATGGCCACCATAGCACTTGGTCAGATAGAATAAACACAAGAGGATCACAGATATTGGATGCAATAAATAATAATATGTTTGTTGTATTAAATAACGGTAAGCCGACGCGTGTAAAGTTAGTTAACAATCAATTACAGCAATCCTCACCAGATCTATCCATGGCTTCGTCTGATATTGCCTTAAAATTTAATTTTAAAATAATGAACGAGTGCTTAGGTAGTGATCATCTAATGATAAAAATGACGACAAGTTGGAATCCAAACGTTGTTAAAAGCAAACGTAGGAATTTTAAAAAAGCGGACTGGATTGGGTATAAATTGCTACTTGCTGATGTGTTTTCTACTTTTTCGATAGGAAATAACATACAAACAGTTTATGACCAGTTTTTGGAGCAGGTAAATCTAGCAGCAGATAAACATATACCCTTTACTAAACAGTGCAATGTCTCAGATAGTAAATTTGTGCCTAAACCGTATTGGAATGCTTCGTTGTCAAAATTAGTAGCCGAGCGTCGTCTAGCGCTCTCCAAATTCAGGCGTAATCCAACACCAAATAACTTGGTAGTTTTGAAAGATAAAATACGCCAAACGAGAAAACAAATCAGACAATCACGTGAAACGTCATGGCAATCTTTTTGTTCATCGCTCAATGAGTCTTCATCACAATCCGATTTATGGCGAAAAATGAGATGGTATAAGGGAATCAGAAATTCACAGGGATACGTGGATGAGAAAAATGCAGTTAACTTGTTACATAACTTGTCACCCGATTATGCTTTACCTAATGATCCTGTGTTAGTGAGTTGTAATTCGAAGTTGGAAATTCCTATAACAAGACAGGAAATGAAGCAGAGCATGCGTCGCAAAGATACGTCGCCGGGGTGCGATAATATATCCTATTCGATGTTGAGTAACTTACCAGAAAACGGGAAAGCTATCCTATTGCTATTATACAATAGAATCCTAACAACAGGTATCGTACCGTCACAATGGCGCGATATTTTAATCATACCTATTCCAAAACAGGGGCGAGACTCGCAGTCTCCTGGATCACTTAGACCAATCTCTATGATTTCGTGTATCTGTAAGCTGTTCCACAACATTTTGATCAAACGCATTGAATGGTACATAGAAAAAAACAATTTTTTTGCACCTTACACAACAGGTTTTAGGAAGTGTAAATCTACACTGGATAGTCTATCCTCCTTAGTCACAAGTATTCAATTCGGATTTTCTGACAATCGACCTTCAATTGGATGTTTTTTAGACATTGATAACGCTTACAATAATGTGGAAGTGACGAGTCTCATTGGAGTGATGGATAAAATGGGAATAGGGGCCAAACTATGTAGATATATTTGGAACTTTCTAAAGGAAAGAAAACTCAATATTAAGATTAATGACACATTAAGTATGGTAAGAAACACAGGACGCGGTCTAGCTCAGGGAGACCCATTTTCCCCTATCCTTTTTAATATAGTAACTATAAACATCTTCAAATGCCTCAAATCAAAAGAAAAGGTTAAAATATTACAATACGCAGACGATTTGGTCATATATTCCGTTTGTGAGACACTACAGGAAGGAGTCAAGGACTTACAGGTTGCTTTGGACGCAGTTGCTGCCTCATTATTTGATATAGGTTTGAACATTTCCGCTTCTAAAAGTAAGGCATGTGTTTTTAAAAGGGGCTGGTTTAGGCAGCAAATTTGTCTTAAAATACAAAATAAGCAGTTAGAAGTTGTTGAAAACGTCAAGTACTTGGGGTTGTGGCTGGATCGCTCTCTAAGATGGAATAAACATATAAAGGAAATAATCAGCAAATGCTCTAGATTACTAAATATTTTTAAAATACTTGCCGGATCGAGTTGGGGGATACATCCTTATCACTTGAGAAAGCTTTATATCTCCGTAATACGCAGCAGGATAGATTACGCTAGTTTTATCTATGATACTAGTTCAAAAAGTAATCTGAGCAAAATAGACAGAGTACAAAATCAATGCATGCGTACGGTAGGCGGATTTATAAAAAGTACGCCTATACATGTGATGGAATCAGAACTCAGTTTACCACCATTACATATCCGAAGAGTATTCTTAGCGGGCAAATTCTGGTTGAAGGCCAAGTCCTGTACCGGTAATACAGTTGTAAGTTTGGTAAATAAATTGACTAGAGTGACTCAAAATTCGTACTGGAGGCATAAAAAGAAACCTCTGCTAACGGTAATTTGTGAACAATTAAAGCACGCAGATATGTACATATCTCAACATTTAGAACTTTTTTCTTTGAATACTTGGGTCAGCAGTGTGGATCTTTCCAAGATAGTATTACCTTACATTGAAAATGTACAAAAACCGAAAAGGCAATTTGATTCTCATTCTTTGAGACAAGAGTGCGATTACTTTTTGAGCACCACGTATCCTAGGTTGTTGTTCTATCATATTTATACTGATGGATCAAACGGGGTCAGGATTTGCGGTGTTTGACCCCCAGTTAAAAGTTTCGATGAAATTTCAGGTATTAAATAGGCAAGTATCGATAATGTACTTAGAATTACTAGCTCTGGCAGAGGCACTGGCTTATATCGAATCATTGAACCCCGGTAGCTTTGTAGTATTTACCGATTCAAGAAGTGCGCTACAACACTTAGCTCGTTGCACCTCGAATTTTCGAGGAGTACCGATAGCTTATAGAATAATGGAAACAATCGTGGCCTTATCAACTACCAACAAAAAGGTAATACTTCAATGGGTGCCATCTCATAGAGGTTTGAAAGGAAATGAAGAAGCCGATCGCTTGGCTAAAGAGGCACAAACAGAGGAACTGGTTTTCATATGCCTACCGATACACAGTGACTGCCTGAGCTTGGTGAGGAATATATGTTTAGATTTGTGGAAAGAGCACTTTGATAGTAGATCTTTGAGCAAAGAGATCTGGTATAAAACCATTCAACCTCATTTGAGTCAAATACCTTGGTTTAAGGGAACTGGTATGAATAGGAAAGATATTGTTACGGCGCTAAGACTTCGATCTGGACACATTCCATTAAACAAATTTACACATCTGATGGGTATCAGTGATAACCCTAACTGCGTAGAATGTGACAAGATAGAAGATGCCCTACACATTATGATGGAATGTGTCCGGAACGAGGCTGAGAGAAAATATTTTAGTCTAGGGAATCAAATAGACCTGTTCGAAATAGGAAAATGTAATTCGATCTTGGCAAATCCTTCTTCTAAGGTAGCTAAGGCATTAATCAAAATTGTCAACCTAGGTATTAAGCGTAGACGATTGTTACTGTAACTCCGCCACAATAGGGGTGGCATGATCACTGGTGTTCAGTTGGTCAAACCCTTTTGATTAAGAAATAAAGATTAAAAAAAAAAAACTTGGGCCTGTATTTACACCATATGGCAAGTATTTATATTTATAGGTACTGTTATGTCCCGAATTCTGAGGGATAATTAGGTTTTCGCAATGAAAGAAACGTATTCCGACAATCGCCATTTAATACTTATCATATTTAAATGTGGGGTAGACATGCAATGCTTATAAATTAGAACTACCCGCGACTTACGTATATAACATTCCTCCGCTACAAGATCAACACCTACTATTTTTTATATAATACTAACTATGTAGGTAACTAAGCTATAACTGTGCTCACATGGCAATACCTTAAGTAAATCAATAAGCATTCCAGTGACCTTTTTTTTACATCCCATTAATTTAATTAAGTTTATACCTACATACCTATCCTTCCCCCCCAGTTAATTATAGTAGGTGTGTAAAGGTAATTGTGTAAAAAAAAGAATAAAATTAACAGTAATAAACGTTAATCACTATGGGTATAACAAACAATAGTTTTTTAATGTGGCATGCACGTTCATGGTTGGATTTTTAAACAATAGTAAGAATTAAATCGAAATTAAATCTAATTAAATCTTATACAATTTTTTGGTATTATACATCGGCCTGACCTAGTGCGATGTTCGCCTTGGGGCGGTGGAGTAGGTTTAATTTTGCTTAAACTTGGTGGAGTGCTAAATTTATCATCAGCCTCTTCACCGGTAGCTACCGTGAGGCCGGGGACTGGGCCGGGGTCGGCGCAGTCAGTGGCTCTCGCCTGATTTACCGTCGCTGGTGCTGCGGTTGCTAGGTCGGTAGTCACACTGGAATATGTAACATCTTTGCCATAATCTTGGTAAGACCACGGCAGCCGATTATTTTCATTACCAAAACCTTTTGCATTCATCATTTGATTAGCGTGCCGTCTCCAAATAATCTGAGTGTTCTCAACAGCTATATCATACAAAACCCGCCCTACGCGACTTATAACGACGCCGAGGATCCATTGTGGTTTTGCAGGATTGCCGCGGTAATCTCTAGTCCAAACCCTCTCATTAACACTAAAACCTCTAGACAGACCGCCATACAATCCCCTTTGGCGATCCTGACTCCTTTTTACCTGTTTAAGTGCTAACCTGCCTGACTGGGTAAGGGTGTCTTTTGAAACTGATAATAAATCAAGTTTACTTCTTAAGCTCCTACCAAACATTAGAGATGCTGGTGATACCCCAGTGGTGCAATGTGGTGTATTCCTGTAATGGAAAAGATAATGGTCCAGATTGGTTTTGTCATTTTTGGCTGGGCCATCTTTTAAGGCGTTTGTTATGTTCAGTTTCGTCATATTTTAGTAGTTTTTTAATTTTGTTGTGGCCACATTAGCTGTCTAGCCATCGTGATTGGTCACACTCGTTCCCCCCACCATTCGTTAGTTTGTTTATTTTTATCGTTAATTTTTGAAGTTGAGTTCCTGTTTGAATTTTGAACTGTGAACAGCTTTAACACGTCCCGAATAATTTAAATTTCCCACTACTTCCGCGTATCCATCTAGTTTAGTCTAAGTGTGTGTTGGAGTCTCCCGGCGCGGCACCAGAATCTAAATCCGAGGCTAAGTGCGATCGCTGAAGGTAAAGTTGACAGTAGATCTAGGGGAGCTGAAGGCTGCCACCGACAGTACATCGCTGCGGACGCCAAGGATTCTGCATACAGCAGCTCCGGAGCCACCAGGTTAGACCACCAACTCACTACTGTTATTTTAGCACATAATTTACTTTAGTTCGCCGTACTACATACACAATATTCTTGCTTAGAACCCATAACTTCCTTTCGTTACCCATCGTTTTTCGCTATACAGTCCATTCCCTTTCGTTAACCGCACATTTTTTGGTCTTCGAACCGAATATTTTGATAAGTGACCTTTGTTTTGTCGTTTTCGTAAAGTCATTTGTTAAAAATTCGTTTTGTCGTTACTTTTTTAATTTTATAAATTTATTTCGGGTAAGCAAAAATATTGTGTTTAAAAGTTAGTGGGAACGTTAAATCATTT
Source organism: Ditula angustiorana (assembly GCA_963691745.1). NCBI lineage: Eukaryota > Metazoa > Arthropoda > Insecta > Lepidoptera > Tortricidae > Ditula > Ditula angustiorana. The sequence goes on from OY829471.1 coordinate 14,037,263, forward strand.
ATTCGATTGTCGTTGATTCGGTCATTTTTAGACTGGTAACACTGACGGTTGTGTTAGTTGTCAACTATTTTATTTTTTTGTAATAAAAACTTCTACCGCCAAGTTAGTTATTGTTTTGTGGTGGAGTTATTTGTCGAAATTTTAGTGCTTATTTTCGTAATACTTTTGTTAGTTGCTTGTGTTGTTTGTTTGTGCTTGTGTAGTGTAACAAGTAGTAGTCACAATGACTAAGGACGGTGCTGATGCGAATAATGCCGACCCAGTACGTGTCGAAAGGGACTACGCTATTATGAGGTTGGAATATCTTTCTATGTTAGATGACACTGAATTGGGGTTGTGCACTGAAGCGGAGCTTACTTCGATAGCCGACTGTTTTCATGCAGCACAAATGAAAATTTTAGTGACACTTTCACCAACCGAACGTCGCGAGGAATTTAATTTTACCGCAATGTTTGACACTAAGCTTAGGGGTATTAAGGCACGTCTGAAATCGAATATTAAACCTACTACATCCACTGCAGGTTCTTCAAGCCAACAACAACCTAATTTACCTAAACTTCCTAAAATAAATATTAGGCAGTTCGATGGCAAGATCGATAACTGGGTTACGTTTATTCAGTTATTTAATTCATTGATACATGAACGTAAGGATCTGAGTGATGTCGAAAAATTGCATTATTTACTGTCGAGTGTGCAAAATGAAGCCCACAATTTAATTAAAAATTATCCCGTGACCAACAAAAAATATTTGGTTGCATATAATATGTTATATAAACATTATAATAAAACTCGTCTTATAGCCACTACGTATTATGAGCGGCTTATTAATTGTGAGCCGGTCAGATCTTCTCGGGCTAGTGACTTGGAACGGGTTAACAGGACGTTCACTGAGAACTTAGCAATTTTAGACAGTTATAACTTACCTGACAAGAATTTTATGTTGGTTCAATTGTTGTGGTCTAAATTAGACAAAAATACCAAGGAGCAGTTTGAGCTTGAGCATAACTCAGATGAAATTCCTGAGTATGGGAAAATTCAAAAGTTTATTGAAAAGCGGTTTCGTGCACTGGATGCTGCAGGCTCTAATTATAACAATAATTTTCAATCTGCTAGTAACAAACCCATTAGTAAGCCTAAAACGGCACTAATTGTTTCAGCAACCGCATCGTGTACTTTGTGTAAACAACCACATAGTCTTTCGACCTGTCCAACATTCTTAAGTTATGACCCGAGTGCTCGTTTCAAGTTTGTGAAGGAAAATAGATTATGCATCTTGTGCCTGTTAAGTTCGCATTCTCTGAAAGCATGCAAATCTAAACAGCGCTGTGAACATTGTAAGTACTCGCATAACACATTGTTGCACTTTAATAAGGCTAGTGCACATGTACCTTCCGAGACTAATTTGGAAACTCTCAAACCTGCTTCAACTATTCCAAATCCCACGGCTATGGTAGCTAATAATGTAGTGAGTACTACACTATTTTCAACAGCCGAGGTACTGGTAAGGGACATGCATGGAAAGTTTGTGCCGGTTAGAGTGTTACTTGATTGCGCTAGTGCTTGCAACTTTGTAACGGCTGCTTGTGCCAAGAAACTTGGCCTTGAAATTAAATGTGGCAAGTATGCTGTCAATGGGATAGGGCAGTCGGTCGCTGAACCTGCTGGCACCCTATCTTGTACAATTTCACCCAATACTGGTGAAAGTAAAAACACCTTTTCGTTCGAGGCATACATACTGCCTGCTATATGTTCAGATATGCCAGCTGAACATATTGATCTTTCGTCGTGGCACCACATCAAGGACCTGGATTTGGCTGACCCGTGTCTGCACAAACCAGGGCCAATCGACATGCTGTTGAGTGTCGATATTTTCGCATCGTCGTTGCGTCCAGGGTTAATTCACGGAAGCCCAGGCCATCCCACTGCCATCAATACTATTTTCGGTTGGATTTTGATGGGTGGATGTGCCACGGACACTTGTCGCTCTCGACCCCGCCGGGATCATTGCTGCGTTGTTACGAGCGCCTTTTCGTTGGACGACTCGATCAAACGATTTTGGGAATTGGTGCAAGTCAATTCCCTGAGTGACGTCATCTTATCGAAGGAAGATCAGCTGTGCGAACAATATTTTGTCGCTAGTTTTCGTCGTACTGAAGAAGGTAGATTTATTGTTCCTCTACCTTTTGCTGATCCTTCCAACAAACCTACTTTCTCTGGTTCTCGTGCTATTGCACTGAAGAGATTCTCGTCGTTGGAACGGAAGTTGCAGGGAAATCCTGAATTTCGTAAGAATTATGTCACCTTTATGGATGACTATGAGAGTTGTCGTCATCTGGAGCGATGTGATCCTCCAGTGACGGATTATGGAGTCTTCTACTACATCCCTCATCACGGAGTCCTGCGGCCCTTGTCTACTAGCACCCCTCTTCGTGTTGTTTTCGACGCTAGTGCCAAGGACGCGCGAGGGACCTCGCTGAATGACACCTTGTTGCCGGGACAAAAGTTGCAGAACAACATCTTTCATTTGCTTCTTCGTTTCCGATGGCATGTTGTAGTCTTCACCGCAGACGTAAAGCAAATGTATAGACAAATTCTTGTGACTCCGGAAGATGCGGAGTACCAGAGGATCCTCTGGCGGCCATCAATCGATGAGCCCATCAGGGATTATCGTCTGCTCACGGTGACTTACGGTGTTTCGTCAGCGCCATATCAAGCTCTTCGTACAGTTGCTCAGATGGCCAAAGAATCGGCGGTAGATTACCCTGGTGGATCACAGGTGTTGGGCCGTGACATTTACGTCGATGATGTCGTCTCTGGTGCCGGCTCTCTGGAGGAAGCTAGGAATATTCGTTCTGATCTCTCGACGATTCTAGCGTCAGGTGGCTTACATTTGCGTAAGTGGACGTCGAACCATCCAGGATTCTTCGATGGAGTACCTCCTGAGGATCTGTACTCAGAAGATTTTCGTGAGTTCGACTCAATCGGTGACATCTCCTTAAAAATCCTAGGTCTTCGATGGTTACCTCAATGTGATAATTTCACATTCAAGGTATCTGTCAAGGATCGCCGGTGCACTAAGCGCACCATACTCTCCGAGCTTGCACAAATATTCGACCCTCTCGGATTTCTTTCGCCTTTGACTTTCTTCGCGAAGTATCTAATGCAACTGCTCTGGGTTTCGGGGGTCGCATGGGATGACGACGCACCCGAAAATATTAGATTTGAGTGGCAGACGCTCAAAACACAACTGCCGTTCTTGAGCTCGGTGGCTGTTCCTCGCCGTATGGTGAAGGACTTTGTCGTTCTACAGCTTCATGGGTTCTGCGATGCGTCAGAACGTGGGTTTTGCGCGGTCATCTATTGCAGGACACTGGATTCCAATGGAGTATGTACTGTCCAAATGGTTTGTGCAAAGTCCAAAGTAGCACCTCTCCGAAAGTTGTCGATACCGCGTCTGGAGTTGTTAGCGGCTGTCTTGCTTGCGGACTTGATGGCTTCGGTCATTGAGGCCTTGAAACCTTTCCATACTGTCAGCCAAATCTTTGCATGGTCTGATTCCAGCGTGGCATTGACTTGGATCAAATCATGTCCATCCAAGTGGAAGACTTTTGTGGCGAATCGTGTCAGCCACATCCAAGATGCGCTTCCTCCTGACTGCTGGCGGCACGTGAGGACTACCGATAATCCAGCGGACTGTGGATCTCGAGGTTTATTGCCAATTGACCTGGTCAACCAGGCTAGCTGGTGGGAGGGACCTTCCTGGCTTGCGCTAGCTGTTGATGACTGGCCTAGGTCTACTCTGTCAGTGGACGCAGATGTTCTTTACGAAGAACAGAAGGTGACAGTTCTCGTGGCGTCTCTACACCAAGATATAGTGGAGAATCTTTTATTAAAATATTCTTCGTTAAAGAGTCTTCAGCATGTGTTGGCATATTGCTTTCGTTTTGTGCACAATACTAGAAATCGGAAGATGCCTGACAAGTTACTTTTCGGTTCCTTGGCACCTATCGAAATAAGGAACGCTCTTATGTTTCTCGTTCGCTTTGTTCAAGAGCGCAGTTTCTCGTCAGAAATCGAGAAATTAAAAAATAATATGCCTAATTTCCTCCCTAAGAGGTTCAGAAAATTAGCTCCATTTTTGGATGACGCGGGTCACTTGAGGGTGGGCGGACGTCTGTCACGGGCTTCTCTCGACTTTGACGTGAAGCATCCGTTGCTTCTGCCTCGTGACCATCGCTTTACCGTCCTGCTGATCACGGAATACCATAATAAGTTCATGCACCCGGGTTTACAAACGCTTCAGAACTTGTTGGCTCAACACTTTTGGATACTCTCTCCGAAGCGGGCAATTCAAGCTGTAACGTCGAAGTGCATGAAATGCTTTCGTGTTCGTCCGTTAGGGGCTCCTGCACCCTTCATGGGTGACTTACCGTCGTACAGAATTAGCCAACTGAAACCGTTTTCGAGTGCTGCTGTTGATTTCGGTGGACCTTTCGACATTTCTCTCGGTCGCGGACGTGGAAATAAGACGTACAAGGCGTACATTTGCGTCTTCGTTTGCACCTCGACCAAGGCCGTCCATACTGAACTTGCCACCGAACTTTCATCAGAAGCCTTTTTAGCCGCGCTTAGGCGCTTCGTAGCGCGCCGCGGTCGATGCAGTCGCTTAGTGTCAGACCAAGGTAAAAATTTTGTTGGCGCTAGTAACTTTTTAAAGCGCCTCATCGAGAATTCCGCGCACACGGATGAAATCCGGTTTGAGTTTAACCCGCCGAGAAGTCCACATTTCTCGGGTTTGGCTGAGGCTGGAATCAAGGCTGTGAAAACACATTTGTCGCGTGTCGTTGGACAGCAGAGGCTGACTTACGAAGAGTTTTCCACAGTCTTGACTCAAGTCGAAGCACTTTTAAATTCGCGACCGCTTACTCCGCTCAGTGCCGATCCCAATGATCTGTCTGCCCTGACTCCTGGTCACTTTCTGACTACGGAGCCTCTGTCGGTTGTGCCAGACGAGGACTTGTCTGACACTAAAGTCAGCGCTGTTCAACGCTGGAAGATGCTCCAAAAAATGCAGCAAGACTTCTGGAACAGATGGTCCCAGGAGTACATGCACACGCTTCAACAGCGCATGAAATGGCATGATAGGCAGTCCAATCTGGAGAAGGGTTCATTGGTGCTCATCATCAATGAACAAACTCATCCCATGAAGTGGCCTTTGGGGCGCATTGTAAGCACACATCCTGGGTCGGACGGCATATGTCGTGTAGCCACCGTGCGCACAGCGTCTGGCTTGTACAAGCGGCCTATCGTCAAGCTGTGCCCTTTGCCCATTTAAATGCGTGCAGTTATTTTTGTGTCGTTTTTGTATTTTCATTGTTATTTGGTTATGTTTGTTTAGTGTAGTTAAAATACTAATGTATTTTGGTGGGCGGAATGTTCAGTTTCGTCATATTTTAGTAGTTTTTTAATTTTGTTGTGGCCACATTAGCTGTCTAGCCATCGTGATTGGTCACACTCGTTCCCCCCACCATTCGTTAGTTTGTTTATTTTTATCGTTAATTTTTGAAGTTGAGTTCCTGTTTGAATTTTGAACTGTGAACAGCTTTAACACGTCCCGAATAATTTAAATTTCCCACTACTTCCGCGTATCCATCTAGTTTAGTCTAAGTGTGTGTTGGAGTCTCCCGGCGCGGCACCAGAATCTAAATCCGAGGCTAAGTGCGATCGCTGAAGGTAAAGTTGACAGTAGATCTAGGGGAGCTGAAGGCTGCCACCGACAGTACATCGCTGCGGACGCCAAGGATTCTGCATACAGCAGCTCCGGAGCCACCAGGTTAGACCACCAACTCACTACTGTTATTTTAGCACATAATTTACTTTAGTTCGCCGTACTACATACACAATATTCTTGCTTAGAACCCATAACTTCCTTTCGTTACCCATCGTTTTTCGCTATACAGTCCATTCCCTTTCGTTAACCGCACAGTTATGAACTTCTTACAAGTCTTCACTGCGTTCTCAGCAAGTCCGTTACTTCGCGGAAAATAAACAGGGGATAGAATGTGCGTGACATTGTGAGCTGTGCAAAACTGTTTAAATTCCAACGAGATAAAAGTTTTCGCGTTATCCGTTACGATGTATTTGGGGTAGTCAAAATGTGAAAATATCTTTTGAAGTTGATTTATTAAAGTTTGGCTCATAACATTTGGTACCTCGACGCATTCAAGCCATTTACTATGTGCGTCAATTAGCGCTAAGTAAGTTTTTCCGTGAAATGGTCCGAGAAAATCCAAATGAATTCTTTCGAATACCGTCCTGGGCCATTCCCAGGGTTCGATGGGAACTCTAGGAGGAGAGGGTCGCGTTGCAACGCATCGACTGCAGTTTGCTACCACGCTCTCGATGCCGCTGTCAATGTTCGGATACCAGCAGCGCTCTCGGGCTAACAGCTTCATCTTCACGACACCCAGGTGGGCAGCGTGCAGTTCCTGTAATAAGCCCGCACAGAATTTTTCGGGAACAACAATTCGATGCCCTCTCATGAGACAGCCCTTGTCAACATGCAGTTCATGTTGACACCGACGGTACGACAACAAATCTGAACGTACCTTTTTAAGCCACCCTTTGGCCATGTGACACAACACCGTCGATAGTGTTGCGTCGTTAGCAGTTGCCTCTTGCAACTCGCTGAGAGCAGCAGGGAGAGGCGCGCCCACGGCCACCAATGCGTTTATATAGCTAACCGGCTCCCCACCTTCCCCTACTACTGGTTCAGCGTCAACGGGGAAACGACTCAAATAGTCAGCCACATTATTTTCGCTGTTTACGAATTCAATGCGGTAATTATATGCAGCAATAAACAAAGCATAGCGTTGCAACCTGGACTCGGTCATTTGAGGTATACCCTTATCAGGAGAAAATATTGACAAGAGAGGCTTGTGGTCAGTTCTTAGAATAAACGGCTCAGCGCGGCCATAAAGATATTGATGGAATTTTTTTATTCCGTATACTATGGCTGTCGCCTCCTTTTGAATTTGGCTGTAAGACTGTTCACTTTTATTTAGTGCTCGCGAAGCATAGCTGAGTGGCCGTTCACATCCGTTTTTATATCTTACCGACAGTACTGCTCCCAACCCGCCGGGCGCAGCATCCACTGTCAACACAAGCGGCTGTCGCGGGTCAAAATGAGCCAATACACGAGATGAACTTAATTCCTGTTTTACACCGTCAAATGCTTTTTGTTGCTCCTCCGACCAGGTCCACTTGCTATCTTTTCTAAGTAACTTGTGGAGTGGCTCTAATAGCATAGCTGCATTTGGAATGAAATTCCTATAAAAATGTATTAGCCCCAAAAAGGATTTCAATTAGTTCGCATTTTGTGGAATGCTCAATTCGGTTATAGATTTAATTTTATCAGGATTTTTATGAATACCGTCACGGTCAATAACAAACCCCAAGTACTCTACCCTATCCTGACAAAATGAGCACTTACTTTCCTGTAACATAAGACCAGCATCCAACAACTTCTTAAGCACCTGGTCAACCCGCTCCCAGTGCAACTGCTCAGTTGGGGCTGCGATGAGCACGTCATCAATAAACACTTCGACACCCTCGATCCCCTGCAGGAGCTGCACCATAGCGCGCTGGAACAGGGCAGGGGCGTTTGCCTTACCGAACACGAAACGTGTGTACACGAACAGGCCCTTGTGAGTGTTGATGCATGTATATTCTTGGGACTGCTCATCTAGCAAAAACTGATTGTAACTGTTAGACAAGTCCAGCTTAGTAAAATAACACGCATTGTGCAACGATGCACACAGTTCGGACATCTTGGGCAGGGGATATGAATCGACTTTAAGATCTTTATTTATCGAAACGGAATAATCGCCGCACAAACGTACATCGTTATTTTTCTTTAGGACTGCTACGACGGGTGACGCGTATCTCGAATAGGTAACCAGTTTCAAAATACCTACGCTCACCAACCTATCTAACTCTGCACTCACTTTATCTTTCAAAGCGAACGGTACAGTTCTAGCTTTAAAAAATTTAGGTGTCGAACCTTCCTTTAAATGCAACGTCAATTTATATTTATTAAATGTGCCAATCATCATCATCATCATCATCTCAGCCACAAAAAGTCCACTGTTGAACATAGGCCTCCTCCATGGATTCCCAAAGTGGCCGGTTTGAAGCAGCATGCAACCAGCGCCTTCCTGCCACCTGTATGAGGTCATCGGACCATCTTGTGGCTGGTCGTCCTACGCTGCGCTTGCCAATACGCGGCCGCCATTCGAGAACTTTCCGACCCCATCGGCCATCGGTTCTCCGTGCTATGTGCCCTGCCCACTGCCACTTCAACTTGCTAATCCGCTGGGCTATATCGGTTACTTTCGTTCGTCTGCGGATCTCCTCATTTCTGATTCGATCACGCAGAGAAACTCCAAGCATAGCCCTCTTCATAGCTCGTTGCGTGACTTTGAGCTTTCTTATAAGGCCCATAGTAAGCGGCCACGTTTCAGTGCCATAAGTCATCACTGGTAACACACATTGATCATACACTCTCGATTTCAGACACTGAGGTATATTGGACAAGAAGACATTCCGCAGTTTCCCGAACGCTGCCCAGCCGAGTTGGATTCGACGATTGACCTCTTTCTCAAAGTTGGACCTGCCTAGTTGGACTGTTTGTCCTAGGTAGACGTATTCGTCAACAACTTTGAGAGTTGAGTTTCCTACTACTATTGGGGTGGGCACCACATGGACATTCGACATGACTTTCATTTTGTCCATGTTCATCTTAAGGCCCACCCGCTGGGAAACCCGATTGAGGTCTTCGAGCATCGTGCTAAGGTCTTCCATCGATTCTGCCATGACTACTATATCGTCGGCAAATCGAAGGTGAGTGATGTACTCGCCGTTGATATTGATGCCGAATCCTTTCCACTCCAGAAGCTTAAAGGCATCTTCCATTGTGTTGGTAAACAGTTTCGGAGAGATAACATCTCCCTTTCTCACACCTCTTTGCAATGGAATTGCCTCCATCCTCTGGTCTTGTATTCGGACCAACATGGTGGCGTTATTGTACAAACACTTCAACACTTCGATATACCGATAGTCAATACGGCATCGCTGGAGAGACTCAAGCACCGCCTACGTCTCGATCGAATCAAAGGCCTTCTCATAGTCCACAAACGCTAAGCATAATGGCATGTTATACTCCTCGGTCTTCTGTCTTGCCGCAGCGTGTGGATGTGGTCTATGGTACTAAAGCCTTTTCGGAAACCGGCTTGTTCGGGAGGCCGGAAGTCATCAAACCTGCGTTCGAGACGATTTGTGAAGCGAAGAAGTGAAGAAGCGAGATGGTTCTATTGTTCTTCAGAAACGTGTTGTCCCCTTTCTTGAAGAACAGCGCCATCACGCCTCTGTTCCATGCTTCTGGCGTTGCACCTCCGAGCACCACGGAATTAAAGAGCTTCTGAAGGACTTTAAGTACCGGTGTTCCACCCGCTTTCAGAAGCTCTGATGTGATTCCGTCTTCGCCCAGCGCCTTGTTGTTTTTAAGCTGTTTCAGGGCCATCCTAATCTCGTACAGGCTGATGTCCGGGATATCTTCGGTATAGTGTCGGGTCAGCTTGGCTCTTGGATCTTTGGCCAGGCTGCTAACAGGTTTTGAGACCGAGGTGTATAACTGTCCATAGAACCTCTCAACCTCCCTCAGCACCTCTGCTTTAGTCGACGCTATACTACCGTCCTCCCTCTTCAGCTTCGTCAGCTGGCTTTGCCCAATAGACAAGTTTTTGCGAACACTTTGGAGCCTTTATTCCGCTCAATCGTCTCTTTAATACGATTTGTATTAAGAGGAAACACCAAGGCCTAGAGAATTGAAAAATAGGTATTTGTAAAATCTATTGCTGCCTCCATCTATCAAGCCTCCCCCCACAGAGTGCAATAGAGACAGCCGCAGCTTGGACTGAAAATACCTATTTAAACTACACAAAATCAACGATTCGTAGACCCCTGATTCCTTCTCCAAAACTTATCCGATTTAACTATTTTTTTCATAAAAAATTAAAGAAAGGCTTTGGCAGTGTTCCTATGTTTTTCTTTTTTTATATAATTTAGTAAAATTTGTTTTCTGAACGTATGAACGCAGCCGAAAATCTGGCCAATTTTTTAGGTTTTTGAATGTTCATATTTCTTTTAATAATTAATTTATTGAAAAAAGGAAAACATAGGGACATGCAATATAGTGGCCATCGATTTTTTGGAAAAAAAAATTGCTCTACTGGCATTATCCAGAGAGGAAACAGGGAACGACGTTTGTATGGAAAAACGGCCCTTGTGTTTCCTCTTAAAGGTTCGGATGTCGTGCCGCATGGAACTTGATATGCGTCTATTGAGCTGCCTATATGACTTCGCGTCGCGAGAGGACTGCAGTTACAACGAGCGTCGTTCAGCCATGAGGTCGAGAGTATGGTCTGAGAGTTTTTGTGGTCTATTGGTACGATTGGGCTTATAAAACTTAGCGCCAACCATACGGACAGTTTCCACTAACCTGTTATTGATCTCGTCCACCGATGCATAGCTGTCTAGCGACTCAAAGCGATTTGCGAGTTCCAATTGAAAGCTTTCGGGGTTTTGGATATGGGTATTTGGTATGGTATATAACACTACTACAGGTAATGTTATATACGTAAGTCGCGGGTAGTTCTAATTTATAAGCATTGCATGTCTACCCCACATTTAAATATGATAAGTATTAAATGGCGATTGTCGGAATACGTTTCTTTCATTGCGAAAACCTAATTATCCCTCAGAATTCGGGACATAACAGTACTACACTACTCACTACTTCAGTCACAATAGTTGTTAGTTCCTGAGACTCTTTATCTAAAGATGCTTGATGGTATGCCTCTTTTAAATCAAGTTCGCAGAAGTATTCTCCTTCTTTCAATGTATTTAGAATTTTATCTATATGAGGTAATGGAAAATGGTCATTTTCCAAATGGGGATTTAATGTAACTTTATAGTCCCCACATAGACGGACCGAACCATCGGGTTTAATTATAGGAACCACTGGTGTTCCCCATTGACTGTGCTCCATTGGTCTATTCGCTCATTCTGTACAATCTAGCTATTTCTAATTTTACCTTGTCTTTTAGAGCAAACGGTACGCGTCTTACTGGAAAACACTTTGGCTGAGCATCTGGCTTTAATTTCAGTTTGATCTCTTCACCTTTGACGTTACCCCAACCCGGAGAGAATACCTCTGCGTACTTTTCTTTTACTCTGAGTTCAGCTTCTGAAACAGTATTACAATTATTAACATTCAGCACATTTGATGCTAACTTTGGAGGCCAGAGTCCAAAAGCATGTAGCCAGTCACGTCCTATTATTCATGGTCCATCATCTTTGGCAACATAAATATTTAATTTCTTTTCTTGATTTTTATATATTACTGTTAAGTTTTCTAATATACCCACTGGTTTTGATATTGTTTGATCAAAATTCTTAAATCTTACATTACAATCTTTGATATTTTTATGTTCGAACAAGTTATTTTTCTCTAGGAGAGGTATCACAGTTACATCTGACCCTGTATCCAGTGGAAAATCAAGCATTTTTCCTTCAATATTTACATTTAAATAATGAGGTGGAATTCTACTTACATTTACCGAATACATCTCATATTCATTGAACAATTGAGCAACAGATTCCTCCACTTCACCCTCTTGTTTACTTTGGTCGCAGTCTTCTGAACCTTCCTTATTTATTCCGATTCCTTCACGGTGCGCTCTGTGGGGTTGTGGAATGAGTTACCGTTGTCGGTCAGGCAATCGCAGTCTGTGGCTTCGCTCAAGGAGAGGATTAAGAGGCTGTGGCTGACTGATCCGTAGGTTGTTTTGGCTGTTAGTGCGGGGATTCTTTGTCCAGTTTGGTTAATTATTAAATATATTTATTAGGTCATTTATTTAAGTATTCTATTCAGTCACTACTTGTTTTATCTATTTATATATATTTGGTTTATTTTTCGTTTCGTGCATTATTGGTAGTTATGTTGATATTGTTGTTGTTTGTTAATTTAGCTGTAGGTGGACGCTTGTTGTTTGTCTCTCCTTGTAATTTTTGTGTAAAACTTTCCTAGGTTAGCTGGAAGAGATCCCTTACAGGGATATGCTCGCCTTTGTACTATTTTATTTTAATTGTAATATTATGTACCGTGTTTTATGTACAATAAAGTGTTTACTTACTTACTTACTTACAATAAAATTCAATAAGCTCAAATAAAAAAATCGGCAACGCGCGAGTACAACTTTAGTGTTTCAAGCGTTGATAGGCTGCGTCAATTAAGTACCGTCAGGCCTATCAATTGCTTAATTCCCGAAAAAATGCAAAGAAAACTTTAAATATTACCACTGTAAATAGTAATTTAATAAAATAAACCCCAGAACTATCAATATTAACCAAAATTAATGCAAAGAACTGTTTAAATATTATCACTCTAGAAAACAGCGTATTACTGCCGAAATTTACACATAACTCCGCTATTGAACAAAGATGAATTTAAACATTATTTCAATAGTTGAAAAGTTAATGAATTACTCTTCAAACTATCGAAATAACTCTAATTAGTGCAAACAAAGACTTTAACGTTAACACAATGCACTAATTAAATATGCTAATTAAAATGACTCTACTTGTCGAATTATAAAAGGTGCGACTAGTAACGTGGTTTGAAGATTGTTCCTGAATGCTGAATGCCCTCTGACCGCCTCGCAATCCACTTAAATCCGCTCAAGGTGCATCATACGCCCAATAGCCCTTAAAATCTCCATTCTCTGTCCATCTCGCAAGTATAATGAGACAGAACTATGTCCCTTTGTTTTACTATGCGTCTACAGATACAGCCACAAAATATTAAACGTAATTAATTAAAATATTTGTTATTTCCATTGATTATTGTTTGAAATACTATTACGAATTAATTTGAAGTTTGTTTTATTGCTAAATCCTTTAAATAAGATAGTTTTGTGCCGGCGCCAGTGACAGCGCCATCCATGCATTTTTATGCTAACTAATTAGGTGAACTTTTCACCGCACAGGTACTCATGATAATAAGTGGGTCTCTCACGCTCCATACGAAACAGATATTGAGACTGAAAGATCGATAGAAATTGCCTTGCTCAACAGATGTCGTTACGCTTCAGTTATTTATAGTAAAAACCTATTTGATTGTATTCAAATATTAATTATAATTATTAATTTATATTAAATTTATTAATTTTATATTTGTGAAAAGGTGACGGCTCGAAGAACCTTCTTGCGGACCGTTACAAATACAACACCTACAATATATATTGCATTCTTACTTTCCTACAATCATTTTATTCCTAGCTACAACTTACTATGAATTAATAAAGGTACCTACATAAAGTAAAGACTCCTTTAAACGACCAACCGAGAAACCAAACGTTGTTGATACGTTATAGTCAAGTAAGACTTCAGTCACACGTACGAATGTGATAAACGTTTTTTGATAAATTTGCATGCCTACTTATTAAATAAACAAGACCATTAGATACGCAATTTGTTTGACAAACATAAACAAAACTAGACAACTTGTCGAGTCGGACACGCAAGACCCGACTATCACGTCTGACCGTCTAGTCCAGTCGTCTGAACCGGCCTTAACCAATTGTACAATATTATAATTTTTATACACGACACGAACTTCAATGAGTGCAATACTGTGTCGACAAACATTGAAATACCTAAACGTATATCGTGTCAATAATTACTTTAGTATTTAATCTATTCACTAAAACAATATATAACAATATACCATAGTATTTACTATAATTTGTTTAAATATACCAATATTATTTTATTACGTAATGTAATAATTTGATATTACATAATTAAAGAAATAGTTATTCCCAATCTCTACCTTTTTTTATTTTGACAGATTTTTTCCAAACTCATAAGGTCTAAAATCAAAATAGGTACTTTATTCAAATTAGGCTTCCAGGAAGCACTTAACTTTGGATGTCAGAATATTTACCACCGGTTCGGAAAAAGCCTCTGATGAGAAGAACCGGCAAGAAACTCATCGAGGTATTTTTTTCAAATAAAACAAAATTACAATGTTATTTCTTACATCCTACATATTGAACATAATTTCATCATATCGATACCTCCTACGTATACTGATACAAGTGACAATTTTGAGATTTTCCTTTTTTTGCAGATTTGAGACTAAAATACTTACATTTAGCTGCCACAGAAATTTTGTACGAATATTCTCATTAGTTTCGGAAATAAAGTGACGTATATGAATGCATCTTACACCTTTTTGTCAATCAGTACAATGTATACTGAGCCAAGTCGCTTGTATCACTATACGCGGCACAAATATTGCGGAGGAGCGGTGCGAGTGTGGTGTAGCTGGCAGTTGCCCCAGTATGCACGCTCGCCATCGATACGTACGGGGAGTTGTCTCAGTATGCTCAAACGACAGTTGACGACGCATACGTCTAATACGACTTCTACGTGCACAATTCAGTTCATTTATGTTTCTTATAAGTATACTTTACTTTTCTTATTGTATCAGAGAACTAAATGATGGTTAAGTAAGTAAAATCATTGCAAAATGAAGCAGACCAGAAGGAGAACAGACCTATTAACCTATTATTAGAACCATATTTAATATGGTTTCAATGTTTTTAAATAAACCACAAGACCGTGATTCGAGCAGCAACGCACCATTACCTATAGACAAGCAAAAAAGTAAATATAGTATCTTAATGATCTTTGTCAGAGCGGTACAATTCCTGCTCAGCACTACGACTTCTACAACAAATTAGTCTCATAAAATGATAAGCCAAGGAAAATGGAAAAAAAATCATAGCATTACTTGTGTTTGTTACAGTTTATTTTTTGTTAAAAAAAAGGTCAAGGTGATCTCAGTGGTGTTTTATGTATCAATAATGTAAACTTATTGAAATGTAAGCTATTATCGTGTTAAAGTATTTTTTTGTTAAGAATTAGGTCAAAGGGATCTCAGTTTTGTTTTCTGTATCAATAATATAATTTGATTGAAGTAAATTAAGAGCCAATTTTAAAAAGTAAACTATTGTGATTAAAGATGGAGTCTTTATAGATAAACACGGTGGTAACACATTCCTAGATTTTTTAATAGTTTGTAGGTACCAAAATTAGGTAGGTAATCGATAAGATTTTTTTATCACGGCTTTGTTTGTTTGTTACTTAATAAACATTTCGCTTTTTATGCAAGTTTATTTACCAAATTTTATTTTATTTACAAATTATGAAAAAAAAGCAATAACATCTTATTCTAAACTTGGAGGTAAAAAAATTGTCCGAAATCGCCGCCAATAGGGAGGGTGCCCAGAAGGCTGGCAGCATTGCCACGTCGGGTAGCAATGCTGATTCTTTGGGCAAAGTATTGCCTAGCCTTCTGGTCACGGCAGGCCTCTATAAGGCGCGCCGAAAAGTCTTTGTCTAGACGGCGTGCACTTGGCCCCCAGGGCTCCAGAGTTTCGACCCCAAACGCCTCAAATATGTAGCTGTCACCAAGGGAGTAAGGTATATTTGCGACGTGTGAGGTCTTCCGCTGAGGCTGCGGCAGAGCCAGCATTGTTTTTGGTGCTTGGAAGATGGGTCGGTGCCAGGGTATCCACACAAGTGGCGTCCCAAACCAAAGGTCGACCCAACTTCCAAGGAACCAATGTCAAACCATCGGGCCTTTTGCTATCGTCTCTAGCCAGGCCGTTAGGTTCTAGAACGGCTGGCACTTGGACGCTGACAAGGACCCTACGGATGACATCGTTAATGCTGGCATGGCGAGGTATTCGACCCACGCTACTGCTGCAAGACAGGCCATGATAACCTAGCCTGTCCGTCAAATGTAACAAACTTGTTTTAAAATGTCATGGTTCAAAAAATTTGACTTTAATACTTAAGCATAAGACAAATCACAGTCTGTGATTATTATAAAAATCAGTTAAATTTACTCGCCTAATAAAAGCAACGTTTAAAACATTAAAAAAAAATATTCCGTTTTTAGCGTTTTTTCTCAGCAGACTTAAAACATAATCAAGTGTATACTGGTGATATCAATTCATGCGTATACCGGTACAAGTGAAAAATACGCTGATAAAGTAATGATGAAGGGCAAAAGAGTATATGCTTCCTTTTTCTTTTCAATTCGTATGACCAGGTCGCGTAATTATCTATATACAAAACAGCAATATATTCAAATTCAACAATTAATTAGTTACACCGTATACTGGGGCAAGTGGTAGTTAGCATAGTATACCACACAATTACAACATGTCACATACGAGTAAACAAGTGTATCTGCAATTTTCTCAGAAACTACCATTAATTTCAAAAATCCATTAATGTAAATTAAAGTAGAGTATTTATCTTACTACAAATCCAAAATTTTGTAAAATTATCTTTACAGACAATAAAGTTATGGGTTAAGGAACCTTTGTACAGCTCTCCTGTAAAATCACAATTTTGCACTTATACCAGTATACGTAGGAGGTATCGATATTTATCATTTGGAGCCAGAAACCACCAATGCGAGCCGGAATCAATTCGAAATATCTCTGTGTCCAAGATGATTATCATTAATTATATAATACGCCCGAGAAATTAATATTTTATTGACTTTATTATACCTACGTAGTATCTTTTAGTAGTCTGTGACTTCATTTCTGTTGAAAGTCAGAATTTCGTTAAAAGATTAGAATATCCAATGAATGATTTATTGGTTATAGTTAGTTTGTAAGCTGGAACTTTAAGCGTTCCGGTATTTCTGGTAGCCTTTAGCTTATTTACATTAATAGGAAAATTGCATATGTTTTCTGTTCAATAATACACCACCTAATTTAATTCAATTTTCCACGTGTACATCTCGTGATTTTGTATTCATAACGGTTTGTGCGTTAGAATCAAATTTTTAAGCTTAAGTATCATTTTATTTCCCAAAATCATCATTTTAACGTAAGCTTTTCTACCATACCCTGGCAATGAATCGGCTATATTGTTTGTCAGAGTAGTACACCACCCTATAGATATACACCTGCCATCGTAATACCCAACATTCTATTCGTGTACAGAGTTTTGATTTTTCCATTCTTAGTAATTTGTGGTCAGTGCTCATTCCAATTTATTTTAGTCCACATAAATATACATTATAATATGTTCAACCGTTCAGACCAAAACGAGTGCCTCTTTTATAGTCTGGCATTATCGTTTTTCCATATTATTAGTTGGACTTTTATGACCGTTTACAATAATCTGCGGCTATAGTCTTATATTGCCAGGCTGATACTACACTTCTTAAAATGGGGACTATTTGTAGAACCCAAGGCGTAGCTTGATCTACAGGCAAGACTATCTCTTTTAAGATGGGGACTATTGGTGAAATTCAAGGCATAGCTTGATCCACAGGCAAGATTATCTCTTTTGAGATGGGGGCTATTGGTGAAATCCAAGGCATAGCTTGTCAGAGTGATCCTACGTCACACCATCGCGTCACCGCATCGTCATCGGGCTATGTCGCCGCAGCACATCGAGGCTTCGATCGATTGCGCAACACAACCAATCAATATCATAAAAACTCCCTAACACGACGACTCGTGGCCATTTGTCTCTTCCAAATCAGATTCATTGGACAATTAGTAATTAAGATCCTTTCTTTTATTGTAATCATTTATTTTAATTAATTACACCTTAGTCTATTCTGAAGTAGAGACCCTTTTATTTGATCTCCTCCGCTGGTGCCACTCCCTACTACAAATATATATAATAAGCTTGATCCACAGGCAAGATTACCTCTTCTTTCATCGAGTTTATCATTGAGCTTATGCTTGAGCCGTCAATCTGCTTACATTCAGATACCGAGCAGTATCCTTTTTTTTAGGCTAGTCGCCGGTTTTCCTTCTAGTTAGACTGTAATTGCCTTCAAATAAGCCAAATACTTTTTTTCATTGATTTTCTGATTATTTAATTTCATATTACCTTTGTACGCCATTACGTTTTGACATGAAATTGATCACATCACACTTTTTGTAAAGAGTCAAATGTAAGTAGATTTAAGAAGTGGATAACTAAATGGCTATTAAAAAAATGCTTTTACTCTCTAGCAGATTACTTTAAGGTAAATAATGAAGAATTTGACATCGAATAAGACTTAGTTTACATATAAGTGCTTGTTTAAAATAGTAAGTGCATGCTGTAATCATAGAAGGACATGTTGTTGCAATATCTCATACCTAAAGACCACATTATAATTATGTTTACACATGTTCGGCATTTCAATAAATTTCATTTCATTTCAGTTCACATCTGTCAGTACCACTACCATGAGTTGCCATCGAAAACTTTTATATTTTATTTTGTTGTTTTTAGTTGAGAATGCAAATATGAAATACCTCTATAATTATAGTGATGTAAGTAAATTTCTATTAAGTGAGGTATATTCGTACCAGTTGTAGGTTTACGCTTATTGTTTGTCTCTCATTGTTAATTCTGCCTTTCTGGGTTAGCTGGAAGATGCTGGCTTATCCCCTTACAGGGATATGTAAGTTAGCTTTTGTACTAAATTATTTCACTTATAATGTTGCGTAGCGTGTTTTATGTAAGTACAATAAAGTATTTACTAACTGACTTAAACCTCCTATCACGTCGCAACCGTTGACTGTGATTAAACACGCTCTAATTTGAAAGTTAAAGAATAACCCCCATATTCATAAACGCTTCGTAAGCGTTTGTTAGTTGACATATTTTATGTCTTTATCTGTCATTGTGACGTTTGCCCTCAAATGAAAGGGACAAAACATTTGTTAGCTTAAAAATATTGTTAACTTTTTTGAATAATGGGGTTAGCTATAGTCGATAAGGTATTTTCGCTGACATCTTCTGTAAACCTTATGCCTCATGGTAGGTACCGATGTTTGACGCTAACAGCTACAAAACAATAATCGCTACGTCGCTAGCGCTTAGTTTTCGACGGGTAATTTATCATTGGATTCATACTAACGATCTTTAGTTCTAAAAGTGACCGCTAGAAGCGCTGTACAATTCTTCATACAAATTATTTGCGCCGTCGCTAGCAAGTGTAGTCACTGTAAGCTCATGGTAAGGGTACTGATACTTTGTCTCTGGCGAGACAGCGTGCTAGGTTATTGCTATGGAATTTACTTCCACTTTTGTTTTCGCACTATTTCGTTTAGAAGTTACCTTTGTATCATAATTGTCAGAAACTTTGTCTCTAATAGAACGCTTTTGTTGTGAAATTCATTTCCACATTTGTTTATGTTTAACATCGGTTTTGTTGGATCTTGTTTTCATTTTGTTCACTTGTTCATTTTGTTTTATTATTGTTGTATTCTTTTTGTCAATTTTAATTTTAATTCACATTACCTTGCATTAGAAATAACAATATAATATATCGATACCTTGGGGCTCAAAGGGCGTAGAATAGAATAGAATAGAATGTCATTTATTGTTTACCACAGGTAGTTTTATGCAGATCTTACAAATAGGTCAGTTCTCTGTGATATGGCTTACGACGTACAATAATTTAATAATAATAAAAAAATTAATTTGTAGTCTTTGACGTCAAATAACAATTCCATGCAAAATTTAAAAATAATAATAAATCATCTATTACATCTGACATTCTGACAATTACATACATATCAAAATACTAAAGTGGAAATGTCAGTCCAATACATTAAAAAAGAATATCCATTAATAATAATAATCATGTCAAACAATAAATAAAAAAAATAGCAGTAAAAGTATAATAATACATAACTATATACAATTTGTAAAATTGTCGGATAAAAATTCATTTAAATTATAATAACATTTCTCTTACAATGAATTACCTAATTTTACCTTGAATGTCGATAGTTTGTCATCTTTGATAGATTCTGGTAATTTGTTATTCAATTTTGGAGCCATGGTGTAAATAGATTGTTTAAAAAATGAAGTTTTACAGTTATCTGGTGGAAGTACTTTAAATTTATGTGTAGCTGGTCTAGGATGCTAATTTATCTGTATTTTGAAGCGACTTATGTACTGCTTAACAAAAACGCAGGCTTCATAAATGTACATGGATCTTAGTGTTAGCAGACCCAGCTTTTTAAACAAATGTCTACAGCTTGTTCGCTGGTTTACTTTAAACATCGCTCGTAATGTTTTCTTCTGAGCTATAAACAAAGGCGCAAGTTCACAGGCGGCTGCATTGCCCCAAAGCATGATACCATACTTAAGATTAGATGATACATATGCATGATATGCAGTAACAGCTGACTGTTGTGAAACTGTTTCTGTCAGTTTTTTAAAGACATAAACATACCGATTTATTTTTTTGCACAGGGTATTTATATGTTGCCTCCATGTAACGTTTATATCTATTTGAACGCCTAGAAATCTAATTTCGTTTACATGCTCTATGACCTAATCATTATATTTCGTAATGGCACGTGAAGGCTATCTTCGTAAATGGAATTGCATGCATTTAGTCTTATCTAGATTAATCAAGTGATTGTTATTATTCATCCAATTTATTACATGTTTAAGCGATGTATTTACAAGATCTTCATGCGTGTCCTTATTATCTTTACCTTTAATTATTATAGTAGAGTCATCAGCAAATGGGACCATTTGATCGTTGACGACCCGGGGCAGATCATTTATATACAATATAAACAAAAGAGGCTCTAGAATGCTACCTTGGGGAACTCCATATTTTATGACTTTTAGCTCTGAACTTGCTTTTCTTTCTATCCTATGTTCATTTGTGTAATTAATTTCTGTATATTGCTGTCTGTTTGTTAGATACGATTTAATAAGAGCGTGCGCTGGACCTCGCATACCGTAGGCGAATAATTTTTTAAGGAGCGTTTTGTGACAGGCGAAGTCAAATGCCTTGGACATGTCCATAAACACAGATATATAACTGGTATTTTTTTTTATTGAGGCACTCTGAAACTGTTTTCATCAAATCGTAGATGGCCAAGTTAGTAGATCTACCCTGTCGAAAACCATACTGTTCATCAGCTAAAAGTTGGTATTTTTCAATAAAGTTATACATAATATTATGGATTACTCTCTCAAATATTTTGGAAAATACTGGAAGGAGAGCAACAGGTCTATAGTTTCCTACCTATAGTATTCGTATCTATAGTTTCTAAGAGGACCCGCTAATATCTTGGAACAGTGCTTAATCACTACGGTTGGGATGTTGTCATAACCCGTGCTATTAGTAGACTTTAATTTCATTATTATTTTGTCAATGTCAATTGGCCTAGTTGGTGTCAAATAAATAGAGTTCAATGTGTTACTCATATTAATTCCTGTAGTTGCAGTGGTGTTAGTAAATTTCTGTTTTTTTACCAGGTCTACATATGTATTGTTAAAAACATTCGCTATATCTGCAGGTTGTGTAAGAATTTTTCCATTGTGTTTTATTTTAGAGATACTTTTTGGTATATTGCACTTATTCTGATTTATAATTTTCCAAGCCGCTTTAGTTTTATTAGCAGCATTATGTATGAATTTATTATTGTTTATTCTTTGAGACCTATCAATCACCTTTTTGAATGTATTGCGGTGACATTGGTACGTTGATAGTACTTTTTCACACTTTGATTTTCTACTTGACACATATAGTTTTCTTTTGTTTTTACTTGATATTTTAATCCCTTTTGTGAGCCAAGTAAGTTTACGTTTTGATGTCATTTTTATTTTTTTGAATGGAAAACATATATTATAGTAACATGTTATGCATTCAATGAAATAATTATAAGCCTCATTTACATCCATACTTTCATAAACCTCGCTAAAAGATATCGATTCCACTAATGATTTAAAAATATCTAAGTTTGCTCTGTCATGGGCACGCTTTAGAAGGTACCAATGTTTCATATCTAATTGTCCTTTTATGGAAACATTCAATATTTGTACCAAATGATCAGACAAACTTAATTCCACTATTCCACTTCCGCAGTTAAAGATATTGTGAGCGATATTATCCAAGCATGAGCCACTCTGAACTCTAGTTACTTGTTTGGTTTCTAGTCGAAGGTTATAATTAAGCAGTGTATTTTCAAAGTCCTGTGACAATCTAGATGATTTTAAAACATCTATATTGAAATCCCCACACAAGACATTTTTTTTATTTCTGTGAACTGAAAGTTTATTTAATAGTTGATTTAATTTTTTCATAAAGAGGTCAGCATTTTTGATGTTTGGTGTTCTATAGATGCATGCTATAATTAATCTATGTTCTTCTACTTCAATTGCATTACACTCAAACACTGATTTGATAGAGAGTTTTTTTATAGATGGTAAATCCTTGCAGTCAAGACCTTTTCTAGTTAGAATGCATGACCCCCCTCTTTTTTCTTGTCTGCAATAATATGATGATAATTTAAAGTTAGTTAATAGGACATTTTTTACATCATCTTCACCTACAAAGTGTTCAGTCAAACAGATTACATCGACAGAAGTTCCAATATCCGCAAGATCCAGTAGTGCCAACTCTAGTTCATCCTTTTTCCCCAAAAAGCTTGCTATATTTTGATGAAGGATTGTAAGATTAGTTATTTGTTCTTTGCTACTCGGTTTTACTGTTATCAATTTTGTTTCTTGATTTGATCTGTGGACTTTGCCCTTGGGTAAGAAAAAAATCTGTAGAGCCGGCACCGCCACTGGATAGTTTATTTAGATTTTTCCTTATAATACAATCTATATTTTGTTCCAAGCTTATAATAGCATTTCTCATACCTGACTTATTTAACCTCCCAGTTTTTATGGAAAACATGTCAAACGAAACATCACAGTTTGTATCGTATACATAATAGAATCATTGTGATTTTGCAAGTCATCAAATATCAATTTATTAAAAGTTTCGACTCTACTATTAAATAATGGTTTACCACATATATAAGTTGGACAAGCAACAACAAGATTCGTAAATGTGACGTCTTTTAGCGCTTCTAAAGTTTACAAGCCCGTGAATGTTTGCAGAACCACTAAAGTCCTCCTCTCTAATTAAAACCACGCAGCAGTCACTCTTGGTCATGTCGCGAAGTCGAGTAGGTATATCCTTAAAAAGCTCCCTTATAGTCCCGCCCGGTGTGATGTTGTGGCAAAAGGACAACTCCTTAAAATGATCGTTGTATTTTATAATATTTAGTATTTTATTTTTATTGTTGCTACTTAAAATAAGCAATTTCTTTTTGAGAGATATCTCCTGATTTGATGACTTGTTGGTTTTAGGCGTGCTCGAGTGAGGTGTCTTGTTTTCCGGAGGATCAGTTAAACTGTATTCTTTCTGGTTAATTTTGGTGGTTGGTGAAATTTTACGTGTATTGCACAATGTGTTATTAAAATGCGATTATTAATAATGCTCTGGTTTAAGTTTTGTATGTTTGATCTATTTTTCTTATTTTTCCTAATACACGACCTTTTTCTAGTGTTTCTTGTGGTTGTAGATGTGCTCAAAGTTTTTAAGTGATTTACTTTATTCTCATAACTTTTGATTTTATTTTTAAGAGAACTATTTTCAGTTATCAAATTTTCCATTTCATTTTCAGTGATCATTAGCTTTTCTCGTAATTCTAAAACCATGCTTTCCAACTCCTCTATTCTATCATATGTGCAATTTTTTTTGGGACAGCTTCTATTCAATGGCGATACCGAAGTTATGTACTCTGTGTCTTCCTCTTCATCTGAGTCTTCTAATCCTTCCGATAGAGTGTCGAATGAATTATGAACTGGAATAATAGCACGGTATTCCTTGCGCATGGTTACATTTTCCTCGTCTGGGAATTGAGGAGTGAATTTATTACAAACTTTATCCATGTTAGCAGGCCACGCCACGTTAGTGTGTACCTATTTATTTTGCACTGATTCCAATGATGTTCAAAGTATCTGATAGGCTTATAAATATGTGGCTTTATAAATACGTTATATCTACGTATAGTGAACACAATTTCATTTAATTTAGTTCATGTGGAGTAATAATAATAATTCACTATAGCTTCACTTAGCATAAAAATGTACACTTGGTGCAGTTGGCCACAATGTCCTATTTACTCCTGTGCGAAGGAGAACTGTCCTCTGCAGTCGTGTGTCAGCGCTTGTGCACTCACGAACATGACTCACCGCCCGCGCCCGGTCGCTCGGCGCTCGCGTATGCAAATAATGGCCGTTGGGCGATAATTTTTAAAATGTTTTTTGTCATAACTTCTAAAATAATGCACTGTTTTTTAAACGGTTTTTTGCACTTTGTTCTTCATTTTACAAGCTTTATAACAATATGACACACGCACATAGAGGTTTGTTTTTTCCACGATTTATGAATTTAGACCAGCAGAGGTAGTAACAACATGACTGCCTTGCACTAGCGATAACGGTCGAAAAAAAAAAACGTAACCGCCAGTTTGGCGAAAATGAGATTTCAATGTCATCTTACTAATTTTTTTTTTCTCTATCGATCTGTATACTCAAAGTTCAAAAATTCCGATAAAAGTTGTGTTTGAAGGGGCGCACTATGGGAAAGCCCCATACAAAGCCGTCTCAAAACCTCTTAACATGAAAGTCGATGTTACGGGATATAAATAGTAAATTATAATGAATGACGTTTTCATTTGAGTACTTTTATTTTATTTTGAGTGTTTAATATAGACGTAATCAGACATCAAACCTAACTCATGTATAATTACTGATTTTGACACAAGATGTTACTAAGATTCAATACCAATTTACTCTAACGTTTTTTGTACAAATGTGTGTTATACATTTTTGAAATCCTTGTTATCTTCTCTATTTTTACGCATATAAAATTATATATGTAAGTTTCAAATGTTGAAATAAAAACTTCACTTGTTCAGGACGATATTTATTGAACGTTAAAGCACATGTTATTCCGACAAAAATCAAACGAGTAATGCCCAAGATCCGACAATAACGGTTACGAGCTACCTTCTCTTCGAGAGTGGTGCGGTGGTGAGGTCATAAGAGCTGTTTCTCTGGAACCGTCACCACGGCGCCACTGGCGCAAGCAACTGTCATCGGTAACACCGGAAGCAAGATACAAATTGAATTTAGAATCATTCGGTGGTACCGATGTGGAATTATATACATAACAATCGACTTATCTAATTAAATCCTTATTTTACTACTAACAACATATGATAATTCTAACATTCGGCCATCCGCCTACAATACACGTCCTCGTGTAATCGGCTAGTAAAACTTAAAACGTAAAGTAATACGTGATAACAAAAGAAAGCACAGATATCTC
Source organism: Ditula angustiorana (assembly GCA_963691745.1). Classification (NCBI taxonomy): domain Eukaryota; kingdom Metazoa; phylum Arthropoda; class Insecta; order Lepidoptera; family Tortricidae; genus Ditula; species Ditula angustiorana. Next base: position 14,062,623 of record OY829471.1, read on the forward strand.
AAAATTTTGACTTATAACATTTGTTTTGTAAAGTAAGGTAACGGTTCGAGTTTTAACAGCGTCCTCATAATTGACGAGAAAGTTCGGAAATATACGTGTAAAACCGAGAGATAATAACATCAAATACTGGAAAAACTGTGTCCTACGCGTGTCAAACACTAGTACAGTTACCTTATGCAAATAAATCTGCTAATCATGAACACATAACTTTTAAGGAGCTTAAGCTTACGAACTCATCAAGCATTTTTCCTTTAGCACAGGATGACAATTAATAACTTCCAATTGTTAACATTGTATAATTAGGGTTAATGTATAAGCATAATTGTTTAGCTAATGTAAACTGGCTAAGCCTACTTTTAACATTAAACAATAGAAATTTAAGTAGTTACAACTGCCCTTCTGAAATGTCTCTGGCTATATCTGCCTTAAATTAAATCAATAAGTTCGTGCCGCGTCTGCACTAACGCACAAGTAATAATTCTGGCTATACCTGCCTTAGTTCATTCAAGTTAAGGGCTACGTCTGCCCTTACAAATAACGTTAACCCTGGCTATATCTGCCCTAGTTACTTAAATCCGGCCGCTTCTGCCTTAGTAACAAGTTAACGTATTTGTATTGGTTTGCTTGGCTAAAATCTGGCCGCTTCTGCCTCATTTAGCCAAGCTGTGACGGCAACTGCCTTATTAAGCCGACGTCTGGCTATAATACGGTTAGTGTTTCGTGACTAAGACTTGCCATAGCCACTGCTGCTATGACAATGATAAATCCGTTAGTCAAACTCAGTTACGACAGTCTAATATGCGATATCTGTATGGTTACTCGCACTCCGATTGCTCATCACTACTAGATGCGGAGTCAACATCGGTCCTCGTGAAATTCAGCCATGGCTTCATTCGGTCAACTGCGACTACAGTGCTGTATTTACGATTACGTTTCCTAGTAACCGGGGTGTCCTCGATTTGATACCTATCGTTACCTAACGACGCGGTAATGCGATACGGACCTTGGAACTTTGGGACTAACTTTTTACTTTGACCCGTGGCAGGCGCTTCCTTTTCAATACTCACTAGGTCCCCAACATTAAATTCTTTAGTTTTGCCTGCTTTTCTGTCATAAGCCAGTTTCTGTTTCTCTTGGTAATCTCTAATATACTCATCAATCTTGGTTCGAATTTCCTCCACAGACTCGCCACTAGGCGGGACATCATTGCCTAAACTAAATTTAACCCTACCTTCAGTCGCACCTGTCAGACTAATGCCAAACAATGCTTGGGAAGGTGTTTTACCTATGCCCTTATTCATCGTATTATTAAGTCCCCATTGGACGTCGGGCACCTGCATGTCCCATTTCTTCTCGTCAGAGCCGGTGCACTTGGCGGTAAGAGCGTCTAACAACGTGCGGTTATACCGCTCCACCTGACCGTTAGCTCTAGGTGTCGCTACGGCATTTAATACACGCTTAATGCCTAACCGGTCCAAATAATCGGCAAATTTGGAACTCGTAAAGCTTGACCCCCTATCGGATATAATTCTTTTAGGTATTCCAAAAATGCTAAAGTACTCAGAGAGCTTGTCGATTACTATGGAGGTCTTAGTACTTTTTACAGGCCGTAACATTATGAACTTTGTGTAGGCGTCAATAATAACCAGCAAATGAGTGTTGCCTTTAGAACTCTTAACGAACGGACCAACGTGATCAATGTGCAGCGTGCTGAACGGGGAATCTACTTTAAGTATCGGATGTAATGGAGGTTTTTTTACTGAAGTTGATTTTGAATAAGCACATTCGAGACAAGATTCCACATACTTTTTTACGAACCGCCTCATTTTGCTAAACCAGTAGGTTTCCCTAACCTTGGCAAGGGTTTTTTCAAATGCGAAATGACCTATGTCATCATGGCATTGTTTCAAAATTTGCCAGCGCACGCCTTTGGGAACTACCCATCGTTCACCTTGGTCCGTTATACGATACAATTTTTCATTTTTAACAACGAAATTTTTCGTAATATCAACTATATCCGATGAGTTAGGATCTCGCAAAATTGAAATTTTTCTCTGGATCTCAGAGTCAGCGCTCTGCACCGTACTTAACCAGTCAGACGCTTGACCTTCTATTCTAGCCACTTCGACTACGTCGTAATCATTTTCGCAGTGAGCAGCTTTTAGAAGTGGGGGATTCCTACTGAGCGCGTCTACGTGGCTCATGTACTTGCCCGGGCGGTATTCAACGGAAAAATTAAATTCCTGCATGGCGATCCACCACCTAGCTACACGTGGTATGAGGTCGCGTTTCATAAAAGTCGCACGTAATGAATTGCAGTCAGTTAGTACCTTAAACTCTATTCCTATAAGATAGACCCGGAATCTCTGTAGTGAAGCTACTACGGCCAAAGTCTCAAGCTCGTATGCAGTCATGTGCTGTTCATCTACTGTCGTCTGCCTACTAAAGTACGCGACTGGCCTGAGAAGACCATCCTTACTACGCTGCATCAAAATGCCTGCTATGCCTAACTTACACGCGTCAGTATGGAGTTCGGTTACAGCCACTGGGTCATACAGGGTTAGTGTCGGTTTCTGTAGTAACTCCGTTTTTAAAGTTTCGAACGCGTTCGCCTGTTCACTACCCCAAGACCAGGGAGCGTCCTTTTTCAGTAGGCAAGTCAACGGCTTAGCTATTATTGCAAAGTTTTTAACAAAGCGGCGGAAAAAACTACAGAGTCCAATAAACTGCCTAACACCTTGTTGGTTGCATGGCTGTGGGAAATCTCTAACGGCTTCGATTTTTCTATTGCCGGGTTTAATGCCGTCTTTACTAAGCTCAAAACCTAAGTAGTCGACAGTCTGCTTAAAAAAACAACATTTTGAAAGTTTCAAGGTTAGCCCAGCGTTCTGTAAAAGTTCCAAAATGGTTTCTAGCTTTTTAATGCCTTCTGCAACCGAATTTGAGGGAATAATTATGTCGTCCATATAGGCTGAAGCATTGTTATTATTATTTCCCAAAACCATGTTTATCATCCGCATGAAATTTGCCGGGGCATTAGCCAGCCCAAAAGGCATCCTATTAAACTCGAACTGACCGTCCGGAGTCACAAAAGAAGTTTTATGACGGTCAGCTTCATTTATTGCAATCTGATAGTATCCAGAAGCTAAATCGAGGGTGGTATAAAAACTGAAGCCCGCGAGATTGTCAAGCTGATCGTCAACCCTAGGCAGGGGGTAATTTTCTTTAATTGTCTTTTTATTAAGTGCCCTATAGTCTACGCACAATCTTACATCGCCTGTCTTCTTCTTGACAAGAACAATTGGGCTTGAATAAGAGGACGTAGAGGGTCGGACTATATCACAATCTATAAGCTCCTGAACCATGTCGCGAACTATGTGTTTTTCACTGTGTGAGAGTCTATACGGCCTATACACAATGGGTTCATCGTCCTTGAGTTTAATAGACATCTCTACCAGATGAGTTTTGCCAAGTTCATGTAAATTAAATGCGAAACAACCTCTATATTTGTTCAGCAATGCATGTAGAGATTCTTTATCACCATCACCTAGCGTACTGTCGATATTTAAGTCGCTTTCTGCTATTCGTTTGGGTTCGACGGTCTCTACCCTCATTACGTTTCGTTGCAAATCCTGAGCATCATCTTGTTGTGCTCTCCTACAACGTCCTAACAACGACCCTTCCTTAACTAAGAATGGTTTATCTGATAAACCCTTTACTAACGCTATCCCTTCACCATCCACGACAGAAAATAAACCCTGTGCCAAATAATGTTCACGATTCACTTGAAATCGATGACTGCTTTCAATGAAAATATCTCCAGAGTAGCTGGGTTCAGTTCGTATAACGACTGATGTCAGTCCCTGAATGGTAGTATCGCCAACACAAAAGAGCTTAATTTTACAGTCGGTGGGCTCATCCAACGATTGAATGCGCAGTGAGACACTATCCTTTTCTACCACGATGTGGGGCTGCTCTGTGAACGTCTGCCCTATTATGACGGGCACCTGCATAACTTCATCGGGCACTACAAGAATCTCTACCGTTCCACTTACTCCATCAATTACGACATCGACAACGCCCTTACCAACAGCATTAACGACTGCATCTCCGAAACCCTTTAGTGTAGGAAGAGAACCATTAAAGTTCCAGTTAGATGTGACATCCTTAGCGTCAGAAACTCTAATTAAAGTTGCGGAACTCCCAAAGTCAATAAAACACCGCTTGATTACGCCGTTGATACTAACATTCTTATAATATTTGGAAGAATCTAAATCTATGCCGTTAATAAGTTGTACCGGTTTTGGAGTGTTATAACTGTTAGATTTATACGATTCACATTTATCGGCTGCATGACCAAAGCGTAAGCATTTAACGCATTTAACAATAGGTTTGGGACATTGTGACTTGAAATGACCCTCTTGTGAACAATTAAAACACTTCACAACCTTATCCTTAAATCCTTCCTTCCTTAAGACGTTTCTGTCTCTAAAATCGCCACCCTTTGCTTTCCTTCTATCTAACGCCTGACCAGCCCGAGCACTTTTTAAGAATGGTAGCAATTGGTCCGGTAATTCAAACCGTGCAGCTTCCGCACTAAGCCTGACACTATGATCTTCGATACCAAGTACCATACAGTCTACGGCCTGCCTACCCTCAATTTCGCAACGGTTAAGAAGTGCCAACTTATCGTAATAGTACTCTTCTAAAGACTCGTTAAATTTAACACGTTTATTGAGCATCGTCGTGAGCAGTATTCCATAGTTTTCATTGCTGGGAAAAGCAAGTTCTAACTTTTCCTGCCATTCGCGCCATGAAAACATTACAGATTTAAGACCTTCGTACCATTTTTGAGCTAGTCCTTTTAATTTAGGCAAGGCAAAATGTACTGTTTGTTGTTCCGTCCATTTATATATTAGAGCACATTGATTAACTTTATGTAGCCATATTGTAATTGATTGTTCTTTACGCGAAGGATCGAATTCTGGGACAGTGTTCTGGTTGGCCACTATATCACTATTTTTACTCCCAATGGTACGAAGGGCTTGTACTAGCTGGTCGATAGTTACACCATCAGTGACATCAGTTGAGTTAACATTAGATGACTCACCTACTTGTGGCACCTTTTGAGTATCCGTACTCACTACCGGCGGATGATGGCTTGATCTGCTCGGCGGGCGTAGACTGTTCCCGTTGCGCGTGTGGAGGCTGGCCCGTCGAGAAGGGCGGTTGCCCGCACGGCACTTGCTACGACTGCGCGACCGCTGATGGACCCGATGACTGCTGCGGCCGCGCGAGCGCTGTCTGGCCCGGCGACAACCAGAGCGCCGGTTGGCCCGGCGACTGCTAGAGCGCCGGCTGGCCCGGCGACTGCCAGAGCGCCGGCTGTCCCGGCGACCGCCAGAGCGCCGGCTGGCCCGGTGACTGCCAGAGCGCCGGCTGGCCCGGCGACCGCCAGAGCGCCGGCTGGCCCGGCGACTGCCAGAGCGTCGGCTGGCCCGGCGACTGCCAGAGCGCCGGCTGGCCCGGCGACCGCCAGAGCGCCGGCTGGCCCGGCGACTGCCCGAGCGAGGACGCACATGAGGGCTGCGCGATCGTTGACTGGCCCGGTGACTGGGCGAGTGATTGTCACCACGCCTAGTGCGACTACGCGCTCGACGACTGCTCGAGCAAGGCGTGTCAAGAACACGCGTCTTATTTGCTTCACGATCCATCACTGTGACAAAATAAACCAGCACAGAATTTTTGTTTTAATACACACACCTACCAAAAGTCATGGCTGCAACAGCTGTCTTTAATTTTTAAACTACACACGGAAAGACTTCGATTTATTCGTCTTTCATGATTTATTAAGGAGACGAATGAACAATTGCTGCAAAATTGTTTAACTACCAATGTGGGGTACTTTTAACTCGACGACTATACGAGTAACTACTTTATACAAATGTAAAATTCATCTTATATTTTCGTTCTATAATCACTATGTCAATAAAACACTGATTTGACTGTTAATAGAATGTACACTCACACCCTTTGTTGCTAATTATTAACGTGGTATAATAAAGAGAGAGAAAAAAAAACAACAAAAGAAAAACAAAATAAGTGGAAACATACCGAGAATATCACGCATACGAGTACGTATATTGTTTTTGATACCTTATGCTATACCACTATAATAATAGCACTTAGCGCTTAAGTAGAATTATAGGATTATGCTCACCTGTGAAAAGTATTCACATCCACGTGGGAGAGGATCGTAATAGCTTATAATTACGATTATTAGTAAGCTACTATCCCACTTCTGATATGTTGAAATAAAAACTTCACTTGTTCAGGACGATATTTATTGAACGTTAAAGCACATGTTATTCCGACAAAAATCAAACGAGTAATGCCCAAGATCCGACAATAACGGTTACGAGCTACCTTCTCTTCGAGAGTGGTGCGGTGGTGAGGTCATAAGAGCTGTTTCTCTGGAACCGTCACCACGGCGCCACTGGCGCAAGCAACTGTCATCGGTAACACCGGAAGCAAGATACAAATTGAATTTAGAATCATTCGGTGGTACCGATGTGGAATTATATACATAACAATCGACTTATCTAATTAAATCCTTATTTTACTACTAACAACATATGATAATTCTAACACAAATATTAAAATAAATCACTGTAGTTTGAGATGTTTTATTTTTGGGTTTTTTTTTTTTGATTAGAGATTTAGCTGTTGTCGATGCTTCTGTCGCGAAACTTCGCAAGGTCGCTTAATAGTACAAGTAAAATCACACAGATGTCACTAGTTAACATAAAATTGCTTTCTACACCGAGCATTTTTTCCATGAGAGGGTAGAAACGGGGCAGGCGCCATTACGACAAGTTGTGCGCGGAGAGATCTATGGTGAGTGGCATTTTAAGTATATTATGCTCGTTTTTGTGCCTGTTGGTTTATAACGGTGACGTGCAGTTAGTGTGTTTACAACAAGTGTGGTTAGCAGAAGGAATGTTGACCTGAGGGCCATTCCTAGCTACTCAGATGGCGGGCCTCAGATTGCTCAGGAAACACAGTAACACGGTGCGTGGACCGGGGTCGCTTTAAGGGGTGGTTTGGAGGCGACTACTCAGAATCCCAAAGGGGACTTGTATCAGCTCAGCAAACTCAGCTCAGAATACCATACGGGACATCGTGATAATGTCTTATTCGGTTGAAACCCTCGATGTATCGACACTGCCTGCATGTCACTTTTCTACGGCTAATCTACTTATATCGACATCATATCGCCAGTTAATTTTCCTTTCTGAACCCTTTTTTCAACTGTGTTATACTTGCCGCTGGTGACCTATATTTAATAATTGGTAATGTTGGCGACATGGTGGAGATGCTGGGATATGATAAATATAACAAATATGTTTTATTTCTAAACAATTATAAATAAACAAATCAAAGTATTTAAATATATATATATATATATATTCATTTGTTAAAACGAGTACATAAAATTTGTATAACAGAAGACTCAGTTAGTTACTTTACAGTCCTCAGAACGATCATAATAGGGAGATATATATTTTAATTTAGATTTTGACTGTGTTATTTAATTCAATAAGTATGCACAACGCTTAATATTACATTATTCAGAACTATTATTAACGTCATAGGTATGCCGTCTTATATTGAACTAATGGCTCCTAATCCCTTTACTGCAACAGGAACTAGTTAATACCTAACTAGGTATCAGAATTATGAGCAACACATAATAGCATAGGGTAGCCTGCGCGTTCTGAACTTACCCGCCGGCGGCGCGGCACCAGCCCATCATACAATAAATTCGCAATTACGTATTTAGACTTTTATGTAATACTAGCTTCTGCCCGCGGCTTCGCCCGCGTGGCCTACAGAAAACAAATGACATCTAAATCCGAAAACTCCGAAACATCGTTATTTATTTATGATGAGAAGCTGCAATTCTAATTTTCAAGTTTATTTTTATTATTATTATTATAAGCTCACGCCTGTTTCCTTTTGGGGTAGGCAGAGACCACAGAACGTCATTTGCCCTGGTCTTGGCATATTCCCTCGCTCCCTCCACACACATTCCTCTCTTCATGCATGCTCGGCGGTTCCGTGTACTTCTGGTTTGAACTGTCTTCAGGACATCACAAATTTGGTTGACAAAAGTACGTCGAGGCCGCCCTCGACCTCGACTCGCCCAGTCACATCACCTTCATAAATTTGCTAACATAATTGCCTTTCATCCATTCGTTCAACATGCCCAAACCAACGTTACATTCGTTTCTCTATTCTAGTCACTACATCTTCTTTCAGACCTCACCTCTCTCTCTTATAACACCATTTCTCACTCTCTCAGTCAGCTTGATCCCACTCATACTACGCAGAGAACGCATCTCTACGGCATTTATTCTACTCCTATGCTTCTTCTTGCAAACCCAGCTTTCATTTCCATACATCAACGTGGAAACTAACACAGTATCGTGAACAGCCGAACGTCGTAAAAGGCACGTTTGGCTGTTCACGTTGCTGGATGCGACATTCTGGCTGCTCACAAAAGCACGCAGAGCTCCCAATTTCCCGCTTTCACTCTCCTTTCAATGTCTTCATCGTGCTTTCCATCCCTAGTAAACATACTACCTAGTACACAAATTCTTTCACTTGTTCAACTCTTTCATTACCAATCTTTATTACACATTCAGAAACCTCTTCATTCTTCTCTTACACCATTACTTTCGTTTTTGTAACATTAACTGTCATCCCTTAAAGTCTTCCAAGTTTATATCTTCGAAAACCTCCATACTTCCGTACAAAGTTTTAACCCCGTTTCTCTCGTTTTAATTGTGAAAATCCAAATACCCTTAAACACGGCGGTATTCATTTATGCTCAGTAGTTCTAATTTTCAAGTTTCTACCTTTAAAAAACGCCGATACCTCCATACAAACTCCCCCCTCCCCGTGTTACCCCTTCAAATTAAAAATCTAAAATCTCTGAAATATCTCATTATTTATTTATAACTATCTCCTGCCCGCGGCTTCGCCCGCGTGGCCTACAGAAAACAAATGTCTTTTTTTTTTATCAAAAACTTTACTTTAAGTGCTCTCACCCCCTCTCATATTTTCGCCGCCCGTTTTTCCCCCTTCCAATGTAAAAATCCAAATACCCTAAAAGCAACAATCATTTTGAAGTTCTTATTTTTGAATAAACCGATACCTCCGGGTCCATACAAAGTTTAACCCCCGTTTCCCACCTTTAAAATTCGATAGTCATAAAACCCTGAAACACATAATTATTTATTAATGATAAGTATCTAAAATTCAAAATTTCAAGTTCCTATTAAAAACCCGATATCTCCATCCATACAAACTTTTACTCCCCGTTTCCCCCTACAAATTTGAAAATCCAAAAATCCTGTGACGCGTCATTATTCATTTATGATAAGTAGCTGTATTTCAAAATTACAAGCTCCTATTAAAAAAATCAATACGTCCTTACAATCTTTCACCCCCGCTTCTCCCCCTTTAAATGTAAAAATTCAAAAATCCTGAAATACGTTATAATACTTTTAAGCTATTTATGATCAGTAGTTCTAATTCAAATTTTCATGTTTATAACTTCAATCAACAAAGACTTTCATACAAAGTTCAACCCCGCACCCCCCGTTTCCCCCTAAAGGTAAAAAATACCAAAAATGGTTTCTTAGCGGATGCCTACGTTATAAAATAAACCTATTTTCCAAATTTCAGCTTCCTTGATTCAATAGTTTCGGTTGGACGATGATGGCAAATCAGTCAGGACATGTTTGCGCGTGGCAGACAGACAGGCAGAAGGATAGACGGGTGGAAATAGAGGCTTAGTAATAACACGTTACCACGTACGTTATTTTTACTTCAATACAAAAAAAATGTGAATGAACAACTCAAATACAAAATTTAATCCCCCTTTTCCCCCTTAAGGGTTGTAATTCCAATAACACCCGATATACTCGTTGCGTTATAAGCCTAAATAATAAATGTAGTGATTTTTGCTGTGAAAATGTAGGCCTTTCCATTCACAACTTTATCCCCCTTTTCACCCCTTCAGGGGTGGAATTATCAAAAACACTGAGACCCGTATATTTTTTTTTTACGTAAGCCTAACAACAAAATTTCAAGATCCTAACTTCAAAACTGACGGACTTTCATACAAACTTTCATCCCCTAATTTACCCCTTTAGGGGTAGAATTTCCAAAAATCCTTTCTTAGTGGATGCCTACACTATATAAGGTATCTATGTTCAAAATTTCAAGTCTCTAGGTCCAGCGGTCTGGGCTGTGCGCTGATATATCAGTCAGTCAGTCAGTCAGTCAGTCAGTCAGGACTTTGAATTTTATATATATAGACTAGCTTCTGCCCGCGGCTTCGCACGCGTGGCCTACAGAAAACAAATGACAATTTTTTTTTTAAATCAAAAACTTTTAAGTGCTCTCACTCCCTCTCATATTTTCACCGCGCATCCAAATCCAAACAGCCTTAAACAAACGAACATTTTGAAGTTCCTATTTTTGAATAAACGGATACCTCCCCTCCATACAAAGTTTCACCCCCGTTTCCCACCCCTAAAATGCAATAGTCGTAAAACACTGACACACATAATTATTTTTTTATGATAAGTATCTAAAATCAAATTTTCAAGTTCCTATTAAAAACCCGATACTTCCATACAAACTTTTATTCCCCGTTTCCCCCTACAAATTTGAAAATTCAAAAACCCTGTGCCACGTCATTATTTATTTACGATAAGTAGCTGTATTTCAAAATTACAAGCTCCTATTAAAAAAAAACCAATACGTCCTTACAAACTTTCACCCCCCTTCTCCCACTTTAAATGTAAAAATGCAAAAATCGAAACACGTTATAATACTTATAATCTATTTATGATCAGTAGTTCTAATTAAAATTTTCATGTTTATAACTTCAAACAACAAAGACTTTCATACAAAGTTCAACCCTCACTCCCCGTTTTCCCCCTGAAGGTAAAAAATACCAAAAATGGTTTCTTCGCGGATGCCTACGTTATAAAATAACCTATATTCCAAAATTTAGCTTTCTTGTTTCAATAGTTTCGGTTGGACGATGATCGCAAATCAGTCAGGACACGTTTGCGCGTGGCAGACAGACAGACGGATAGACGGGTGGCAATAGAGGCTTAGTAATAACACAGCGGATGGTAGGACCTTGTGCAAGGTCCGTCCGGATCGCTACCACCATCTTGCTCACTAATCTTGCCGCTAAGCAGCAGTGGTTGCACTGCTGTGTTCCGGCGTGGAGAGCAAGACAGCCGGTGTAATTACTGGCACAAGAGGTATTGCATCTTAGCCCTCTGGGTTGGCAACGCATCTGCAATCTCTTGGGTGTTGCGGGTGTCTAAAGGCGGTGGTGATCACTTACCATCACGTGACCCACTTGCTTGTTTTCCTTCCGACTTCATAAAAAAAACATTACCACGTACGTTATTTTTACTTCAATACAAAAAAATTGTGAAGGAACAACTCAAATACTAAATTTCATCCCCCTTTTCACCCCCTTAAAGGTTGTAATTCCAATCACACCCGATATACACGTCGCGTTATAGGGCTAAAATAAGAAATATAGTGATTTTTGCTGTGAAAACGAAGGCCTTTCCATCCACAACTTTATCCCCCTTTTCACCCCTTCAGGGGTGGAATTATCAAAAACACTGAGACCCGTATAAATTAATTTTTTTACGTCAGCCTAACAACAAAATTTCAAGATCCTAACTTCAAAACTGACGGACTTTCATACAAACTTTCATCCCCCAATTTACCTCCTTAGAGGTGTTATTTCCAAAAATCCTTTCTTAGTGGATGCCTACACTATATAAGGTATCTATGTACAAAATTTCAAGTCTCTAGGTCCAGCGGTTTGGGCTGTGCGCTGATATATCAGTCAGTCAGTCAGTCAGTCAGTCAGTCAGTCAGTCAGTCAGTCAGTCAGTCAGTCAGGACTTTGAATTTTATATATATAGATAAGGATGATGATTCTTTGTGATATTTAAAATAATCTCACTTGCGAATAGTCATAAGCTGAAGGTCTAAGAATAAAACAATGAAAGTATGCTACATTGTTTACCGATACCTCGCACTGAAATTTTACTTACATTATTAACTGCCGAGTCTAAACAACGCTATCAATACAAATAAAATTTAATTAACTCATTATTATGCACATTATTAGCTTAAATAAGGATTATGGGTACAGTTTGATTTAATACATGCAAAACTATTATGAATATGCTTTTTATTATGAGGGCGTCCTAATAATAATTGCAATTTCTAGGTATATAATTACAAGTGCATTAGTGGTACCTACCTCGAGTCATAGACCAAAATGTTTATTGTTACAGCCGCCATTTATGAGTCCGGTTTGGTTCATTTACGTCTTAGTCGTAGTTATCATTGTGTCATTAATTCAAAATGGAGGAAGCACTCGGAATTCGATTAAAGTTGATTATCGATAATGTTCAGTTACATATGAAAGATGGGCAAGAAATATTACAAAAAATCAAAATTGCAAATGATATTGATCAAACTGATATGAATAAAGCAACAATGATCGCCGCCAAACTGAAATCAGCTATTGAACGTTTTGTCACAGATATGCACAACTACTACAGATTGGTCTCAAATCCCTCAGCTGATACGTTATCAACTTATACTGATATTCAGATTCATGCAGAAGAATTAGTTGTTGAGTTGAACTTGGCTATTAACATTAAACGCCAAGACAATAAAAAGGATAGCTCGGCATTGCAAATGCATAACGTCATAAGCAAATTGCCCAAAATTGAACTTGCCAGATTCAACGGTAATGTGCTTAAATGGCGCGAATTTTGGGATCAATTTGCGTCTAATATAGATAGCAGGACTATTAGTGAGGTTGACAAACTATTATACCTACAATCGGTTCTTGAAGGAGAAGCCAAACGAGCACTAGAGGGATTAGATACTACAAACAAAAATTATCAAATCGCGGTGTCTACACTTAACCCGTCTGACGACAGGCCGCTAAAAACAAAATGTGCCCCAAGCGACCAAGATTTTTTTGGGTATTTTTTTGCTAAGTACCTTCTTCAGAAAAACCTAAATTCTGGTCGTGTACTGTAAAATTAAGTTACATGTTATATATCGCTGGAAAGCTGAAAAAAGCCATCATGTATCTAAAATATAACCAGGAATACCCACTTGTTTGAATATGTTGAAAAAAATCGTTTTCTTTTGTTTTGAGTTTGTTTTTGTCACACCTCGAAATACTTTGACACATTACACTAAATGAAATGACACTTTTCACATTTTCTTATCACTACTTGAAACTTTAATAGTTAACGCATCGACTTCATTAATAAGTATATCACAAGATGCGTTTTTCACTTCACAATAATTGTTTATTTACACAACCTAAAAACCGTGCCTCTTAGTCGGCCATGACACGCGCGCTGACTGAACGCCTTGTTTTATCTAATTTGACATTATAGCTAGTATCAAGTTGGTTAGAGATAAAAACGAAAATTTAGGCAAGAGTTGATCCTGCAAAAGTATGTACAGGTACGCAAATAATGCAGTTAGTCGGCATATAGGTAATTTGGATGGTGTTAATCAAGCCATGGAACGGTACGCACAATTACTCGTGTAGATTGAGCAATTTTATTTTAACTCAAAGTCGTGGAAAGCTTTTTTATATATTTTGTTCGGTTAGACATTGTAGTTTAGCATGAGACTACTTGATGATTATTTCGCGATTTGAACATTTCTTTGGGTTCAAAACTCAAAATATCCAACAATATCAATTACGTAAATTTTGTTCGGTTGGGTATTAAAGTGTTGTATGAAACAGCAAGGGTTTATTTCACGATTTATTTAACTATAGTTTACATTACTAGCTGAAAATCGTTGAAACATCACCTGTTAGGCTGTTACATACATTTTGTTCTGGTGGGTATTAAATTGAAGTTAGTTTTTTTTTATATTAAATAATACCGTCAACTAATTTGAATCATATGCCAATGTAGAACATTATCGCAATGTGACATCGCTGGGATAATATGACGTTTATTCACAAGTCATTATGGCATTTATTTAGACATGGTACTACAGTGGGCTATGAATCAAATTGGTTAACTGTACCTTACTCAAAATCATACATACATTTTTGTGGGGTGGGTATGGATAATAATAAAACAGCAGTAGTAAGTAGCAGCAGTTTTATAAAAGCAAATCAGGAAAAACTTTTCGACGGAAACGTATAATAAAAAACAAAAAGTACAGATAAAAACATATAATACAGCTGGAGGAAGGGTTGAAGTGGTTGGAGGCGCTGGAGCAGCAGGTGGAGCATCTGAAAGCCAAAGATATTAGTATGTAAAGTTATACTTATTACATTACACAAGTTATTCACGGAAAGATTGTAGCGAGATTCCTATGGAACACGGTTTCATTTAATTACATTTTCTACCATTACTCAAACGATAAAAACTTTAACAGGTAATTAATAGATTCAGGCATTACTTTGCGGAGGTCCATATCAACAAATTGAAACAAATTACCATGCTACTCTGCGAAATTACAAATTAACCTTATATTATATCATCTGACTTGGGAATTCTAAGGATAATCATACTGTAACAGTTAATTTCTAAAATATAAACAATATAAAGTATGAACAACTATTACTAGCGTTAGGGTTTTTGTATGATGAAGGAGAAATGTATATAATACTCAGGTAGGAGGCCTAGGTTCTGGTTTACTAACACGTCCCGCTGGGTGTCCTGAACTCCCGCCATAATAAATTGCCGCCTCGGTAGGGAGCGCGGCTGCTGGCTGGGTCGATCCTCCAGGCGGCACAGACCGTGCCCGTATTGATATTCTCCTAAAAATAAATATGTATTAAAAATATCATATAGGCAAAAAAAAAGAAAACATTGAAGCTAAAAATTTAAAACAATTTACAGAATAATCCAAAAACAGTATTAGTCAGAAAGAACCACAATGTGTATATTCAAAAACTAATATTATACGTTGTAGGTATGTTTGCCTCTAATCGATGACACAGCAACAATTAATTTATTTATGACAATAAGATCAAAAAACTTAATAATCACTTTAGACTGTTATTTTGACGATAAATACGAATAAATAAAAAAAAACTAATTCATAACTTTTTTGTCAACAGTACATTTGCACCATTTTTGCACTTATCTGGTTGAAAGCCTTATTACACCAAGTTTATCCAATAATGGAGTAATCAAACAATAAAATCGGATTCCTGGATAAATTTGCAACAAACTTATCTACATTTCATGACATATTGACTAAAATAATTACATTTGATCACGTAAAAACACTGGTCTGAAATCGCGTCAGATTGCATCATCAAAAGTTCAAGGCTTTTATCTCCAAATTTTCTTTCAACTTGTCTAAAATAAATATTCAAATTATTAAATTAAAATTTTAATGACAACACAAAGAAAAATTAGGGCAATGGCAGGTAATTTTTCTTTGTGTTGTCATTACAATTTTAATTTAATAATTTGAATGTTGAAAACATTTAAAAATAAAAAATCGAAAGAAATTTCGGTTACAAACTTTAAATATTCAAAACAAATACTTTATTTCATTTCCAGTAATTTGATATATAATACAAATAACCAGCACTTACCATTTCATTTTAATAAAGATGACAAAACACTTGCGCAACTCACAATGAACGACGTATTACCATCAATGGCCGCCTATTCGGATCAGATTTTTTATTTTGAGGTTTTGTGGCTTAGATGCTAGGAAAATGGCATGAAAGTAGTTAAAATGTTGCTCTAGTATTAAAGTAACCTTTACGTATTTATTTTTCCCCTGGTAACTTAGTAAAACTACCAAGTTTTAGCCAACGAATCAGCGCCTAGACGCCGCGGCGCGTTATGATCACACGTGTGATCATGGGTCGCTATAGACCAAAAATAATTCTGATCACACCTGTGATCATGGGGCGCTCGACGGGTTAAAGAACGTTATGGTAAGCCTAGTGCAATAGTTGACGCGCACTATACACCATTATATAACATTAAAGCGGCCGATAAATCTGTTTTTGATTGTAGAAGGGTATTTAATGAAATTGAACGCCATCTGCGCGTTCTGAAATCTTTAGGCGAAGATGTAAATCATAATCACTTGCGTGTCATGATTATGCAAAAATTCTTCGAAGACCTCATATACGAGCTTCGAATAAAAATGGGTTCGGATCCGTACTCTATTGAAGATATCAGGTCTCAAATAGAACGTATCATATCAGCACGGGAGGCGTCAAATAGAATGAAATGGGAGACGTTATCTTCAGAACAACCGAGTACATCCAATCAAAACGACGGCAGATATAGCCTAGAGACTTTGCACGTTGCCAGTACGACTGAGAGGCGACCACGTCATTTTCCAAAGCGCTCTTTTCCTTCTAGTGGTAAAGATGCAAAAGCAAGGTACGGAAGAAAAGAAGAGACATTTCCAAGCGAAAGAAATTTTAGCAGCCAACGTAAAGAAATCTGAATAAAGAGAAAGAAGAAGTAGAAGCAAAGAAGAAAAGACCTACATGTATATTCTGTGGAAAAGGATATTACAATGATGAATGTGATGAGGTAAAAACCATATCAGACCGAAAACGAAAATTAGATGGTCGTTGCTTTAATTGCTTGGCTAAAGGGCATCGATCATCAGAATGCAGATCACCGAAAAAATGTTATCATTGTGGCAAGTACGGTGATCACAATAGGGCATTATGTCCATCAAAGAATTCTACCAAGACTAACAATTTGCATATTGGAGATTCTAGTGAAAATTATAAGGGTCTTACGGTTTTACAAACAGCTATCGTAACGGCAAAAAAACGAGATAGGCTTGACAGTCAAGTTCTGCGTGTCCTTCTTGATTGTGGCAGCCAGCGCTCTTATATTACGAAAAAGGTTGCGGATTCATTAAACTTACTAAAACTGGAGACTAACACGTTATCGGTCTTTACCTTCGGCGCCGATCGTCCAAATGAAATAGAGAGCCCAGTAGTGAAACTGGATCTAAAACAACTATTTATGCAAATGTTGTTCCTCACATTACTAATAGTATCCCCACTGTACCTGATTGTAGATGATTATGCATGTGGGTATGTTTAAATAACCTATGAATCAGTCTTGTACCGGACCTGTAGTTTAATTGACGTGTCCCATACATCACTTAACATGGCGCAGTCGGTAGGATATCACCGTACTTGGCAAATGTAATTTGAGAGCTCAATATAAACAACACATTTACATTTTAGAATTTTTAGTGGCCGATGTTTCGTCGCCTCCAATATTGGGCCGCGATTTGTGTGGTGAGCTTAACGTCATTAAACTGATGTTGGGAGTTACTGATACAAGTAGTATTCGAAACGGTATCACTAACGAGTACTCGGATGTGTTTGAGGGCATAGGTTGTATGCCTGGTGAGTACAAGATAGAGATTGATCGTAATATTTGGCCCGTGGTACATGCACCGAGAAAAATTCCAGTTGCTTTGAAAGATGATATAAAAAGTAAATTAGACGCTATGGTTGATGATGGTATAATTGCAAAGGTAGAGGGGCCAACAGACTGGGTCAGCAGTATGACTGTTGCTAGAAAAGCCAACGGGGAGTTAAGAATCTGTCTAAATCTGCGAAATCTGAATCAAGCAATTAAACGTGAGAATTTCAAGTTGCCAACCCTAGACGAAATTACTGTTAATTTGTTGGGTTCGAAATATTTTAGTACGCTAGATGCGAAACAAGGACAGCTTCGTTTGCACAGGGATAGCACTGACTTATGCACATCTAACACTGCATTTGGTAGGTACAAGTTTTTACGCTTACCGTTTGGAATAACATCAGCGTCGGAGGTTTTTCATAAAAAAATGAATGAAAACTTTGATGATATATCTGGCGTGTGTCTTTTTGTCGTTGACCTGCTAATTTATGATCTAACGAAGGAGGAACACGATAGTCGACTTAGGCAGGTGTTAAATAGATGTAGGGAAATAAATTTAAAGTTAAACATTAATAAGTGCAAGTTCTGCCTGACAGAAATTAAATATCTAGGTCACAGAATCAGTGCAAATGGTATATTCCCCGATGGGTCACATACTTCAGCAATAAGGAATATGCCTCGTCCCGAAAATATTAAGGATTTAGAAAGGTTTTTGGGCATGATTAATTATGTAGGTAGTTTCATACCCAACTTATCTGAAGAAAATTTTGTGTTAAGGGAATTGCTAAGAAAAGATACTGAATGGCATTGGACGGAGATTCACCAAGAAACTTTTGAGAGATTAAAAGAGCATTTAATAAAGGCACCAATTTTGCAGTTCTATAACTTGAGTAAACCCGTAGTTATATCAGTCGATGCATGTAAAAATGGCCTGGGCGCGTGTCTTATGCAGAATAACTTGCCTGTGTGCTATGCTTCTCGCTCACTCACGAGTGCGGAGCAAGGGTATGCACAAATTGAAAAGGAATTGCTAGCCGTTGTATACGCGTGTGAAAAGTTTTATACTTATATCTATGGTAGGGGTGACATCACTATTGAAACTGATCATAAACCCTTGGTCAGTATCATTTGCAAGCCGATAGCCAGTGCACCAGCAAGATTGCAGAGGATGTTGCTGCGATTACAGCCCTATTCTTTTAAATTAGTATATAAACCGGGCAAATATTTGTTTATGGCGGACACTCTATCTCGCGCGGTAGAACCGGTTTCCGAGTCAGCGGCTGAGCCGCGCGATCAGCTGGACGCGCGTGCGCAGGTATGTGCAGTTGCGTTAGCCAACCCGTTGATTGATACGCATTTTATTAGAATCCAAAAAGCAACGCAATCCGATTTAGAGCTACAAATACTGACAAAGTATGTGAAAGAAGGATGGCCAGCGCACAAACACGAAGTTACCCCAGAGGTGAGGTCATATTGGGGATATCGGGATGAATTATCATTAGCGTATGGCATGCTATGGAAGGTAGACAGAATCATCATTCCGTCTGCACTGAAAGAAATTTTTAGTAACCTGCAACCAAAAGTTTGGTTACTGCGTACCAAAAAATCGTGACTTCCGAACTATGTCTTACTAATAACAAAACAGAGTTTTGTAAAGTATTTTGAGCTACTAGAAACTGAACCAATTTCGTTATAATTACTTAAACACTTTGAACGTTTTTAATTAACCCAATTTTGTATCATAAAAACAAACTCTTCGCCTGTTTGTAGCTTTACTGTCCAGTTGTATTTACAGACTAAGTTATCTACTTATAACAAATGATTTTCTATACTGATACAAAAACCTTTTGGTTGTTATTAACGTAATTGGTTTATTAAGTAATAACTAAACCGTTTAGTAGTCAGTAACAAAACTTTTTTCTCTACTGCTATAAAAACGTTTTGTTTGTTACTAACGTAATTGGTTTGTTATGTAGTAACTAAACCGTTTAGTAATCAGTAGCTAAACTTGTTAGTAATCAGTACCTAAACTTGTTTAATAATCAGTAGCTAAACTTGTTTAGTAATCAGTAGCTGTACTTGTTTAGTAATTGATAGCCTAAACATAAATCTATCAATGTTGTTTTTTTACACTGTATTATTTGCACTGATTTTATTATATTTAGTTAAATGTAATCTTTATAGAATAAAATCGGTACAAAGAAATACAGTGGAAAAAAACACAAACATTGATAGATTTACATTTAGGCTATCAATTACTAAACAAGTACAGCTACTGATTACTAAACAAGTTTTTTAAAAATCCTGAAATATTTTTAGTTGCGGAAAAAACTATGAATAAAAAGAGTTAATTTGTTTAATACTTAATTTATTTTATTTTATTAAAATCTCACAGTACAAAATTCAATATTATTATATATTATGTTTTTTAGCATTGATATTTGTGTCATCAGTTTGGCTCTATGGCCTAATTATTACTGGTATCAGTTCTTTGACGTCTTCTGTGGATAAGATTTATAAGCGTTTCTAAGTCAATCCTATGTTCTGGAATATAAACAGAGTAATAAAATTAGTGTGACTACTAAGGTACATTAGTCAACTTATAAAATGTAAAAAAACACAAGAGAAGTACCAGATGTACAAAAAAGAAATCGAAACGGCTGGCCACCGACGGCGGAGGGCTCCGCTTTGCTTCGAACCTCTCCCCAGAATTGCTCCGACATTACATACTCTATGCCCCTATACTGTATACAGTGGGCCAGGTAATTGCCCTTCCATTTTGAGCCCTTATGCCCAATATAATAGGGCCTAAAAGCAGCCGCTCAGACATTAAGATCATCTAGCTATTAAAAAAAGTTCATACCTTTGAACTTCTTGGCGTACATTCCAAGACCCCATCAGTTTAAGTATTCATCAATTTCTTGAATATTTCGTTCGGTCGGTATTGCCATTGCCTGGTCAAACTCGTCGGCATCCTTGAAGATTCCACATGATGTTCGACTCAAGGTGTTTACAAAACCTATGATATTTAAATGATAAGTATAGATTATAATTATACATACAAATGTACAATTACACATTTAAAACTATTTACCGATGATGATATGATGCTTTCTTGTTCTCGTGTTTTCGGATTTGGCTCGGTCGGCTTGGCTTCCGCTGCCGCCGGCTGCCACTCTTCATCCATTAGGTATTGTAACATTTAGATTCAGCTGGACTCCTGACAAAAATAACGACATATACATACCATTTCAATCAATTATTTAAGCTTTAATAAACCAAATAACTTCACCAGCTTACCCGCTTGACCGTTCCGACGACGCTTGAACGTTTGAATTGAACAGGTTCCAACAGGTTTTTTCCGCCCGCACGTGCCGCGATTAGGCAGTGTTGCCAGATGGCCATATGAGTTTCCCCCTGAACACATCTCAAATCTCCCCAAAGATTGTTTCTTATTTAAAAAAATAAACCTCCTAACTAATAAAGTATTTAATTTAATAATTTTAAGAAAAAAGAAACTATTACACGTATAATGTATTTAATTCCCTAGGGATGAACTCCAGCAAAGTGCTTACATATTTTTTCAACCCCAATAGTCTCAGATTTTTTAGTTGTAAATAATAAAAACATTTTATAAAATTTGGGTCTGATTAATATGCATTCTTAATACTAGGAACAGACGTACGATTTGGCAAATTGGCAGACACCAACCATCGCCGGGGCATCCGACCGCCCGACCATCTGCCAAATCGAAACGTGTCGAACGAAAGCTGTTCCGACGGTCGATTCCAAACCGTGGCAGTGTTGCCAACTTATTTGGTTTTCCACTAATGCCAGCCGTGGATTACTCCGCGACTACGTCACGCTGCTACAAGTAGATACAGGAGGCCCCAGTACTGGGGTATAATCAAGTCTTTGTTCCTAACGAGTCACACCCTCAACTGTCACACTGTGACTCGTTGGGAATATTTATTATGAGCTAAGAACAAGCCTCCGAAATATCTCCATTTTACATTTTTACCAAAACCACTACCCGTTTTTTTACCCGTGTTTGCAGGGAATCTCCCCCATCTGGCATTACTGCGATTAAGTCCGTTACACATAAAGTCACTTTTGGCTAATGGTAAAAGAAGTTTAAATGCTACTTAGTAATTTGTTATTGTTATCTTTAACTAAAGTTTGATTATTCAGTGCATCATTCAGTGTTGTTCTTAACAAAGAAATAAATAGAGAAAAGTCTACAAAACCATGGTTGCCAATATAAAATGGTGCGTTAAAAGCAATTCAAAATAGGCCGCTAAATGTCTACAAAACATTGATTATCAAATGAAATGTTCATGAAATTAATAATAAAAATACATTTTAGTAAAATATATTCCAAGGCGTTTTTAACTAGTAAGAATAATAGTTAAGTTATGGCTTACCAATCGGTTTGTTGTGTAGCCAAACAAGTTCAGCGATTAGACCAGTTACACATAAACAGTTGCTTTCGGCTAATGTAAACAAAAGTTTATAAATAACTGTTAAGGAGTTAGTCAAGTAATCTTTAACAAATGTTTGATTATATCAATGCATCATTCGATTTGGTTCCTATCAATTAAATAGATAGGGAAATATCAACAAAACCATGGTTGTTATTAAATAAAATAGTGAATTAATAGCAAACTAAAATCAGCTGTTTAATATCTACAAAACATTGTCAGTTTATTGAGATTTCACGAAATTAATAATAAACACCCATTTTGATAAACTGAAGTCAAAGGCATTGTAAATAGTAAGAGTATAGTTCAGTTACTGCTTAACACTCGGTTTTGTTGCTCTAACCAACTAGTTTGTCTACGCTATTTCAGTTAATAGTTAACAATATTTGGATTACAATTTATCAAACCTAAATTTACAAAACTGGTTTTGGTTGTACAACTGAATAAGTTGTTTAGTTTTAGTCAAAGTTTATTTATTTATAACCAAAATTTGTTTATTTTTCAAATAACTTAACTTGTTCGGTTAATTCTTTTTTTCAGTGTAGTATGCGGAATGAAATGTTAAGTTGTGTACACATTGGTCACCTGGGTATAGAAAAATGTAAGTTAAGAGTTCGTGAAAGCATGTTCTGGCCAAACATAAACACACAATTGGAGGACTACATAAGTAATTGTCAAGCATGTCTTACATTTAAAAATCAAAATAAAAAAGAAACTTTAATTCCTCATGATATACCAAACCGTGCGTGGTCCAAAATAGGCGTTGACATATTTCATTTCAACGGTGACAAGTACCTAATTGCTGTGGATTATAATAGCAAGTATGTGGAGGTTGCACAGCTGAACGCTTTGACACCTGAAAACGTTATAGGTGAACTTAAAAGTATTTTTAGTCGACATGAAATTCCGGAAATAGTAATGTCAGATAATGGCCCGGAATTTAAATCTTATAAATTTAACGTTTTCTCCAATCAATGGTGTTTCCAGCACGTGACGTCTTCACCACTATACGCACAGTCAAACGGTCAGGTTGAAAGAATTATCCAGACAGTTAAAAATATGCTCAAAAAAACGCGTGAAGAAAAAACAGACTTTAGGTTGGCACTACTTGAATATTTGAATACTCCTATTAGTAACAGATTGGCTTCCCCTTCAGAGTTATTAAATAATAGAAAATTAAGGGGCATAATTCCATGCTCACCCAAATTATTATTGCCCAAGATACAAAAAAATGTAAAACAGGAATTAAAAATACGACAGTGCAAGCAAAAACAGTATTATGACAAGAACGCTCGTGATATGCCTGCATTAGTAGCGGGTCAGAAAGTTTAAATTAGAATAGATAAGTGTTGGGTGAGCGGGACAATAGTTAAGGTACGGGGAACACGTTCATACGTTGTAAAAATTTTGTAACGGAGGAACTCTCATAAGGAACAGGCGGCACCTTATTCCAGACTCTGACCGTCGTCCTAACTATTCGTCAATGAGCGATCCAGTGTGTTCCATGCCTTACGACGATATCACTACCCGAGATGATAACGATGCGTTGACGTCATCAGAAGCCGTGCCGCACACTGAGTGCGCGGTCGGTTCCCGCGTTGTGCTCATTCCTGTGCTAGGAAACAATAGTACCAATACTAACAATAACTATATTACTCGGTCCGGCAGGGTGGTGATTGCGCCTGATCGGTGGGGCTACTAGCTGCTTGTGAGATAAATGTTACGGAAAGTTTCTACTATTATAATCTTAATAGAGACTGCTTAAATGTGATAAAATTATTAATTATCTAAGAATGGGGATAGTACAACACGTTTTATTTACTTCACGCTGTAATTTTTTTTTTACAATTGTTAATCACTGTAGATACCTAATTTAATTCAATATCATAAGAATATAAATGTTACAAGTTAGCTAAATATACTATTTAGCAAAATAAAGGTAACATGTTAAAAAAAATGGTATTCAATTTCTAATGTTAAAAATATTTACAAAAATTAAGGTATTTACTTACTTGTGCATTAAGACGTTTAAAATTATTGGATCAGAATATCAAGTATGTAATCGTTTTTTCTTAATTTATTTTAACTCGCAATGCTAATTAACAATGTATTATTTTGTATTATTTATATTTTACTGAAATTAAAAAAAAAGGAAAAATTATAATGTTTTGCATTTTAATCTATGAAATTATTCAACTGTTGGAATTGAATAAATTTTAATTTAGAATAGTTTAAATTTTAATATTCTTAATGATTTACGTATAAAGAATCTACAGTTTTCCAAAACTTTCTCGTAAATTATTTTGAATGTAATAAAAAAAAAGAAGAATTATTTTAATAAGCGTTCTTTTCAATGATGTTTTTTTTTAAGAAAGAGAGGTTGTAGATGATTATGCATGTGGGTATGTTTAAATAAACTATGAATCAGTCTTGTACCGAACCTGTAGTTTAATTGACGTCCCATACATCACTTAACACTGATAACTAGAAAGAGGACCTGCTCAAAAGAATAAATGCTGTTAAAATAGTATTAGCGGACGATTCTTCTATGGGAGATCAAGTCGATATTTTAGTAGGCAATGACTACTATTTTTCTCTCATGACTGGTGACAAACTTAAGGTATTAGATGACCTGTATTTAGTCAACTCCGTCTTTGGATGGGTGTGGTCGGGAAAGTTTATAGAACACGATAAAAATAAAGAAGAGCTCTCGGTAATAACGTACTTCCAATCTAGCATTGAGTTGAATGATCTCACTGAACCCGATCTTCCTTTGAAAAGAGATGACTTACGTCAACTGTGGGATTTAGAATCCATAGGGATCACGGACTCGCCAAAAACCTCTCGTGACGATGAAGCTATTAAACAATTCAATGCAACCACGCAATTTTTCGATAATAGGTACCAAGTAAAGTGGCCGTGGATTGAATCTCCTCCTATCCTTCCGTCGAATTTTGGATTAGCACATGGCAGGTTAATCAGCTTACTTAAAAGGCTTGAAAATAACACTATACAAGCATATGACGAAATTATTCGAGAACAACTAGGCGAAGGCATTATCGAAACTATCTCAGATCCAACTTATGTTGCACATCCAGTGCATTACCTCCCACACCACTGCATAGCTCGTGGAGATAAACTGCGATTAGTATACGATGCTTCAGCAAAAACAAAAGGCAACAAAAGCCTTAATGAGTTCTTATATCGCGGACCACTGTTGTTAAAGGATTTGACAGGACTTTTGATTCGCTTCAGAGAGCATCATGTAGCTGTCATCGCAGATGTTGAAAAGGCTTTCTTGCAAGTTGGTCTGCAAGAAGAGGACCGTGACGTTACGAGGTTCCCTTTGAGGGAAGAGTTCCCTTTGGCGTGATATCAAGCCCCTTTTTGATGAATGCCGTGATTCGATACCACTTAAAGAAAGCTGAAAGCCCTATTCACGATCAAATTGCTGAAGATCTGTACGTCGAGAACCTAGTGACCGGTTGCGACTCAGTTGAGGATGCAAAAACATTGTATCAGATAGCTAAGAAGACTTTCAGTGACCTTTCGATGAACTTGCGAGAGTGGAACTCGAACTGTGCTCAAGTCAGAGATTCAATCCGTCCTCAGTATCGAAGCAATAAAAATGACCACATGAAAGTTCTGGGGTTGAATTGGAATTTGAAAGATGATTTACTGACTTGTGCAGTCTGTTGTGCAGTCCACTGTCGAACCTTTTCTCTCGCCCTTTGTGCCGATGCCCGTAAAGTTCTGAGTGGATTATGTGCCTACTGGGCTGGCGGACTGTCTAATCGAAGCTGATGGTTTGAAGACTGAGTCGGTTGTTCAGTGTTGTGTGTTCTGAGCTGATTCTGATCAGAAGCTTGAGCTGGATTTATGATGCAGTTTGGTTCCTGAGAAATAACCTGTGTGTCATTTGTCTTTAAATTAGCCCCCTCGGGTGTTTAGTAAGCCTCTTCTGAGTCTGTCATTTCCAGCGGGTAAAGATGGGCTATAGATCTGGTTAATATTTCATTGGGAGCTATAGTCACCTTGGCCACTCTGTTGTTACCGTCTTTGCCTTTCAAAACTGAGGACATTCTACCAACTTTCCATAGTATTCGGTTTTTGCCTCCCTTGATTTGGACAAGTTGACCGACCTGAGGCGCACATTGTACAGCTACTCTAGACTGCTTATGGAAGGGTTTTCTATCTCTTAAGCTCGCCAGATAATGATTAGTGAACATTTCGATGTATTCCCTGAGAATTTTTTGCCCTCGTTTCCAGCCTTCCACCAAATCAGCATTTGTCACAGTTGCAGACTCTAAAAACTCTTTCCCGGATTCTACTGGGAAAGAAAATCGTCCAGTGCTAAGAAAATCGACCGGAGTCAATACGTGGTCTGGTTCGGTACCTACAACAGTAAGTGGCCGTGAGTTAACCACTGTTTCGACTTCTTTAATGACCGTAAAAAGTTGATGGTGGTTTAACAGATGTTTATCTACTTTTTTTTTTAAACAATGTTTAGCAATGACTATGAGGCGTTCATAAAACCCTCCAAACCAGGGTGCAAGTTCAGGAATAAATTTCCATTTGGTACCATTCAGGATGCAATAATCACTTGTAAATATTTCCGCAGTTAACTTAAATTGTGTCGCGTTATCAGACACGATTAGCTTTGGCACTCCTCTGGACGAAATAAACCGACGTAAGGCCAATAAACATTCTTCCGCTGTCATATCGATCAAAACTTCCATATGGATTGCCCGAACAGCTAAGCACGTATAAGCAGACCCATCGCTTTTCTGACGAACCGTTATTAGACCGAACCGTAACTCAGTGCGTGGACCGGGGTCGCTGTAAGGGGTGGTTTGGAGGCGACTACTCAGAATCCCAAAGGGGACTTGTATCAGCTCAGCAAACTCAGCTCAGAATACCATACGGGACATCGTGATAATGTCTTATTCGGTTGAAACCCTCGATGTATCGACACTGCTTGCATATCACTTTTCTACCACTAATCTACTTATATCGACATCATATCGCCAGTTAATTTTCCTTTCTAAACCCTTTCTTCAACTGTGTTATACTTGCCACTGGTGACCTATATTTAATAATTGGTAATGTTGGCGACAGCTTCCCGATGTCGAGATATTTATTGCATTATGATCTCAAAGCATTATTATATCGAGGGAAAAAACCCTTTTTTGCACATATTTACCCCTTTTCTAACACGATTCCAAATTGTTTCAAGAGATAAAAGGCACTGTTTTTGAGATTTTGTACAATTATTTTAAATTTGTCATAAAATGACAAGAATAGTTGAATTTTTACTTTAATTTCGTATATTTTATCGAATAGAAAGTAATGAGTCCCTGTTTTCAGAGCCAAATTTAAATGTGATCAAAAAATTAGCTTTTAATAAAATTAAAACCACCCAAACAATTGGGTGAGGGAAAAAATCTGAATTTCTTATTTAATAAGGCCAAGTTACACAACATAAGACAAGGAAGGGTGTATTTAACCGTTTTAGTAATAATGATTCTATGATAGTTGAAAAAATGTTATTTTATTCAATAAAATGGTTATTAATCATTAAATCAGTATGCTGTTTCACTTTAATACAGAATTCCTGTGGTGTAACAAATTAATAATTTCAAGTTTCTGCCATTTTTGCTTTTGTTTCATCATCAGACCACCTTACTGATATAGCTGATATAATAATGCTGCATTGACAATAAAATATTTTTGATTTTGATTTTTGTCACCTGGCTTACTTAAACACCAGGAACCGGTTCCGTGGGCGCAATGCTCGAAGAAAGTATTCGCTACATACGCATTTTCGCAAGTAGTCGGCTACGAGCTTAGCGCTACGAAATCTTTGGTTGCGTGCGAAAGTGTTAAGTAAGTACAAGTGCGCCAAATTCGAGCCTAACCGGATGTCAGGAAGTGGTTTTAGTTCTAGTACAAACGCTAATGTATTACGACAAATTTACATAAAATTTTAATGCCAAAGTATTAAAACTATTTAATCCTAGTTCACGTGGGGATACCATAGATATATTTTTTAAATATTGCGGGCAATTTTCAGTATCACGTTTGGATGGCCAGACTCTATATACCGTGACAAAATAAATACGTTACTTAAATAAAATGTAAATATCTAAACCTAAATTAAAATTAAAATTACACGCGAATACTCCTTGTATCACTCGCCAGCAGCTGATAACATAGAAAGGTATAATGACGGTAAACACTTACAAAGTATAACATAATATAAAAAATAAAAGAGTAAACAGAGCGTGGCTGTATAAGCCTATAACCCTTTACCTTTTTTAGGAGGGCTAAAACAACAAAAAAAATGACAGTGACACTTGACCTACGAGTAAGAATAAGTCAGGAGCGCGAACTGCGACCAAAAGATAACAACCGAAAAGTAGGTCCTAGTAGGCGGGGCTTAAAAAAGAGGTCCGGACCGGTTGTCAGTATCAAATTCATCGTCGTGGCGAGCGCATGTAAGGAATTGGCGTAGATAAATTACATTTTACCAGTCTAAAACATCATGTCATCATGTGATATAGAAGCTACAGCAATATTACATATCTAGGGATTATTTCCACTTATGAGTTGTAACTGATAATATTATTTAACTAAAAATTATTAGAATCTTTATAGTCAACATTATGCAACATGAACTGAAGCAGGTTAACTTCGGGAATTATTTAGACAAACACAATTTGTTAATCAAGTGGTAACTGTTTTGTTGTTAATAAAACTTTATTAATTTGTTCTCGTGTTATAGTAATTACAAAACAAGTAAAATAGTATATCGTCACATTTATGTATGTATGTATGTAAATTCTTTATTGTACAAAATAATATAAATGACAAGAAGAAATACAGTGATGTACAAAGGCGAACTTATCCCTTTAAGGGATCTCTTCCAGTTAACCTTTGAGTGAGTGAAAGGAGTATCACATTAGGGACACACAAAGAGCAAGATAGCAACAACAATGAAAAATTACCATACAATCCATTTAAGAGTTGGAACTACGATAATTTCAAACCGGATTTATTTTTAAATGTATGAACCAAAAACTAGCCGCTCTTACCAATCGCAATACATTGTACACACAATACACATACAATGACAAGGTTATGTTATGAGCAGGTATGTATCAAACCGGTTCGTATTGTAACGGTGTGTTTATTATGCTTTAACGTTCAATAGTTTAATCAGTAGTTTGCGAGTGATCCGCTAGATGGCGCTATTCGCGAGTACTATTGAGTTGCCTATGTTTTACGAAAAATTATAAATAATTGTTCTAAAATTAATAAATACATATATATAATTGAGAACAACGTCATGCTTGTATTTTTTTTTTATAAAATAACTTCTATTTATTAACTATTTCAGCCGTCTATGGTTGACTTGAGGCGCCATAGATTAATTCGTCTACAGCTCCTGTCCATTGTCTATGGAAATACCGTAAGATGATGGTTTCTCGAGCTTATAAAATTCGGTTGCACAGGCATTTCGGCCTTTACCACACCACGAATTCACCAAGGACTAGATCTCTAATAAGTTACGTGTGATTCTCCTATTTCTTTACTAATTGTGTTAATTTATCGTCGCCCGAGACTTGGGCGGCTACCTACGGGTTGAAACCCTTCCTGCTCGGCCTTGTACGCACGCTTCAACCAGCACCCTTCTGCCTGTCTTGCTCTGCTTGGCGTCTTCTAGTGGCGTAGAGAGCGGCCCCTCTTCGATCGCTCCAGCTCACGCCACTTGCAGTCCCCTGCGAGTCCTTCGCCGTACTGCAAGACCTTCTGCCCGAGGGAAGTTCCGGCCTACATACCAGAACCAATTACAATCGCTATATCCACGGCCCTATAAATCTCGTGCTCGTCGGTTGGGTGCAATAAACACTTGTCGTAACAACTTTTGTTTCTTTTACGCTCCACGAGGCACCCAAACGCGACACTGGCACCCTTATCGTGGTATTGAGTTGGTTCAGGTATTTAGTGCTTATTTGATGTGTGTGTGCAATTTTTTCTTTCTTTTGTGAACGTTCTTGGTGTAATTTGCAATATTATCTTCCCTGTGTGGTGCTCGGGGTAGAATAACGCCACTCTCTTCTTTCCGAGGTGTCGTAAGAGGCGACTGAGGAACCCTTCCGCCTGGATTTCGCCGTACACCTGGTGTAAATCCACGGCTCTGCCTTCTGCAGTTTTTTTTTAATTTAAATTTTAACGATTTTTTTTTGCCAACCCTCTTTTAATTACAAAAATATTGCAAGTTTCACTTTAATGCTTTCCTCTCTCATTGTACTATTCTTTGCATTATAAAGGAGCGTATTAACCGTAATTAAACAGTGTAACGACTTGGAGCTTAACTTCTACATCGGCCGTAATTTGGGTTATTTGCTGACTACTAGCCTAGGTTCTTGTAGGTTCGACGTATTAGCCTATGTCAAACGTGTTACCCTTCATTTAATTCGTATTAACGGTTACATTTATTACAGTTTTAACATTTCAAATTAGTTTAACATTTCAGGTTAGTTAGGGACTTAGCGGATTTAAAGCTCAGCCGTGTTCAGTCTAATAAGCCGTCTCTAAGGTTAGGTGATCCAGGCATCCAGCCGGTGCAGCCTTTCACGAATATTTCAGTTACTTGTGACCGGGGTGCCTCGATTTTTCGAAGCTTAAATATAACGGCAAGACTTGTGTCCGTGCTTTCGTGCAGAGAGTTAAGGAGTTTTTGCTGGCCCGTAATGTACAACCGAATAAGTTCCTTTCTTATGCAACTGAAGTTTTCGAGGGAGACGCGTTGCATTGGTATCGTGCTGTGAGGGACTCGACAGATACATGGGACGATCTTGCTATCCGTCTTGTTAACGTTTTTAGCCAGCATGATTACGACTACCGCCTTAAGGCTGCGATACAGGGCCGCACTCAGGGTGAGAGCGAGAGTTTAACGATCTATCTGTCTATTATGCATGGCATGTTTTCTAGATTATCTGTTCCGTATTCTGAACAAGAAAAACTTGAAATTTTGTTACATAACATTCGACCGTGTTATGCTACTATAATAGCAACCGCGGGGGAAATTGCCAGTATAGATACACTGAGTGAGAAGTGTCGTAATTATGAGGTTGTGCAGGCGCGGATGTCTCACTTCCGTGAACCACCGAGACCAAATTCAGACACTCTAGCTCCTGAATTTGCTTTTAATAGAGCTCCTAGTTTTCAACATTCTCAACCCAAGCAACCTTATCAAACTAAATTCAACGATGGTGGTTCTCCCGGTAACAACGCTAATAAAAATACTTATCATAATTTTAAAAGCCGTTATCCTGTGAGTGCAATTAATACTCAGCAAAATTATAGGCCGTTTTGTCTAAGGTGCCGGACTCACACGCACACCTTACGCAATTGTCACGCGGAGCGAACTATTGTTTGTTTTAGATGCGGGTTGCAGGGTTATAAGTCGATGGACTGCCCTAATTGTAATAAAACTACAACTGTACCCACAACTTTTGCTTCAAAAAACTAAAGGTGAGGCAAAATAGTAGTCACTTAAATGTAAATGATGACTGGTTAAATTGGGTGGATTTTGTAAAACAGTTTTTTAATTCTTATAAAGTGGCTACAATTTTGCCTACACAATCTATTTCGGATTCTCGTCCATATGTCACGGTTATTATTAAAGGCTTAAAGGTGAGCGGCCTACTGGACTCTGGGTCCGCCGTCACTTTAATTGGTAATAACTTTCATAAAACCCTTTTAAAATTAGGCCATCTTATGATCGATGATGAGTCTATTCGCGTGGTAG
Source organism: Ditula angustiorana (assembly GCA_963691745.1). NCBI lineage: Eukaryota > Metazoa > Arthropoda > Insecta > Lepidoptera > Tortricidae > Ditula > Ditula angustiorana. The sequence continues at coordinate 14,094,464 of OY829471.1, forward strand.
CAGCTGGTGGTCAACATCTAAAAAGTATGGGTTATTTACAGTTGGAGATTTCGTTCGAGGGTTCTACTCGTTGCATAAGAGCTTTCATGGTGCCTGAGATCAAGACTTCACTCATACTAGGTGTTGACTTTTGGCGCATTTTCAAAATTTGCCCGAAATACTTATATAGTATTCGGGTAAATGAATGCGCCACTAAGCACACAGAAGTGGAGTCTCCTTCCAGACTCCTTTCTTATGCTCACTTAAGCGAACCACAGCGAGTACTAGCCGACAATGTGATCGAACAATTTAAAGATATCTCATACGAAAAGATAGGACTTGGTAGAACATCGCTGATTACACATAACATAAATACGTGTGAGACACCGCCTATACGTCAAAGGTACTATCGCATGTCACCAGAAAAGCTCCGAATTGTTAATGAGCAAGTGGATGAAATGTTGCAGTTAGATTCTACGGTTCTAGTAGTGAGTAAAAAGAATGGCAAACCTAGGTTTTGCTTAGACAGCCGGAAATTAAATTCAGTCACAAAAAAGGATGCTTACAGCTTGCCTTATATTTCGGAAATTTTGGATAATTTAAGAGATGCAAAGTATCTCACTAGTATAGATCTCTCTAAAAGTTTTTGGCAAATACTTATTAGTGAACAGGACAAGACTAAGACTGCCTTCTTTGTTCCCTCTCGCGGAACATATTGTTTTAAAACAATGGCTTTTGGCCTTACTAATGCGCCTGCAACGCAGCAACGGCTAGTTGACAGTTTATTTGGTCCAGAGTTCGATCTAAAAGCTTTCTGTTACTTGGACGATATTATATATGTCAGTAGCTCGTTTGAGGATCACGTGACATTACTATTACGAGTTTTAAATAAGCTTAAAAATGCAGGTCTTACCATAAATTACGAGAAAACGCAATTTTTCAGAGACAGTTTAAAGTATTTGGGTTACGTAGTAGATACTCAGGGATTGCGGACAGATCCGGAGAAAGTAGAGGCCATTCTTAAATACCCAAAACGAACATCAAAAAAAGAGGTAAAGAGATTTCTAGGAACCGCTTCCTGGTATCGTAGATTTGTACCTAACTTTAGCTCTCTTGTAGGTCCCTTAAATAAATTAACCTCTACCAAGAAGGGTGCACCGCCTTTTAATTGGTCGGCTGAGGCCGACAATGCTTTTATTAAACTTAAAGAGTGCCTTGTGTCAGCTACGGTACTTTCTTGCCCGAACTTTGATTTGCCATTCGAGGTCCACTCGGATGCTAGCGATTTTGGCGTCGGATCAATGATTTGTCAGTCTATAAACGGCGAGGAACATCCTATAGCATATATGAGTAAGTCTTTATCTGATAGCGAGAAGAATTATAGTATCACAGAAAGGGAAACTTTAGCTGTCCTTGTTGCTTTAGAACATTGGCGTTGTTATCTGGAGAACGGAAAGACATTCAAGGTATATACAGACCATTCGGCTCTTAAATGGTTCCTTTCTTTAAACAACCTAACCGGCCGCTTAGCCCGGTGGGGAGTCAGATTGTCCTCATTTAACTTTGAAATTCTACACCGTCGTGGTAAGGATAATGTCGTTCCGGACGCACTGTCTAGGGCAGTACCGGTATCAGCAATTTCTGTCAGTAACTCACAATTAAATACTCAAGACGAGTGGTATCTAAATTTATACAACGGTTGCATTAACACTCCTCAGAGTTTTCCTAACTTTACTATCAAGAATGATTCTCTCTATCGCTTAACTAAAAGTAGAAATAATCTATTAACGGAATTTTTATGGAAAAAGGTTGTACCACGTGAACTACGTCAACAATTAATTCGGAAAAATCATTCAGAACCAACAGCTGGTCACTTGGGGTCTTTCAAAACTTATCACCGTTTAGCACTCAATTACTACTGGCCTGGTATGTACAAGGACGTCACTAACTTTATTGCGTCTTGCGATACATGCGTCGCGTACAAGCATGCCAATCATCCAACTTTGGGTGAAATGGGGCGTCCTAAACAGTGCTCAAGACCTTTCCAAATGTTATCAGTCGACTTTGTTGGCCCCTTGCCGGTCAGTAGAAAGCAAAATTGCTACTTATTGGTTGTGACTTGTTGTTTTTCTAAATTTTGTTTAATGTTCCCAGTAAGACGGGCAACGGCCGACGCTGTCGTTAAAAATTTGGAAGAGTCTGTTTTTCTCGTGCACGGAGTGCCGCAGACAATATTTATGGATAACGCCTCACAATTTATTAGCCGTGAACTTAAGGCATTGTTAAACAAATACAAGGTGCCAAACCAGTTTTTTACACCTAGGTACACACCACAAGTAAATTCTTGTGAGAGATTTAATAAAACAATTATTACTTGCATTTCTAGTTTCGTTGAAGATGATCAACGGTCACGTGACACAAATTTGGGCAAGGTTCAGTTCGCTATAAATAACTCCGTAAACGAAAGTACCGATTTTACACCAGCGTTCCTAGTGTACGGTCGCGAGCTGGTAACTTGTGGTTCTCATTACTTGGATAACGACTTAGGTGACGAGATCTTATTTTTTCCACGCGATATCTATGCGGAAAACTTGGGTTACCTCAGTAACATTTTCGATAAAGTACAACAGTCCTTGTTTGCAGCTCATGAGAGAAACATTTCACGTTACAACCTCAGACGCAAAACAGCTGATTTTAACGTAGGTGATATTGTCTGGAAAAAGACATATTATTTAAGTGATAAGTCACAACATTTTACTAAAAAACTTGCACCAAAATTCGTTAAATGTCGTATAACAGCCAAACAGTCACCACTTGTTTACGTATTGCAGGATTTTTCCGGTAAAGATCTGGGTACCTGACACATATTAGGTCTTCCGGTTAGTTTTGAGGGAAAGGTTTAAGTACCTGTCGCAACATGTCTGTACAAGGTTTTGGACTTTTGATGCGGCGTGTTAAAGCTAGTAGTGTAATCAGTTGAAGTAACGCAACTATCGTAAATGCGCACGTTTTTAGTACGATTCGATATGGAACGCGACAAATATCATTTTCGACATTTATTACTATACTTTTTTGACGCAAAGAAAACGGCAGCAGAAGCTCATAGACTTATCGTAGATACTTATAAGGAATCTGCGCCATCTGTTAAAACGTGTGAATATTGGTTTCGACGATTCAGAAGTGGCGACTTTGATCTGGAGGATAAAGACCGCACAGGGCAACCGAAAAAGTTTGAAGATGCCGATTTACAGATTCTGTTGGACGAAAACCCAGCCCGTACACTACAAGAGTTGGCTGAAGCATTGGGTGTAAGTAAAACAGCAATTTCTGATCGACTACATACAATGGGAAAGATTCAAAAAGAAGGGAAATGGGTTCCACATGATTTGTCAGAATTGGCTATGCAAAATCGCGTAACCATATGTGCTTCACTCCTGTCTCGCCACAAAAAGAAACCTTTTTTGCATCAAATCGTCACTGGCGATGAAAAATGGATATATTACGATAATCCAAAACGTAGGAAGTCATGGGTAGACCCCGGTCAACCGTCTACATCAACTCCGAAACGCAATGTTCACGGAAGTAAGGTTTTGTTGTGCATTTGGTGGGATATGAAAGGTGTTGTTTACTATGAACTGTTAAAACCAAATGAAACTGTCACGGCTGAGCGTTACAAACATCAGTTAATCGAACTGAATGGTGCATTGAATCAAAAACGCCCAATAATTGCACAAGAAAAACGCAAGGTGATTTTACTGCACGATAATGCTCGCCCACACGTCGCAAAAGCAGTAAAGGATACGCTTTCAGCTCTTCGATGGGAGGTGTTACCACACCCCGCGTATTTCCCAGATTGTGTTCCTTCAGATTACCATCTATTTCGGTCCATGCAACAAAGCCTTACAGAACAGAACTTCAAGTCCTATGACAGTATAAAAAAATGGGTCGATGAATGGATCGCTTCGAAAGATGAAAAGTTTTTTTACGATGGAATCCATTTGTTGCCAGAAAAATGGAAGAAGATTGTGGCTAACAATGGAAATTATTTTGATTAAAATATAGTTTATATTTCTTATATTATAAGTGTTTTTTGTTTTTAATGAATCCCTCAAAACTAACCGGAAGACCTAATAAAAGATCTTAAGTTAACGAATAACTATAAAAATAACCCATAGTTGTTGTATTCAATAACCTTCTCATAATTACATAAATCAGTTTCTCTTGTTTACTTTAATGCACTGTGTGAATGTTTTTATTATTTATGAAATGATTCATAAGTATAACACTTAACCTTATAAAGCATTTTACCCATTTTATTGAACATATACCTACCATATCTAGTTAAAACTAAAATCCTTTTGCTCAAGCAGGTGGTTACTTGTTAAATAAGCCCTTTTAACCATAGTCTGGTATTACGTACCCCGAGCGGTGTAAACTCGTTAAATAAGCCCTTATGTATGTAATGCTGGAAACTTTAATAGGACGGATAGCAATCCTATGACTTAGATACGGCGGTTTAAGTAAAACAATTTTTCTAATCCAGTTAGAACTTGCCACTTTCTTAATGTGAGAGTCAACATGTTCTTCAAGTAGTTGACTCATTTCGATAGTTTGCCTTAATGTTACTTAAAATTATTGAGGCTAGTATGATTGGAGAGAAGGTATGTTGCGTGAGGTATGATTGAAACGAATGTGTAAGCATTAAGTTTTTCTTAGGCGGATTTTCCTTCTAGAAGAAAAATCCTTTCTGGAGAAGAGGGGGTAATGTAACGGTGTGTTTATTATGCTTTAACGTTCAATAGTTTACTCAGTAGTTTGCGAGTGATCCGCTAGATGGCGCTATTTGCGAGAACTATTGAGTTGCCTATGTTTTACGAAAAATTATAAATAATTGTTCTAAAATTAATAAATACATATATATATATAATTGAGAATAACGTAATGCTTGTATTTTTTTTTATAAAATAACTTCTATTTATTAACTATTTCAGCCGTCTATGGTTGACTTGAGGCGCCATAGATTAATTCGTCTACAGCTCCTGTCCATTGTCTATGGAAGTACCGTAAGATGATGGTTCCTCGAGCTTATAAAATTCGGTTGCACAGGCATTTCGGCCTTTACCACACCACGAATTCACCAAGGACTAGATCTCTAATAAGTTACGTGTGATTCTCCTATTTCTTTACTAATTGTGTTAATTTATCGTCGCCCGAGACTTGGGCGGCTACCTACGGGTTGAAACCCTTCCTGCTCGGCCTTGCACGCACGCTTCAACCAGCACCCTTCTGCCTGTCTTCCCCTGCTTGGCGTCTTCTAGTGGCGTAGAGAGCGGCCCCTCTTCGATCGCTCCAGCTCACGCCACTTGCAGTCCCCTGCGAGTCCTTCGCCGTACTGCAAGACCTTCTGCCCGAGGGAAGTTCCGGCCTATATACCAGAACCAACTGCAATCGCTATATCCACGGCCCTATAAATCTCGTGCTCGTCGATTGGGTGCAATAAACACTTGTCGTGACAACTTTTGTTTCTTTTACGCTCCACGAGGCACCCAAACGCGACAGTATTTGAGTATTACTTTGAGTTTCACGGTCAATGTTTATGTCATTACGAAGTAAGTGCCCGTGCTTTAAGAGGAGTGTGAACCCTGCGCTCTCCATAAAAGTCAAAGTCAAAGTCAAAATATTTTATTCAGATTAGGCTTACAGGTAGCACTTATGAATGTCAAAAAATTTACCACCGGTTCGGAAAAACCTCTGATGAGAAGATACCGGCAAGAAACTCAACGAGGTGTAATTTTTTAAATAAATCAAAATTACAATGTTATTTTACACCTCAAATATTTAAAATTTTTACAATTTAACAATTTAATACAGCAGGTGTACAATCTTTGGAGCCAGGGATCGCCAATACAGATCGGGATCATTTCCAGACATCCTTGTCCTAGATATAGTCATTGATTTTATAATACGCCCGAGAAATTAATGTCTTCTTGACAATAGATTTAAATTTCGTATCATTTAGTTCAGTTATGTTTTTTGGAATTTTGTTGTAAAATCTTACACAATTTCCCATGAACGACTTATTGGTTTTAGCCAGTCTGTAAGTTAGAACTTTAAGCTTTCCTGTATTTTTAGTAGCCTTTGGCTTATCGACGTTGGTAGGGAAATTGCATATATTTTTCCTAACGTACATGATTATTTCAAAAATATATAGCGACGGTAGGGTTAAGATGTCTATTTCCTTGAAAAATTCCCTTAATGACTCACGAGTATCCATATTATAAATTGCTCTAACTGCCCTTTTTTGCAAAATGAAAACTGACTCAATATCTGCAGCAGATCCCCATAAAATAAGGCCGTACGAAATAATGCTATTAAAATAGGCAAAATAGACCAACCGTGCCGTCGCTACATTGGTTAGCTGCCGAATTTTTCTTACTGCAAAAGCAGCAGAACTCAACCTACTTGCTATCGCTGTGACGTGGGAACCCCACTGCAGTTTAGAATCGAGTGTTATTCCTAAAAACACAGTTGATTTTATGAATTCAATCGTTTGACCATCTAATTATTATTACTATATATATAGCTCGATTACCACTCACTGACTGACTCACTGGGTCATTGACATGCTTTTTTGGAGAGATGTGAAGGGGTGGGGAGCAACTGGAAACACTTTTGTATAGAGGGTGCTCCAACGAGTAGAGGAAAAATACGAAACCGACCTGAACGTGGAAAGGGACTCGATGTGAGGTGCGGATCTCGGAAACCGTGATAGGTACGGCCAAGTTCCAAAACAAAAGTCGTAGGGTACTGCCGGCCGATGGGTGAGCCGGTCGAAAAATTTTCAAAATGGCCGAAACAAGATGGCCGCCATACAAACTTTAAACGGGAATATCTCGAGCACCATTAGAGATAGAGGAGGGGTGCTCGACCAAATGTCACTCAGGGGGAGGGGGGAAATTTGGTGGAGTTGAAAAAAATTCAAGATGGCGGATCCAAAATGGCGGCCGAAATTTTTTTTTGTCCGATCGGGATGAAATTTTGCACACGGGGGCTCTGGGGGCCGCTGGTTCCGATTCCGGGAAAAGTTTTTCGATTCCGCCATTTTCCAAGATGGCCGCCATACAAGGGAGTTTTACAAGCATTGACATGCTGTTTTGGAGAGATGTGAAGGGGTGGGGTAGAACTAGAACTAAATCCAGGTAGAGGGCGTTCCGATGAGCAGAAAAAAATATGAAACCGACCTGGACGTGGAAATAGACCTGAGGTGGGGAGCGGATCTCGGCAAGTATGAGTCCTAGAGAAAAGTTCCGAAACCAAAGTCGTAGAGAACTGCCGGCCAATGGGTGAGCCGGTCGTAGTTTTTCAAAATGGCCGAAACAAGATGGCCGCCATACAAACTTTAAACGCGAAAATCTCGAAAACCATCAGAGATAGAGGGGGGGTGCTCAACCAAATGTCACTCAGGGGGAGGGGGGAAATTTGGTAGAGTTGAAAAAAATTCAAGATGGCGGATCCAAAATGGCGGCCGAAATTTTTTTTTGTTCGATCGGGGTGAAATTTTGCACCCGGGGGCTCTGGTGGCCGCTGGTTCCGATTCCGGGAAAAGATTTTCGATTTCGCCATTTTCCAAGATGGCCGCCATACAAGGGAGTTATGAAAGCGAGCCCGTAGGGCGAGCTCCGCGTAGGCGCTTGCGCCGGAGCGCCCCATCGGTGCTCTCGAGTCGCTTGCGAGCCCGAAGGGCGAGCTGGGGTGTGAAGTTGGAATTTCCCCCTCCACCCCCTCCCAGCGAGCCCGAAGGGCGAGCTCCGCGTAGGCGCGTGCGCCGAAGCGTCCACTGGACGCGAAATACTCTCGAGTCACTTGCGAGCCCAGAGGGCGAGCTGCAGTGTGAAGTTAGAACTCATCCCCCCCCTGCCTCCCCCCTCCTAAGGCAGCCCTACTTTCTCTGGGCTCTATCTCGGAAACCAAAATTGCTAGACCCCTCGTGTTGGTACTCTTTCGATTCGTCTCGTTGCCATCCTTACGACTGAATGTGAAGTTGGGCCCCCAGACCTGAGGGCATGACAGCAAGTTGGAATACCCTCCCCCCCCTCCCCAGCGAGCCCGAAGGGCGAGCTCCGCGTAGGCGCGTGCGCCGTAGCGTCCCTTCTGAGGCAGTTCTCCCGAGTAACTTGCGAGCCCGCAGGGCGAGCTGCATTGTGAAGTTGGAACTCATCCCCCCCCTTCTTCCCCACTCCTAAGGCAGCCCTACTTTCTCTGGGCTCTATCTCGGAAACCGAAAATGCTAGACCCCTCGTGTTGGTACTCTTTCGATTCGTCTCGATGCCATCCTTACGACTGGATGTGAAGTTGGGCCTCCAGACCTGAGGACAGGACAGCAAGATGGAATACCCCCCCCCCCCCTCCCCAGCGAGCCCGAAGGGCGAGCTCCGCGTAGGCGCGTGCGCCGTAGCGTCCCTTCTGAGGCAGTTCTCCCGAGTAACTTGCGAGCCCGCAGGGCGAGCTGCAGTGTGAAGTTGGAACTCATCCCCCTCCTTCCTCCCCCCTCCTAAGGCAGCCCGACCTTGGTTTGGCTCTATCACGGAAACCAAAAATGCTAGACCCCTCGTGTTGGTGCTCTTTCGATTCGTCTCGATGCCATCCTTACGACTTAATGTGAAGTTGGGCCCCCAGAGCTGTAGCACGACACCCTCCGCGGGCCCCGTGGGGCCCGCGGCCCCCACGCGACATCTAGTTACTATATATAAAGCTCGATTACCACTCACTCACTCACTCACTGACATAGTCATTGACATGCTGTTTTGGAGAGATGTGAAGGGGTGGGGATTAACTGGAGCTACTATCGCATAGAGGGTGCTCCAACGAGTAGACAAAAAATACGAAACCGACCTGAACGTGGAAAGGGACTCGATGTGGGGTGCGGATCTCGGAAACCGTGATAGGTACGGCCGAGTTCCAAAACAAAAGTCATAGGGAACTGCCGGCCGATGGGTGAGCCGGTTGAAATTTTTTCAAAATGGCCGAAACAAGATGGCCGCCATACAAACTTTAAACGGGAATATCTCGAAAACCGTACGACTTAGTGGGGGGGTGCTCGACCAAATGTCACTCAGGGGGAGAGGGGAAATTTGATGGAGTTGGAAAAAATTCAAGATGGCGGATCCAAAATGGCGGCCGAATTTTTTTTTTGTCCGATCGGGATGTAATTTTGCACCCGGGGGCTCTGAGAGTCGCTGGTTCCGATTCCGGGAAAAGTTTTTCGATTCCACCATTTTCCAAGATGGCCGCCATACAAGGGAGTTTTACAAGCATTGACATGCTGTTTTGGAGAAATGTGAAGGAGTGGGGTAAAACTAGAAGTAAATCCAGGTAGAGGGCGTTCCAATGAGCAGAAAAAAATACAAAACCGACCTGGACGTGGAAATAGACCTGGGGTGGGGAGCGGATCTCGGCAAGTATGAGTCCTAGAGAAAAGTTCCAAAACAAAAGTCATAGAGAACCGCCGGCCAATGGGTGAGCCGGTCAAAATTTTTCAAAATGGCCGAAACAAGATGGCCGCCATACAAACTTTAAACGGGAATATCTCGAAAACCGTACGACTTAGTGGGGGGGTGCTCAACCAAATGTCACTCAGGGGGAGGGGGGAAATTTGATGGGGTTGAAAAAAATTCAAGATGGCGGATCCAAAATGGCGGCCGAAACTTTTTTTGTCCGATCGGGATGAAATTTTGCACCCGGGGGCTCTGGGAGCTGCTGATTCCGATTCCGGGCAAAGTTTGTCGATTTCGCCATTTCCCAAGATGGCCGCCATACAAGGGAGATTTGAAAGCGAGCCCGCAGGGCGAGCTCCGCGTAGGCGCACGCGCCGGAGCATCCCATCGGTTCCCTCGAGTAGCTTGCGAGCCCGAAGAACGAGCTAAGGTGTGAAGTTGGAATTCCCCCCCCCCCCTGCCAGCGAGCCCGAAGCGAAGGGCGAGCTCCGCGTAGGCGCGTGCGCCGAAGCGTTCCCTGGATGCGAAATACTCTCGAGTCACTTGCTAGCCCGGAGGGCGAGCTGCAGCGTGAAGTTGGAACTCATCCCCCCCCCTCCCCCCCCCCCCCCGCATAGACGGCTCGACTTTTTACAGGCTTTTTCTCGGAAACCAAAAACACTAGACCCCTCGTGTTGGTACTCTTTCGATTCGTCTCGATGCCATCCGTGGATCTCAGTGTGAAGTATGAGTGAAGAACGTAAGGCTATGGAACCCTAAATGGACTCGAAGCATCAGGCGTAATTTAGATTTTTCAACTCAACAGCGAACTAATTGGGCCAAGATTTTTTGGTATGAAATAGAACTTCTTTTAGGTCTGTTTCATTGTTATTTTCCTTTTTGGTCGTATTTCGGCAATCAGACACCATGTTGGTACTCAAATGAAACGTCTCGACGCAGTCTATCCATCTGTCAAGTCAGTTTTACTATTGACTGGATCTCGCCAACCAGACATGCTAGACCCATCATGTTGGTACTCAAATGAAACGTCTCGATGCAATCTATCCAGCTATCAAGTCAGTTTTACTGTGGAATGGATCTCGGCAACCAGACATGCTGGACCCATCATGTTGGTACTCAAATGAAACGTCTCGACTCAATCTATCCAGGTGTCAAGTCAGTTTTACTATTGAGTGGATCTCGTCAACCAGACATGCTGGACCCATCATGTTGGTACTCAAATGAAACGTCTCGACTCAATCTATCCAGGTGTCAAGTCAGTTTTACTATTGACTGGATCTCGCCAACCAGACATGCTAGACCCATCATGTTGGTACTCAAATGAAACGTCTCGATGCAATCTATCCAGCTATCAAGTCAGTTTTACTGTGGAATGGATCTCGGCAACCAGACATGCTGGACCCATCATGTTGGTACTCAAATGAAACGTCTCGACTCAATCTATCCAGGTGTCAAGTCAGTTTTACTATTGAGTGGATCTCGTCCACCGGACATGCTGGACCCATCATGTTGGTACTCAAATGAAGTGTCTTGACGCAAGCTATCCAGCTGTCAAGTCAGATTTACTGTGGAATGGATCTCGGCAACCAGACATGCTAGACCCATCATGTTGGTCTTTGACTGACATATAACGCTCAGAACTCAAGGTTTGCCAGAGAGCCACAGGTATGGAAACAATGTCTAAGCATCTAATCTAAAACGAGCAGGCAAGACTGTTCTACGCCGAGGGCGTCCATTAGCGGCCCTAGATGGCGGTAAGGATATTATAATTATTATTTTATTACCTATTACCTACTAGCTGACCCGGCGAACTTCGTACCGCCTAATTATTGGAGGCATATTTGCTCACCGTTTAGACCTACCCTGGACTACGACAAACATTTTAAAACCAAAATCAGCTCAATCGGCCCAGCCGTTTTCGAGTTTTAATCAGACTAACGAACAACGTTTATATAGAAGATTTATTATATACACTTTCCTAAATTTAAAGCGCATTGGTCAAAATTAGCATGACAAGATCAAATGTTTGTGTCTGATAAATTTGTAATTTTCATTTGTGAAAACCATTTTGATGTAAGTATACTTAGAATAACTTAAACTTTGATCTCCTAAAAATAAAATAAAAATAACCTGGATAAATCCTAACATTTTGTACATCTTTTTTATAGGTATAAACATATCATTGACCTACAATTAATTTTTAATATTCTGTATCACTTTACTCCACTAGCACGACAAATTACATTCAATACAGTGGAATGGGTTTTGTTAATATAAGAATGAAACCAGATAGAATAAGTCATACCACTCCTCCACAGCCTCGATCGGCCATTAGCAAAAGGCGATGTATTGATGTTAGACAAGAAATAGTTTTTAAAACTAAAATGCCAATAACATCAGGCATGACGGGCAATAGCAGTGAGTAAAACAAGTCGCACACATTTTTCAGTAGGTAATAAAAAATAAAAATGGTAAGTGTGGCATAGGTTACCTTTTGTCTACTTGGTTAATAAATATGGATAATAATAGAATTCTGATTGTTTCACTTAGTTACATTTCAAGATCAAGGGATAGAAGTACGGTCTGAGGCAACAATTAAATTAGTTCAAGTATATTTGCGGGTGATAGGACTTTGTGCAAGGTCCATCCGGATTGCTACCACCATCTTACTTGCTAATCGTGCCGCTAAGCAGCAATGCTTTCACTGTTTTGCTCGGGGGTAAAACGGAGCAAAACAGCTGGTGCAATTACTGGCACAAGACAAGAGGTATTCCATTATAGCTCTCTGGGTTGGCAACACATCTGCAATCTCTTCGGTGGTGCAGGTGTCTATGGGGGGTGGTTATCACTTACCATCAGGTGAACCACTTGCTCGGTTGCCTTCCTATGTTATATAAAAAATATATTTAAGTATTGCATCTAACATTAAATTATTGAAACAGGATGAAATAAAAACAAAGGTTAAGGATTCATACCTATTGAGAGAGTTTGTGATAATTCTCATTCAGTAGTTAATAAAAACTGTCAAAATATTTAAAGTACCTACAGTCGACCAAGACATTGCTTGACCACTTTTCAACCGTATTACAGAGAGTTAAGGTTCAAAAGTGGTCAAGCAATTACTTGGTGGACTATACTTATAGTATTGTTATTCTATGTGCACTACAGGATGGTTGAATTAAAAAAAAAAACATAATTTGCTAAGATTAAATTATTTTATTTGATAAATGGTACTTGGTGTCATTTTTGCCCGTAACACTTAACAGCTTATTAGTGATTGGACGGCAACATTGTAGAGTAATGGACAAACACCTTTTTCCAAAAGCTATTAATTCACATAGATAGTAATAAGTCTGTGAATAGTACTTTGATCAAACACTTTATAATTTTATGTGCATTTGCAACTGCACTTGAGCAAACTTGCCAGTGATTTGGTTGTTCAAAACATATTTTCTATCACTTTTTCATACATTGGATATTTTAGTTCTGTAACAGTAAAGTATCAGCACTTAAAATTCCATCAGGTGATGTTGATATCACATTACACATACTTGCATTTGACACCCATTAATATTGCGATCTGAGGTTTACAAAGAGTCACATCACAGGTTTTTGATACTGTTATTCTCCCATATTGAAGCTTATACCATGCTGAATTTCTATACTTTCTTATGTTAGCCTTTCCACATTACCGACATTCTTTTCTGTAACACTGGACACATTATTTTATTTATAAATTTACCACACCCATATTCAGATTTAAATCTGTAGCTCAATCTGAGCATCTGAGTGCACTATCATAATCTGATTTATTTTTTGTTTCTTCTATGAGTCCACATTAAAAAAGCTACTGCATGTTTGCAGCTCCCTTTGGAGGCAGGGCAGTCATGACACTGGAGATTTTGTACTACTTCCTTTTCAATAATAACCATCCATAAACACAGATGTTGCCTCCCTTTTTAGTGGGACACACTCTACCGCGTCATCACAATACAACTGTCTTGAAGATCTGAAATAAAAAACATAACCAGGTAAAGTACTCATTTAAAAACAGTGCATAAAACTTTGTGACTATTTGAGGACGTTTTATAACCTGGGAAATATTCATTTTGATTTTTATTTATAAATAATGTTGTATTATTTAGGTACTTACTAGGAAGTTTTGCATTCCGAAAATCAACTTTGGGCAGACTTGTACTATCTGCTTTTATGTATCCAGGCTCCATATCGTGAAACAATTCTATGCGTGAAACATACTGACAAGCACAAATCGAAAAAATTTAGTCTTAGGTAACGCTAATTTAACCAAATTATTATCACAACCGCCCGCAGCAAACAGCAAAACATTAGCAAGACGCTATCTCCCATGCCACATACGTCAAAAATGACAGATTTCCTTGGGATTTGACAGTTATTCTCGTGCGAGATGAATCTCGCATGAACCCAGAATAGGGGCCCAGATGTTTTGTTTCGTATAATATGACATCACGTGATGCTTAAACATGGCCGCCTGCGTTTTGGTTCTTGTGACCAACAGATAAAAATCGTAAATTTAATTTACAAAAATAAGTTATTTACTATTGATTTTAATGCAAAAGTAAATAATGTTATTATTTACGTATCAAATATCCTATCCAATATATTTCATATTTTATTGTTACAAATGTCAAGTAGCCAATAATCAACGATTGTCGATTGCATTTACATTTTGATAAAATGACAATAAATTATGTAAACCATACAAATTTAAATACTAAAGTAAGTTGTGCCATACAAAATGGATCTCTTAATAAATATTGACATTAACAAAACGCAAACACTCTACTGTTAGACTGGAATCACAATTATCATTTACGAACAATTGAAACGCAAAAGTAAGGCATCTTGCGACCATCGACCAATCCGAAAATGCAATTGCCGCATTTGTTTTTATTGTGAATCTATCCTTATAAGCTCCGGCTAGACGCGCGTGCTTACCTGTAAGCATGCCTGCGCAAATCGCAAGTAATAATAATAATAATAGAGTATGTGACTACGTGTGGACGGTAATACTGGATTAACAATAAGCATTTACTTGAGCGTATTGGCCGGCTATTTAAGCCGCGCTGGGGGGGTTCCTGTATCAGTCTATCAACCTTGTATAGATTTGAAATAGATTTAAAAATGTAATAGCTACGCTCGTAATAGGATTTTTTTCATTTTAAAATCACGTTCAAAAGCAGTGTATTTGGCAACACTGATTCTGGCGCTCATCGAGATTTATCTGACGTTCCAGATGTGTCAAAATATGAAAGATTTTAATGGGATTTGACAGCTCTTTTTGGCTTATCTCGAGTGTAATTTCATCTCTACTAACGCGGGAATTGCCCTCCAGGATCACAGTTCAGGCACTCATCGAGCTTACTTGCACATGTAACCACTGTACAGTATTCCGTCTTCTTCTTTTGTACAATCATGACTGCGCAGGTAAAAGTAACGTGTAGCCGCTGCATAACATTTTTTTTTTGTAAGCTTTATGCCTCGATTTTGGAATCTCCCCATTTTTCATAAAAAAAATTTTTTTTTTTTTAGCTAACCTATTTTTTATCCCTTTCTTTTGAGAGCAAACGTCACAATGATAGATAAAGACATAAAACAAGTTAAGGAGGATCGCTTCATACGAAGCGGGAGTTTTGAAATTATCACAGTTTTTAATTTATTGTGGCTAAATAGTGTGACTTTTTATCAATTCAAGTGGTTTTCCGGTAGTATAATACTGTTTATTAAGGCACTGTGTTTCTTTTTTGAAAGTTCAAGCTGCTGATTTTCAATAATTGTGCATTCAATGCCTAAAAGTCCGTTGATGCATAAAGAGTACAATTATTTAAAATTAGTAACTTCTATTTCCATAATTATACCACAATCGCATAAAAAACAGTGTTTTACTACCGGAAAACTACTTGAATTGATAAAAAATCACACCGTTTGGCTACAATAAATTAATGACTAACAAAATTTTGAAATTGCCGCCACATACGAAACGTTTACGCAACGTTCATAAATATAGGGATGTTTCTTGAATGCAATTTGCACCACAAGTAAACTTTCTGTAGAAAACCGGAACCAAAGCCAAGTAGAAAAACTCTTTATTTTGATTGTTACTGGCTGGGAAGTTTAATCTTCCATTTTTTTTTTCAGTGGAAAGGCCTTCCAAAGACATTATTAAAATGTATAAAATAAATGTTTTAGTTTATCATAATAATATCATTAATCTATTTTGTTAATGCCTAATAACTTTTCCTTTTAGTGGCATTTTCATGGCTGTAAGCAGACAGATTCCTTTGTCTTTTAAGTGGCAATAAAGAAAAACCGCTACGTTCCCGCGCTTTTGCAATTTTGCGCCCATTCTTTTTCTTCTGTTACAGAGGTTAGTATGTAAAATTTTATTAATTACTCATTTACCCAATTAAAACGAATTCAACTGATTATTCTATTGCAGCAGAGTAGACAAATCAATTGTATTCTGTTTTAACATCGATTTATAACCCATGTACATGTAGAAAGTACTAGCAAATTCAGCCACCATTTTGTGAAAAAGTTCTTTACAAAGTTTTAGTTAACTTAAGTATATAAACAGTGTATCGTGTGTGTTATTGTGTTTGTTAAGGTTTGTACATATATGATTATTACTGTAGTGTTCATAATGAAAACGTACGGTACGGTTGTACGTGATATTTTTGTCAATTCGATTAGGTTATGTAGCCGGGGTAAGACCCATGTGCATTGCGTTTATCCACCGACGCCGATGCCGATCCATTATCGAGAACAAGGTTACGTTGCCAAAGTAACAATTTAACATTTATATGGTCAGTTGTCCTCCACGCGGCCGTCAATCGACGTTGCAAGTAGTTTCACGCTACCTCAGAACAAGAACGCGCCACCGCTACAAATCGGTCCTTAGCCCGCCACCTCGAGATCTTGTTGGGTTAACTTGAC
The DNA here is from genome assembly GCA_963691745.1 of Ditula angustiorana. Taxonomy (NCBI): domain Eukaryota; kingdom Metazoa; phylum Arthropoda; class Insecta; order Lepidoptera; family Tortricidae; genus Ditula; species Ditula angustiorana. The sequence continues at coordinate 14,110,912 of OY829471.1, forward strand.
TGAAGTGCCGAGAATATAAAACGATTTGCTTCTTAACTTGTCCACACGCCTGTTTTCTCGCATTTCTTACAAGGAGAGGGTAATTGTACATGTTGGAAACTCTTTGGAGTAGTAACCTAGGGTCGACAACTGATCAGTGATCCATTCCCATTTGCATGGTTATTTTTATAAGTTTATCATCTAAAAAACATTATTATTATTTGTTATCAAATTTGTTCAGCATTAATATTTAAAGGGCTTTTTTCCAAAATTTCGTTTTTGAGACTATTCCTTTTTGGGTTTGTTGTTATCCAGTCTTTATATGTATAACAATTTCATGCCAATTTGATAATTAATATTATTATTACTAAAACTTAATTTCAAGTAACAAGACCCTAAACACTTGATAGACTAATATACATAATAATAATACATAATACATTTGTCAAAATAGATTTCCTAAATTTGTTTCAACAATTATTTTAAAATATATAAGCATTAAAAAATTAAACTAAGTAGACTTGTAATATTTTGTGTTATACTGTCATTTATGAGACAAGTCTGTTTTTATTGCTTATCTTGCTTAGCAATTTTCATATGTATGTCAAGATTCATACATATTGGAAGTGGGTCATGTTATGTAATTTATATTCTTGGCTGCCTGGTTACTCTTACATACAAGTGAAGCTAAATAAAAGCTTCTAATACAAACAACTTACATTTAGCTGTTTATTTGTATGCGCTGTGGAATATTATAGTTAAATAAAAAAAATACTTTAAACAGTTTAGCGATGTAAGAACATTGATGCATGAAGTGTTATAGTTTTAACAGTCAATGTAAATGTGTAGATACAAACATAATAACATATTTTCCTTCAAAGTTTTATTTCATATATCAACACACTTTGTGTGCCAGCAGATAGTTATGTGTCAGCTCCCTAAATTCAACATGTCAAAGTTTATTCAACACATAACAATAACAATGCAATCTAAGAACTGGCAACAGCTATAATTAATTATAGAGGATGATACAGATTATTTTAAACTTTTGCATGAGCAGCTTTAAAATAAATTTACATTAATTTAGTTGTTGTTGCAGACTAAATTCGAGCTACAAGAAAGTTGTCTGATTACAACTGTTTTACAATCAGAGGTTTTAAATATTCTCTGTTCTGTTTTCATTATCACTTAGATATGTTTTTTCCTTAAGTTTATAGGAAATATAATACATTGTGATAATAATGATATCTTTGTAACCCTTTTAGTTTCACCATGTCCGTCACTGTGTGTGTCACTAACTTTTTACTCGAAAACCATCAAAGCATAATTTTTTTATAACAAAAATTGCTACTGTGTGTCGTACGGTGAGTAAGAGTACCGAAAATCCATGGGGCGGGATTGAGCTAAAGGCCGGCAACGCGTCAGCGGTTCTATTAGGGTTGCTGGTTCCTTAAGAGAGATTCTCATCACATGACCCACATGTTCGTTTACCATTTCTGGTAGTAACAATGTTTACCTACTTATTATTTAAGTCAAATTGAAGTCATTATTTTTCGCATATTACTTTCTTTACCGAATCCAAGCTATTGCGTGGGATTGGCATTGTATAGTTAAATTATACTATATTTGTGTTATTATCCCATAGATGAAGCGCTTCCAGAACTCTCCCACCAAACGACGCGTACGCGCACGCGAGCAAGCACGCAAGACGGCAGCTTACAACAGCTCCGGCGGCGGCGTAGAAATTACCGGACGCAGCGTCGTAGAAGGTGAGTCTTTTACGAACCTTCCTTATTATATACTTAATACTAGCGGACGTCCGCGACTTTGTTCGGGTGGAATTAGTAGCTTATGTCCGTCAGGGCGAATATGATTTTCTATTGGTGAAAGATCAGTTGTATATACAAACAAACAGCTGGCTCTATGCGGCGAAGCGTTGTTGCCGGTGTGAAAATCGTCGTAACGCACAGCGCCAGTGCGTCGACACTGCCTGAAGGCCTGCTACCAGCTGAACCGAGAATATATTATTTTTTACCCGATTGCCATCAGAGGGAGGAAGGGAGGATTACGTTTTTTACGACCTCTTTCTGTAATATGTATTGTTTAGGTTTTTAAGACTTCTGTTGGCCAACTTGGCTCTAAATAGTTTCGCTATGTCCGTCTGTATGTTATGAGCACTTTCAGCTTGACTTTCGTGGCTAGCGGCCGATGCGACAGTCGCGCGCGGCCGTCGCTCAGCGACCGTCGCCCGGCCTCGCGTCAGTAATAGTTACTATGAAACTATTTGGCGGCCCATTGACAAAAAATATATACTTTTTTAAATTATGTTTTGGTGTTTATTACACATAAATGACTACCCACCTACTGACTCGAAATTTGGTAGCTGGATAGCTTTTGTTTTGGATGACCAAACTTTTTATTACAGTTATCACCATTTTAGTTAACATTGTCAGTTATGGAGATAAAACATGGTTTTGCTAAGTTTCTTCATAGAGACTGCATCACAAGTTTGAAAAATACGCTGAGGCTCATGGGCTCAGATACAACACGACCACGAGTGAAATGATGGGTGTTGAGGCTGATAAAAGGACATTTTCCAAACTTACGGCAATAACCCAGCCTGCATTTCGCTTCACTTTAAGTATCTACGCCACTTCGTCACTAAAGATCTGTGTGTATACTTTTTGTGTACCGCTGGTTAAGCTAGATTGATTACTAATTTGAACATTCCTAAATTTCTACTAAACGTGATTTGGGGCATATATCAGGCATTTAATAAGAATTTGCATGAATATAAAAATTAACATCCAAGCGGCTTCATAGTTTCTTTGTTCTGAATATTTCAATCATTGATATGGTAATTTAATTTGAATATAAATGAATAACTGAGCAATTAATTACTTCTGAATTATAACACAATAGATTACTTACTAAAAATACGATATTCCATCCTTTCTTTTGACTTTGCTACTGTACTTTTTACATGTGTTCACAGTGCAGTATGGCATTTTGACACGCACGAAAACTGACAGCACAATAAAATTACTGCTCTTTTTACTCTTCTTTCGATAAGGCCATTTTTTAAACACTGACTAGAAGTCCATTACTTATAGGTCAGTGACCTTTTAGGTCAATATCTTAACAAGATATGCTGACACATCATGTTGGTATTCAAATGAAACTTCTCAACCCAATATATCTAGCTGTCAAGTCAGTTTTAAAAAGTAAAATATTTTATGAGAGTTAATGAACTGGATGTTTTATTTTTACACAGAATGCACCGGCAGCGGCGTAGAACCAGCCGGGCGTTGCGTCGTAGCAGGTCAGTGTTCTAAAAACGACTTAAATATATTACTTAATTTTTATGCTAGGTATTTCAGTTTTTTGTACCTATGAGCAACACAAAGCTTACAAATGACCGAGGAGTTATTTGACAAAAAATACATACTTTTAAAATTCGAAGTGATTTATCGAACAACTAAAAAGTTAGTGTTTCAGATAGATATCATATTATGTTTCATATTTTTCCTGTTATCACTATTACTCTTAGAGCTTTAAGAACGGGAGTAGCCTTGTGTGATTATTTGCTTACACAAAATTCTGCCGTTTCTCGCGGGGAACGGGGGGGGGGGGGAGTGACGACATGTCAAACCTATCACACTAAATCTATTGCGCCTTGCGTCATTATGCACTCACACCTTTAGAAAATACAACACATGCTTATTTTCACGCACACACACTGCATATGCAGATTATGTTGCGACACAATGTAAGTGAATGAAAATGCAAATGTAGTAACGACACTGTACAGATAGCAAATATCGGCTACACTCGATAGCAAACGATTTATTTTTGTCTCGATTTGTCACGTCATTAAAAACATTTCATGGAAATAATGTTTTAGCTAGATATGAGTAGTAAAATAACTTACAAATAAATTTTTCTACCGTCCTCTTCTAAAATTATACATGAAGGCATTTTTAGTGAGCTGTTATCTCTTCGGTGGCAATTTAGCGACTGACAAATTAATCGATGGGGTAAGTCATTGAATGGCTTCTCCAGTACTTCATGCTCTAAGCTATTACTACATATTCACTACACTCATCGGGACTTTAACGCAATAATGCTGTATTGTAGATAGATACAAGCTCTCTATGTCATGGAATCCAGTAACCGGCAAGTGCAAGCGTCGGGATGTATCTTCGGACAAATCTTTAAATATTGTGAGCATTGTGTGTCGATATAGTGATCAATCAATCAATCATTTATTTGCGTGAAGTATACATATGATACATGCAAATATATAAATAATAATAAAAAAATAACAGTTGAAGGCAAAATTACAAATTAAATTACATTACATTACATTACGCTGGTTAAAAATAAGCAAGTCCAAGTTCGGGTAATTCGTTAATCTTTCGCGACTCAACAGCAGTGACACCCTCCACTTCAGTCTGCTCGTGACCACGGCCGTTGCAATGCTGCCGAAACGAAGAGGTCAATAAACAAACCGTATTACCGCGTTAAAATCCCGATTAGTGTGGTGTAAATATATTGTGAAAATCGCGAAAATTTAAAACAATTTATCACTATTTTTTATCTCTATAGGCACCGCGCACCAAGGTGCGCGATCATTCCGAGGTAATAACTCGCAATGCGTAGCCATGTCAGCGTGCGCATGTGTGTACTCGGTTTTTACTAATAGGCAATGTAGCGATTTTAATGTTGATGAGATCCTTAGAAGCGGCGACGAATTGTACATGCAGCTATTTCCTGACTTACAACTTCAGAACGAACGATATTTACTGCCCGAACAATTGCCATCCCGTATTCGCTCCGGGAACTTTTTGGCAGAAATTCACTCAATGCAAGACGACAGCAGTTGGATCGCTAATGGATTATTTCCAACAAACGTAAACGACGTCCACGACAAAATAACAGAGCTGGAGAATATTCTACAAAGTAATGTTTTTACATCGGATCACATTGATGCAACTGATAGTGTTCTTTTTACCGGTCAAAGTTACACTGTGTCATTCTGGAGACATCGAAGTGCCTTCTATCTTTTTAACAGTCACGGAGTAGATAGTAATAACCGTACAGCTGACGAATGTGCGCGGTTGTTTAAATGTAATTCGATGAAAAAACTGGCCGATTATCTTTTTGCGAACGCGCATTTTCCAAGAAACGTACTAGACACGGAATATGTCATGAGTAGAATTCGTGTCACAAATTTCATTGTCCCATCTCCCACATTTACAGCTACGCTGTCCCAGTTACATCCAGCTCTGGCCAGTTCAGTACCGCGTTCTGCCACTTATGTGCCGTCTCCCACATTTACCGCTTCGCTTTCACAGCCGGAGCAATCGCGTACACCCACATATGCCGAGGTAGTCGCAAAGAGTTGCCATGCATCTCGAACGTCCGCAACCACTGCTAATATCGATGCCGGGCAACCCCAAAAGAAAATTAAATCGAGTTTTAATCCAGTGGTTGTGCTAGACAAAATAGACGACTTTAAACTGTACGTGTTAAACCCAGTTGTTGTCGTCCAAAACATGTTTTCGGAATTACCGTTGGATGAAAACGATGCTAATGTCGATACGACACCTGTAGGCAGAGGTAGAGGCCGACCCAAAAAACAAAAACGATCAGTTAAAACCAATGCCCATTTAGACGCGGTCAAAAAGTACGCGAAAAAAAATCCCCAGATTAATCGTGCGGCGGTTAAGAAATACAAAGTAAAACATCCCGAGGTGCATCGCATCGCAGTCGAAAAATATACGCAAAATCATCCCGAGATGCACCGCATTGCAGTCGAGCGATACTCTCAAAACCACCCCGAAATAAATCGCGCCGCGGTCCAAAAATATACACAAGATCACCCCGAGGTGAACCGCGCCGCTGTCGAAAGGTATTCGCAAAACCACCCCGAGGTAAACCGCGCCGCTGTCGAAAGGTATTCACAAAACCACCCCGAGGTAAACCGCGCCGCTGTCGAAAGGTACTCTCAAAACCACCCCGAGGTGAACCGCGACGCTGTTGAGCGATACAATGCAGATAGTCGTAACGTTGAACCAGAACTGCGTAGATCAACAAATTTAATTGCGGAATATAGGGACGGGGAACTTGACAACATTACACTGTTTTCTTTTAAAAAACCGTCCATATTAGCTACAGATATATTCTCGTGTCCTCATTGTCATGCGCGTCTTTTTGATGAAGAGCGAGGTCGTAAACAGTGGTGTTGTGGGTCCGGGGCGTACAACGTTCAACATTTTTCGCCTTTGTCGGAAAGCTTTTATACAGATCCCTCGTTTTTGAATAGACCGCGAGCGTATAATAACTTGTTCGCCTTCAGTGCCTTAGGCGTCTCGCATGGTTACCAACAACCCGACGGTATATCATTTTTAAAAATTCAGGGACGTACTTATCACCGCGTTTTCGATCTTTCGTATAATGCCACCACTAACAACATTGGACTGTACATTAATGATAACGACGAACGCGATAGCCTAGCCCAAAGTCTACAGCTAAATCGAGACGTTGTAGTTTCAATTACAAATTATTTGCACAACGTCAATCCGTACATTGAATGTTTCAAACGCTTGAGTCGAGAAACATCCGATCAAGCGTACATAAGGTTCGAAAGAACTACGCGGGCAACTCACGGTAATATTTTGGGCGACACACCTTTAGGTGGTGAAGTTGCCGCCATAATAAGTACAGAAAGAGAAACTTTCCAACCACATTGCATAGCTATTTGGAAAGTAGGCCATAAGAACCCGCACACTGTAGATATAATGAATCCATTGTATGAAGCTTTCCAATACCCATTGCTCTACCCCGAAGGCAATCCAGGTTGGTTCCCTAACAAATTGGACAACAATCAACACAAATTGTCCCAAGTTAAATATGTCCGATGCTTACTGTTGTCAGAGCCGCGATTTTCATTATTAGGGAGACTTTCTGAGGAGTGGTTAGTAGATCTCTACTGTAGGATTTGCGAAGAACGTTTACGCTATATTACAAACGTGCAAAAACAAAACTCAAATCATGCACTCAGAACAGCACCACTCGAAGAGATAGAACACAGTGTCCAACAGATTCGTAACGATGAAACCATACAAGGGGAGGGTGTCGTGCCAGGCCGTATATATTTGCCCAATACCTATACAGGATCTCCGAGGTATATGAAAGCTAAATACATGGATGCCATTGCAATAGTCAACACGTTAGGTACCCCGACATACTTTTTAACGTTCACGTGTAATCCAAATTGGCCTGAAATTAAAGAATCCCGTGGAACAAATAAACTGGCGTATCCACTTTTGTGTACTCGAGTCTTTAATTTAAAATTAGCACAACTATTACGTGATATCAGGTCCGGTAGATACTTTGGTAAATGTTTATATATATTTCACGTAATAGAATTCCAGAAACGCGGTTTACCCCACGCGCATATTTGTTTCAAAGTAGAGAACGGCCCCACGCAGAACATTGACATTGACAGAGTGGTAAGAGCGGATATTCCCAGTTCCTCGGAAGCTGGCGGTAGATTGAGAGATAAAGTTTTAAAACACATGATCCACGGTCCGTGTGGTCCACCAGATCGGTCAAATTTACCGTGCTGGGATAGGGAAAAGCAAAAGTGCACGAAATTTTTTCCGAAACGCGATACCCAAGTCACATTCGTTGACGACAAAGGGTTTGTTAATTTGCGCCGCGACAGTAAAAACGAGGCGACGATAAGTCACAATAGGCGCGAAGTCACTGTCAGCGATTTATGGGTCGTGCCCTATAATGCAGCCCTCCTGTTAAAATATGACGCCCATATGAACTTGGAGGTTTCGTCACAAAGCGCGGTGATCAAATACCTGTTTAAATATATGACCAAAGGTCCGGATGAGTCTCGAGTAACCGTCGTACCTGAGGAACATTTGGACGACGAAGTAGAGCAGTACGTCACGAAAAGGTATATAGGCTCGGGCGAAGCGGCGTGGAGGGTGTTGGAGTTTGACGTTACGGGCCGCGAACCTAACGTCAAACAATTGACCGTGCATCTCGAAGACCATCACAATGTTTTCTTTAGGCCAGGCACTGAGGCAGAGTCCGCGCAACGATCCACATCTGACCTCATAACTTATTTCAATCGTCCCGCCGGTGAAGAGTTCGACCGTTTAACATATTGCCAGTTCTATGAACAGTACATTATACACGCGTCACGGCCGAACACTAAAAACACTCAGATCTATGAGACGACGAATAATAAGTTTGTGACTAGACGACAACGCGGTGAACTCGTAGCGCGTCTGTTTTGGGTCGCGCCTAATAGAGGTGAACAATTCTACTTAAGAATTCTATTAAAGTCTTATCCAGCTCGAAGTTTCGCGGAACTAATTAGTCTTGGTGGCCCTCATTGTGAAACGTACCAGGAAAGTGCCCGGGCTGTTGGATTAGCCGACGACGAAGTAGAGTACGAAAATGCAATGTCTGAAGCGCAAACTTTCTATACAGGGCGACGCTTGCGTTCTTTTTTTGTGCTCTTGGCTTGTAACGGTGCCCCGGTAGCGTTACTGTGGGACACATTTAAAAATCAACTCAGCGAAGATTTCCTCCACAGACATCCAGACAACGTCGACGCGGCACACAACTTGTCACTGATAGATATCAATAGAATGCTTCGTAAGCACGGAAGTTCTCTCGCACAACACGGTTTGCCGCAAGTCCTTGATCAAACAACCGAGTTGGGTCGCGAACGCGTCGAATACAGTGCGAACCGTCTCCAAGCGTACGTCGACGAGTGGCTACCGCAGTTATCGCCCGACCAACGCGTTGTTTTCGATTACGTCAATAGGCTCTGCGTCGACGATGAGTCTTTATGCGATATAGAGAATCCCGCGATATTCATCGATGGTCCCGCGGGCACCGGAAAAACCCAACTCCTAAACGTCATCGCAGCGCACGTGCGAGGTGTCTTGAAGGGCGTAGTATTATGTACCGCGAGTTCTGCTATCGCCGCTCAGAACTACGAGGGGGGGACTACTGCGCATAGTATGTTTAGATTCCCGATAGACATTGTCGACGACCTCGGCTACTGGAACATCACGAATGGCACTCAAAGAGCTGAACTGATTGCCAACGCGCAAGTGATCATTTACGACGAAGCCCCTATGGCTCATAAATTTTTGATTCATCTGTTAGACCGATCTTTGCGCGATCTGATGAGAAAAGATAGAGATTTTGGTGGAAAAATTATCATCTTTGCCGGTGACTTTCGCCAAATTCCGCCTGTCGTTGTTAACGCGAGATCCAACTCTGACATACTAAATTGTTCTGTCAAAACGTCTCCCATGTGGCAACGACTAAAATTATTTTCTTTAATCACTTCACAGAGGTGCAGAGTAGATGCAGAATTTGCGGATTTTTTGTCCAAATTAGGTTCCAACCAGTTAACTTCTTACTCGGACACTGTAACTAATGTAAAAAATTTAATCGATTTGGGATTGATCGAACACGTCACCGAACTGACACATTTAATTAACTTTGTCTTCCCATCAGAGATCATTGATAGGCCCGACGAATGCGCGCCTAGAGCGATTCTCTGCACTCGCAATGACTCTGTGCAAGAGATCAACGACGCCATCTTGGAGCAGGTCACGGGAGACGTTTTGCATTTCTATTCCTGCGACAAATTAGATAGCGATAACGTAGACCAAGTATTTTTTGGCGTTGATGCATTAAATCGGATTAGGATCAAGGGTGTTCCTGATCACGTGTTAAAACTGAAGATAGGGTGTGTGTGCATGATTATACGTAACCTCAGTTTTGAAGATGGGTTGGTAAACGGGACCAAAGTAATCGTCGTTAGGAGCTCAACTCGGTTGATAACGGTACGTAAGCCAGGAGGCACAGACGAATTTTTAATTCCGCGTATTCTTTTTAAAAATCAAATAGATCCGCGAAGTCCGTACGAATTGTGTCGCCGTCAATTCCCGTTACGTTTGTGCTACGCGATGACCGTTCACAAAAGTCAGGGCCAGACCATCAGTCGCGTCGGAGTAGACTTGAGATCGGACATTTTCAGTCACGGGCAGTTGTACGTCGCGCTGGGTAGGGTACGTGAACGAAGTAACATAAAAATTTTAGTCCACCGCGATCGCATAATCCACGAAAAACCTTGCGCTATAAATATTGTAATTCCGGAATTGTTGTAACTTTACATTACAACAACACGCTGTATATAAAATCAAATTAAATCAATCAAATTTAAATCAAATCTCCTGGCGCTTCCTGTTACGTTGAATTGTTCGTCTCTATTATATGGAATGGCAATTATAATCAATCAATTATTAACTTATTCCAAAAAATCATGTTGACATGGCTATTCATGCGAGTTTTTATTTACCTTTTTTGTAGTATAGAATACACTAGGACACTTGTTTCATACTAGACACGGACAAAGTGGTATTTTAATTCTCAATTTATTGTCACGATACAATTGAATTTTTCAAAGGCATGTCATGATTTAGGTGATTTAATATTGTGTCACAGATGGGTGATGAATCAGATATCGTGTAGGCGTGTATTTAGTGTATATTTTTCATTGTCATGAACGTATCTTTATCGTTGACGAAGAGAGAACTGTTGCGGCAGTTGGATATGCCATATAAGATCGTATAATTCATCCGTCGTATGAACTCTTCAAATTGGACGGTTAAGGGGCTAGAGGGAGGTTGCGGGGGCTGTAGCGTCAGGGTGCTTGCGGTATGGCAAGCGATATAACGGTTGGGTTTTTGCAGGCTGACGTATGTCAGGTAGCACTGGTGATGATCTGACTGCCGGGATGACAGATGAACCGGCGGTCTGGTTGGCTCGGTTGAGGTTAGTTGGCACTTGAAGTCGCCACTGCCAACTTTATCCGCATGGGAAGCAAAGGTTGATTCGGTTTTAGGGATGATTGCGAACGTTGACTTCCGTACTGCACTCTGCGCTCACTAAACGTGTGTGGCATTGGAAGCAATGGATAAAATTAGGCGAATGTGTATGTGACACATACTTTTTTTTTTCAGTTTTATTCTATTTTTTTCTTTTGTCTTCTTTTTTTTATTAATCGACTTCAAAAATATGAGGCGCTTCTCAATTCGTCGGGATATTTTTTTATGTATGCTCTCCCATTACTCGAAGACAGCTGGATCGATTTGAAAAAAGGTTTTTTTTACTAGAAAAGATATACTTTCAAGTTGGTCCCATTGTCACTCTCTTTAGATACTCGGAAACTCTTAAATATGCACACACCATTTGGTAAAGTGGAACTGATGAAGAAGACCACAAAAGGCCATCGAAACTATTTGTTGATAAGTATTTCAAGCGTTGCGACACATTAGTCAAAAAAAAGTTGCTAAGTACGAAGGTGATCCCAGAAGTAGCCGGCCCAACAAAGATAACACAAAATAATTGGAAAAAATATCTCAATATAGTCTCCTTTTAACTCTACATTTTTCCCAGGGATGTTCAATAGCTTCGATACCCTGTTTATAGTGATCAGTATCAAACTCCTTGAAATAGCCATCATCAGCAGACTCTACCACTTCATTATTGGCAAATGTTTACCGCCGAGCCATTTTTTCAAATTAGGAAACAGAATAAAGTACCGAGGTTAAGGTACATTAGGTAGCAATTCGAACTTCAGCTCAATAATTTTAGTCATTGCAATAGTGGACGTGTAAACTGGTGCATTGTCCTGATGGAACAACACTTTCTTTTTCCCTAAATGCGGCCGGTTTTTCTTAATTTCGTCACTCAAACGCTACAATAGTTTTGCGTAGTACTCGCCGTTAGCGGATACTGACGCCATGACCTTGCCAGCAAATGTAACTGACTTTGCCTTCTTTAGAGCTGGTTCTCCCTTTTCAATTCCCATGTTTCGTTTAATTCAAAATCACTCAGAACAATTATCAATTATCTTTTAATGGCTGTGAAACAAAAGCAAAAGAATGAAACATCTTCTTTTTCAAATTAATTTAGTCGTAAGATTTCTTACTAGAATTTTTCACCCAGTCTTGCGTCGTATCATATAATAATAATCATAAAATCGTATATTTTTGGGACCACCCTCGTAATTTATGCTCGTCAGAATGCATTTGGTGAAGTGGAGCTAAAGGTGAAGTATCAGGAGAACCCCTCAGCATTTCACGTCCCTGCATTAGGAAAAGCAATATTTTGTAACGCTATCTTAATACTACAATAATATCCCTTCTTCATTTATACATACAATTTCATAAATTGTAATCACTTTTATGAATCTGAGTTGATTTCAATATTCCTCTCTCCCCTCTTTTCACTATTTTTTTTTTTAAAGATGATCTGTATATTTTAGTAAACTGCAAACAACAACTAGATCTTTTTCCTGGCACTCACTTGGCTGTTTTTTTAAAATATAAATGTAATTTTAACGATCTCAATATAAAAACGTGTAACACATTCTTGCAAATTCATAATGCAATTCTATATTGACTGAAAAAATAAACTGAAGTAAATTCTTGTAAGTAATTGTAATTGCTGAAGAAGTTTAAGAAGGATTGAAGAAGCGAAAACTGAACAAGCAGCTATTTCGCACAGTTCAAGATTTTATCCACAAGCTGTCAGCTTGCCAGTGTGAACACTACACGCATTTCATATCTTTTACTTCTGAGGACCTAATGGAAGCTCGACCCGTTGACACAAATTGTGACCGGTCAAGTCAAGAGCAGTCTTCTAGATACAATCTCTCGCATCCACACCTTTTTTACCGGTGAACTCACTTGGGCAACAACATGATGTGCTTAAAACAAAGGAAATCAATGAATTTTGATTGCATTTATATCTATGCTGCAGAGTGGTTTGTCATCTTATGCAAATAAAGAAAACGAACCCAGAACAAGGCTCATTGAACAGAGAATTGACAAGTAAGAAGATATCTAACAAAACTTTTGCTGTATTAATCGTTTAACATTGCTGCATAAATGTTTCTCACCAAGAACAACCTTGAACATACGTGTTACGTGCGATAAATTAAGAAGACGTCCATGTTCCTGCCTATTGACGGATGAATACTTCAAAGTTAAGAAGCAAACTTATTATTGTTAATGCATTGATGAAAAAAAATTGGCACAAAAGTTAAAAAAAATATGCAACAAAAAAAAACATATACCTACACTGAGTGCAAAAAAAGCATTGCACAATAATAACATCAAGTGCATACTGTAAAAATTAAATTTGTTTTGTATAAAAGTTTATAACTGACATAATGTAAAAAAAACACATCTTTCGACAACTTTAACGTACAGTTTTATGTGTTTGTATTGTTTTTGTTCATATTTACATTTTGTCAAATGAATGTATTTATTTTCACTGTAACAATATAATGACAATGATAATAAACAAAGTGGTTTTACATGTCAATAATTGCATTGTTATGTCTCCAACATACTGCATAGGAATGCTTTTCGAAGAATAGCCAATTTCTTTGTTTTTATATAAATTTAAAAATTCAACTGGCCAAGTGAGTGCTGGGTTTACGCATAAATACATAAATATATTTAAAAAAAACTAATTTCGCTGTAACGGAAAGGCATCAGATAATGTCATCTGTAAACCGTTACTTCAACTTAATTTCACAATACTTGCATATACAATAATTATGATAATAATTACTAACTTTACCGAGAGCCATACGAGTAATTTTCTTCTCCTTCTACCCGAGAGGGTAAAAGGTAAGTAAGAGATAGAAAATACGCTCTCGGTAATGTTAGTAATTATTTATTACTCGTTGCTGATATTTCTAGGAGCAAATACCCTGCTCTTCCCCTCCTCCCGACAGGGAGGCATGGTTGGTAAGAGACTATGAAGTTGCACCTAGAAATATCAGCAGCGAGTAATTAACAACGCCTTTTAAAAGGCAGACCATGTTCACTTTCACAGATGACATCATCTGGTGAATGTTATGGTCAGATCAGGAGCGAGGTGCGAAAGCCTGTCACCTGATAAGTCTATAGGACGTGGCAGATCCTTGATCTCGATCACTTCAGGCATCAGATAATGTCATCTGTAAACCCTTACTTCAACTTAATTTCACAATACTTGCATATACAATAATTATGATAATAATTACTAACTTTACCGAGAGCCTTACGAGTAATTTTCTTCTCCTTCTACCCGAGAGGGTAAAAGGTAAGTAAGAGATAGAAAATACGCTCTCGGTAATGTTAGTAATTATTTATTACTCGTTGCTGATATTTCTAGGAGCAAATACCCTGCTCTTCCCCTCCTCCCGACAGGGAGGCATGGTTGGTAAGAGACTATGAAGTTGCACCTAGAAATATCAGCAGCGAGTAATAAACAACGCCTTTTAAAAGGCAGACCATGTTCACTTTCACAGATGACATCATCTGGTGAATGTTATGGTCAGATCAGGAGCGAGGTGCGAAAGCCTGTCACCTGATAAGTCTATAGGACGTGGCAGATCCTTCATCCTGATCACTTCAGGCATCAGATAATGTCATCTGTAAACCCCTACTATCACATTAGTTTCACAATACTTGCATATATATTAATTTTGACAATAATTACTAACTTTACCGAGAGCCTTACGAGTAATTTTCTTCTCCTTCTACCCGAGAGGGTAAAAGGTTAGTAAGAGATAGAAAATACGCTCTCGGTAATGTTAGTAATTATTTATTACTCGTTGCTGATATTTCTAGGAGCAAATACCCTGCTCTTCCCCTCCTCCCGACAGGGAGGCATGGTTGGTAAGAGAATATGATGTTGCACCTAGAAATATCAGCAGCGAGTAATAAACAGCGCCATTAACTCAGACTCCAAAAACTGATTACAATTTATCAAAGTGTATGTATAAATTTGATTTTTTGATTGGATCTCGCTTTTTAGTGGGTTGGTTTGTTTTAAAAACACAATAGCCTAATGACAATCGTTCTCCACCTTTTACAAAATATTTCTTTTCCTAATGCAAAAACGTGAAATATTGAGGAGTTCTCCTGATACTTCACCTTCAACTCCACTTCAACAAATGCATTGTGACGAGCATAAATTACTTAGCAACTTTTTTTGAGTAACCATGTCGTAACCACTCGTGAAAAACTTATTAACAAATAGTTCCGATGGCCATCTGTGGTAGTCAGGGATCATCTATAAATTACGTCACACGATATTTCACAATACCCCCCGCCGCCGCCCCCCCGCCCCCCCTTGTCACGCTTTTTCTCATCACACTATTTTTAAGACTAAGCCCCCCCCCTTTACTTTTTTCCCATCTCTTTAACACGGACTGTCACGTTTGTCACACATAGCGTGTCGTAATTTATGGATGTCCCCCTATCATCAGTTCCACTTCAACAAATAGTTTCTTTGAACCTTCCTAAATTTCACTAGCTTGCCGACAGACCTTTCCTCGTATTTTTGCCAACACCCAAAACCATATTAGACTTACCAAATTTAATGTATTCTATTTAGTTACCTAATATTGCACCATATAACAGGGACCAACTTGAAAGTAAAGCTTTCTAAAAGCAATTTTTCGAATTGCTCCAGCCGTCTTCGAGTAATCGGGGAACATACACATGCCGACGAATTGAGAACCTCCTCCTTTTTTTGAAGTCGATTAATAACATACAAATTATTATATACACTTTCTTTCACCAGTTTTCTTTTGTTCTTTTTTATTCCGGTTTTAGTTTTGTTCTTTTTCTCATTTTTTTTTTTACATACACATTCGCCTAATTTATCCCTTTCTATCAATGCCACACACGCAACGACCGTAGATTGCAGTATGGAACTTCAACGATCGTAATCATCCCTTTAACCGACTCGACCCTTATTTTTCAAGCCGATCTTTGGTAGTGGCAACTTTGACTGTTCAACTGATCTCATACCGAGCTCGCCAGTCTGTCGGCTCGTCCGTCAACCTGGTGGCTGGATCGTCTCCAGTGTGGCCTGACAATCGTCGGCCTCTTAAACCCTTCCGTTTTCGCTTGCATACTGTTATCACTCTGAAAGCGCAGCCACCTTTACCGTCCAATTTACAGAGTTCTCGACTCGTGGTTATATTTCTTTATGCTATACCCGATTCTTTCAACCGTTTTCGTCTTCAACAACGATCAAGAAACGTTTCATCAGTGAAGATGTTACACTGGTACGCGGCAGTACCCGTTATTTGATTCATTTATTATCTGTTACACTTTATTTTTTGATCTAATATCACGCATTCTGGCGAGAATACAATTGACTCGTGAACGGTAAATTTTGAGTTTCAATTCTGCTCACACCACCCTACGACATTTTTCCTACCTAAATACCTATTTACTCTTGCATGCGAAACACATCATTCTCATGTGTAGTTTTGTAGTGATGGTCCTTCTCAGACAGGCGTTATCCTCACATTCGCTTGCACATACACATACATTACATGTAGTAGAAGGACCGTAGTGGGAGGCAGTACCGCTCGCGTCCGTAGGACTAACCATACATACTAGATGATACCCTACACGTGCCTCCTGGGTGGTGCTAAATGAGCGGCATCTGTTGCTTATCGCAATCTAACAATGTGCTTTTAATTTCTCGGCGGAGCTGACTTGGAGGAGCGAAACCAGCAGAATTGCCGAAGAAAAGGAAAGAAAACCCTTTGCACCATCAAAGTAAACACCGCCGACTTGACAATAATATTGAAAATGAGATCATCATCGCTATACGGTAGTTACGGTACGTATTCATGAAAATGTTATATTGAACTTTTACATAACCTGGTAGACTAATAGTATTTTATGCAACTGTTGCATAATGAGGGGTCTTAAAACACGAGTGCATTAGCGAGTTTCATAATAGGATCACACGAGTGTTTTAAGACCTAATTATGTACAGTTCCATACATTACTTTATCTACACACATATCATCAATCAAACTGCAAAAAACCGTAACAACAAAAAACCAACAGACGAATGACAACAGTAATGGCGGCAATTCGATCCATCCGTTAAGCCAAAAGTTTTTTTTAAATCTTTTTATACAACATAGAAAGGCAAACAAGCAAGTGGGTCACCTGATGGTAAGTGATCTCCACCGCCTATAGACACCTGCAACAACAAAGAGAGTGCAGATGCGTTGCCAACCCAGAGGGCTAAGATGGAATACCTCTTGTGCCAGTAATTACACCGGCTGTCTTGCTCTCCACGCCGGAACACAACAGTGCAAGCACTGCTGCTTAGCGGCAGGATTAGCGAGCAAGATGGTGGTAGCGATCCGGATGGACCTTGCACAAGGTCCTACCACCCGCAAATCATAGACAAACGCATGAAGTCCCTATCCTCATGTCAGTCGCGATCAAATGTCGTGCGTTTATATTAAAAAAAAACAAACATACTGGATCTATGGATACTAGAACACACACACTTGACACACTTGAGTTTTGACAGCTGTTCCAAATTTAAACTCATACAGGTACAGAAATCGGTACTGTAGCGAGGAGGAGTGTGTTAGTTACCTTCCGATCATAACGCGCAAGTTGAGTGAGCAAAGCGTCAATGTTATAAACTTTGAAATCAGATTTTGTTACGGTAGGCGTCGTTTATAAACAAAAATTGAATAATTAAATGTGAAAAAAAAAATTGTTGATAAAACTCTCTTCACTTTTTATTATAGATACAACCATCGTCGCAGCAATACAACGGAAATCGAGTGGTTGATGGCTGTGTCGTGAACTACAAGTTTCAATAATCCCACAGGTTAGTATACATATATTAAAAAAAAAAAAACGCCCTGGCACAATATCACCGCAGAATACAGCGTTAACATCTTTTCTTTCGATTCGTATTGTAATTTACTATAATGTATTAGAAAACCAACTTTAACCAACGCATATTTATATGCTGTATTTTGCGGCGATGCAGTGCTGGGAACGCTGGAATATTATAGTGAGCGAGTAGCTGTTATAACCCAGACTCCCTACAATTTCAGTTTGGCTTGCCCGTATCCGTGAAACTTTTTTGCGAAGAAACAGTGACAAGAGATGTGCGATGCGAGCTATGATATGGCCTCTCCATCTCATACCTTACTTGGGCATCGTGTGATCGGCAGAGAGAGGTTGAACTTCCAATAAGCGAGTTGTGACAGCATTAAATAGTAGTCTGCTATCAAAACAACGACTGGCACAGCACTGTCTTTTTAGATTTCATTCCTCTTCTCATTCTGGAACTCCATTGAAATATGATAATTTTCTTTCCAGATCATGATGGGAGCTGCGGTCTGTTGAAATCACACCGTCTCCAACGTTACTCAAGACTCGGGCGGCGGCCACGCAACACAATACGCAATTCATATGCACCGTGCTCGCGTTATATTAAAAATCGTCAGATGCCCGTCAATCTACCTGAATTCGCTTCAAAACAGTGCGTGATCTGCGATATAATGAGAGGCTTAAAACACGAGTGTGGTTTTTCACGACGAGTGGGGTGTGGTGATCACACTTGTGTTTTAAGGCCTAATTATATACAGTTGTTTACAATACTTTATCTACACATATCATAACTACAAAAAACCGTAAAAGCAAAAACCAACAAATGGTTGACAACTGTAATGGCGGCAATTCGATCCAACAGTCAAGACGAACTTTTTTTTCATTTTAAAATCATAGACTAACGAATGAAGTCCCTACTCTCATGTCACTCGAGATCAAATTTAGTGCGTTTATATTAAAAATATATACTGAATTGACGTTTCGTATCGATAACCGTTTTAATATCTAAGGATACTAGAATAGAGACCCACTTGAGTTTTGACAGCTGTTCCAAATTTAAACTCGCAACGTTACAAAAATCGGTGCTGTAATGACCATTAAAGTACAGATTTTACCTTCTACCACAGACAAGAAAGATCTCGTAATAAAATTGGTTGTAATAATGCTGGTAATTTCCTAACGTTTTTGAACGCATCATAGAGCCGTAATGATACTGTGTAGATTAACACTATTATGTATTCTAAAAAGAAGAAGGAACGCATACACACTGTCCTACATCCAGTTATTGAAAGCGAAAATATTTCAGGTAACCTTTTGGTTTGGCTCTTACATTATTTTATAAATTGTCGTGAAATGTATTTAAATGTATTATGTAAAATATTAGCGCAACGTACCCTATATCCAGATACGACTGACGGATAGTGTACGAGTTTTAGTAGGGCGCGTATAGAAGCATCAGTCTGCTCTTTAACTTCTGTAGTTGATTAAGCAATAGCACCAGCACAACAAAACAACAAAAAAATGAAATTATTTCATTCACCTTTTGTTTTGGTATTGTGTTGTCATATTGATAATTTAATTTGAAAGATTAATGTCGTCATCTGTTTATGAAAATTTTACATGCCTGAATCGTATTCAGCATAATTATAGTCTAATGTCAATATTGCGAATAGCTTGGCAGCGAACGAGCGAAGCGAGCGAGCAAGATGGGTCGGAGCAGAAGCGACTCGGATAGGTTAGGTTCAGAAGAAGGCTAAGGCGGGAGCGAAGCGAAAGTCGATGCCTTCGATGTTAGGTTTTTTTATCAACCCAGAAAATCTTGCTTGCTTGCCAGCTCACATTCTACCCACCCGTAGTACCGGTGCATATAACCTACCATATCATTTTTTAAAACAAATAATATGCTATGTCATGGGTGTATTCCCTGAAACGATTTGTATTAATTATTAACAGTATGTATGTAGAGTTTGACTATGCTGTAACAGTTTATACATGTAGATATTTATTTTTTACACTTAATGAATGTAATCGATATTTGATTGTAATGATGAAGATGAAGATAAACTGATAAAATAATTGTGATAGTGACGTTGTGTTTGAAATTCAGTTAAGTCTAAAATAATTGTATAATAATGTTTTTATTACATTGATTGTCAGTGACGTACTATATCAATATCTCTGAATAAATAAATAATTGTTATATAACTAATTTGTTTTTTATTTTTTCATGTGATGAATCGAAAATTTATATTGCTGTACTAAGCGATTGACCTTATAATGAGACCCCCTTATGTAGAAAACAAATGTATTCACCTTATGACTTAGTAACAAGCCAGTTTTCTACCTTATCAGTATCATCACACGGACAGTAGCAAAAGTAGCTTATTTAGAAGGCAAATTACCTCGTGTAGGTACTCTCGAGTCTTCTCAATGGCATACGTACGACAATATGCTTTATTGAATACCACTTTAACAATTTCACAAAATAACAGATAAATCTTAAATATAGGAATCCAAAAGCAATCATCGCTTGAGAACGATCTCTTCCAGACAACCTTTGGATAGAGATAAAAATGAAAACTAAAATGACAAGATGGTGTTACTCTTTCGATTCGTCTCGATGCCATCCTTACGACTTAATGTGAAGCTTGATAGACAGACCAATAGCACGACACCCTCCGCGGGCCCCGTGGGGCCCGCGGCCCCCACGCGACATCTAGTTATTACTATATATAAAGCTCGATTACCACTCACTCACTCACTGACATAGTCATTGACATGCTGTTTTGGAGAGATGTGAAGGGGTGGGGAAAAACTGGATCTACTATCGCATAGAGGGTGCTCCAACGAGTAGAGGAAAAATACGAAACCGACCTGAACGTGGAAAGGGACTCGATGTGAGGTGCGGATCTCGGAAACCGTGAAAGGTACGGCCGAGTTCCAAAACAAAAGTCGTAGGGAACTGCCGGCCGATGGGTGAGCCGGTCGAAATTTTTTCAAAATGGCCGAAACAAGATGGCCGCCATACAAACTTTAAACGGGAATATCTCGAAAACCGTACGACTTAGTGGAGGGGCGCTCGACCAAATGTCACTCAGGGGGAGGGGGGAAGTTTGATGGAGTTGAAAAAAATTCAAGATGGCGGATCCAAAATGGCGGCCGAAATTTTTTTTTTGTCCGATCGGGGTGAAATTTTGCACCCGGGGGCTCTGGGGGCCGCTGGTTCCGATTCCGGGAAAAGGTTTTCGATTCCGCCATTTTCCAAGATGGCCGCCACACAAGGGAGTTTTGAAAGCGAGCCCGCAGGGCGAGCTCCGCGTAGGCGCTTGCGCCGGAGCGTCCCAACGGTGCTCTCAAGTCGCTTGCGAGCCCAAAGGGCGAGCTGGGGTGTGAAGTTTGAATTTTTACCCCCCCCCCTCCCAGCGAGCCCGAAGGGCGAGCTCCGCGTAGGCGCGTGCGCCGAAGCGTCCACTGGACGCGAAATACTCTCGAGTCGCTTGCGAGCTCAGAGGGCGAGCTACAGTGTGAAGTTGGAACTCATCCCCCCCCCCCTTCCTCCCCCCTCCTAAGGCAGCCCGACTTTCTCTGGGTTCTATCTCGGAGACCGAAAATGCTAGACCCCTCGTGTTGGTACTCTTTCGATTCGTCTCGATGCAATCCTTACGACTGAATGTGAAGTTGGGCCCCCAGACCTGAGGGCACGACACCCTCCGCGGGCCCCGTGGGGCCCGCGGCCCCCACGCGACATCTAGTTATTATATATAAAGCTCGATTACCACTCACTGACTGGGTCATTGACATGCTGTTTTGGAGAGATGTGAAGGGGTGGGGAGCACCTGGAAACACTTTTGTATAGAGGGTGCTCCAACGAGCAGAGGAAAAATACGAAACCGACCTGAACGTGGAAAGGGACTTGATGTGAGGTGCGGATCTCGGAAACCGTGATAGGTACGGCCAAGTTCCAAAACAAAAGTCACAGGGAACCGCCGGCCGATGGGTGAGCCGGTCGAATTTTTTTCAAAATGGCCGAAACAAGATGGCCGCCATACAAACTTTAAACGGGAATATCTCGAAAACCGTAAGACTTAGTGGGGGGGTGCTCGACCAAATGTCACTCAGGGGGAGGGGGGAAATTTGGTGGAGTTGGAAAAAATCCAAGATGGCGGATCCAAAATGGCGGCCGAAAGTTTTTTATGTCCGAACGGGATGAAATTTAGCACCCGGGGCCTCTGGGGGCCGCTGGTTCCGATTCCGGGAAAAGTTTTTCGATTCCGCCATTTTCCAAGATGGCCGCCATACAAGGGAATTTTACAAGCATTGACATGCTTTTTTGGAGAGATGTGAAGGGGTGGGGTAAAACTAGAACAAAATCCAGGTAGAGGGCGTTTTGATGAGCAGAAAAAAATACGAAACCGACCTGGACGTGGAAACAGACCTGGGGTGGGGAGCGGATCTCGGCAAGTATGAGTCCTAGAGAAAAGTTCCAAAACCAAAGTCGCAGAGAACTGCCGGCCAATGGGTGAGCCGGTCGTAGTTTTTCAAAATGGCCGAAACAAGATGGCCGCCATACAAACTTTGAACGGGAATATCTCGAAAACCGTACGACTTAGTGGGGGGGTGCTCGACCAAATGTCACTCAGGGGGAGGGGGGAAATTTGATGGAGTTGAAAAAAATTCAAGATGGCGGATCCAAAATGGCGGCCGAAATTTTTTTTTGTCCGATCGGGGTGAAACTTTGCACCCGGGGGCTCTGGGGGCCGCTGGTTCCGATTCCGGGAAAAGTTTTTCGATTCCGCCATTTTCCAAGATGGCTGTCATACAAGGGAGTTTTGAAAGCGAGCCCGCAGGGCGAGCTCCGCGTAGGCGCTTGCGCCGGAGCGTCCCATCGCTGCTCTCGAGTCGCTTGCGAGCCCGAAGGGCGAGCTGGGGTGTTAAGTTGGAATTTTTACCCCCCCCCCCCTCCCAGCGAGCCCGAAGGGCGAGCTCCGCGTAGGCGCGTGCGCCGAAGCGTCCACTGGACGCGAAATACTCTCGAGTCACTTGCGAGCCCGGAGGGCGAGCTGCAGTGTGAAGTTGAAACTCATCCCCCCTCTTCCTCCCCCCCTCCTAAGGCAGCCCTACTTTCTCTGGGCTCTATCTCGGAAACCGAAAATGCTAGACCCCTCGTGTAGGTACTCTTTCGATTCGTCTCGATGCCATCCTTACGACTGAATGTGAAGTTGGGCCTCCAGACCTGAGGGCAGGACAGCAAGTTGGAAAACCCCCTCCCCCCCCCCCGCGAGCCCGAAGGGCGAGCTCCGCGTAGGCGCGTGCGCCGTAGCGTCCCTTCTGAGGCAGTTCTCCCGAGTAACTTGCGAGCCCGCAGGGCGAGCTGCAGTGTGAAGTTGGAACTCATCCCCCCCTTCCTCCCCCCTCCTAAGGCAGCCCGACTTTCTCTGGGCTCTATCTCGGAAACCGAAAATGCTAGACCCCTCGTGTTGGTACACTTTCGCTTCGTCTCGATGCCATCCTTACGACTGAATGTGAAGCTTGATAGACAGACCAATAGCACGACACCCTCCGCGGGCCCCGTGGGGCCCGCGGCCCCCACGCGACATCTAGTTACTATATATAAAGCTCGATTACCACTCACTCACTCACTGACATAGTCATTGACATGCTGTTTTGGAGAGATGTGAAGGGGTGGGACAAAACTGGAGCTACTATCGCATAGAGGGTGCTCCAACGAGTAGAGGAAAAATACGAAACCGACCTGAACGTGGAAAGGGACTCGATGTGAGCTGCGGATCTCGGAAACCGTGATAGGTACGGCCAAGTTCCAAAACAAAAGTCGTAGGTAACTGCCGGCCGATGGGTGAGCCGGTCGAAATTTTTTCAAAATGGCCGAAACAAGATGGCCGCCATACAAACTTTAAACGGGAATATCTCGAGCACCATTAGAGATAGAGGAGGGGTGCTCGACCAAATGTAACTCAGGGCGAGGGGGGACATTTGATGGTGTTGAAAAAAATTCAAGATGGCGGATCCAAAATGGCGGCCGAAATTATTTTTTGTCCGATCGAGATGAAATTTTGCACCCGGGGGCTCTGGGGGCCGCTGGTTCCGATTCCGGGAAAAGTTTTTCGATTCCGCCATTTTCCAAGATGGCCGCCATACAAGGGAGTTTTGAAAGCGAGCCCGCAGGGCGAGCTCCGCGTAGGCGCTCGCGCCGGAGCGTCCCATCGGTGCTCTCGAGTCGCTTGCGAGCCCGAAGGGCGAGCTGGGGTGTGAAGTTGGAATTGCCCCCCCCCCCCCCTCCCAGCGAGCCCGAAGGGCGAGCTCCGCGTAGGCGCGTGCGCCGAAGCGTCCACTGGACGCGAAATACTCTCGAGTCACTTGCGAGCCCGGAGGGCGAGCTGCAGTGTGAAGTTGGAACTCATCCCCCCCTTCCTCCCCCCTCCTAAGGCAGCCCGATTTTCTCTTGGCTCTATCTCGGAAACCAAAAATGCTAGACCCCTCTTGCTGGTACTCTTTCGATTCGTCTCGATGCCATCTTTACGACTGAATGTGAAGTTGGGCACCCAGACCTGAGGGCACGACACCCTCCGCGGGCCCCGTGGGGCCCGCGGCCCCCACGCGACATCTAGTTATTATTACTATATATAAAGCTTAATTACCACTCACTCACTCACTCACTCACTCACTCACTCACTTGGTCATTGACATGCTTTTTTGGAGAGATGTGAAGGGGTGGGGAGCAACTGGAAACACTTTTGTATAAAGGGTGCTCCAACGAGTAGACAAAAAATACGAAACCGACCTGAACGTGGAAAGGGACTTGATGTGAGGTGCGGATCTCGGAAACCGTGATAGGTACGGCCAAGTTCCAAAACAAAAGTCATAGGGAACCGCCGGCCGATGGGTGAGCCGGTAGAATTTTTTTCAAAATGGCCGAAACAAGATGGCCGCCATACAAACTTTAAACGGGAAAATCTCGAAAACCATCAGAGATAGAGGGGGGGTGCTCGACCAAATGTCACTCAGGGGGAGGAAGGAAATTCGGGCGACTCGAAAAAAATCCAAGATGGCGGATCCAAAATGGCGGCCGAAATTTTTTTTTGTCCGATCGGGATGAAATTTTGCACCCGGGGGCTCTGGGGGCCGCTGGTTCTGTTTCCGGGAAAAGTTTTTCGATTCCGCCATTTTCCAAGATGGCCGCCATATAAGGGAGTTTTGAAAGCGAGCCCGCAGGGCGAGCTCCGCGTAGGCGCTTGCGCCGGAGCGTCCCATCAGTGGTCTCGAGTCGCTTGCGAGCCCGAAGGGCGAGCTGGGGTGTGAAGTTGGAATTTTTACCCCCCCCCCTTCCTCCCCCCTCCTAAAGCAGCCCTACTTTCTCTGGGCTCTATCTCGGAAGCCGAAAATGCTAGACCCCTCGTGTTGGTACTCTTTCGATTCGTCTCGATGCCATCCTTACGACTGAATGTGAAGTTGGGCCCCCAGACCTGAGGGCACGACACCCTCCGCGGGCCCCGTGGGGCCCGCGGCCCCCACGCGACATCTAGTTACTATATATATAGCTTAATTACCACTCACTCACTGACTCACTGGGTCATTGACATGCTTTTTTGAAGAGTTGAGAAGGGGTGGGGTAAAACTGGATACACCATCGTATAGAGGGTGCTCCAACGAGTAGAGGAAAAATACGAAACCGACCTGAACGTGGAAAGGGACTCGATGTGAGGTGCGGATCTCGGAAACCGTGATAGGTACGGCCGAGTTCCAAAACAAAAGTCGTAGGGAACTGCCGGCCGATGGGTGAGCCGGTCGAAATTTTTTCAAAATGGCCGAAACAAGATGGCCGCCATACAAACTTTAAACGGGAATATCTCGAGCACCATCAGAGATAGAGGGGGGGTGCTCGACCAAATGTCACTCAGGGGGAGGGGGGGAAATCGATGGAGTTGAAAAAAATTCAAGATGGCGGATCCAAAATGGCGGCCGAAATTTTTTTTTGTCCGATCGGGGTGAAACTTTGCACCCGGGGGCTCTGGGGGCCGCTGGTTCCGATTCCGGGGAAAGTTTTTCGATTCCGCCATTTTCCAAGATGGCCGCCATACAAGGGAGTTTTGAAAGCGAGCCCGCAGGGCGAGCTCCGCGTAGGCGCGTGCGCCGAAGCGTCCACTGGACGCGAAATACTCTCGAGTCACTTGCGAGCCCGGAGGGCGAGCTGCAGTGTGAAGTTGGAACTCATCCCCCCCCTTCCTCCCCCCTCCTAAGGCAGCCCTACTTTCTCTGGCCTCTATCTCGGAAACCGAAAATGCTAGACCCCTCGTGTTGGTACTCTTTCGATTCGTCTCGATTGCATCTTTACGACTGAATGTGAAGTTGGGCCCCCAGACCTGAGGGCACGACAGGAAGTTGGAACCCCAACACCCCCCTCCCCAGCGAGCCCGAAGGGCGAGCTCCGCGTAGGCGCGTGCGCCGTAGCGTCCCTTCTGAGGCAGTTCTCCCGAGTAACTTGCGAGCCCGGAGGGCGAGCTGCAGTGTGAAGTTGGAACTCATCCCCCCCCTTCCTCCCCCCTCCTAAGGCAGCCGTACTTTCTCTGGGCTCTATCTCGGAAACCGAAAATGCTAGACCCCTCGTGTTGGTACTCTTTCGATTCGTCTCGATGCCATCCTTACGACTTAATGTGAAGCTTGATAGACAGACCAATAGCACGACACCCTCCGCGGGCCCCGTGGGGCCCGCGGCCCCCACGCGACATCTAGTTACTATATATAAAGCTCGATTACCACTGATTCACTCACTCACTTGGTCATTGACATGCTGTTTTGGAGAGTTGAGAAGGGGTGGGGAACAACTGGAAACACTTTTGTATAGAGGGTGCTCCAACGAGTAGAGGAAAAATACGAAACCGACCTGAACGTGGAAAGGGACTCGATGTAAGGTGCGGATCTCGGAAAGTACGAGTCCCAGAGAAAAGTTCCAAAACCAAAGTGGCAGAGAACTGCCGGCCAATGGGTGAGCCGGTCAAATTTTTTTCAAAATGGCCGAAACAAGATGGCCGCCATACAAACTTTAAACGGGAATATCTCGAGCACCATTAGAGATAGAGGGGGGGTGCTCGACCAAATGTCACTCAGGGGGAGAGGGGAAATTTGGTGGAGTTGAAAAAAATTCAAGATGGCGGATCCAAAATGGCGGTCGAAATTTTTTTTGTCCGATCGGGATGAAATTTTGCACCCGGGGGCTCTGGGGGCCGCTGGTTCCGTTTCCGGGAAAAGTTTTTCGATTCCGCCATTTTCCAAGATGGCCGCCATACAAGGGAGTTTTACAAGCATTGACATGCTGTTTTGGAGAAATGTGAAGGGGTGGAGTAAAACTAGAACTAAATCCAGGTAGAGGGCATTCCAATGAGCAGAAAAAAATACGAAACCGATCTGGACGTGGAAATAGACCTGGGGTGGGAAGCGGATCTCGGCAAGTATGAGTCCTAGAGAAAAGTTCCAAAACCAAAGTCGCAGAGAACTGCCGGCCAATGGGTGAGCCGGTCGTAGTTTTTCAAAATGGCCGAAACAAGATGGCCGCCATACAAACTTTAAACGGGAATATCTCGAGCACCATTAGAGACAGAGGGGGGGGTGCTTGACCAAATGTCACTCAGAGGGAGGGGGAAATTCGGTGGAGTTGAAAAAAATTCAAGATGGCGGATCCAAAATGGCGGCCGAATTTTTTTTTTGTCCGATCGGGTTGAAACTTTGCACCCGGGGGCTCTGGGGGCCGCTGGTTCCGATTCCGGAAAAAGTTTTTCGATTC
The DNA here is from genome assembly GCA_963691745.1 of Ditula angustiorana. Taxonomy (NCBI): domain Eukaryota; kingdom Metazoa; phylum Arthropoda; class Insecta; order Lepidoptera; family Tortricidae; genus Ditula; species Ditula angustiorana. The sequence goes on from OY829471.1 coordinate 14,138,473, forward strand.
CGCCATTTTCCAAGATGGCCGCCATACAAGGGAGTTTTGAAAGCGAGCCCGCAGGGCGAGCTCCGCGTAGGCGCTTGCGCCGGAGCGTCCTATCGGTGCTCTCGAGTCGCTTGCGAGCCCAAAGGGCGAGCTGGGGTGTGAAGTTGGAATTCCCCCCCCCCCCCCCCCTCCCTGCGAGCCCGAAGGGCGAGCTCCGCGTAGGCGCGTGCGCCGAAGCGTCCACTGGACGCGAAATACTCTCGAGTCACTTGCGAGCCCGGAGGGCGAGCTGCAGTGTTAAGTTGGAACTCATCCCCCCCCTCCCTCCCCCCTCCTAAGGCAGCCCTACTTTCTCTGGGCTCTACCTCGGAAACCGAAAATGCTAGACCCCTCGTGTTGGACCTCTTGATTCGTCTCGATGCCATCTTTACGACTGTATGTGAAGTTGGGCCCCCAGACCTATAGCACGACACCCTCCGCGGGCCCCGTGGGGCCCGCGGCCCCCACGCGACATCTAGTTACTATATATAAAGCTTAATTACCACTCACTCACTCACTCACTCACTCACTCACTGGGTCATTGACATGCTGTTTTGGAGAGATGTGAAGGGGTGGGGACCAACTGGATATACAATCGTATAGAGGGTGCTCCAACGAGTAGACAAAAAATACGAAACCGATCTGAACGTGGAAAGGGACTTGATGTGAGGTGCGGATCTCGGAAACCGTGATAGGTACGGCCAAGTTCCAAAACAAAAGTCATAGGGAACTGCCGGCCGATGGGTGAGCCGGTCGTTTTTTTTTCAAAATGGCCGAAACAAGATGGCCGCCATACAAACTTTAAACGGGAATATCTCGAAAACCGTACGACTTAGTGGGGGGGTGCTCGACCAAATGTCACTCAGGGGGAGAGGGGAAATTTGGTGGAGTTGAAAAAAATTCAAGATGGCGGATCCAAAATGGCGGCCGAAAATTTTTTTTGTCCGATCGGGATGAAATTTTGCACGGGGGGGCTCTGGGGGCCGCTGGTTCCGATTCCGGGAAAAGTTTTTCGATTCCGCCATTTTCCAAGATGGCCGCCATACAAGGGAGTTTTGAAAGCGAGCCCGCAGGGCGAGCTCCGCGTAGGCGCTTGCGCCGGAGCGTCCCATTTGTCCTCCCGAGTCGCTTGCGAGCCCGAAGGGCGAGCTGGGGTGTGAAGTTGGAATTCTTACCCCCCCCCCCCCCCAGCGAGCCCGAAGGGCGAGCTCCGCGTAGGCGCGTGCGCCGTAGCGTCCCTTCTGAGGCAGTTCTCCCGAGTAACTTGCGAGCCCGGAGGGCGAGCTGCAGTGTGAAGTTGGAACTCATCCCCCCCCCTAAGGCAGCCCGACTTTCTCTGGGCTCTATCTCGGAAACCGAAAATGCTAGACCCCTCGTGTTGGTACTCTTTCGATTCGTCTCGATGCCATCCTTACGACTGAATGTGAAGTTGGGCCCCCAGGATTATAGCACGACACCCTCCGCGGGCCCCGTGGGGCCCGCGGCCCCCACGCGACATCTAGTTACTATATATAAAGCTTAATTACCACTCACTCACTCACTCACTCACTCACTCACTCACTTGGTCATTGACATGCTGTTTTGGAGAGATGTGAAGGGGTGGGGATAAACTGGAGCTACTATCGCATAGAGGGTGCTCCAACGAGTAGACAAAAAATACGAAACCGACCTGAACCTGGAAAGGGACTCGATGTGAGGTACGGATCTCGGAAACCGTGATAGGTACGGCCAAGTTCCAAAACAAAAGTCGTAGGGAACTGCCGGCCGATGAGTGAGCCGGTCGAAATTTTTTCAAAATGGCCGAAACAAGATGGCCGCCATACAAACTTTAAACGGGAATATCTCGAAAACCGTACGACTTAGTGGGGGGGTGCTCGACCAAATGTCACTCAGGGGGAGAGGGGAAATTTGGTGGAGTTGAAAAAAATTCAAGATGGCGGATCCAAAATGGCGGCCGAAAATTTTTTTTGTCCGATCGGGATGAAATTTAGCACCCGGGGGTTCTGGGGGCCGCTGGTTCCGATTCCGGGAAAAGTTTTTCGATTCCGCCATTTTCCAAGATGGCCGCCATACAAGGGAGTTTAGAAAGCGAGCCCGCAGGGCGAGCTCCGCGTAGGCGCTTGCGCCGGAGCGTCCCATCGGTTCTCTCGAGTCGCTTGCGAGCCCGAAGGGCGAGCTGGGGTGTGAAGTTGGAATTTTTACCCCCCCCCCCCCCCCACTCCCAGCAAGCCCGAAGGGCGAGCTCCGCGTAGGCGCGTGCGCCGAAGCGTCCACTGGACGCGAAATACTCTCGAGTCACTTGCGAGCCCGGAGGGCGAGCTGCAGTGTTAAGTTGGAATTCATCCCCCCCCCCCTTCCTCCCCCCTCCTAAGGCAGCCCTACTTTCTCTTGGATCTATCTCAGAAACCGAAAATGCTAGACCCCTCGTGTTGGTACTCTTTCGATTCGTCTCGATGCCATCTTTACGACTGTATGTGAAGTTGGGTCCCCAGACCTGAGGGCACGACAGCAAGTTGGAATATCCCCCCCCCCTCCCCCCAGCGAGCCCGAAGGGCGAGCTCCGCGTAGGCGCGTGCGCCGTAGCGTCCCTTCTGAGGCAGTTCTCCCGAGTAACTTGCGAGCCCGCAGGGCGAGCTGCAGTGTGAAGTTGGAACTCATCCCCCCCTTCCTCCCCCCTCCTAAGGCAGCCCGATTTTCTCTTGGCTCTATCTCGGAAACCAAAAATGCTAGACCCCTCTTGCTGGTACTCTTTCGATTCGTCTCGATGCCATCTTTACGACTGAATGTGAAGTTGGGCCCCCAGACCTGAGGGCACGACACCCTCCGCGGGCCCCGTGGGGCCCGCGGCCCCCACGCGACATCTAGTTTGATATATGAGACTGAAACTATATATTAGTTGAATTTAACAATGAAAATTTAATACATTTAGTTTTATTAGGATTTAATACTAAGTTGTTGGCAGCAAACCATTCAGATACCTTGGACAGGGTGTCGTTGGGTTCAATGAATTCAGTATCTTTCCTATTAACCTTGAAGAGTAAAGAAGTGTCGTCTGCAAACATGACGATGCCTGATCTTCGGCTCACCATATATGTAAGGTCATTTACATAAACAAGGTACAGGAATGGAGCAAGAATTGATCCTTGAGGCACTCCCATCTCGACCACAGATCCCGATGATATTGCTCCATTTGTCGCTACCTTCCGATTTCTCTGCACTAGGTAAGACTTGACTAGATCTAAAGAGATGCCACGAATGTCATAGAAATTTAATTTACAAATTAAGGTGTCATGGTCTACACAATCAAATGCTTTGGAAAGTTCGCAAAAGACACCTATGGCGTCATGCGACTCTTCCCAAGCTTGCAAAATAAATTTAGTCAAACTGTGACCTGCATCTGTAGTAGATCTACCCTTAGTGAACCCAAATTGCTGCGAATGTAAGATTTTATTTGTATTGAAATGAGAAATCATTTGCGTTAGCATTATCTTTTCGAATATTTTGCTAAACGCTGGTAGAATGGACACTGGGCGATAATCAGAAGGATTATCCTTATTACCTGATTTAAAGATAGGAACTACTTTACTACATTTCATTAGATTGGGGAATACGCTTACGTCTATACAGTTATTGAAAATGGTAGCCAGAATTGGCGCAATGACGTCCAAGATGGCATGTAAAACCTTGACTGATACGCCCCACAAGTCTTCCGTCTTTTTTATTTTTAATGATTTAAAGGATTTAAGAATATCGAAAGGAGAGACTTTTGTAAATTTGAATTGACTAATGTTTTGGATACTAACATTTTGTTCTAATAGGGCTTCAGCGAATTTTGAAGAGGACGCGAGACACTTTGTCGTTTTGGCGGGAATTTCTGAGAAGTATGTATTAAATTCGTCAGCTACTTTAACGGCGTCCGTTATTATAGTATTATTTATTTTTAGTGAAATAGATGAGTCTGTGTTTTTTCGTCGGCCTGTTTCGGTATTTATTATTTTCCAAACTGTTTTAACTTTATCATTTGATAATTTTATTTTATTACTTACGTGTGCTGCTTTTGCTTTACTACATACGATTTTAAATAATTTTGAATAATCCCTAACGTATTGGTGGAAGCGTTCGTCAGTAGTACAGGATTTTCTATCATACAGCTCATATAAGACGTGCCTACTCTTTCTTATTCCAGTCGTAGCCTATTCATTAAATGTTAATTTACTTCCTACCTTAATACGTTTTTTTGCACAAGTTTTATCGAATTCTTTACACACGGTATTTAGGAGTATTTTGAAATGTTTATTGGGTTCGTTTGAGATTACTTCTAGATTGGTAATTTTTTGCGCGATGTTGGTTTTGAGACGATCAAGTCTATGTTTATCTAACGGCTTAACTTCTATGATTCGATCTGTACTGCCCTTGGCCCGAGGCAGCTTCACTAATTGCGCTTTATGGTCCGAGCGAACTCCGCTTATAATAGCTTTCTCTAAATATCTACAATTTAAACAAATGTTATCTATGCATGTGGCCGAAGTGGGTGTGACTCTGGTTGGTTCGTTAAAAGAGCAATCTAAATTAAATGACTTCAAAAGAGACACAAACTGATCTCTTTCAACTGATTGTGACAATTTATCTATATTAAAGTCTCCGCAGACTACCACTTTTTTATTATCATTTACAGATTTCCTTAGAAAATCTTTCATAGCATTAACAAATATGGGAAGATTTGAAGTTGGTGGTCTATAGATGCACAATATTAAGTACTGATCCGTCTCTGCACAAACGATCTCACACACACGTTCCACAGAGAGGCCAGACAGATCTTTTCGCGCTCTGAACTTTAAATGATCTTTAAACAATATAATACAGCCGCCTCCTGCCGCGGACTCCCTGCAGAACGCGCTGGCCACTACATAATTAATTATTAACATTAAATTTCATCATATCTTGTTTTAGCCAAGTTTCTGTTAAGCAGATAATATCTAGATCTATAGTTTCAGACAATAATTCTAAATCTAATATTTTGCCAGAAAAGCGATTTATATTTTGATGAAGTAATGTTAAACTACTTAGCTTCTCTATTGTCGTAGTAGGTAGTTTAAAGACAAGTCCTCGGTCGGAGATGTCGTCCTAAAAGGGGAGGGGGGAGGATGATGATTTCCGAATACGGAATTAATAAAACATGCTAAGGATTTAGCAAGCTTGTCAGAAGTAAATTGATACTCACTAATAAGATTATTAGTGTCAAAAAATAAAACGTCACTATGACGGTTCGTCAACTTAAACAATAATTTGTTTAAACGATATAGGGATTTATTACATTGAGATTGAGAAGCTGAGTAGGGAAACGCACCTATAATAATGTTTTTTGCACCCAGTTTTAGTAGGGAGTCGAACCCAGTTTTGACATCTGAATATCGAATGGTAGCCCCGTCACCTAACATTAACACAATTGTTGATTATTTGGTCACCTGGGAATGCATAATTGTTTTAATTATTTGTTTAAAGGAGGCGTTCGGCACACAATGATTTATGACACAGCTGTTTGGTACCTTATTATGTAAAATTTTGCCATAGCCTTTTCCTATCCTATCAGAAAACACTAGCGTTCTATTTACATTTTTACAGAAGTTTTTATCCTCTAGAGTTCCGCCACGAGGATACTCGGCGCTGGGGGCCTCAGGCCGACCGAGCAAACTCTCTGGCGGCGGCTCAGTCTGCTGAAGTCCACAATCACAGTCGCACGCGGTTGGCGTCGCGAGTAATAACTCGATGCGCTGCTCATTCTGTTGACATAGATCCAACAATTCGTCCGCCGCCAGGATGTGTTCACTGATTTGCTTCTGAGATGTTAAATATTTGTTACTTAAGTCCCTTAAGGAACATTCAAGCCTATTAATTTCCGCCCTCAGCTCGCAAGTGTCCGTGACGTAACTACACCTACTGTGTTTTAATTTTAAATTACATGCTTTTAATTTATTTAAAATATTGAGACGACTTTTACGTAACATTTTAGTTTTGTGAACATTAAGATGTTGTTTTTACAGTCTTTTTGATCTTCTTATAAATCTATTTAACTTAAGATATTTTTTTAAGAACTTGTTTACACTCAAAATATGACTCCCTAGTAAGATCAATAACAACCGGAGACAGCGAACGTTTGCTAAGACGTGGTGTACAGGCGTTAGGCGATGGCATTAACTCTTCATAAAGCCGCTGGGTGTTATCGGCTTCCTGACGTTCAATCTGCTCCCGTAGCTGACGAACTAATTTGTGGAATAAAAACGGCGATACCGTTTTCCACCCTCGAAACCTTAACCTATAGCCATGATTTTTTTTGTATGTTGCCAGTATGCCTTAGAACTAGGTTTGTATGTTTTGATTTTGTAAATATTCTTAATAGTTTCAAAAATACTGACGCTTTTTTGTTTTGTATGAAACACCTAAAATGCAAATATTTTCAAATCTATGAACAATATAAAAAAAACAAAACATAAATCAAGTTCTAAGGCACAATGACAACATACAAAAAAATCATTGCCAAAGGTTAAGGTTTAGAGCGTGGAAAACGTTATCGCCGTTTGTATGGGGAGCACTTTTTGGAGCTGGGTTCACACTCCTCTTAAGTATCGACTCTTATTTTAAGTTTGAATGGTTTTCCGAGTATGGACCGCAAGCCGAATGGGAAAATTTAAACAAGATGGAACTCTTCGAGTTTCACTAATCGATTCGCATCTCATGTATGGCTGAATATTCCTGAAATGTGATTGTAGCAACTGACTAACGTGCGATCAAGTGATACTTCCGTGTGTATATTTCTGACAAATTAACCCCTTAAAATGGCTGAGAGAGCGACCTAAGCTCAGACCCGGACTGAGTCTCAAACATGTTCAAAAACGGTTTAGTTACATTAGTTAACAACCAATTTAAGTAATGTGAACGAATAGTACAAAAATACAATATTTTTATTATGGCTTGTTTTTTCACACTTAATGCATAACATCGACCAGGCGTTCACACCCACTTGCCATTATGGCAGTAGCGCGGACCAATCACCGCTATCTGTCATCCCATAAACCAATGACCGCGCATGCCGCAATACAATGTGTTATACGAGCGCAGCTAATTGGCCTGTTTTCATGTGTTGTTCTCTCGTCCGAATATTCGACAAATATGGCAATGTAGTGGTAATGTAGTGTCATGTTTGAAGTGAATTTTGTTCAGAGTTACGTTTCCTGACTCATTTAATTTCGCTGCACTTGACACTGATACTCACACTCCGCACTCGATAAGCGAGAAATTGTGTGACGTTGTAACACCCAAAAGTTCGGTGGCACTGTTTTTTGATATTTTCATGCAAGTGGAGAGTAAGGCCTCACCTGCTTGCTAGGTCTTCCCTTTGGGCCTCTGTCGGTGCCTCTTTTCATGCCTTTCACCACCAATAACCCATAAATTACAGCCAAACATTCCTGATCAACTTCCAACATTTCGGCGGTCTAATTTCTTTGTTGTTACTTACAGTCACTTAAACATTTCACTATAGGCTTCTTGCGCCCCGCCACTAAGTTATTTTAATCACACTTTAGGCTTCCTTTAACAGTATTAAACCAGTATTTACTTTCCATTTTGTAATCTAAATTATAACAATATTGATTCGATATCGATCGAGCTGTCCAAGTACGAAACGTCACTCTTGACGTTTGTCAGGAGCATAGTGCTGCGGCTACCTTGTTCCGCGCGGTAAAGCCTCGATGCCGGTTCTCTGTTCGTGGTTCTAATTAATTGTTTCAGAATCTTTGGTCAGTGTTTGTCACGTTATTTCAGCATAGGTAATGATTGTCTCATATTGGAGAAGACGGACTTGATAGATGGTTTCTTGTCATTGTGACGTGTGAAGGGTACCTATCGTAGAAAGAGAAAGCTATAGAATAATGGACGTCTTCCTTTTCATTTGCACAAGAATAAGATATAAATATGAATTTGCTTGTGAAAAAAAGAGACAGAGCTTGATATGTTTTGTCCCTCATCGCATGTTTAATTTTTTCAAGGTCAAGTTTGCTAGGCATACTTCTATGCTAAACAGACTTTTACGTTTTGTGACTGTTGTATATTGAGGGTACTTAAGTAATAAGTTCGCCTCTGAAATGTAGGGTAGTCAGTCTCGGAATAAATGGTTTCAAAGCAACACGTATTTTATTTAGCAGTGACGAACGAGGATAATTTGGACTTATTTATCGTGCAGTTTTGTGTTTATCATGACCGTGGGACAATTACACGAGTTTGATGTGAAGAATGGGAATTGGTCGGTGTATTGCGACAGAGTGGAAATGTATTTCCTAGCAAACAAAGTGGAGGACACCGTTAAGTTAGCCACTTTGATTTCCGTTATGGGAGAGGAGGCTTATGAACTATTATCGACGCTTTCCAGCCCTAAAAAACCTTCAACGTTAACGTACACGGAAGCTACAGCATTATTAAAAAATCATTTGCAACCGACACCATCTATTTTAGCGGAAAGGTACCGATTTCGGCAGCGCCGGCAGCTGGACAACGAGTCCATTGCAGTTTATATCGCTGAGCTTAAAAAATTAGCTAAAGACTGCGGTTTCGGAACATCGTTAGAAGAGAATCTGCGCGATCAGTTTGTGTGCGGCATCAAAAGCGAGATGACGCGACAGCGGCTATTCTCGGAGGACTCGACAGTTACCTACATGAAAGCGATTAAGTTAGCCACGACCATCGAGGCGGCGGAAAAGGACGCCAGCGCAGTCGATCGGGGCAGTACATCAATCGGCATTAATAGTGTCAACGTGGCTGTTAAATGTATGGCCTGTGGAGATAACCAGCACAGAACAGAAGCTTGTAAATATCGTAATTTCGAGTGTAGTTTTTGTCAAAAAGTTGGCCACCTAAGACGCATGTGCCCAGAGAAATTGTTTGTTGCGGGAAACCAGTGGGATCAGAGACGGATTAACACTACAGAAAGTGTAGGTATGGAATCACGCGGGATGAGCGTGCACGGAGGTAGCGGCGCGAGCGGCGGCCAGCGAAGGGGTGCAGGGCGCGGGCGCGCGGGGCGCGGGAGCCGGGCGGGCCGCGGCGGCGGCGGCTGGAGCGGCAGGCGAGGCCGCGGAGTCGGCGCATATTGGATGCAGGAGCCGCCACCGGCTGATGACAGTCATCGGGACCAGGCGGGGGAGCCGGACATGGACGATGACGATGAAAACGAAGAACCGATGTATCAGATGTCTCTAATTAATTACAAACCGGTGTGTATGTCGCTTATGGTGCATAATAAGTTATTAAGCATGGAAGTTGACACCGGATCGGCAATATCTTGTATCAGTGGAGACATTTACAGGAAGTATTTCAGTGATGTCAGCATAAACCCTTGTCAGTTAAAATTAAAATTTTACGATGGGTCTGTCATTAAACCGTTAGGGTATTTAGAAGTCGAAGTCACACACTATGATGTTACAAAGATATTAGACTTGTATGTAATAGATAACGGTACGACCAATCTATTGGGTCGACAATGGTTGTACGAATTAAATATTGATGTTCCAAAAGTGAATTTGCATAATATTAGGAAAGATAATTTAAAGGAAAAGAAGTCACATGAAATTATATCTAACTTAATTTCCAGGCATGAATCGTTGTTCGATGACACATTGGGACGGTACGTGGGTCCGCCGGTTAAGCTGCGTTTGCGCGCGGGCGCAGCGCCGGTTTTCTGCCGCGCACGGCCCGTGCCCTACGCGCTGCGCGCGCGCGTCGACGCCGAGCTGGACGCGATGCTGCGCGCCGGCGTCATCGAGCCCGTGGACCACTCCGACTGGGCGACTCCTCTCGTCATTGTCAGCAAGGGGGACGGCGGTATACGTATATGTGCGGATTATAAGGTAACCCTAAACCGTGTCTTAATGATCGACAGATACCCGGTTCCAAAATTAGATGATTTGTTTAGCGAACTCAGCTGTAACAAATACTTTACGAAGTTAGATTTATCGCAAGCGTATAATCAATTGATTCTGGACAGTGATTCGAGAGCTTATACAGTAATTAATACGCATCGCGGGCTTTTTAAATACAATAGGTTAGTCTTCGGATTAGCATCCAGTCCAGGTATATTTCAAAAGCTAATGGTTAACTTATTCAAAGATATTCCGGATGTAGTAGTTTTCTACGATGATATTTTAATTAAAAGTAAAGATCTCGAAAGTCATGTTAGAACGATCGAGCGTGTGTTCGAGGTGCTGCAAAGCAATGGATTAAAAATTAAAAAGAAAAAATGTGAATTCATGGCGGATCAAGTGCAGTACTTGGGATTCGTTATTAATAAGGATGGCGTACGGGTCAATCCGGACAAAATTAAGCCCATCATCGATATGCCTCATCCTAATACTGCAACCGAGTTAAAATCGTTCTTGGGAATGGTAAATTTTTACGGAAAATTTATTAAGAACCTGTCATCATTTTTAGCCCCACTTTACGATCTACTTAAAAAAGGCAGCCATTTTTGCTGGGGTAAAAAGCATAATGATGCATTTGTACTCGTTAAAAAGTTGCTCTGTAGTGCGGACGTATTGGTACACTATGACATGAGCCAGCCTACGGTGCTGACGTGCGACGCGAGCGCGCACGGGCTGGGCGCCGTGCTGGCACAGCGCGGGCCCGGCGGCGCCGAGCGCGTCGTCGCCTACGCCTCGCGCGCGCTCACTCCGCCCGAAAAACATTACAGTCAGATTCATAAAGAGGCGTTGGCTATCATTTTTGCAATAGATAAATTTCACCAGTACTTGTACGGAAGAGAATTTACGTTGCGTACTGACCATAAGCCGCTTGTGAGTATTTTTGGCCCTAGCATAGGAATTCCAATCACGGCCGCTAGCCGACTACAGAGGTGGGCTATTAAACTTTCAGCGTACAATTTTACAATAGAGTATATAAGGACGGACAAAAATACCGCCGACGTACTTTCAAGGTTAATAAAAATGCATAAAGAAGGTGTGACTAACGATCAGGAGGAACTACCCGAACAGACATATCTACATTTCGCAACGGAAGCACTGCTATTAGATTATAAGGTATTAAAAAAAGAGACTGCCGGGGATCCTTTGTTAAGTCGGGTTATGAGTTATTTAGTAGACGGCTGGCCAGCCGATATCGAAATCAGGGAACTTAAGCCATATTACAATCGCCGAAGCGAATTGTACACAGAATTAGATTGTATTCTATTGGGTCGCAGAGTAGTGGTGCCGGCCTCCTGTAGAGACAGAGTCATAAAAGAACTACACGACTCGCACATGGGGATCGTAAAAACAAAGGCTTTAGCGAGAAGTTACGTGTGGTGGCCGGGCGTGGACGAGGCGCTGGAGGCGGCGTGCCGCGCCTGCACCGTGTGCGCCAGCGTGGCTGACGCGCCGCCGGGCCATGCGCCGTGCGCGTGGCCATGGCCCGATCGTCCTTGGTCGAGATTGCACTTAGATTTTTTGGGTCCCATAGTAGGGTCCACATACTTGATAACAGTCGACGCTTGTTCGAAGTGGATTGAAGCCGTAAAAATGAAATCGACAACCGCTAGTGCAGTCGTCACCGTAATGCGAGATATGTGGTCGAGATTCGGTCTCCCAAAACAGGTGGTGAGTGACAACGGACCCCCGTTCACTAGTTCCGAATTTGAAACTTTTTTGACAAATAATGGCGTGGAGCACATTTTTTCAGCTCCTTATCATCCCGCTTCGAACGGGGCCGCTGAAGTTTCAGTTAAACTTTGTAAGCGGGTGATCCAAAAAGCGCTGAAACAGAAGTTAGATATCGACACTGCTCTCAATAGATATCTCTTGACGTATAGGAACACCGAACACTACTCGACAGGGGAGAGCCCAGCGAAGATATTACAGGGCCGTAATTTGCGTATGCGTTTAGATAAATTAAAACCAGAGCGATCCGCTCGAGTAAGCGAGAATCAAGCACGCGCGCGGGCGGGCCGGCGCGTGGCGGGGCGCGCGCTCGCCCCGGGCGACCCGGTGTGGTACCGGGACTACCGCGGGCGCGATAAGTGGCTCGCCGGCACGGTGCATGATAAGTTAGGCAGCACCGATTACAGGATAGCGTCTGATTGTGGAACCGAGGTACATAGGCACATCGATCAATTGAGACGTAGGGTGTCTGGAACTTTCGAAAATATATGTACACCGTCAAACACCGAACGATCGCGTCTGCGCAGCTCCTTGATAGTGGGAGAGGAGACGCCCGAGCCGGGTGGCGCGGAGAGCAGCAGCCCGGTGTCCCCGGGGCTCGCACCCGGGGCCTGCAGTCCTGATGTGTCACGGAACCAGACTCGGTTCAGCCAGCCAGGGGGAAGCTCGACCCCAATCCTGGAGCCACCGCCGGGGCCAGAAAAGAGGGTTCGGAAACCTCCTATAAGATTCGGGTTTGAGGAATATTTTTAATTTTAGCTACGTATTTTTAGGTGTTTTTAGTAGTAATAGAACATCAAGTAATACTTGATGTTGTTGATTCGTAATGTATACACCAAGCAAATACCTGCGAGGATCAAATGTACTTAGTTTTTTTTTTAATATAATAAAATGTAAGACCGGGATTATGTGGACCGGGACTTAGTGGATCGCATCATCCTACTGTTTGTTATTGTTTATAATTGTGTAGCCTAAATACCTAATTGTTTCTTTATATAAAACAGAAAATAACCTTTTTTTTGTTTCGTTCTTTATGTAAATTAAAGTTCATGCGCAAGACCAGAATAACAGATTATGCTAGAAGAGAATGTGTGTGAATGTGTGTGAGTGTGAATGTGTGTGAGTGTGAATGTGTGTGAGTGTGAATGTAAGGGTGTATGGAAGGGTGTATAAGATGTTTAAAATGCCTAACATTGTAGATAAGTTTTTTAAGTTTAAATAAGGGTGAAGGTGTTGTATATTGAGGGTACTTAAGTAATAAGTTCGCCTCTGAAATGTAGGGTAGTCAGTCTCGGAATAAATGGTTTCAAAGCAACACGTATTTTATTTAGCAGTGACAAGCTCAATCCATGTCACCGGAAAAATTACAAAAAATGGCCGATTTATTTAAAATTACGTGGACTATTGTTTATACAGGCGTTAAGAACAATATAACGAGTCTGCAGAATGGTGCGATGTTCTGTTTTAGGCTGCAAAAGTGACAGTGAATCGAAACTTGATGAAATATCTTTTCACTCTGAAGTTTTTAAAAATTTGATCTTATTTGACTTATTAGAACAGATGTTTCATATTGTGTGGTTTCTTCCCGCTTTACATACACATCCTGACGTGTTTCAAGATCAAATAAAAGCTGTTTTATGCATTTTTAGTTGGTGCTTTTTACATAACCTTAAAACTCAGTGTTGTCACTTTTTCCCACGAACATTACCCCACGTTAAGGGGTAAATAGTACGTTGATGAAATATTGGTATAGAAAAAACTTATACAGGACCCTATTTCGTAAAGCATGTTAGTCTAGTATTTTGATTCATTTAATCGTTTATTTTACGAGATAAAACACTAGTACACAGATAAAATATGCACTCGTGTAACTCGGAGGTCGACTCAAATGCTGTATGAAATGAAACCCCGTGAAGTGTATTCTGGATTTAACTTCCAGATTCCCCCACGAACCACATATACGGGAATCATGGATTACACCTACTGGAATCTTCCAGAATGTGTTGTCAACATTTTGACCGAAATCTATTGTTACAGTGTGGGTTTACTACATAATTATTTCCAACTTTTTTCGCTTTAATTAGGTACCATTGTTATTATTAAGAGTGATTTTATAAATTCCTGTTAATTATTAAAAACATTTTCCAAAAGTAACTCTTTTTTTCAATTTAAAAATATTGTTTTTATATTGACATCGTAAATGACCCCAGGGAAAACTGCCTTACAGATGGTAACCCTAAATATTCATGTGTGTCTATTTGCTGTCCCTTTCGGAGACACGCACGACCTCAGTCTTCCCATAATAAGTCTATGGTGCCTATGTCTGGTGACGCGGACGGATAGAGGGACATCCCTAGGGCGTCTCTAAAGGAAAAAAAACTAATAGCTGCTCGGTCGTGGAAAGAGTGACTGGCTAAATAAGATTTCGTGTTCGAAATCGTAATTGGGGTTCGGGTCGAGTCAAATACACAGATAATTAACATGTTAAAGTGTTTATTTTGATTCCTGCGCTGGAGTTCACTGTAAGTATTGCTACCAAAATGTCGTACTGAGGGCACGCCGACTCGGCTAGGCCGGCTCCCGTGTAAAGAGAATTTGTATTTGTTTCAGATCATGATAGCTTGTCTGCTTTAACATAACTCTGCGGTCCCCGAGTCTAAAGGCCATACCATGCAAATCCCCGTCCACGAGGTAAATTTTGATGGTTAAAATGGACACGTCGTCAGTATGACGCAACCATTTTGTTCCTTCATGGAAGTAAAATTAGTTTTGTTTCAGATGTTAGTAGCTGTCTACGCTCACCCATAACTCTGCGGACCCCGAGTATAAAGGCCAAACTACAAATTCACGTTGCCTGGATGTTGGTAGCTGTCTAAGCTCGACCATAACTCTGCGGACCCCGAGTATAAAGGCCAAACTACAAATTCACGTTGCCTGGATGTTGGTGGCTGTCTAAGCTCAACCATAACTCTGCGGACCCCGAGTATAAAGGCCAAATATATGTAGACTTACTGCCCGTAAAGGTGAATATCTTGGATAATGTTCACGTCGTCAAGCGGTGGGTAATCTTTAATTTTCTTTTGCTGAAGTGTTTTGTTGATCATTTCAGGGCCGCCAGGCTACCCCGTAAGCTTTGGGCTACCCCAAGAGCTCCCGGTTACCCCGAGAAGTGCGGGATTACTACAGTACTGCATTCTACATGGCGCCAAGGCGCTCCCTCGCTTGAAGCCGCTCGGCGGGATCCAGTTGCGGTTGCGACGCAGCTCCCAAAGGAGGTGAGTAGTAAAATATTGGGCATTCTAGACCACTTTCATGGTCTAGAACGCCCAATAGGTTTTATGGTCTAGAATTCCCAATAGGTTTTGTGGTCTAGAATGCCCAATAAGTTTTGTGGTCTAGAATGCCCAATAGGTTTAGTGGATTTTAATACTCGATGCAAGTGGTCTAGAACGCCCAATAGGTTTTGTGGATTTTAATACTCGATGCAAGTGGTCTAGAACGCCCAATAGGTTTAGTGGATTTTAATACTCGATGCAAGCGGTCTAGAACGCCCAATAGGTTTTGTGGATTTTAATACTCGATGCAAGTAAGTGGTCTAGAACGCCCAATAGGTTTTGTGGATTTTAATACTCGATGCAAGTAAGTGGTCTAGAACGCCCAATAGGTTTTGTGGATTTTAATACTCGATGCAAGTAAGTGGTCTAGAACGCCCAATAGGTTTTGTGGATTTTAATACTCGACGCAAGTGGGTTAGAATGCTTAGTATCTTTTAAGCGATAGCTTAACATTGGAGTGGATATGAGAAACAAATCTTAACATAACTTGCGTTGGATTGATCAGGTGAGGTTTAAGTTTTACCCTTTCGATCACATAGCGCAACTGTCAAAATTTAAGTGAGTAGCTCTGACTTTACTACACATGATATTATTATTATTTAAATCTCGTTTAAGATTTTGGAGCAATCCGACCTTAGTCTGTGTTGCATAATCAAACAATATTTCTGATCGATAGCGGATCATTGGAGTGGTAATGAAAAACAAAAGCTTAACACAACTTCCAGTGCAAGTCTGACCCTTACGGTCACATAGCGCTCCTGTCCGTGCACAGACCGGTTAACTATGGTGTTTAAACACAACATATCTGTGAAGTGAGCCAGACTCCACAGGCATGATGCGACCCCCAGGGTGCTGAACCCCGGCTTAAGGCCACGTTTTACGTGTACACACAACATACCTGCAAAGTTGGCCAGACTCCACAGATATGATGCGACCCCCAGGGTGCTGAACCCCGGCTTAAGGCCACGTTTTACGTGTATAGGTGGAATCTCCAAGGGCTATCGACCGCTTAGCGCACAAGGATTTTCCTATTATTATTCATTTAATTTTTTATTTCAATTTACAACAACACATCGCAAAGTTGATCAGGTTTCGCAACGTGACTGTTGTAGGATCCTCCATGTGCTACCGGTCGTCATAGACACACGGATTCCCCAACGCCTTACCAAGTAAAATTTTATTTATATGATCAAACGAAAAAACTTCAATAGCGTGATGTAGACCCGCGTTTCTGATTGGATAATTAATACGACGCAGTTATGACAAATAAATTGTTGTAATCAATCAATTTTCACTTTAATTGTTACATTTTAAGATTCAATACGCAACGGATTTATTAAAAGACGTAGTAGAATTCTGGTATGTTAACAGGGAAACCAAATAAACCAAAACAAATAATTTCTATTTTGAACGTAATTGGCGCATGACAAGATTGATATTGTAATGAATTCTTTGTTAATCTAATACCCGTTATTATTCGTTACCTTAAACGTGTTCAATTATTTTACGGTTACAGATATATTTTAATTCTTATTCAAACATACCATGATTCAAATTTGGATGCATTTACCTAGTGCTTTGCATAACATAAATACAATATGCAAGCAAATAAAAGTAGGTTGCATTTAACGTAAACAAGTCGGCAGGTCAAAGGGTGTCGCATATCACAGGCAGCATCGCGTATCAAACGCTTGCGACTTAGTTTCGCAATGCGTTTAATTTAATATTAGGGTTGTCAAAGATTGTAGTGGGTCATCATTGTGGTGCAATAAGTGTTAACAAGGATCAGCCTTTGCTTAGAAGGATATAAAAATTACAAAAGTTGTCAGCACGCCTTTTAGTGTCATATGTTGCTCTCAACATTGTACGTAATAAATTTAATAAGGATTACAATAAGAATTAAAAGTTTTTGTAAACTTTTATAACTTTAGCATACCTAGTGCTCAGCCTATCCTTTTTAGGAATATGGGAGTGAGTTTATGTGCGTTTAATGTTAGTAGATGATACATCTTGATTAAGAATTACAAATTTTTATTCCAATAACCAAGTGCTCGACAACCCTGCTGCGTTTTGCTAAATTGACAACAAAATAGTTATGGTTCGTTTACCAGTTCTGCTTCATTATGTAAGTTAATATCAACTGCTACGAACACTTCCTGACTTAAATAAATTACAATGTAAGTGAGTATTTTAATTTGATATATTATATTTTAGATAATATTCAATATCGTAGAATCAAATTAATTACATTGTTTTAATGTGATTACAGGTCGTCCTCAGAAGATTGTGCTAATGAGACGAGCCGAACATCAAAAATAAGAAAACCACAACTACCTCGAACGGAAACACTTAACGATTTGCCGAGGTTAGTATTTTATATTATTCAATGTACGTATCTAAATATTATTTAGTTCTTTTAATTGGGATGCGGTATTAATTTCTTTCTTTAATCGATTGTAGGTCTGACTCTGAATACGAAATAGCGCCGAAACCTAAGAAATCTAAATCGCGAGCTGCAGTTAAGTGTAACAAAAAGGCTCAAGCTGGTACTCAAGATAACTTATCGAGGTAAGTATTTTATATTTTTTAAATGTTTGTAGTGAAATATTATTTGCTGGTTTACTTGGGAGTAACCATGGTTTAAATTATTATTCATATTATTTTTCTCCAATGATTGCAGGTCTGATTCTGAACCCGAGATAGTGAAACCGAAGAAATTTTCATCGAGTGCTGCAGTTAAGTGTAACAAAACAGCACCAGTGGCCCGTTTCACTAAGCTACAAGTTACAATTTTACAAGTCTAAACCGGCAACATTGGTCAATAATGACCAATGGCAATGGGCATAAGGACCAATGTTGCCGGTTTAGACTTGTTAAATTGTAACTTGTAGCTTCGTGAAACGGGCCACAGGTAGCACTCGGGATGATGTGTCGAGGTGAGTATTTCATATTTTTTATTGTCCGAATGGAATATTATTTTCTTCTATAAAAAAACGATTTGTTTTCTAGGAATATGGTTTCAATTATTTTCTGTACGATTTCAGCTCTGACTCAGAATACGAGGTAACAAAGCTAAGGAAATCCTCCACCCCAACAGCGGTGAAACGTCAGCATAGTGGAGCAGAAAAAGCTAAGCAGTAAGTTTGATGCTCTTTTGAAATTATACCTTATTCGTGTTTTAAATGTTTTTTAACAGACTACGCCTTAATTTGAAATTAATCCTTTTTTATTTATTTTCAGCTTAAACAAGAAGGACATTTTTGGATGCGAGTACGAGAGCGTTGCATCACCGAAGGTTACACCGTCCGCAGCTGTTTCAACCTTCCAGAGCAGAGTAGCCAACGGAGTGTCACGGCGCGTCGCATCGGTTAACGGTGAATTTTACATAGATTTAAAGGTTTATAATACGGACGATTTTAATAAATATGTTCCCGATGAACGTTGGAAAAAGGCTCTACTGACGCTTAAATTGCAAACGGATTCCGATTCGTCTCAGTGGAGCCTTCTCCAAAAATTGGTTAAGAACTGTCATTCCGTTTTTAATGATTCGAACGCAGTTTTTTACGCAGATAAAATCAATCCTTAATTAAGTTAAAATAAAATTACATTTTTTGTTATAAGAATTAAATTGATAGAAGTCCGCAAGTACGCACTTTGCAAACAAAATGCCATTTTGTGCTACGTGTAGTTTATCTGTACAAAAAAAGCATTGGGTGGGACACTTAACGTACGAATGCACACAATGACAAATGCACTGAGCTAGGTGAGGGCGTTCAGTTAATCAAATCAGCTTTTCGATATCGTATCGCAAGTTATAGAATAGTAGCACGCAGCGAAAATGAACAGAATTCCATCCATTCATTTTTTGATCTTATATCAAATCAAATTAAAACATTATTAAACGGTGCGCTTGAGACCAATATTTGTATTAAAGTTAATGTAGAACTTTTTTCTATGTTCATGCTTTTTAAAAACAACTCTCAAGAAATGAAGTCATTCGCTACTAAAAATATAACACTTCACAAAAACTATGATTTTCAGGATATATTTTCAACTTTCCTAAATAGCATTTTAAAAAAAGTTGAAGAATTCCAAGATCGGGACAGTGGATGGACATTTCTGAGTAACAATCATTTGGAAATAAATATCAATAAATATCAGCCGCTGTCTGGATCAAGCTTTATTGAGTTGCCTAAATTAATAAAAAACAAAAAGGCATGCATAAATATTCGTAACAAAGATCCATTTTGCTTTTTGTGGTCGGTAACCGCAGCCCCTTATCCTGCGTCGAGTCACGTTGACCGTGTAACATCATATCCCGATTTTCGCCAAGTATTAAATACGGAAGATATGTCTTTTCCAGTGACATTTTCAGATATTGCAATTTTTGAAAAAAATAATCCAAACATAAGTATAAATATCTATGGTATAAAAAAGAATAAGGTAATAATAGGACCTCTTTACAAATCGGAATCAAAAAATAAGAAGAAAATTCACTTGTTACTCATTGAAGATGGGAATAGATCCCACTATTGTCTAATAAAAGATTTAGCTTGTCTCGTCAAGAGTCAAATAACAAATCACCACGCGAAATTATATATTTGCGAAGAATGTTTATGTTTTTTCCCTTCAGCTGAAAGTGTAAATAAGCATGTTTGTTGTGGAGTTGCAACTGTCCTACCTCAAAACGGTTCTGTTATTCAATTTAAGCATTTTGAACGTAAGCAAAATGTTCCTTTTGTAATTTATGCGGACTTCGAAACAATACTGCAGCCCTTAAATAGCAGGGATTCTAAATCAAATACAGATACCACAATAAACTTACAACGTCATATTCCCGCAGCATTCGCTTATCAAATCGTTTGCTCGTCAGATCAGAACAATAATCGGTTTGCATCTTATCGTGGTGAAGATTGCATTGAGAAGTTCATTGAATTTTTACTTAGTGATGTAAATAAAATTAATGAGGTTTTAAAGAATTACACCCCAATGATATATACCGAAGAAGATGATAAAAAATTCAGAACTACTCAATGTTGTCATATTTGTAATAATTTATTATTTAACGACAAAGTAAGAGACCACTGCCATATTACAGGTAAATTTCGTGGTGCAAGTCATAATTATTGCAATTTACAATACAAACTTCCGAAATTCATACCGATATTTTTTCATAACTTATCAGGTTATGACTGCCATTTATTTATAAAAAAATTGGGTCAAACCTCGGGGGCTATTAAAATTATACCCAAGACTAAAGAGAACTACATTTCCTTTACGAAGTATATTCATATGGACGATAATAGTTTTATACAATTGCGGTTTGTTGATTCTTATAAATTTTTAGCAGAAAGTCTTAATAAGCTCACTAAGACCTTGCAAAAAGAAGAATTCGAACATTTACGATCGTGTTTTTCAAATGAAAACCAATTTAATTTACTGACTCAGAAGGGAGTCTATCCCTACGATTATATAACTGGATGGGACTGTTATAAACAAACAAATTTACCATCTAAAGAAATTTTTTACAACTCATTGACAAACGAAGAAATCACTGATCAAGATTATGAGCATGCACAGTTAGTTTGGTTAGAATTTAAAATTAAAAACTTAGGAGAGTATACGGATATTTATCTGAAGACTGACGTTTTACTTTTGACGGACATTTTTGAAAATTTTCGGAAAACTTGCAAATGTCATTATCAGTTGGATCCAGTTTTTATCTTACAGCGCCGAGCTTGTCATTTAATGCAATGCTTTTAAAAACCGGCGTCCAATTGGAACTAATTACTGACTTAGACATAGTACGAATGATACAATCTGGCATTCGAGGTGGCGTTTGTATGTGTTCGACGTGGTCACATGTGGATCTGTTTGCGGATCCCTGGGGGAAACTTACGTCCAAGTGCCTAATTTTTTCTGAGTCTGAGAGAGGATTAATGAATGAGTGACAATTACAGTGCATGAGGAATAAATTAGTCTAAGTTGTTGTGTTGTTTGTTCTTCTTACACGGAGTGTTCATGTAAGTTATATATATATTTTTTATGTTTTAAATTGTATTAGTAATAAGTTTCACTCATGTTTTTTTTTTGTATTTGCTTTTAACATTGGCCATACTTTTACCCTAATTGTAACTGTCTAGCGTTTAAGTATCTTTTTCACAAGTGTAAATGGTGTACCGTTCTTGTTGAATAAATAAATAATAAATAATAATAAATGAAAAAAGTCAATTAGATATCACAGCCGTGGACGATAACGCTGAGTACGGGTATATTCTTGAGGTTGATTTAATTTATCCTAAAAACCTACATCATTATCATAATGATTTATTTACCGTTTTGTCCGGAAAAAAGTATTCCACCCGGAGGAAAAAATACTAAACTTATACCTAATTTATACAATAAATTTAAATATGTGATTCATTACGTTCATCTAAAAAATTGTTTAAAGCATGGACTTTTGCTGAACAAAATTCACCGCGTCATAACTTTTAAACAAAGTTCTTATTTAAAAGAGTATATTGACCTTAACACCAAATTACGTCAACAAGCAAAATCAACATTTGAACAAGACTTTTTTAAGTTATTAAATAATGCTATATTCGGCAAAACTTTAGAAAACAACGAACGAAGGGTCAACGTGCATCTTGTTAATCAATGGAGTGATAAAGATAATAAAACAAAAAAAAACAAAAACCGCAAAAAAGTTAATTTCAAGACCCAATTTCTACAGTGTATCTGTATTTTCAGAAAATTTAGTGGCTATACAATTAAAACCTGAACAAATTTTCCTTGATAAACCAATCTATATTGGGTTTACTGTGTTAGAATTATCAAAAAGTCATATGTTCGACTTTCATTATTCAATAGTAAAACCGTTCTATGGGGATCGAGTTCAATTGTGTTACATGGACACTGACTCGTTTATTTATACCATAGAATGTGAAAATTTTTACAAAGATTTAAAAAACATTTTTTTACCGCATTTTGATACAAGCAACTATGAACCAAATAACCAGTATAACATTCCTCTCTTGAATAAAAAAGTTCCGGGGCTGTTTAAGGATGAAATGAGCGGCAAATTAATAATGGAATTTGTGGGATTGCGTTCTAAGCTCTACTGCGTTAGAACTATAGATAATACTATTAAAAAAGCAAAAGGTGTTAAAAAATGCGTAATCCGTGATTTAAATGTTTCTGATTATTCAAAGGTTTTGTTTCAGAACGATGTTTTAAGAAAGAAAAACATTTTGTTCAAATCTATTAAACACGAAATTTTCACACAAAGTGTAAATAAAATTGCGCTGTCTTCCAATGATGACAAGCGATTTATTTTAAAAGATAAAGTCATGACTAAATCTTGGGGACATAAATCAATATTAAATTTGATATGAACTTAATTCAAATTGGTAAATTGTTGCGTCTGAACGAACTTCTGTCAATTTAAGGAATCTTCTAACAAATACATCAATATGTAATAAACTATTTTTATTTACATTAAATCTTGTTATTCATAAGTAATCATATTGTAACTATGGCGGTTTAGAATAAAACGTATAGTGTTATAAATGTATACTTACCTTATGATTAAGAATATTTGTATTGTTATGATTTTTCAAATGGAATAAATATATTATAATAATAAACAAGACAATGGTTTTTTATTTAGCAAATCATTCATACAACCCGTAAAGGTAGGTTTATTCTCAAGTTAATCGCTAGACTAAATGTTATGAACTTAAATATGAGTAAATTAATTTAAGCATTTAATCGTAATTTAATATCTTTGATACAAACACTCTTTCACATTTAGTATAATTAGTTGCGATTTTAAGTTGTCCTTACGTGTCGCTGTAATCTGAGACAGCAATGTTCGCAGCGCGTGCTCAGGTAATTTTGTTGACGCTTAGAATTTCTAATCGTAATAAATAGAAGCTGCTGTAATAAGTCATCATTCACTGCCCTGGCATCATCCTTGAATACACTACAAGTTCTAAGTTTAACACGAGCTGACCCAGTTTGGTAAGTCAAATCTTTATTTATTTATGGCGATCGGATACCCTAGTGGTTAGTGATTCGGCTACGAAGCTAGAGCTAGAGCTATGTCAATTGGTATTAATTGTTCTAAAATGTTTATTGTATGATAATTATTATATTTTCCATTTAATAAAGTGTTCTAGACTTGATCAATGTGTATTTTAAAAGTCTTCCGTCATTTAATAATAATTATTTGTTTCAGAATATGGAAGGATTGCAAGATACTCAATTAATATTTTCGCAATATGCCCAGGATCCGCTAGAAGGATTTCAAGAAGAAGAAGAAGATACTGACTTATATAAAAAAGTCAAAAACGCGAAGGAAAAAACAAAAACTAAGCAGAGTCAAGTAAAGCAAAAGCTAAATAAAGTGGTAAAAAGAAGTGTTCGAGGACACCCGCCATCATTTGTTATAAATAACGCAGCAGCTAAGGGCGATAAACTTATTAAAATCCAAATAATTAATATTAGTGACAACGTACCGGAACAAAACGACGAAGCCAATGAAAACGTAATGCTTAGTGCGCAATATGTGGCGAGTGATGGATTTGACGAGATAATAGAATGCACAGAAAATGTAATAAATAAAATATTGAAGAAATTATGCGGATATAGTATTAGTTATTAAGTGTATTGTTAATATATGTATGTTTTTTGATAAGAAATAAACAAAGTAAAACTATTTTGTTGTTTTATTCCATCGATTCCAATTTTCGTCAACCGAAATTTTTTTTCTTGCTCTAATGTTAGTGGCGCAAGCACAAACAATTTTAACTATTTATAATTATGATAAACTGCACAAGAAAAAGAAATTCGGTAAATGTCTATTAAAGATTAGCTATAGGTATACATTTTAACTCAGTAAAATAAAAATCTTATATACAGTTCATGTGTTTTTATTAGAACTAGTATTAATGATTACAATGTTAAACTATCTAAAATATCCAAATAACATTTTTTAAGACATATGACATTTCGTAATGCACAAGCTTTTTTATGATGTAAACAATTATATGAACTGTCATCAACGCAATATTTTTCATACATAGAGTTGAAATTAGGACAGCCGTTTTCTCCCAAGTCTATTACAGTGCAATTAGCACACAAGTCATTGACCCATTTAATTTTTTCAAAACCTTTTACAAATATTTTCTTGCCTACCAAGTAACTATGAATCATTCTCTTAAATTCTCTGTGGTCTATATACCCCTCACGCCACAAAATGCTCTTGTTTTTCTCTATCCATCTCACTTGTCTTTTTTCACTTTTCGATAAAGCAGAAAATGTGTATGGGGGTTTTATCAAAAATACTTGGGTGTATTCATTTGTACTGTATGCAAATTCCTTGACAATAAATTCATTTTTGAATGATTTAAACCCCTGAAGATCTACGAATATATAGTCTGTTTTCATGATATCTTCTTTGTTATGTTGCTTAGCGGTTTATACTCTATAATGCTATCATTCAAAATTAAACAATAAGCTGCGGTATTGGCAGGTATATCTGTTTCACAATCTAATTCAACCCGCATATCTATTGAACCCGTTTTTAAGGATTCATTTTGACGAGAACAGTCGATCACAAAAAGGGGGGCTTTATCTTTAAAGTCTTGTGGACTTAGCAAAGGTGCTTGACTGCGGTTATAATAAGACTGTTGGAATTTAGCATATTGCTCGTATAATATAGCAAAGTTTTGAGCTGAAAAACTGACATTTAAATTTTCATATGGAAAATAGTTAGAATTTAAAAAAAACTTTGACGTCTCTCAAATTACAGTTATCAAAGAATGTTATATCTTTTTCAGAAACATTTTTCCTGTCTGTTTTTAATCCAACTATAACGTATCGTGGTTTTTCAACTTGAGATGAAGTTTTGATAGCCCAAGAGTGTTTCGATGTTTTAGGCAATAGAGGGTACTCGTAAAGATCCCAATTCCTAAATGCTATCTGAATAGCTCGATCTTTTTCCAAATATTTAAGTAAACTTAATCTTTCCCGATCAGAAACCTTAATGTGAGGCATACGCCACACTATTTTAGATATGGTAATGTGATCTATATATTCATTTGTATTCAGTTTTACGCTATTTAAATTAGTATTGGATCGTAAAAGAATAAGTTCGTGCTTGCAGTTAATAATAATTTTATTATAATCCTCTGCGAAGCCAAGGATCTTGTTTAAAGGAATTGATACAGAAAAGGAGCCATGTGAAATTTTTGTACCATTAAGGTCCCAGCCCCATAACTTTGACATCGAAGATTCGAGTTCGTTCATAGAAACAAGAGATTTCATAGTGGTTGTCACCCCAGCATTTTTAATTTTATCAATTTCAATCCCATTTAGTTCATAACGAATATCTTGAAATAAATGAAGTATAAGATTATTTGTAAAAAGGACACTGGTCACCTGCGCTTTTGTTTCTCTATTGAATACTGCAATAGTACCCTCTATGTATAAAGTGCTTGCTGATGGTAATACGTAAAGATCTTGTTGGTTAATAGGTATACGGATTTCATCGTTTAAATTAAAACTTGTTACGTACGGTTTATACGAATGATATTCAAAACTTTCAATCGTGTTATCAAAGCTCAAAGGATTTGCTAAGTTTAGTATGTTCATTTTAATAAGCCTATGCTTTTTAAAAATTGCTTATTTTCCTTTGTAAGTTGCTCTTTAGGTCTTCTTTTCTTGATAGCACAGTGAGCACTAATACTTTTGCTGCGCGGGACAACACTTTTATTGAAGTCTATCATTTCTTTCTAAGATGTAAATATATCTGAATCTCTTCACCGCGTAAATTTACTAAATTATCGTTTATATCCAAAATTCTTATTTTAAGAGAGTTTAAGCTGCTTTGAGTAACGGGAAAATAGATAACGTTTTTGGGTGTTTCTATAATCCGGTAACCAGGAGGCACATTAGGAACAAACTCATAAATTATATGACTAGGTTTTCCGTTTACAAATGATCCGCTCACGATGTCACATTCAACTCGCACTATGGTTGTAGACAGAATGGATACAGGAAAAGGAGACTCAGTTAATATATTCGCCTGGACAGTTTCTTCTCCGAAACCGAGTAACTTACCAATCGAGTTGTCTTTATTAAAGTATCCTTTTTTAGAACACAATATAGATGTCTTTAATGTATTATTATTACATGTTAATGTAAATGTGCAACCTTGGAGATGTCTTTTAAGGTAATCATCACGATCTTGAAGTTCATATTGTAACATGAAAAATACATTAGTTGACTTAGGCGCCATCTATCGACAAGAAGCCGTACTAAGTTGCCATTAGGGTCGGTGAAATTGATTTTGACGCCTGTTAACTTCCATCGGAACGAAGTAGTTCTTCAATGTGCCGCTTTGGCGCTAGTGTAGCTCTTATGCAGAGGGATGGTGCTACGTCATATGACGTCACAGAGCGTGGCACGCGCCTTAAATATTCGCGCCGGAGCCGAGAGCTTTCTTTTTCGATCCGGCGAGCTTCGAACATCAACGCGCTCAAAGAACTTCCCCCGTTACTTGAAGGCGTATCTGCTGCCCAGGGGACAAGATCGACCGCCGCACTCTACCCTCATCTATCCTGATGTCACAATAGTTGAAGTCCCAGAATTGTAAGTGCTTTCCCGAATCTCTTCCTGCACGGCGTAACGCCGCACGGTTGTCCTACTGGTCCTGGAATCTTATTCATTTCTCTCGATTCTAGGGGTCCTTGGCTTGGGCTGACTCTCCACATTCAGCAGCTTGGCTCTCGCTTTCGTATGACTTAATTGAAACCTGTGCTTGGAATCAAGACACGAAGCGCCAGGACATCGCCAGTCGGTTGCTGCCTCCTCAGCACGTCGATGAGGAAGCCCAGACAAGAGTGGACACTTAATGTAGGGTATTTACCCGTAAGGTCAGTGCACATCTAAATAGGCCTCTGGAAAGCTCCACAGAGTGATAAACTTAATTTTAATGCGTGCAATGCGACAACTCTGGAAGTTTGCAATTTTAGGTTAATTTTCATTTTGAATAAACTGTTTCATCTCATTGTATTTTGTGTTTATTTCGTCACCAAACGGAAGGGCGCCCTGAGGTAATAAAAAAAAAAAGAAAAAATTAAGAGTTTCCTGCGAACCGCGGGTAGTCGGTGAGTGACGGCAAAATTTGTCGTTACAAATTTGGCACCCAACGTTTGGCTTGATTTTCCGTGTGGTGGCAGTAAACACTAACCTTAATAAATAATCTTAATATTTAAATTGTTAATACTTAATTTTAACTACGTTGATATTTTTTAAAGGGGGTAGGTAGTTATTTTTCGACATTATCCAAAAGTGTTTCGCAAAATTTTGTATTGTTTCGCTGTATTCTATTTTAATATTTTTAATCTTTTGGCCTTAATTTATAAACCGTAAATTCTTATTTAAAAAATATATATTTTGTTATTTTTTGGGTGGATAGGTGTTTTCACCACACCCCAATTTTGTCAGAATTGTTAACTGTTATTTAATTCCTTTTACCACATTGCGGTTGAACTTAGTTTAGGCTACTTATTTCTTTCTTATACTCAAAATTTTGCGGTGGTAGGACTTAGTGCAGGGTCCGTCCGGGTGGCTACCACCATCTTGCTCGCTAATCCCGTCGCTAAGCAGCAGTGCTTGCACTGTTGTGTTCCGGCGTGGAGAGCAAGACAGCCGAGTTATCACTTGCACAAGAGGTATTCATCTTAATCCTCCATTACCTATTTCCGGGGTGTTGCGCATGTCGATGTGCGATAGTAATCGCTTACCATTGACAGGCCCAATTTTTCGTTAGTTTTGGTTTTGTATTCTAAATATAACCAAAAAGACCCTTTAAGTATAATTTATCACTCAGTTAGCTTCAACTAAGTTCACGGTAGTCACTTAAAACTTAACTTTTGTCTACTATTTGGTAAAACGATAATTTAATTCTTAAATAATACTTAATACTTAACCTAAATTTACCACTCTGTTTAATCTTAAAGAAGTTTAAAAAAGCATCCTTGGTGCTGAAAAGATAAATTGTAAAATGTTAATCCACAAATATATTGACTCGTTGCATAAAGATGAATTAAGACATGAGCTTAACATACTTGGCATTTCCACAGACGAAAATGTTACTGTAGGGTATGCTTATCCAAATTGTAAGGTAGATCTTACATTTGATCGAATAAATCAGTCAGTTGCCAACTCGCGTTTCATTGACTTTGCACTGGCGACGATTACGGGATTTTTATCTTATTTATCGGTAGAACTCGGATATATTGACCTTAAATCATGCCTATCGGTAAATTGGAACCGTTTGACTTGTGTTCGAAGCAGTGGCCGGCCTACATTCGTCGCGTAAAACAATTCATTTTGTTGAACGAGATCAAGGACGAACTCAAAGTGCCAATGCTAATAACGGTCGTCGGAGATATTATGCCACGTACTCCTTGATGTGCGATTTGTGTGCGCCGGCGGACCCCGAAAATAAGACCTTCGACGAACTCGTGCGTCTAGTGACGGAGCACCTGGAACCACAGCGGTCCGTGATCGCCGAGCGCCACGTATTCCGGCTACGGCGGCAGCGTGACGGCGAGCCGCTCGCCGAATACCTGCAGAGCCTGAAGCACCTGGCGAGCACCTGCAGCTTCGGCACGACGCTCGAGGAGAACCTGAGGGACCAGTTCGTTTCGGGGTTGGCGAATGAAGCCATGCGTTCGAGAATATTCGCAGAGAGAGATATACAGTACAAGAAGGCGGTGGAACTGGCTCTGGCACTCGAGGCCGCAGAGAGGCACGCGGAGGTGAGCGGCGCGACGGCGGCGGCGAGCACCTCGGGCGGCGGCGGCGGCGGCGCGGGCGACGGCCTGCACCACGCGAGTGCGCGGCGCGGGCGGCGCGCGGCCGGCCGCGGGCCCGGCGGCGGCGGCGCGACGGCCGCGGCGCGCGGCGACCCGGCGCGGTGCTGGCGGTGCGGGAAGGCGCACCGGCCGGACAAGTGCAAATATGTGCACTACAACTGTGACGAATGCAATCAACGCGGTCACTTGAAGGTGATGTGTGATAAAGTGCGTGGTCGCGGGGAACGACCTCTCGGGCGGCAGCATTATATGAGTGAGGAATCTGAAGAAGATCTGTTTAACATCCAGGTGACGTCGCAAGGTAACAAACCATACTTTATTGAGTTGAGCGTGGATGGAAAGAGCATCGATTGTGAAATCGATACGGGCAGCCGCATCTCGGCAATTAGTGAAGAACTCTATAAACAAATGTTTTCAAACAAAGTAATAAGGTCAGATAACCTAATTCTGCGCTGTTACACTGGTTCACAAATCGAGACCCTAGGATATATTTCGGTCGATGCTACCTTAAATGATGTTATAGCGACTAACTTGCCTTTGTATGTTATTAGAAAAGGGGGGCGGCCTCTACTCGGTCGGGAGTGGATGCGCGCCTTGAAAATTAACCAGATCAGTTTTAACGAAATAGTTGACGATGAATTTGTAAATCAATTATGTCGAGAATTTCCGGAAGTTTTTTCGGATCAATTAGGGACGTGTAAGAAAAACATTCGATTACAGCTGACGGACACTGAGCCGGTGTATGTGCGCGCGCGGCCCGTGCCGCTGGCGCTGCGCGCGCGCGTCGAGCACGAGCTAGCACGCCTCGAGCGCGACGGGACCCTGTGCCGCGTTGATCATTCCGATTACGGAACCCCTATCGTGCCGGTCGTTAAACAAAACGGGGAGTTGCGAATTGGTGGGGATTACAAAATTACGATTAACCCTAAGCTCAAACGGGATTACTACCCGTTACCCCGTATTGAGGAACTATTTGCTAATCTTAGTGGGGGGGAGACGTACACTAAAATCGATTTGAGGCACGCTTACGAACAGTGTTTCTTAACGGACGATTCACAACCATACACTGCGATAACAACGCATGTAGGTACGTTCGTATATCGTAGAACACCATATGGGCTGTCCTGCATTCCGGAAAAATTTCAAAAGATAATGGAGGAGACGTTGCGCGGGATCCCAAATTGTGTTGTTTTTTTGGACGATATTTGTGTAACGGGGGCTAATAAACAGGTTCACTTACGGAACTTGAAAGCTGTACTCGAACGTTTACGTAATATGGGGTTAACGGTCAAACTAAGCAAATGTAAGTTTTTACAAAGGAGCGTTAACTATGTAGGTTTTGTTATCGATAAGGACGGATTACGGCCGGATCCCGCAAAATTGGAAGCCATTTCCAGCGCTCCGCGACCGGAAGACGTCTCGCAGCTTAAAAGTTTTTTAGGTATGCTTAATTATTACGGCAAGTTCATTCCAAATTTGAGCACACTATTGCATCCTTTACATGCACTTTTAAAAAAGGACGTCAGCTGGAAATGGGATTCACATTGCGAGCGGGCTTTCTTAGAAGCCAAGAGGGCTCTGGTCGGGCCGCGCGTGTTGGCGCACTATGAGGAGGGGCGCGAGCTCGTGCTGGCGGTGGACAGCAGCGCGTACGGGCTGGGCGCCGTGCTGGCGCACCGGTTCGCCGACGGCCGCGAGCGCCCGGTCAGCTGCGGCTCGCGCACGCTCAACGCGGCCGAGCGCAATTACAGCCAGCTAGATAAGGAGGCGCTGGCGATATTTTTTGGTATAACTAAGCACCATCAGTACTTGTTCGGGAGGCGGTTCACGCTGCGAACCGATCATAAGCCGTTAAGCTACATTTTTGGGGAAAGGAAAGGGATTCCACAGACGGCTGCGAGCCGCTTGCAGCGGTGGGCAGCACGTTTAGCTGCTTATGATTTTGCGGTGGAATTCGTACGCTCAGCTGACAACGGGCCGGCTGATGCCCTGTCTCGATTGCCTCTGCCTCACGAGGGTCGCGCCTCTGACTCTAATATTACCTACATAAAGTTAATAGAGGATACGCTACCGATAAATTTTAAGGACATTGCGAAAGAAACTCAAACGGACCCAGTATTGAGTAAAATTTACGGTTATGTTCTTTTCGGCTGGCCTTCGACCGCGGGCTGCGAGGATGACAAAGCGTATTTTTGTAGGAAAGAGGAGATTATTGTCGATTTAGGGTGCTTGGTGTATAAATACAGAATCATTATTCCACCAAAATTGAGGAAACGGGTTTTAGATGAGATTCATGATGGACATTTGGGTATGCGGAAAATGAAAAACATATCACGTAATTATGTATACTGGCCCAACATCGACCGTGATATCGAGGAAACATGCCGCGCCTGCGAAGCTTGCCGCGCCGTGCGCGACGCGCCTCCGCGCGCGCCGTTGCACTGCTGGGAGTTCCCGCTGCACCCATGGCAGCGGCTACACGCGGATTTCGCGGACTGCGGAGGCAAGCGGTACCTCATCATGGTCGATGCTCACTCGAAGTGGATAGAGGCAGTGGCCATGAAAAGTACGGATGCCCGATCGACTATTCTCGCATTGAGATCTGTTTTCGCACGTTTTGGTCTTCCGACGCAGCTCGTGACCGATAACGGACCCCCGTTTCTTTCACAAGATTTTAAACGTTATTGTGTAAATAATGTGATCAAGCACGTGACGTCAGCACCGTATCGGCCGCAAGGGAACGGGGCCGCAGAAAATGCGGTCAAATCGGTAAAAAAAGCGATTAAGAGGGCTATACATGAGGGTGAGGAGGTAAACGCGGCTCTTAGTAAATTTTTATTTCAATATCGCAACTGTGAGCACACGACAACGGGCGTGTCGCCGGCGGTAGCGCTACTGGGGCGGCGGCTGCGCGGGCGACTGGACGCCCTGCGCCCGGACCGCGCAGCTAGCGTGCGCAGTGCGCAGGAGCGGCAGGCCGCGGCTGCCGGCGGCACGTCGCGGGACCTCGGCGTTGGGGACGCGGTGCTCGCGCGCGACTACTCGGTCAAGGGGGAAAAGTGGTCAGAAGGCGAGATCGCTTCCAAAACGGGCCCGGTCTCGTATACGGTAGACATGGGTGGAGGGGTAGAGTGGCGGCGACATGTTGACCAAATTATACCGGTTAATAAAAAAAACAGACACTCTTTAGCGCGCGCCAATATCACGAGCCATGACAATAGGGACACGAGCGACGAATCCCGGCTGACCGAGTGCGGTGCTGATGATCCGTTCGAGGATGCGTCGGACGGCGAGGAGCGGGCGCCGGCGCCGCGCTCGCCGGCGGGCGCGGGCCGGGCGCAGGCCGGCCCGGCGCTCCCTCCGGCGTCGCCCGCCGCATCTGCCCGCGCACTGCGTGCATTGAATCGGGCTCAGAGAGCAATGGCTCAATGAACTTTTGTCTAAACTAGTGACGCTATATTCACTACGCAAATGGTAGGTATATTGTAAACAAAAAAAAGATAACAAGTGATGTACAGAGTAAAGTTATAGAACTGTTACTTAAATAATAGTTAGTAAGTACTTATTGATGTATCTGGGTGTTGGGTATTTAGAAGGGAGAAAATGTAGGGTATGCTTATCCAAATTGTAAGGTAGATCTTACATTTGATCGAATAAATCAGTCAGTTGCCAACTCGCGTTTCATTGACTTTGCAGTTACCACCGACATGCTGAGGAAGCAAATCCGACAGGCATTTAAACTGGCACGCCGCGGAAGCTTCAAGTGTGACGCTGTGATTTTATCCAGCGCAGAATCCGAGGTCGAAGTCTGTAGTCCCAAGGTCGAGAATCTGGAGAGTCAGCTTGAGACAGGTAGCTTAGAGGATAAGTCTCTTGTTGTTAGATTGTCCCGCCGTGCGAATTATTTGGTTGATAGGCTTGCTCGTATCTCGGAAACCGACTCAAAGTTAACAGAACTTCGAGGTCGCTTAGTGAAGCTTTTGAGCACACTCGACGGTGGTGAACCAGACTCTTTAGCGATTGCGAGGAACCTCAGTCTGTGCCGTGTGATGAAAGCAAAGTTGTGTATGTTAAGGAGAAGCCGGTTAACTTAAATTCACTGAATTTAAAATATGACGGAAGTACGTGTGTGCGTGTTTTTATAGAAAGGTTGGAAGAACTTAGGCAGGCTCGTAATATACCCGAGCAACATTTACTTTTAGCTTTCCCCGATCTTCTCGAACACTCGGCTCTGCATTGGTTTAGAAGCAATAAAATAAATTTCTACAGCTACTCACATTTACTGAAATGCTTAAGAGAAGATTTTGATATATAAATTAAAAAATGAAATACGGAAACGCACGCAGTCTAAGATTGAGTCAATAGTAGTGTATATATCTACCATGCAGGGAATGTTTTCCAGACTGTCTACCTTAATGTCCGAACGTGAACAGTTAGAAATTTTAATGCACAATGTCAGACCTGAGTACATGAAGGAATTAGCTTTACAAAACATAACATCAATTGAGATGTTAAAATTATTTTGTAAAAGACTAGAACTTGCGCGGTCGAGAGCGGAACAATTCTCGGAACCGAACTCGGCCGAATTTAAGATTACCCCCGATTTAAATAAAAACTTAGCTTCGACTTCTAAATATGTGCAAAAGCAGGTTTCGGCCATTGGTAACGCTCGTGATTTGCAATTTGAAAATAGGAAATGCTTTAGGTGTAATAAAAACACTCATTTCACTAACCAGTGCAGGTCGCGGGAGATAGTGTGTTTTAAGTGCGGTAAAAAGGGCGTAAGGCGGTCCGAGTGTGATAACTGCGTAGGCTCAAAAAACTAATAAGTACAAACTTCATATTAAGATCCGTCGATGCTGTGTCACTTTTGCCCGACAGTGATCGTGAAGCTTTGTTTTCAAAAAATAAAGGTGACATTAGACCTCACTTAAAAATTAAAATCTTACACTTAGAAGCCTACGGGTTATTGGACTCGGGTGCGTTTTGCTCAGTTTTAGGAAACAGGTCACATAAGATTTTTCTTTAAATGGATTCATACTTCATAACTTCGAGAATCAACATTACGTAAAAACAGCTGACGGTACCAGATTAAATTGTGTAGGGTACATGTCATTACCGATTGAATTTAAAGATTGTTTAAAAGTAATACGTTTTTACGTAGTACCTCGAATAACGACATCAATAATTTTAGGAGTCGATTTTTGGCAACAATTTCAACTAGGTCAGGGAATTGTTACCGATGATAACTTGACTTTTAACTTAAACTCGCTTAATCAGATTAACTCAATCTCGCTTAATAATGGCTTGGAGGAATACGAATCTTTATCGTGCGAACAAAGGACAAATATAGACCTAATGATTCAACAGTTTGAGACCATTAACACTGAAAAGGTAGGGTTAGGTAGGACCACCTTAGCGTATCACACGATTAACACCGGAGACCAATACCCCATTAAACAAAGGTATTACCCCTTATCTCCAACTAAGCAACAGGCTTTAGAGGCAGAACTAGACAGGATGCTCAGCTTGGGGGTAGTATCACCTTCTCATTCCGCTTGGAATTCGCCCGTGGTCATGGTCGAGAAACCTAACGGAGACTTAAGGCTGTGTCTCGACTGTAGGAAACTTAACGCTGTGTCAAAACCGGACGCGTATCCTTTGCCTTATATTAGCGACATTTTAGATCAACTTAGAGATGCTAAATACCTAACATCAATTGATCTTTCAGCTGCGTACTGGCAAATACCTTATGATAACGAGCTTTCAGCTGAAAAAACTGCTTTTACAGTACCTCGCAGAGGTTTATATCAATTTAATGTCATGTGCTTCGGACTGGTAGGAGCGTCCGCTACAATGCAAAGATTAATGGACAAGTTGTTCGGCGCTGAGTTTGACCATAAAGTGTTTTGTTTTCAAGATGATATCATAATAGTATCTAGTACTTTTTCAGAGCACCTACAACTTCTACAAAAAGTGTTTGAACGACTCAAAAGCGCTAACTTGACCATTAACATGAAAAAGTCCGTATTCTGTAGAAAAGAACTTAAGTACTTGGGTTATCTGGTTGATAAACATGGACTTCGTACCGATCCGGACAAGGTTAGCACAATTTTGAATTATCCGACACCGACTACAGCTAAAGAAATTAAGAGATTCTTGGGTATGGCTGGTTGGTATCGTCGATTTATAAATAACTTTGCGAAAATTAGTAAACCTCTGTGTAAATTAACTTGTAAAAGTGTCGATTTTATTTGGACCAGCGAAACTGAGGAATCTTTTAATCAATTAAAAACCTTGTGTCCGCCCCGATACTTAAATGCCCTAATTTTGAATTGCCCTTCACGATACATTCAGATGCATCATCCTTAGCAGTGGGGGGGGTATTGACCCAGAGTCACGAAGGAGTGGAACATCCCATCGCCTACTGTAGTCGCTCACTTAACAAAAATGAAATTAATTATAGCACTACGGAACGCGAACTACTGGCGGTCATTTACGCATTAGAACAATTTAGGTCTTACGTGGAGGGACAAAAGTGTAAAACTGTCACGGATCACGCTTCGTTATTGTGGTTCTATAAAATTAAGAGTCCTAGTGGAAGACTCGCGAGATGGTCCATGAGATTGAGTCAATTTAATTTTGATATTGAACACCGCAAGGGCAAAGAAAACGTGATACCTGACGCACTTAGTAGAATTAAAATAGACGCGATAGGGTTAGATCACACTACGGACAGCTGGTACGCTCATGTATTTGAGAATTGTAAGTGTAATCCCCGCCGGTATCCTAATTTTCGAGTTAACGAAGATAAATTGTTTAGGTATTCTAAGAACAAATACAGCTTAACGAACGAATTTAATTGGAAATTGGTGGTACCGAAGGAGGACCGTTTAGACATTTTGCACAAATGTCATGACGAACTTACCAGCGCTCACTTAGGTATTTTTAAGACCCACAAGCGACTAAGTCTTCACTATTATTGGCCTAACATGTATAATGACGTAAAGAAATACATTAAAAATTGTGAAATTTGTAAACAGTACAAACCCGTGAATGTGGCAAGGCCCGGTTTGATGGGCAACCCTAAGGTTGTCACTAAACCATTCGAGGCTATTTGTTGTGACTTGCTAGGTCCATTTCCGAGCTCGAGGAACAGGAATGTTTATTTAATTGTGTGCACAGATTACTTTAGTAAATATGTTTTGCTGCATCCTATACGGACTGCAACTGGCATAACTGTTGCTAAATTCATTGAAAAACATGTGTTCTTAGTTCACGGTGTGTGTAAATATATATATATTGATAACGGTCCCCAGTATGTTAGTGCACATTTTAGACAGCTGTTGCAAAAATATAACGTACCTAATATATATTATAACGCAAGGTATCATCCCCAAGTCAATCCTGCCGAACGGGCTATAAAAAACGTGGTTAGCGCAATCTCTTGCTATGTCGGTTCAGAACACAAAAAGTGGGATGAAAATATCACCGAAATCCAGTGCGCTCTGAACACGGCAGTGAATGAAACCACTAAGTTTACGCCTTATTTTCTTGTGCATGGAAGGGAGTTTATTATTGACGGTTCGTTACACAGCTTAGATTCTAGTCAGCCAGTGCCTCAGTCAGAAGTAACGCTGGGCGAACCACGAGTACTTAACAGAAAATTATCGGAACTTAAC
Source organism: Ditula angustiorana (assembly GCA_963691745.1). Classification (NCBI taxonomy): domain Eukaryota; kingdom Metazoa; phylum Arthropoda; class Insecta; order Lepidoptera; family Tortricidae; genus Ditula; species Ditula angustiorana. Next base: position 14,175,093 of record OY829471.1, read on the forward strand.
ACGATTTATAACAAGGTGCAGAAGCACATAGAGGCTGCTCACCAAAGAAATGAAAAGTACTATAACTTAAGAAAAAGACATGTGGAGCTTAAAGTAGGTCAAATTGTATATAAACGTACTTTTCATTTATCCAATGCTTCAAAAAAATTTACTTCAAAGTTAGCACCAAAATTTCAAAAATGCATAGTAACAGCCAAATTATCCCCGTTAGTGTATACGTTAACGAGCATGGATGATAAGCTGCTTGGAAACTTTCACATAAAGGACATACTCAAGTATGAAAATTGAGGATGAATAACAGTTTGACGAATATGAGAATGTGAGGAATGATTGAGATGATCGAATGAGTGTGATTGGAAAAAAAAGGAAAAATCAAAATTTTGTTAGTGCACAATCTGTTTATAATTAAGCTGTGGCAGGCGATGCATAATAGAAGGCGGTGTGTTTGGTATGTATAGGAATCTCAGTTGTTTACAAAGTGTGTTCGGGCGAGTCCGCTGTTATTATGAAGCTATGCAGGTGAATATTAACGCTTTGGACAACGCGATACTTACCTACAAATGACTCATGTTAATACTGCTGATAGGTAGGATTGCGTAGTCTTTTTGTATTTCCGTGAGATACTGCCAACGTTTCGCGAAAGAAATGTCATTAAATAACCAGTATCTATGAGAAATGCGATGTTTTGAAATCGTAACACTTAAACTTGACACTTGAAACTTGAATTTAAGACTTAAAACTTAAATTTAAAACTTAACTTTAAAACCTAAAACTTGATTACTTAAGAGTTTCTAGTATTTATAACTTAGTTGCGTTATAACATACGCAACTTAACTTGACGTAGGTCAAAAAAAAAAAAAGTGTTTCAAAGACTTAATTTGTGAATGCTTTAACTTAATTTTGCTATAACAGGCCATACACACAGAAAAGTATAGTGTATGTCCGAGGCATTGCTAAATCTTAAAATAGTAAGTAGTTAGCGGTGATACATTTTTAGTATTAATAATAACTTAATTGAATAAAAATAAGATGGTAAGATGTTTTTGCTATTTCATGGTGACTTTGCATGAGGATCACATTTTATATTCTCAGCATTGTAGGAACTCTTTCATACCTATGGTTACACAACAATCTTGATTTCTTTTCCGCGCAGCGCAAATCAAAAAAAAAATATACAGCCGTTCCTTTATAATATAGTACTATTATACAGCATGTTTCTACATATAGGCTGATACGAACTTTAACTTTGGTACATTTAAAATTTTAAATCTTTTGCTCATCATAAACTCTTGGGTTGAATGAAAGGAATGTTTGCAAGAATGATGTTCTCTCGTTCACTGCGCATGTGAATTTAGCAGTTAGGAACATCATGTCGACTTTGTTCCTGTTCTTTGATTTCTAGTCCCATTGGTTGCTGATAGGCGTGTCGTTTCAAAAATTTCTTCATGTAAGAAGAAATTTTTAATCCAAGGGGGGCGATTGTGTAACATGAAAAATACATTAGTTGACTTAGGCGCCATCTATCGACAAGAAGCCGTACTAAGTTGCCATTAGGGTCGGTGAAATTGATTTTGACGCCTGTTAACTTCCATCGGAACGAAGTAGTTCTTCAATGTGCCGCTTTGGCGCTAGTGTAGCTCTTATGCAGAGGGATGGTGCTACGTCATATGACGTCACAGAGCGTGGCACGCGCCTTAAATATTCGCGCCGGAGCCGAGAGCTTTCTTTTTCGATCCGGCGAGCTTCGAACATCAACGCGCTCAAAGAACTTCCCCCGTTACTTGAAGGCGTATCTGCTGCCCAGGGGACAAGATCGACCGCCGCACTCTACCCTCATCTATCCTGATGTCACAATAGTTGAAGTCCCAGAATTGTAAGTGCTTTCCCGAATCTCTTCCTGCACGGCGTAACGCCGCACGGTTGTCCTACTGGTCCTGGAATCTTATTCATTTCTCTCGATTCTAGGGGTCCTTGGCTTGGGCTGACTCTCCACATTCAGCAGCTTGGCTCTCGCTTTCGTATGACTTAATTGAAACCTGTGCTTGGAATCAAGACACGAAGCGCCAGGACATCGCCAGTCGGTTGCTGCCTCCTCAGCACGTCGATGAGGAAGCCCAGACAAGAGTGGACACTTAATGTAGGGTATTTACCCGTAAGGTCAGTGCACATCTAAATAGGCCTCTGGAAAGCTCCACAGAGTGATAAACTTAATTTTAATGCGTGCAATGCGACATCTCTGGAAGTTTGCAATTTTAGGTTAATTTTCATTTTGAATAAACTGTTTCATCTCATTGTATTTTGTGTTTATTTCGTCACCAAACGGAAGGGCGCCCTGAGGTAATAAAAAAAAAAAGAAAAAATTAAGAGTTTCCTGCGAACCGCGGGTAGTCGGTGAGTGACGGCAAATTTTGTCGTTACAATATGACCCCTCAGGAATTTCTATTACTTCGTTTTTACCATACAACTTATTATTTTTATAGTCTATATTAGGTATCGAGTTAAAAGTTGACATGTATAGCAGTCCACATTCATATTCACCATCTAGTTGAAGGGCTGGTGAATGATTTGTAATCAGGGTAGAGGAGGATCCAGTTATAGACAAAGTGAAAGACATCGTGAGAATGATAAGCTTTTTATTGTTCAGAGGTATTTAAACGGTTATTCCAAAATGAATTTAAATATTTCAAACATAAATGTCCACAATTAACAGTATTAAATTTTTGGTAAGTGTTATAATTGTAGGAAATATCATATTTTCTTAAATAATTTATCAATTCGAGCGGCGGTTGAATATCGCCATAACTATTGAAATATTCGCAATAATTATTATCTTTGGCATAGGCTACCCAGTGAGTCCCATGGTTTTTAGAACTATCTAAATTTATGATTGCGCATTCTACTCTTTTTGGATGTTTTGGCAAACTATCTCTCATATAAACACCCCGAAAATGAGGAATATCTGCAGAGTGTTTTAAAATATCAACATTTGTAAGAGCACGTCTGGGTAGCCTTTTATTCAGTTTTTTGAGCGTTTTAAACACAATCCCTTTCCATTTCTATACGGTTTAATATGTAACCCTTTTCCCAATGCAACCGATTCCATCATCTTATTATATCGTTCTAATTCGGCCAAGCTTTTTCGTGCAGCTTTGTAATCACCAACAGCTTCAGCGATTCCAGCAGCTCCTCCTGCCAATGATCCTAACGCAGAAAGTCCGGCGAAAATAGGTATCAGTGGTAATATACCTCCAGTTTTCGGAAGTGGTATTAAACGAGGTACTCTCACTTTACTCGTATTGTTATTAAGGAACACTTTATTTGCAGCAGCAAAAGCTTGGCTGATTGCAGTGCCTTTATTTTTAAGTTTACTTTTTTTCAATTCGGCGCTTATCTTTGACACAAATTTTTTAAATGATTTTATTCCCGCACCAGCTTTTATTTTAGATTTCATCAGTTTGCTAACTAGCCATGAAGCAAGTTTTTCTCCTTTTCCAGCAGCTTTCGACTTCAATCTTTGTTTAGCCATTTTATAAAGTTCTAAATCTGCTCGGTGTCGATCTACTAGGTTAGAATGTTTATCGTAAGCTATGTCGTGCTGCATACACGCGTCGTCTAATTCATTAACTCCTTTATCACCTCTTAAGAGTCGTTTATGCAATTTTGTGCCTGGCCCGCAATAGTTGTATCCAGGTAAGTGCAGTTCAAATGGTAAGTGATTAATAATACTGTTTAAAAGTCCTCTTCCTTTCATATCCTATATGGTACTGTTAAGTTTTTATGCGTGAAAGTTTATAAATATATTTATACAACGGAATTTCTATGAATCCAGCTGTTTTCACTGTCGTTAAGTCCTAACCATTTGACATACAATTTTTGCCCCTTTTTTTTGATCACCTTTTCTATGAGGTACACGTCTGGATACTTAGTTTTCTGAAGTTCTTGTTCGTAAAATGTACCGAGTATAGTATTTTTTCGCTGGTCTTCAATATGATAACTAACTGGACGAGTGTGATTAACCTTTTTAATAGTAAATAACTCTGTTGACCAATTAGGCATATACCCTTTACGAAAGGCGCTTTTACACTTGCTTATACGCACACGATCTCCTACATTGAATTTATTTAATTTATAACGTAGTTTGGATTGAGTGTTTTCTATGTTTTTTTTTACTTCGACTTCATTATCAAAATTAACATCATTTGGTTTAAATTTTTTTGTGCTATGCACTGTTTGATTATAAGATTGGATTATGTTATCTAAAGGTTTACCAACCCATTTATAATTTCCAATGAATCTAAAATATTTGTATAGTTTACTCTTGAGGGTCTTTATTAATCTTTCAACAATAGAGGCCTTTTTAATTGAATACGTGGAATAATGATTTATTTCTAAGGATTTGACATAAGAATCAAATTCATTATTGTAAAACTCTTTTCCAAAATCTGTCTGTAAGTTTCTAGGTATTCGTCTTGCTAATTTTATAATTTGTTCAAAGGCATTTTTTATTTCTGTTTTAGTTTTTGATTTTGTAGGAATACACCACGCGTACTTTAAAAAAGGTGTGAATTACAACTAAAATATATTTATTTCTCTTGTTAATCGTTTGCAAATTCTGTAAATCAATTAAATCCGCTTGCCACAAATCGTCAATTCCTTTTAATATAACTGCGCCGCTTGAAATTTTTTTTTGCTGACCTATGAATCTCGTTCACGATTTGTTCTTTTGCCAGTATCTAAATTATTTAAAATATCTTCAATGTCCTCTTTCGTATAAAAGTTTATTTTCAACTGATCCGCAAGCTGGTGGATTTGAGAATTTATAATTTCAAACAATGAATCTAGATGCTTCTTGTCGTAAACGTTCTTAACGAGCTGGTCGACATACTGCTTATTTACAGCATCATCAGGCGACGAAGGATCAGCTAGCCCCCTCAATCTCGATGATTGTAAATCGTAATCTCCATTATCTGAACGCAGCAAAGACTTATTTTTAAGTTCAGAAATTTCACATACACGCAAACGTTTGTGAACATGATGACCGAATTTGTCTATATTCATTTTTATTGATATTATTTATTTATTTATTAATAAAGAAAAGTCCTGCTTCGTCTGATGGCAAAAGTAAAATAACAATTTTACATATTATTAACAAAGCCTGCTTCGTACAGTTCTTCAATAATAGATATGATTTCACTATCTAATCCCGTGTTACCGGCATCACGTGACGCAATGAGTAATTTCAATCTTTCAACTAATTCGTTCGGGTTATCCCAATATACATATGAAACATTTTTTCCAACTTTTTTCATTGTTGGTAATCCTTTGCCGTGACTTTCTTCGCTCATTAAACGGTCCTTGGATAATTTGAAAAGCGGTTTTATAATGTATAAATATTTCTTGCCTTTGTTACTTTTTATTGGTTTATTAGGATTAAAATCTCGTCTATGGGCATTCGTTTCTAATAGTAACATTTTATAATAACGTTTATCGTCTTCCGTCACGATACCTAAATCTGGTAATTTCTTAAATAACAAATCGTATAGACCCGGTGTTAAGTTGTAAGTACGCCCATTTACTTTAAGTTTTTTGGCACTAACGGAAACTGAATAAGATCCTAACATAAGCTTGTCGCGCTCAGTTTGTATGCCAAAAGGAATGTTTAAGTTTGTAGCATATTGCTTTTGCCATGCAGGGTCTTCGCGAGGAGATGCAAACGATTCGGACGTCTTAAATGAAGTATCATTTGGTGTTTCCAAGCTATTCTTGTCGTCACTTTCACATGACATGATATCATCATCTTCATTACTATTTTCGCTACCATTTGATATCCGATCATCATTATTTGAACCAGATTCGGAAGATTTTTTAATAATTGTCTGATTATTAAAACTACTTCTCTTGGCATCGTTAGGACTAAATTTTAATGTTTTTGCCGTATTTTGCCATTTCAATGCATCATCATGAAAATCAGTATCGTTAAAGTAATCATTATTACTACTATCGTTACTTTTCACCATTTCATTAAGTGGCTCTGTTATTGGTTTTAAGACTGATTCCAATATCATATTATTGTTAGTTTTCATGTCACGAAGGAGTTTAACCTTCTTTTTGATTGCCTCAGCAGACTGAAGCACTTTTTCTTTTAAAGTTTTCTCTTCGTTTATTTTAAGATTCATGTCCGATCTCGGTGGTTTCATATGAAGCAATAAAAGTTTCTTGAAAATGATACTCATTAAGTATTACAGTCAGTCTAAAACGATAAACGTGTCAAATCCCAATCTATAACATCCTAAATTTCTGACACAATCCTTGTTTATAACCAAGTAGCTAAAAGGTACGCTCCAGATTTTTGAACACATTTCCCTAAATTGTGACCAAGACATATCGGTTCCAACGTGCTCGTCATAAACATGTCGTAAATTAACATCATCTTGTTTAAATAGAATTATTAAATTAGCATTATCCCTTATTAATTGTTTAGGAATTTTACTGCAAGTTTGATTCAAGTAGAAGCTATCAATATGTTTATGCCTTCCCATTGCAAAATAATCCCTTATATTGTTTTGGTTTTCGCATGCGACATCATCAAATATGATAATTGAATTATTCTCAGCGTTATGCGGGCTTACAATTTCATCATTTTCACGGTATTTTTGAAATTTAACTGCTGGAATCAACTTCAATACATTTTCTAAATACTGGTACATAAGTTGGAAAAGTGTTTTCGAATACACATAAACATTTTGGAACCGTAGTCCTTGTTCATGCAGTAAAAGTCCGACAATTAAATTAGTCTTCCGCAATTAGAAGGACCGCAAATTATACTGCGAATTGTGTCAGGTAAAAGTTCACCATGACGAAAACTACGTTTGTTGCGATCTGAACAAACGACATCCAACTGCAATCTCTGAGTTTGTTTTAGAAACTTCATACTTCTTCTGGATCAAATCAACCAATGCGCGCGTGTTGCAAGGATGAAAGGCTTATCTGAAATGAGCATGGGAGCAGATCATTCGTGATATGAACTTGACATTATTATATTGAGCATACAGAACGCCGCGAGTTAGTGAGGGCGAAAAAAATGTGTAATCAACAAAAACTATTGGAAATTCTAAACCACAAAACCTATTGGGAATTCTAAACCACAAAACCTATTGGGAATTCTAGACCACAAAACCTATTGGGAATTCTAGACCACAAAACTTATTGGGCATTCTAGACCACAAAACCTATTGGGAATTCTAGACCATAAAACCTATTGGGCGTTCTAGACCATGAAAGTGGTCTAGAATGCCCAATATTTTACTACTGAGGTGGTCTCCGGAGGTGGTGCGCACACCTCTTGCGAGGTTCCAGGGCTTCTGCGTCGATGGATGTCGCGTGATGTTGTCCTTTCCATTAACTGTTTTCCGTATTTCTAAATAGGGTAACTGCCACCTATACTTACCATCCTTAGACCGGGTAGGTAACAAGCGCCTCTTTGGTTTACCCAACGCTAAACTTGTATGTAACAGCGTCTCTTTTGGTTTACCGACAGCTAACCTCATGGGTAACAGCTCCTCTGATATTTATTGAAATGTACCCTGGTGGGTACTTTGTAATAAATTTTGTTTAATGACTGTACTAAGGGAGGGACGCCTCCAGTAGTTGATAATCTTATTTAATTTAGATAAAATTTACTGTATACTGTGGTAAGGTGGGTTTATTATGAATAAACAACTCTCAAAAAGGTAGTCGTTTGTTGTTACCTCCGGGCTAGCATAACCCGCGATCCTGTTTGTGGCCGGTCTCTCTTCTCACGGCGCCCAACTCATCTTAGAGACTGACCCTCGAGCCAAAGTTACCTTACGACCCAGTCTCATGCATGGGCCTAAAATAAGCGTTACAACGTTACACGTTAATAATAATGTTACCTACCAAGAAAGACAATGAGAAGAGATGAAATACGATTGAAGATAAACAAGCACGAAAATAAGCCATAAACGCCGTCATGAGCAAGTCAGGGCCGCCCACTACCTTCGGGACTTGCCAGGACTCTTTTTGTGCGGACGGGGACGCAGCTATGGCTAACATCAACAGCATATCATCATCAATCGATCGGTTCTCTCGAAAATACACATAAGCATCTAAACGCCTATCTAAGAATACAAACAAATAATGAAGCTAAAACATGGATTACATGGGTACCATTTTGGTGTTTTACATATAATACGAATGTGCATACAGCAACTAAATTCACCCCATATGAGTTGGTTTTTGGTAAAAATTGTAAGTTGCGAAGTAATTCAATTAGAGATTTGGAGCCATTATATAATTGTAACGATTATCCTCTTAATTTAAGGTTTAGAATACAAAAAACACAAGCAGAAGCAAGAAAAATTTATTATTGTCAAAAGAAACTAGAAAATGTAATTATGATAAAAATATAAATCCTGTAATTTACAAACCTAACGATTACATTCTGTTAAAGAATGAAACTGCTTCAAAATTACAGTGTGTTTACAATGGACCTTACAAGGTTATAAATGATATGTCGCCGAATGTTCAAATAATAAAGGATGGAAAACTAGAAACTGTTCACAAAAACAGGACTAAGCTATTTAGAAAATAAGTTGTATTGTCCTTAAACTAAAAATAAAAAAGTATTTCAACTAATTTTTTTTCTGCTCACCCCGGAGATGAGGTGGAGCAACTATAATATACTTATGTATTGTGTGGCCATATGTTTATTCAGTATTAAAGCATACGTTTACTAGTACAGACGTCTTTCTAATTCACTCCCCCTCACCTCACCTCACACTCAATGCATTAAGGAAAGGCAGCCGCTTTTGGAGCTGGACTAGGGGGAAGACGAGCAGCTTACCGTAAGGTACAAGAAGGAAACTATACACACTTGGAAAATATTTCAGGAAGTCCTTGCCCTCGTGCCTCGTGGAAGAAGTGTTCTAAAGCTTCATCACCACACCAATGTCCAAAAGCGCTTTTAATTACACACACACGTACAGTTTACTAACAATTCAAATGTATATTTCGAGGATATTGTACAGATTTTCAGCGATTTAAATAGATTTTTCAGGAGGGCACACGCGCACAGCTAGTATTGGTTCATTGCATTAAAAGTAGCGAGCCTTGAAGCCCAGTCGCTGGATGGCGTCGCTGTTGCGTAGATATCGCACGGTTGCGTGACAGAGATAGCGCGATACACTAGTGTGCATGGGTAAAAGGAAAGAAGATAGGGAAGTTTGCAAATGGCTACAAAAGTCAATTAAACTAAGCAAAATTAACAACGAAATCCAACAAACGTTGTCAATTATATCTGTCAAAGCAAGACATTCAGTAATCATAAAATAGTTCTTTTACATCTTTTTATTCACCTACTTAAAGCGGCTATACAAAATTTAACCTCAAACTGCGACAAATAAGACAAATAGGTACCTAAGTAAGTAAGTCATTAAGTAAATACTTTATTGTTCAGAAAAAAAAAACAAAGAAAAGTTAGGAATGATGAGATACAAGTCGATATGAAACAGAACTGTAAGTGGAGTTAATACTTACGGTCTAATTCAATGGCCTGCTTGATTTGTTTGTTACTTTTTCTAAGTTCTTCACCACCATCTGACGATTCGTGCTTGTTTTCAAAATCTGAAACGAAAACAATTTTGTTACTAAGGTACGCGGTCAAGGCCGTGCGATTTTTTGTCATTTAACGGAACAAGTAAAAGAGTTTGTGTATCTGGGGACTATGTTTACTAGGAATGGTAAGCACGAAGAAGATATAGAAAGGAGAGTGAATGCTGCGAATCGAGTAAATGGGGCACTCCACTCCTTTATGGGCAGTCGAGAAGTGTCACAAAAAGCACGTCTGGCTGTACATGGAGGAGTGTTAGTGCCGACACTTACGTATGGTAGTGAAAGTTGGGTATGGCAAAAGAAACACCAGAGTCGAGTGAATGCAGTGGAAATGAGAGCGTTGAGAAGTATGTGTGGTGTGAGTCTGAGAGATAGAGTGAAGAATGAGGTGATAAGAGAGAAATGCGGAGTGAAAGAAGATATAGTAACAAAAATTGAGAAAGGTATGTTGAGATGGTTTGGGCATGTAGAGAGGATGGATGAAAGAAGATTAACAAAAAGGCTGTATGAAGGGAGAGTGGAGGGAAAAATGAGAAGGGGAAGACCTCGGCAAACGTACTCCGACCAAATCGGAGACATTCTGAAGAAAGGCCAGGTCAGGAGTACCCTAAACCGACGAGCATGCATGAAGAATGTCATGAAAGTAAGTGAAGCGAAAGTTGTATGTCAGGATGGTAGCAAATGGAAATCCGTGGTCTCTGCCTACCCCTCTGGGAAACAGGCGTGATTTTATGTATGTATGTATGTATGTAACGCAACAAAAAAGAATCCTGAGACTTCAACGCTCACTTTTAGTTGTTTGCACTATTTATTGCATTTAGATAAACATAATTAAGTAGCCTAAAACTATAATCTACACTCTTCAAAGTTTAGGTAGGTTAGAATCAGTAACTAAACAGTTAATTTGTACTAGATTTAAAAGTTTTCGAGATCTTGAATTCATTATGTACGCATAAAGCATACGAACTCATTAGAAAATAAATTCAAAACGGGACGCGCGCGCGCGCATGTGCAGTCTTGATCAAGGTTGAAATGCGACTAAGTGCGGGGAGGGGCCGCTTACGCGCAGTGCACTTAGCACGAATATTCTCGGTACGCGTTAACTCGCTACGTAACTCAGTGCGTCTTTCTCCTACTGGGCTGGTTAGAACGAGACGCACTGAGTTACGTAGCGAGTTAACGCGAGTCGAGAATATTCGTGCTAGGTGCACTGCTCTTAAGCGGTTTTGCCTGTACCATAACTCTGTCGCCGATAGGAGAAACGTTACATTCAAAACCAACTATTCTATGTTTAGTTTGTATGTATGTATGTAAATTCTTCATTGTACAAAATAACATAAATGACAAGAAGAAATATAGTGATGTACAAAGGCGAACTTGCACTTGCACGTGCTTGAACTTCGGTTTTGTAGTTGAATATTTTTATCTATGCAATGATTTTTAGTACAGGAAAAAAATACTAAGGGTAGGTTTGATTGTTTTTTCAGACGTCCGAAATGCCATATTTGTATATATGTTTTAGTCGCTTAATGCAGTAATAAAATTGCTATTTTATTCATTAACATGCACTAGGTAGCTTTTGCTAGTTATTTATTTCTGAAAATCACCAAATAACCTACCTTAAGCTGGAGGATAAATCAAGAACAGAGCTTCGTATCAAAAAAGGGGGTTTGCCACCAGATAGAGCTTGGAAAGCGTATTCTAACGGTACTTCTGACTCATTTTTGCCAAAAAGGGAGGTTAGTCGGTTTTAGCAGTAAGGGGGCGATATTTTCAACTATATGCGTCCGTCCTCTACTGCAGCTGTGCATCGGCTGACGAACGTCACATAGGTAGTGTGTGACAACGCTCTATGAAGCCGAAATCAGCTGAGTCTCTTTCCAAAGACCGATGTGCAATGTTTATCGCCGGGTACTGTACTAGATGGGACAGCATTTAATATTTATTCCCAACGAGTCACACCCGCAACTATCACACTGTGACTCGTAGGGAACAATTATTGTTGCAAAAATCCCAACCAGTCACACTGTAACTAGATGGGACATTTTTTTATATTTGTTCCCAACGAGTCACACCCGCAAATATCACACTGTGACTCGTTGGGAACACTTTTTGCTACAGTAAATACCAACTAGTCACAATGGTACTAGATGGTTTAATATTTAATATTTGTTCCCAACGAGTCACATCCGCAACTGTCACACTGTAACTATAGAAAGGTATCTTAGTATCAAATTTCCAACCAATTATCACTGTTATTCGATCAGACAACATTTAATTTAATTTGTTTCAAACAAGTCGTAATAGGGGAAAGTTTGATAAAGACCGAAATAAGAGTACTAACCTAACATAACCTATTTTTCTAGCAGCAATTTATTTCTAACTTAACCTACTTTTTGTAGGAGTCGCAGTTCTAACCTACCCTAATTTTCTGGTAGCAGTTCGTTTCTGTTGGGATCACAGTTCTAACCTAACCTAACCTACTTTACTGGTAGCAGTTCATTTCGGTTGGGGACGCGGTTCTAACTTAACTTAACGTACTTCTTAACAGTTCGTCGTTGTTTGATTTGTCTTTTCACAGTCTACTAGTAAGGATTTATTGTAGCAAAAAGTGTTCCCAACGAGTCACAGTGTGACAGTTGCGGGTGTGACTTGTTGGGAACAGATATAAAAAAATGTCCTATCTAGTAACAGTGTGACTGGTTGGGATTTCTGCAGCAAGAATTGTTTCCAACGAGTCGCAGCGTGACAGTTGCGGGTGTGACTCGTTGGGAACAAATATGAAAAAATCCCATCTAGTAATCGTGTGACTGGTTGGGATTTTTTGCAGCAAGAATTGTTCCCAACGAGTCACAGTGGGTGTGACTCGTTGGGAATAAATATTAAATGCCGTCCCATCTAGTAACAGTGTAACTGGTTGGAATTTTTTAGTAAAAATATTCCCAACGAGTCACAGTGTGACAATTGAGAGTGTGACTCGACGGGAACAAACCATAATATCAACGAAATAAATATTAATACATTTTATTTATACAATGATGTCTGTTCGATAAATAGTGGACTGTAACGTTTTAAAGGAAGGTGCATGCGCCTTGTTACCTGGTGGTCGTTGATCGCCGCCGTACATTCAGGGGCCCCTGGTATTGGTCCTGCTCTTTGCAAACACACGCTGAGGCCACAGGAACCGAACAATTCTAGGCACTAGGCACTTGCACGCAATAGATTTATAATTTTGAAAGGCAGAGCTCGAAAATCGTGTGCTCTTAGTCGCTTATAAAAAACGGAAGGGCCGCCATCTACATGGATATGACGTCACATAGTGGAACCGATTGAACGGCGTTTCTTTTTACGCTACACATACACAACTATTACTTAAATACTAAACATACCGGCCGCCTTAGAGCAACCGGCTCTAACTTACATAGAGCTAATTAATAGATTCAGGCGTTACTTTGCGGAGGTCCATATCAACAAACTGGAACAAATTACCTTGCTACTCCGCGAAACCAGTGCCGGGCTCGTGCAAAATAGCTGCGTCTGTGCGACACACATATGTTCATGCAAAAACCCACCCTCCTCCGCTTCCACACGAAACAACATATATCACACAGACTCAACTACACACCACCACCACTAAACACTGAAACTACACGATCGACGCGCGTTTCGCCTCTATACGAGGCATTATCAAGATCGACCCGTACGACCGTTCGCTACTTGAACGAATGGCGTACTGACAAACTAAAACAATTTTCCTTAATCCCGCCTACCGCCAACATTTTTGCACAACTACCCTTATTATTTCTCTCAAAGCCTACCCTCAAAATTTAAAAATAAAACAAAAGTACCCCCGTATGTTATCACAAACTACCCACATAATTTATCTCAATCTCAGCTACCCCCATTGTTAAAGACAGAATTTAAGCATACCCGCAATAAAGGAGAAGAAGGAAAATTAACCTGTTCATTGACAATGGATCCCGCGTTGTTGTACCTAACTATTTCCAAATGCTCCAAAACATTCAGACGAAATCCCTTTTTGCAAAAATGTAATATTTCATAAGAATGAGCATCTGATAATGTATGATCTGTGTCTATCAAATGTTTTGCAAAATTGGACTTCTCTGCGTGCTTATGCCTATAAGATGAAACATGCTCCTTATATCTAATATTAAAACTACGACCGGTTTGTCCTATATAAACGCTACTACAATCGTCACAAGTGAGCTTATATACTCCTGATCTACTCCCTCTTTCTACTTTATCCTTACCATTACATAGTCTAGAATACAAAGAATTATTAGTCTTAAAAGCAACATTTATTTCCTTTGATTTTAAAATATTATAAATTTTATCTGACAAAGGGCCAACGTAATTAATACTTGCTTTATATTTGTTAGTATGTTCAGTAGACAGGCCGCTATATAACATGCTATCAGCTATACGCCTCTGTTTCTTTTTAACCAGACTATTTACCATTGTCTCAGTGTAGCCATTTGAATTTGCAATCATGTGTATGGTCTTCAACTCTAAATCAAAATCTTCCCTAGAAAGAGGTACTGTTAACAATCTATGTATGTAACAATGGAAAGCAGCCAGTTTATGTTGCCAAGGGTGATTAGAAGAAGCTGGAATAACTGTATCGGTCTGCGTTGGCTTACGATAAATGTGGAACTGATGCTTATTATTTACCTTAGTTATAGTCAAGTCTAAGAAGTTAAGTGAATTATTTTGTTCTAATTCCTTCCCAAATTTTTAAATTACACAACATTGAATTTGATATTTTGGACCAAAAAGCGAGGTACTTTGCGTCACGGGTGGCTCATAAAATGTATGTTACCCAATCTAAAAAGTTGCAAAGGTTGATAGAAAATAGTTCATGTTCCTTTTTAAACAATACTGATTTGGGAAATGGCAACGGTCATTGTTTCTACCCTCGTGTGAAAAATCTAACAGAGATTGAATTTTCGGAAGGTGAAGTCGGTTTATTACAGAAAGGTTTGAAATATAATCTACCCTCTAAAATTAATCAAAAGGTGAAAGAAAACTTAGCAGTAGATTCTGAGGTTGCAATTGTTCGCAATGGTAATGATGTCGATACCAAGGCATTAGTTGCTAACACACTTAAGAACACTCCTTCAACTGGATGTATTTCTGCTGGTAGAGACACGTTTTTATTGCGTTCCATTCAACATAAAGTGCATGATAATGATTTGGTGGTTTCAAAGGCCGATAAAGGTAATTGCGTCGTGATTTTGCAAAGAAACGAATATAATCAAAAAGTTTTGGATGTAGTTCAAGGTGAGGGTTTTTCGGTCTTACGTAAAGACCCTACTGGTGGGTTCCATAAAGATCTAAAAACCGTCATCAAAAATTCTAAATTTGTTTTTGAAACCGAAACAAAGAAGAATGGTGTTATACCTATGAATCCGCTAGCACCAATTCTTTATGGCCTTCCGAAAATTCACAAGGACAATATTCCTATTCGTCCGGTTGTTTCATATATAGAGGCTCCAGCATATAAATTAGCTAAAAAGTTAAATTTTATCATTCGAGATAAATCTTCCTTCAAACCACTTTATTGTCTGAAAAATAGTTTAGATTTAATAGAAAAAGTCAAAGACATCAGCATACCGCCAAACGCAACATTACTTTCATTGGATGTAGATAGTTTATTTACCAATGTACCGTATACTGAAACGTTAAATATACTTCAAAATCATTTGGAAAGACAGCGACTACATCCGGGAGAGGTTTGTGAGCTAATAGATTTAACAACTATCTGTATGAAACAAAATTATTTTAAGTTTAATGGACAATATTATTTACAAGGTGATGGGTTGGCTATGGGTTCTCCTCTCAGTCCGCTAATGGCAGATATTTTTATGGATAGTTTTGAGACTCAGTACATAGTGGGAAATACAAATTTGTTATATTATTATAGGTATGTAGATGATTTGATTTTATGCTGGAGGGGTAGTATGAGACAATTGGATTTATTTGTGAGTAGTCTTAATAACAAATATCCGAAAATAAAATTTGGGAAGGAATTAGAACAAAATAATTCACTTAACTTCTTAGACTTGACTATAACTAAGGTAAATAATAAGCATCAGTTCCACATTTATCGTAAGCCAACGCAGACCGATACAGTTATTCCAGCTTCTTCTAATCACCCTTGGCAACATAAACTGGCTGCTTTCCATTGTTACATACATAAATTGTTAACAGTACCTCTTTCTAGGGAAGATTTTGATTTAGAGTTGAAGACCATACACATGATTGCAAATTCAAATGGCTACACTGAGACAATGGTAAATAGTCTGGTTAAAAAGAAACAGAGGCGTATAGCTGATAGCATGTTATATAGCGGCCTGTCTACTGAACATACTAACAAATATAAAGCAAGTATTAATTACGTTGGCCCTTTGTCAGATAAAATTTATAATATTTTAAAATCAAAGGAAATAAATGTTGCTTTTAAGACTAATAATTCTTTGTATTCTAGACTATGTAATGGTAAGGATAAAGTAGAAAGAGGGAGTAGATCAGGAGTATATAAGCTCACTTGTGACGATTGTAGTAGCGTTTATATAGGACAAACCGGTCGTAGTTTTAATATTAGATATAAGGAGCATGTTTCATCTTATAGGCATAAGCACGCAGAGAAGTCCAATTTTGCAAAACATTTGATAGACACAGATCATACATAATCAGATGCTCATTCTTATGAAATATTACATTTTTGCAAAAAGGGATTTCGTCTGAATGTTTTGGAGCATTTGGAAATAGTTAGGTACAACAACGCGGGATCCATTGTCAATGAACAGGTTAATTTTCCTTCTTCTCCTTTATTGCGGGTATGCTTAAATTCTGTCTTTAACAATGGGGGTAGCTGAGATTGAGATAAATTATGTGGGTAGTTTGTGATAACATACGGAGGTACTTTTGTTTTATTTTTAAATTTTGAGGGTAGGCTTTGAGAGAAATAATAAGGGTAGTTGTGCAAAATGTTGGCGGTAGGCGGGATTAAGGAAAATTGTTTTAGTTTGTCAGTACGCCATTCGTTCAAGTAGCGAACGGTCGTACGGGTCGATCTTGATAATGCCTCGTATAGAGGCGAAACGCGCGTCGATCGTGTAGTTTCAGTGTTTAGTGGTGGTGGTGTGTAGTTGAGTCTGTGTGATATATGTTGTTTCGTGTGGAAGCGGAGGAGGGTGGGTTTTTGCATGAACATATGTGTGTCGCACAGACGCAGCTATTTTGCACGAGCCCGGCACTGGTTTCGCGGAGTAGCAAGGTAATTTGTTCCAGTTTGTTTACATAGAGCTATTATATCCTAAACTAACACGAAGATGGGTCCGGTAGCGGACAGATCTTCACTACAGCACGCTTAGTAACGCCATGTGCAGTGCGCACAGTGACCACGTGCACCACGCCATCGGCGCCGGGGTGCGTCTGTGCAATGACTCCGAGTCGCCACTGCATCGGCGGCATGTTGTCCTCCACGAGAACTACTACTGAACCGACCTTTACATTATCCCTCCATTTGGGACGCTACTGCAAAGTATGCATATATTCTTTGCTCAAGCGTTTCCAAAAATGCTGAATCATATTAGTTAAAAGCTGCCACCTGCTCAATCTATTAACGTTTGTATCCATGAGGTTTGGTTCAGGAATGGCTAGAATTGGTTGCCCAATAATAAAGTGCCCAGGTGTCAGCGCTTGCGGATCACTCGGGTCGCTACTTAGAGGGCACATCGGCCTTGAGTTCAATATCGCCTCAATTTGACACATGACCGTTTGAAACTCTTCGTAAAACAATGACTGATGCCCTACAACACGTTTGAGATGATATTTAAACCTACCCACCCATATGCGGAGCGTAAGGCGGATTGAAATGGAATTTAATTTTTTGACTAACGCACTCATGATTAACCTTAGTTTTAAATTCATCCGATTTACACAACTTCATGAAACTCCAAAAGAATTTTATTGGCTTTAACAAAATTACGACCACAGTCACTAAACAAGTCTGTGCAGATGCCGCGCCGGCTACAAAATCTCTTCAGAGCTCCTATAAAGGCTTCAGCGGTCAACGAATTTACTAATTCTAAATGAACTGCGCGAGTTTGTCTACATATAAACACACAAACCCAAAATTTGGTCAATTTAGAATTTCGTTGCTTACCTAATTTTATTAGAAAATGCCCGCAATAGTCGACACCGACCTTTAAAAATGCACGATATTGTTGAACACGAAATGCTGGCAGGTCACCCATCATAGGTTCTACGGGTTTAGGTTTATTTCTAAAACAAGTCACACATTGAAATACGCGGCTCTTAATCACACTGCGTGCTGATAGGATCCAATATTTTTGTAGCAACAGATATTGCAGCGTTTGAGGACTTACATGCAACTTAATTTTATGATAATAATCTATAATGAGCAGAGTTATCGAATTCTTCTTGGGAAGGATCAGTTGATGCTTAGCTTCAAAATCCATTGATGATTTTGACAACCGGCCGCCAACGCGCAACAAATCGGACTCATCTATAAATGGTTTCAAACGCTAAATAGCTGTTGAACACTGCTTATTCTTCTTTAAACACTCAAACACGTCATGAAATTCATTTTGCTGCACGACTCTGAATAAACGTAATAAAGCGTCGTCTACTTCCGCGATTGAAACAAATTTCGATTTGTTTTTGTCATCATTAAAACAATTAAATTTAAAACGAATACACCAAGCTGTTGCCTTTAAAAGTTTTGACAAATCAGAGTACCTACTTAGCAACTCTGTAAGATCAGTGAAGGAGAAAAATGACTTCACAGCGCACCTTTCACTTTCCAACACTTCAGTGTCAATGTTGCTACACACCTTAGACATAGACACAGACTGAGGCCACTCTTCGGTTGGTCGCGACAGCTACTGTGGCCCGCGACACCACAACTCATGCTGCACCAACTGCAAGGCAAAACTCCTCGGGAGGCACAGTCTGCTGGATTGTGAGCTGAAGGCACGTGGAACCAATTCTCAGGGGAGACGTTAGTTTAGCACTCAATCGCTCGATTGGCCACGAATGTTTTATATTCGTACGACTGGCCTTTGATCCAGGTCAAAGCTATTGTGGAATCAGTCCACGCGCACACTCTATCGATCTTCAGCATCCCCTCATAGACTGACAACACATATTTCAAAAGTCGAGACACAATAACTGCACCACACAACTCCAAACGCGGCAAGCCGGTTTCCGTACCGGTTGTTGTAACTTCTGGAGTTCCTCAAGGCTCTCATTTTGGTCCCCTCCTATTTGTGATGTTTATTAATGATCTGGTGGGGCAACTCACTTGTCCCTGTTTGTTGTATGCCGATGATCTTAAGATCTACACCCTGATTGGGGATTCTAGTGATTGCTTGAGTAGTGTGTTTGTGCCAGTCCTGGCTCAATTGTGGTGGTGGAACCAATCAGAGCGCAGTATGACTCGTTATCGCGTCATCCGGTTTGCGGTCGCGTGAGTTAAGGTGGAGCAACCACTACAATTGTCATTTGTCAGCACTACTCCAAACTAGGTCATGACGTCAATGCTTACCCCTCAATATTTTATTATAAATAGAAATAATAAATTAGAATAAGTCAATATTGTATTAGCCATTATCTTAGACGTTACTCTGTTCGTTTAAATAAATTATTTTTATTAATAAATCCAGTCTTCCCATCTTAATTGGCGCTGAGGACAGGATTCCCGTCGTTTTTCTGGCACATGCAGACTGATAATCTTGCGGTCGCGCTGTACCGGACTACGTACGTTTCTACGTTTTAACGGGAATTCGAACAAATAAATTTATTAAGTGGAAACCGAGTCAAGTTCCTGTGAAGCCGAGCAGCCGAGCAGCAACAGACCAGGACGGGACCTGAGGCAGAGTACACTACGAGACTAGCAATATTCCGGAAAGATATGGGAGCTACGGGACTGTGAGTACACCTTTTTCACCATTCCTTTACTCTTTATCTACGTTACCTTCCAATCATATCTATAGGACCGTGTTTCGTGTAGCGTGTAGCGTGATCGTGTAGATAGTAACATTATTCAAGAATAAATTTCTTCTCGAATAACGCTTCGTAGTATTAGAATTATCAGCAATTTTTTTTTTCTCTGTCCCATAAAAATGGAAGGAATTAATAGAGTGCCCATGGAAATTGTTAAAATAATCCCAGAGTTCGATGGGGAAACCAGAGCACTGCCACTATTTATTAAGAAATGTGAATACATTTTGCATACTTTTCAAGGTGGGAACGCACAAAATGAATATTTATTTCACATTATAACTAGTCGACTTTCGGGGGACGCTGCTAATTTAGTAGGAGAAAGAGAATTAATTCATACATGGGCAGAAAATAACAGCTATGAGTTGCGACAAAATGCAACCAAAGTACGTGTTCCAAAGGAACTACAAGCTCCATGTTCCCACAAGGGTCGAATGGGCCGAAAGACAGACATTACCCGAAGGCGAAGGCATCTCATGGTATACGGATGGATCCAAAATGAAATCCGGTACGGGAGCAGTCATTTATGCACAGAACTATAGTTGTAGTACAAGCATGGGTGATCTTGCAACTGTTTTCCAAGCGGAAACATTTGCAATAATAGCCTGCGCACAAGAGAATATAGACAAGGGGTTAAAAGAGACAACTGTCTATATACTCAGCGACAGTCAAGCAGCACTAAAGGCACTCACATCGCCTAGAGTAGACTCGAGACTGGTATACAATGGAATACAAGCACTAAATAAGCTTGGTAGACATAATAAAGTGAACCTGATATGGATACCAGGACACGAAGGTTTCACCGGAAATGAAAAAGCAGACGAACTTGCAAGGGAAGGCTCATCCAATAATTACATTGGACCTGAACCATATGTGGGACTCTCTCAGGGAACCATAAAAACGGCCATAAACAACCACACCAAAAAGCAACACCAAAAAGAATGGAGAAGCTTGGCAGGTCTAAAGCATTCAAAACGTTTCATAGGAAATATCGCCCCAGGCTGGACCAAGAAACTTTGGAAACTCAGCAGAAGACAACTCCGGTACATAATCGGGGTGTTTACAGGTCACTTCGGAACTAAACACCTACTAGCTAAGATGGGACTATACGACAACGATGATTGTAGAATGTGTGGAGAGGAGACCGAAACAATGGAACACATTATATGTGATTGTGAGGCCCTCGCCAGAACAAGAATGAAACTCCTTGGTAACGGATACCCCGAACCAGGAGAATTCAAGGCACTACCGCTAAACCACATCATCCACTTTATGGAGGAAGTGGAAAAAGCGATGGACTAAGTGCGAAGGAGGGGTAAATGCACAAAAGATCCCACTGGGTCGAAGTGTATCCGAAAGGACCCCTTACAAATAAGATAAGATAAGATACATGGGCAGAATTAAAACAACTCTTAAGCCAACACTTCGGTGATTCAAGGTCCGAAGAATGTTTGGCAATGGAATTAGAATCCTTAAGACGTACTAGAAGTGAAAGTTACGTGGATTTTTGTCACAGGATTCAATAATTAAGGAGTAGTTTATTTTCAAAAATAAGTGAAACGATTAATAACGCGAATTTACGGGCAGCCAAACACCATATCTATGATAACGCATCACTGAATGTTTTCCTTTATAATTTGCCAGCTTATTTAGTTAGGTTAGTGCGTTTGCGAAATGTCACAGTCTTGGAGGATGCTTTAAAAATTGTGTTGGAGGAACAAAACTTTCAAACAGTGTACGATGTTAAAAATCCGAGAATGTATATAAACCATAACTATAATTATAATCCTCAAAGATTTGACAATACGCAAAGACTATCAAGTGCACTTGCACCTAACAGGGCATTTAGTCCGAGGCCGAATATATCGAACGGACAAAGTAATTCATTCCAGTTTAGAAATAATCGGCAACAACTATCATATTTTAATAATAGATTTAGCGATAATAATGCACAAAACGTGTCGCGTGTAAATAGGTCACCGCTAGTGCCGGTGCAAGCGCAAGCGCATCGACAGCACATTGCAGCGGACAATAGGTACCGCACGGGCTATGACGCACAACAGCCTGTAGCATCGGGTTCGAATACCGATGTAACAATGCGAACAGCTAGTTCTAGGCGTGTTAATTACACGGAAAATAATCACGACCCTCGACCGTATAACTCACAAGAAGATGACGGTCAAAATGTTGTCACTTACAATGAGCCAACGGAAAAATTTTACGTAGAAGCCTCGATACTGGAGAAAAAATAAAACTAAATTGTAATAAGCGTTTGAATTTGCCACATATTCGTATACCGGAACTGGACGCCGTTTTCATGATAGATACGGGCAGTACTTGGTCATTTATTAGTCCAAAAGTTGCTAACGAATATTACGCAAGTTCAAAACAAATAGAACCTTTTCAAGTTATCAGCACACATGCCACAAGTAAACACAATGAAGTAGCTTATATTTAATTGCCCAAATTTTTTAACACTAACCAGAAACATAAGTTTTATATTTATTCTGTGGATGAAAGGTATGATGGTCTATTAGGTAGTGATTTGTTAAAACAACTGAACGCGAAAATTGTTATGAAGTCTCAAACCCTATTCACAGACTATACGAAAATTCCAATCATTTATACACCGCCCATGAGAGAGATGTATAACCTACCTCCTCGATCCGAGATGAGAGTTAAATTACCAGTTAACCTGCTACACGGAGAAGGTATTCTAAAATTACTTTAGTTACTCAATTTACCGATGGAGTTAGAATGCCAGCCGCTATAGTGAAATGCACTAACGGCCAAGCCACAACTGTAATTCAAAATACAACTGACCTGCTCCAGAAGTTAACGGTGACATCTCCATTCCCTGTAGAGTTATTTCATGAACAATCACTAAACGTAAATTCAACTAAGTCAAATCAATCAGAAATTCAACAAAATAGTGACAAACTATTAGAGGACAACTTAAAGAAACTTAGACTAGACCATATGAATGAGGAAGAAAGAATGACGATAGGTAATTTATGTAGGGAATATAAAGATATATTCTATTGTGAGGATATTCCACTATCCTTTAGTAACCAAGTTCAGTATAAGATTAGAACTAAAAACGAAGACCCTATAAATTTAAAAGCTCATAGGTTGCCTCCTGTTCAGACTCAGGAAATTAGAAAACAAGTAAGTAAAATGTTACGTGACAATATTATCCAGGAATCACACTCACCGTGGAGTGCCCCAGTTCACCTCGTGCCCAAAAAATTGGATGCTTCGGGTGAACAAAAATGGAGAATGGTCGTTGATTACAGACGACTAAATGATATAACTACTGATGACAAATACCCTTTGCCAAATATTAATGACCTTTTTGATATGCTAGGCAAGAGTATGTACTTCACTACGCTCGACCTCGCTAGTGGGTATCATCAAATTGAGGTAGAATCAGACGACAAACCAAAAACAGCTTTTAGCACTCCGTTTGGACATTTTGAATTTCACCGTATGCCTTTCGGTTTAAAAACAGCACCGGCGACATTCCAAAGAGCAATGGATAATGTGCTCAGGAGGTTGCAAGGAATACACTGTCTTGTTTATCTTGATGACGTCATCATCTTTACGAAAAGCTTAACAGAACATGTAGAAAAATTAACAGCTGTATTCGAGAGATTTCGACAAACTAACCTAAAAATTCAGTTAGATAAATCACATTTCCTTAGAAAGGAAGTCCTGTACTTAGGACATACAATAACCAGCGAGGGCCTTAAGCCAAATAACGACAAGATAGACGCTTTATTAAAGTATCCAATCCCTCAGACAACAACTGACATTAAGAGCTTCCTTGGTCTGATAGGATATTATAGAAAATTTGTCAAAGACTTTGCAAAAATCACGAGACCCCTTACTGCTTGTCTAAAAAAAGGGAAAAAGATAGTTTTGAATGAGGAATATGTCAACAGTTTTGAAACTTGTAAGAAGCTGCTAACCAATGCAGCCCTTCTTCAATTTCCCGACTTCGATAAACCATTTGTGTTAACCACCGACGCATCCAATTTTGCAATAGGTGCTGTACTATCACAGGGTCCAATCGATTCCGATAAACCGATAGCCTATGCCAGTAGAACTTTAAGCGATACTGAGAGTAGTTATAGCACAATTGAAAAGGAGCTTTTAGCCGTAATATGGGCTGTAAAGCCCATACCTCTATGGTAAAAAGTTTATAATTTATACGGACCACAGACCATTGGCGTGGCTGTATTCATTAAAAGAGCCGAATAGTAAGCTCACACGTTGGCGTTTAAGACTAGAAGAGTATGATTTTGAGATTAAGTATAAGAAAGGACAGCAAAATACGAATGCTGACGCCCTTTCTAGAGTTAGGATTAATGCCGTAGATAATGATTTAGATTCTATAATAGCGAACATAGACGAAAACGAAGACCGCGTGATCGAAATTAGGCGAGAATTAGATCAATTAGACGAAAACGTGCAACAAAATCATAGGCCACAACCGGAGATGATGGATATCTCAGACTCCGAATGCGAGCAGCCGTTGGAAGTGATAGAAATTTCAGACTCCGAAGGCGAACAGTCATCCGAACCAATAAAAAAGTCAGATTCAGATGATGGTGCCACAGCAAATTCTATTTCAAATAGGGAACATGAGGGTATACCTATTCTGAAAGAGGCAATAGACTGTAAACCAAAACAAATTTTAGTTCACACATGGTTTAAAGATAAATTGTACGTAAACGATAAATCTAATAAGAAACAACGTATCATTGAAGTATTTATGCCCGTCCATAGTGAAAAATTAACAAAAGATTTCCTAAAAGAATATGTAGATACAAAGTATAAATATTTTATTTATTTTGAAAATCCAGAATTCAGGAAAACTTTTTCAAAAGTTATAACAGGACTCTATAAGAAAGGAACATTAAAATTAATAGAATTTACAGAACGCATAGTTAATTTATAAGACTCGGAAGTGGACCAACGAGAGACCATTTTAAAATACCACGAAGGCAAAACGTGCCATAGGGGAATTAATGAAACACTAATGAAATTGAAACGTCATTACTGGTGGCAGAATATGAAAGATACTGTTACTGCCATTATAAATACGTGTGAACAATGTAAAAGAATGAAGTATGAAAGGAAACCTATAAAACCATGCATACAATTAACTCAGAGTCAGAGCTCACCCTTCCAAGAGGTTTTCATGGATTTACTTTACATCGATAGTAAATACTATCTAACAGTAGTCGATGCGTGTAGTAAGTTAGGACAGGCAATTAAAATACCAAATCATAGTACACCAGAAGTAGTACAAGCTCTAATGAAATACTTTAGCATGTACAGACTAGCCAAGAAAATTAATTGTGACTCAGGTACCGAATTCAATAACGAATTAATTAAAGAACTGTTAAATTTGTATAAAATCGAGCTGCACATAGGTACTCCGAATAGCCCCAGCTCAATGGCAACTGTAGAACGATTTCATTCGACGATTATCGAAATCTATCGTCTAGCCAAATACGAGAAAAATGAAATGGATGCAGCCTCCGTAATGACTTACGCAATCACGGCATACAACAATTCCATCCATTCCGCTACTAGTTTTACACCTTTCGAGATGGTTTTTGGCAACACAGATTCTAACAATGTCTTTGATATCGATAAGGAACGAAATCTCATGCAAAAATTGTTACAAGATCATAGAAAACGATTGAAAGTTTTATATGAATATGTCACAGAAAAGCTTCATAAAGATAAGGTTAAAGTTAGAGAAAAGAGAGGGGGCGAAGAACCTCCCGAAATCAAAGAAGGTGGCGACATTTTCATGAAAAATACTAGGACAAGGAAAGCTAAAGACTTACCTCGTTTTGAAAAGGCTAAAGTAATTGGCAAACCGAGTAGAAATATTCTCCCAGTAGAATTAAAGAACAGAAAAACTAAAGTAGCTATTAAGAATGCTAAACGTCCTCCACAGGTTAAGCCTAACACTTCTGGGACTGATCGGCTCGAGCCACAGCCTGGAATCAACTCCGGGAATATCACCGATCAAACTTGGGACGGCAGTGATGAGGATTAATTCATGGACTATTTTTAAGACATTAGACTTAGAAGTACTAATAAGTCAAGTAGAAGCTAATTTTTAGCAGTATAATAACTTAAATATAACAATTTCAAACGACATTAAATATAAAAATGAATTAGGTAGTTTATGTAAACAAATAGAATCATTTGAGTCCAAGGTTAGAGATAGGATTAATCAGATTTTATCCTCTTCTAGACCTAAACGAGCATTATTTGACCCCTTAGGGTCATTAATTAAGGCAATTTCAGGAAACTTAGATGAAACAGATGCGGTACTGTATGATCTTGAGATAAGGCAACTTAAAAATGCAGAACATTCAGTAGAGCGTAAAGTATCCGTAATGGTAAATGCCTTAGATAAATTTGCTAATCTATCGGAAAATATGAATTTGAACATAAACATTCTGAATAATAAAACTGTAGATATAGAGTCATTTTTAGAAAGAGAATCTAAAAGAGACAACGTTATATCGCTTATGAATAACCTGTTTCAAATTTCTAATAACTTTCACACTATTTACGACTTTATACAGGAAACAGAGACAGCAATACCTTTCAGTAAGCTGCATGTCTTACATCAATCCATAATTAACTCAACAGAACTTATTCACATTCTTTTAGAAGTAGAGAAACATGCTCATTTGATTTATTCAATAAACAAGGCAAACTTAGTTAAAATAGAACGTAACATTATTCTTAAATCTTATATTATTAATAATAAATTAGTTTTTGTTTTAGAAGTCCCATTGATAGAACCAAATACGTATACATATTACAAGGTAATCCCTATCCCTGTCTACAATTCGAAAACCTTAAAAACCACAACCATTATTCCCGAACACCCCTTCCTCATGGTGAATAGGTTGAAATACAAGCCCGTAGTAAACCTATGCGAGGAGATTGAGGACAACAAGTTTCTGTGCTCAAGCGATGATTTCGTACCATACTCGTCTGAGACCTGCATAGAACAGATCATGATGCTGAAGGAGAACTGCATCAACACGTCATACACTAAGAAAAGGAGAAAATCCAGAAGATCACCGAATACTACTGGCTGATATACTCTGAAAATGGATTAATAATAACAGAACACTGCTACGAAGAAGTAAACAAACACACTATACAAGGAACATTCTTTATACAACCGAAGAAACAATGTAAAACAGAAATCGGAGATATATTTATCCCAATGCCTGCAAACGCCTCAATCAACAATCTACAACTACCGTTCGTTCAATTACCAGAGCTACGACATCCCATCAGACAAGAAGAAAAGCAGCTAGACTTACAAAACGTGGACTTCAGTGACATCAAAGACGTTATCAATAGTGCCAGGTTCAGCGTAAACGAAAACAGCCCGGACGACTTCATCTATGTAGTAAAAAATATTAGTATTTGGACTATTTTATTGTATGTTTTAATCAGTTTAATTGTTATTTTTGTATTTTATAAATTCAGGCCTTATACAGATTGTATAGGAATAAATTCTTTGAAACCAACTCTGTCGGCTTCAGATAATTTCTCTCTTAAGGGGGGAGGAGTTAAGGTGGAGCAACCATTACAATTGTCATTTGTCAGCACTACTCCAAACTAGGTCATGACGTCAATGCTTACCCCTCAATATTTTATTATAAATAGAAATAATAAATTAGAATAAGTCAATATTGTATTAGCCATTATCTTTGTTACTCTGTTCGTTTAAATAAATTATTTTTATTAATAAATCCAGTCTTCCCATCTCAATTCGTGCGTGAGGTTGAAGATTCGGCGGCTAGCGGGGGCGCCTCCGGGGGGGAAATGGTTGGCATCGGCGGCATCGCCGGCGGAGGCGCCTGCGGTGAAGTGGGGAAATGGTTGAATTTGGCATCGGCGGCATCGCCGGAGCTGGCGGAGGCGCCTGCGGGGGGAAATAGTTGAATTTGGCATCGGCGGCATCGCCGGCGCTGGCGGGGGCGCCTGCGGGGGGGGGGAAATGGTTGGCATCGGTGGCATCGCCGGCGGGGGCGCCTGCGGGGGGTAAATGGTTGGCGGCGGCGGCATCGCCGGCGGGGGCACCTGCGGGGGGAAATGGTTGGCGGCGGCATCGGCGGCATCGCTAGCGCTGTCGCGTCTGCGGCGAAGTCACCATCGTGGTTCCCCGGAAATGGGTTAGGTATCAGATATGTATTGCAAAAAAAAAAGTTTATTTATTGCGAACTAGGCTAACTACATTGTCTGATATAAATGTTTCTAACGGGATGTTTAGTATTGAATAATTAAATGATAGATGTATCGTTAGGATACTGGGCTGTGTTGATGACGAATCTAGATGAATATTGTGTCAGGATGTTGCAACAGCGGTGTGTGTGGGAGTCAATGATATTTCTAGGTTTCATTTTAAATCTAGAATAATATTAAATCACTTAATTTTCTGAGCTAGTAAAGAGCAGTGGTTTGGTGCGATAAAAAAAAATGTTTATTTCGAATCTGCTACCACTAGCAGTTTTACTGCAGCTACAAGCGCTTAATAATACTGATAGAAGAAATATTACAATAGGTCCTTATAAGGGGGATTATTACCCATCTTGCGCGTCAGGATCATGGAATATAAAAAGGATTTTTATAATAGAAGACTGTAACAAGACATCTCTCGCTGATAGTCAAATGAAGTGGTATGTTAATTTCTTTGTTAGAAAAAGAGGTACAACCTTAACTACAACCCCGTCTAGAATTATTCGGGTGAATCAGGATGAGGCAGTTGACTTACCGTTATGCGTTGATGGTGAAATGGTGGTGTTCAAAATGGAATTGGCGAGGGAGTCGATTGCACCAAGTGGGGGGGAGAGGAGCACGCATGCGCGTAAGACGAGAAACAACTTTCAAGCAATCTTGGACACGTATCGAATACTATCAAGTCATAAACGATGGTGATGGTATTGAGTTGACTGTTCGTGTCTAAGAAAGGCCTACCTCCTAAAAGTCATTCTGAAACTACCACCACCACCATGAGAAGTATCTTTACCACCTAAAAAAACAGCAGCCGTACAACCACAGCTCCGACAACGATGATGACGACAGCGAGAACACCCTCCACATCAACAACAACAACAAAGAAACCGAAAATATTGAGTGACGATTGTCTGCAGTACAAATACATGATAGAACAGATGGAAAGGTGGGGAAGAGATGAGCTAAGACAAATTGAATATGCGGCTGATTCTGATATGTTTTGTAAGACTCGTCTGCCGCCTTCTGTTTATTCTACTACTACTACCGCAAAACCTTAAGTGAGTGAGCAGAGGTAGGGTTAGGTAAGCACATAACTTATTTTTTATAGATCATGTTTTCGAAGCATTATGTTATCAAAAAGTCAAGCGTATGCAACCTGTTATCAACCACAGCGTTTTCCGCCTTCATTTAAAATTGTCTATTTTATTCAAAGTTTTCCCACGCGGTGAGTACTTAACCGCAGTATAAAAAGAGCTAATTTCAAATAAGTAGTCATTATAATAGTTTTGATTGTCGGCTCCACAGCGGTTGTAGTGATCTTTAAAATAGTGAGTTTTTTTTTCGTTCAAATGTCTAACCAGAACCCCAACATGATTGACCACCTATGTAAAATGGGTAACAAAACAACAAGTTGGGTAAAACCAAAAGATTTGGTTCTCAACAAGCCATATTTAATAATAGACTGTTTTCAACAAGTCTCAAAGTTTGATTCAAATAAATTACAAACTATTGTGGTTTTGGATGAAGAGGGTCGCAACATGACGTTGCCGTGTAGATTCAACAATTTGGCTGAAGAATGCTTAACAGCGCTTAAACAAAACGTTTCTATAATATCTCGTGGTGCCAGAGACAAGACTTGGGTGCTTGATTTCTGCACTCAAGCAGAGGTGATGTTCATATAGCATATTCAAATTTTAATTCATTCATCAATTACAAGTGTTTTAACTGATTTTAATCTTTTACAGAAACTATAGAGAGAGAGAGAGAGAGAGAGAGAGAGAGAGAGAGAGAGAGACGTTGAGGGAGCCGAATTAAAAATAGCTCTTAAGATGGATTATTTAGCAACAACAACAGCAACAACGGGTGAATACTGTAAGATATATTTATTTTTTCATATTTTTGTAAAGCTTAAACTTTTAAGGCAACACTAACAAAAAAAAATTCTAGTTAGTGTATGATTTTTTATTTATTTCAATATTTGTGCATTTTTGCAGATCGCTACCAACAGCGGTAGTATGAACAACCCCAACAACATCAAAACTTGCAGCAGCAGCAGCAACAACGACAGCAGTCTGCTTCTGAAGTAGAATACTATACTGATGAGATGATACAATTCTTCAAACGATGTAAACAGAATTGGATTAATGGATTCAAGGAGAACGTGTTAATAAGACAATGGTGCGTTGGCATTCCCCTCAATATGTTTGTGTCTGATATAAGCAGTCTTTTAAGACGGGTGCACGATCAATTCTCACAAGATGTATCAAAGGTGAATGAACAAGATTATGTATATTTAATTATTCTTCTATGGGATGATGTAACTTCTGAGATACAAAATGTAGTTGATGGCAATATTCTTATAGCATATAGCGATTGGATTTATTTGTTAGAAGGTGTGCAAGAAAAATGTTTCGGTAATGCCATTTTTCATAATTTTACATATAACAATTTGATGAACATTATATTTTGTATGCTTGGAAATAGCATAATGTTTTCTTCTATTACTGCTTTATTATAAATTTATATCATGCTACTGCTGCTGCTACTGTTGTTAACACATGTCTCTAAATAGGTGTAGCATATAAATTAAGCTGTAGCGAAGGTGATGGTGTAAGCTTGTGTCTCTCTCTCTCTCTCTTTCTTTTATATCCTTATACCCAATTTTGGTGCAATGTATAGGTACCCTTGTATGCTTTTAAAATAAATGAATGATTAATATCTTGTTTTCTTTCATTCACTCAATTTTTTACTTAAAGTAGTGTTTATTAAAACATCTTATCATCTAACAACGTTTCAAACAACATTATTTTTATCTATTGGTTTTATTGACATTTGCAGGTGGCATACCTATAGTACGATTAATTTTATTATTGTAACGTTCCTCAATGTCTCTTATCAGCCTTGTTGTATGAACCGTTCAAGCTAAATTGTTGCCATAGCCAATGCTTTAGAGTTCTAATTAGTCTTTCCACTATGAAAGCTTTCATGACTCTGTATGTAGGATAATGATTAACATAGGTGTTAACAATCAGCACTTTTAACCGCTTTAAACTGAGCTGTTAACTGTTTGAGACTGATCTGATAGCTGTGTGAAAGAGGGATCAGCCCCGCTTTAAACTGAGCTGTTAACTGTTTGAGACTGATCTGTTAGCTGTTTGAAAGAGGGATCAGCCCCGCTTTAAACTGAGCTATTAGAAACTGTTTGAGACTGATCTGTTAGCTGTTTGAAAGCGGGATCAGCCCCGCTTTAAACTGAGCTGTTAACTGTTTGAGACTGATCTGTTAGCTGTTTGAAATAGGAATCAGCCCCGCTTTAAACTGAGCTGTTGACTGTTTGAGACTGATCTGTTAGCTGTTTGAAAGAGGAATCAGCCTCGCTTTAAACCGAGCTGTTAACTGTTTGAAGGCTGATCTGTTAACAGTCTGAAGAAGGAGCGACTGTTTTTTAAACTAATCTATTAGCTGTAGCGCGAAATAAGTTTGCCAGTGGTGGCGGTAGGTAGGTATGGGTTAAGGGTTATAAAGTAAAACAGGGAGATTGAAAATCATGATTTATTATAAATAACTTACTCTATACTATTTTTATAAAATTCATTTAAATGTAAGCCTTATATGCTATACTTATTCTAGCGTACACATGTTTTATAAAATATAGGTAAGTACTTATAATGCTATACATATTCAGATTATAGTCTATATAAAATAAAATTTTTTCAATCGATTTATGCTCCCACGCTAGAGTTTCATACCGACTCTCCGGTTTAGTAAATCTCTTATCATCATAGTTATTTAATGCTACCTTATTCAACGTCTGTGAGTAAAGTCAGTTTCGTGCACAGAACGTTCGGAAACGGACGTATCACACAACACTGTTCGATTTTTTTAATCGCGTAGCGCGCGGCTCTAGCTGCTGCCCGCCATCGTCGCTATGGGTTCGCAACAACTTATAGCGAATGAGTTGTTGGCGTTTATTCAAAATGCTATCGACACCATGGATGAAGTCAGCGTCGTGCAGATATGCAAGTCTAACTTCAAGGAAGACGAGATTTGCAGTGGCAAGACGCTGCTTTTCCAGACGCTCGGCAAGACTGACCAGATGCCCTCCCGCCGAAGAGATGGAGGTGCGAAAAGTATCCAGGACATCATAACGTTGTTCAAGGAGACCGATCCAGACGACGTGCCTTCTTTCGTGGCGAAGGATCTGCATAAGCTGCCCCCCGTCACGTTCGATCATGTCGATGTTACCAGGCTGCTGAAGGACATAACGTTCCTGAAAAGTAGTTTGGCCGATGTGCAGTCCAAATTAGAGGTGTCAAGTAACACCATAAGCGAGCTGCAGGCCGAGGTAGTGTTGTTACGCAACACTGTTTCGGTAAGTAGGTCGCACGTGCCCTCTAACGTGGACGCATGTCGCGGAGTGCATAGTGCATCCGTCGGCGGTGTGACGTCACCGGCTGCCGTCACAACACCAGATACCCCCCGCCCCGCTGCCCTCGTTTCTGCTCCCGGGGAGATGATGACCACAAATACGTCGACTCCTCGTCGCGCGTGCGCCGCAGTCGTCCAGAAACCGAAGGTGAAGCAGACCCGATGTGAACCTGTCTACGTCGATCTGCTGCAGCCAAGTTCGAAGAGGGATAGTCGCCGTTGCGACAACGATGGCTTCATTAAGGTGGAGAGGAAGAAGAAGCCCAAATGTCGCAATCAGTGCGGCACCGCCCTGACCGGACCGAACCACCTGCTGCGTCCCGCAACACCAACGACGCAGCTGTACGTGTCCCGTCTGCATCACTCCACGAAGGTCGCGGACATCGTGGAATATGTGCGAGTGAAGACCAAGCTCACTCTGAGGGTCGAGCGGTTGGAGTCCCGCCATGATGTGAATTTTAATTCATTTGTGGTGAGAGTTCCGACTGACCAGCTGTTGACCTTCACAAAAGAAGAGTTTTGGCCGAAAGGTGTCACATTCCGGCGGTTCCGTGGCCGGTTAACTGACACCGCGAAAGTGCTCACGTTACAGACTTCTCGTGCTAGTAATTAAGTTATTTTAGTCTATATATTTTTATGTATGTTAGTTTGTAAGGTATTTATCTATGGGCCCTTGTTGCCTGATAATAAATGATAATAAAAAAAAAAATAATAATAATAATAAAGCTCATGTCCTCTACTACGAATCCTGCGCATCATACGATGTTGTGTAATATTATTATCTACACACTTCAAAAAGTCGTTATAGGATATCTTATTTTTCACTACATTCCTTTTCACACCCTTAATTTTCTTAATCTCATCATCATTTTCCTTCCTTATATAATAACATTTTGATCTAATCCCTATAAAATCTGTGATAATAGTATTAGAACTCTCATCTTTGAACATACCTACCACCTTTTTATTTACTCGAGGTAAACCGTGTACATTATTCTCAGGGAAGTCCGATGTATCAAACCGGGCCTCTAACTCTGGCTTGATATCAGCATAAAAATCATCCGTTATGATGTTATAGATAAATGAATCAGTGTCTGTATATAACAACCTTGCATTTCTCCCATATTTAGGCAACATAAAGTTATAATGAAAATTATACATTAAAGTTTTGCTGAGCTCTAACACAGCAAACCCTACATATATAGGCTTATCATATTTAACATTATTACGGTTCATCTGTATGACACTTAAATTTTCATCTATTATAGTCAAACTATGAAAATTTTGACGGCTGATTAAGGTGCGCGCTCCGAATCTCCTACCATTGCTCTCCCAACTATCAACTAATCTTACATCCACCCTTTTATCAACATTCTCCATTGTTTTAACAAACACAGCGTTATTCATTAATTTATAGAAGTCCTTCTCAAACGGATTTTTAGCTTCAGTCCGCAGTGAGGTGTACGTCTTAAGCCAAGGGCTTTGTTCGAATTCTAAAACTCGATGAATTTTTAAGAGTTTGAGACCGGCGTTTATAGCTTGAATTAAATTTATATAATGTATAACATATTTATATTTATTATGAAGGGTTGATAATAGTTTCGGTGTTATCGCAGGGGTTATGTCCGGTAACCGGTTTTCAGGACAGAAGCATAACTCATCATGTAACTCATGTAAATGAGCTGGGTAATCTAAGTCTACTTCTAGTATATACCCGGTGAGGCCGTCAGCAGGGATTTCCATCACATTAAAATTATCAACTTCCTCTACAGATAACCACCGGAAATGTTTTAAGGGTAAAGGCTGGCTCATCGCCCACCCATATTGGTTGTTAGCATCTAAATATACAATGCAATTGTAATTAGAGGGTTTATTTGAATCATAGTCCGCCATGTGTTTATTATTCGCTTTAGCATATTTGCCTCTAATCCCATCCGATATAAATTTAACCATATCGTATTCGGTTAGTAACTCCATCTGAACTTTAGTTGATTGTAACATTCCGTCCCAGCTTAGTCCTGGGGCAGTAAAATAATGAGCCGGATCTAGCTGGTACGTTTTAAGGGAAACGTTTCGGAAGTTTTTAAAAACGTCCGCCAACAATAGAACGTCTGTTTTTAAATAAAGGTCGCTGTCTTCGCCGAGGGTCTTAATATTAAAGACGTTCCACACCTCTTGAGCGTGCGCATATTGCTCTTCTGAAATATCTAATTCATTTAGCTTGTTGAAAAAGCAGCTTCGGGGTGGGAGAGAAGTCTCATCGAGCTTACTAAAT
Organism: Ditula angustiorana; assembly: GCA_963691745.1. Lineage (NCBI taxonomy): Eukaryota > Metazoa > Arthropoda > Insecta > Lepidoptera > Tortricidae > Ditula > Ditula angustiorana. The sequence continues at coordinate 14,209,768 of OY829471.1, forward strand.
GAGTTAACATAATCATAAGGGAATACCCCCTTCCTCATCAACAGCTCTGAATGTTCCGCACAATGAGCTTTTATTTCTACAAACTGGTGTGATTCTAGATTATTCGCCAGTTTATCGAGGCCAGATGCTAGGAATCTATAAGAGTCTATAAATCTAAGATTAAAGTTCAAACTACCATGTTTCACCGACGTAATCGAAATAAAGTTTTCCTTGTTTTTCGGAAGTATGTTCACATTATATCCACTAAATTTTTTTATGAGGAAATGTGAATCATATTTTGATAAGTTGTGGATAATTACAGGAATAAAAGTGCTTATTTTAAAGTTTAAATTACAACTGCTGTGCGATGCCCCGGTAAAAAATCCAGTTAAATGATCGTGATCGCGCACTCTATCCTCATCCATCCGCTCTCCGCAAATGTGGCAATTCACAGTAGTATAAAATGCCTGCTCCTGCTCCGGTGTTAAGGGAGCCATGGGTACTATTTGTGATATTCTATCAACGTATGGGGCTAAATTTTTCTCAAGAGAATTAAGAAATTCCTCTACACAATCCTCCCCTCTGTATGTAATGAATTTCGATTGTGAATCATCATATGAGCACTTTATGAAATACCCATAGCTATATGGTAGGTACATGTAATTGATAAGCCTGCGTGTACGATGATAAATTGCTAGGCGCGCAACCGCTGATGGGTAATAATAATGCTTCGAAATCAGCACACACTACTACCGGCACCCGCATACGGTTTTTAATTTTTTTTAATTTTAATATGTTATCCCCGGGTGTTGGGAGCATTGTTTTAATCCGGGAACAACCCTCTTTTACATGTGATATTAATTTATCATTATCTCGAAATGATAACAAACAGCTTTCACATACATATAATCTATGACCATTGCTCGATAACTGCGAGGATATTAAACCAGATAAATTCTTTATCCAGCAATAATGCGAGCTTTCCCCACGCTCGATGAGCAGGAGGTTAATATGTATTTCACGCTTCTGCTGAGTATGGTATACCGGCCCCGCGATTGTTCTACCATCAATTTGGTAAACGTTAACGCTTAGATTGTTTTGAATCTCGAAACGCTTAACGTTTTCGAGCGATAATGGGAATTATATTCCGCTGAGATTTAAGACTTCCTTATAATATGGATATGAGGTTGGTCTATCACTATTTTTCTCTGCGGGGTAGAGGGCGCTAACGACCGACCACGCGAAGCAGGCATCATCTGAATTTTTAACATTAACGCAGGCATGCTTCTTCTGCACCCAGGTCGGTAGAGGTATATAGCTGGATCCTTTGAGGGGTCTGAATTTATTAATGTTTATCTCCATATACACTCCTCCAACACCCTGCTTATCGCCCACCCACTATCACGTTCCTGGAATTCATCCGCCTTAGATGTAATTATGCTAGCAAATGACTCATAAAAATTGTATGTATGTATGTAAAACTCTTTATTGCACATAATAATAAAAATAACAATTTACAAGAAAATAAATAACATGTGCAAAGGCGAACTTATCCCTTTAAGGGATCTCTTCCAGTTAACCTTTGAGCGATTGACAGGACATTTGAGTCGAGAGTAGACACACAAAAGAGTAGATAGGGCAAAAGAAAACAAATAAATATAATAGACACAAAACAATATATGCATATACAAAAATACATGTGAAAAAAAAACACACTCTTACGCATACAATGAACATAAACCTATAGATAGAATACAACTATACACTCAAACGGACACACAGTATCCGGTAGTTAAGAAAAAGTCAAGAAAAGTCAAGCCAGTACTTCTTCAAGTTACTACGCAGTGAGGCAACAGACTGCGACTGTCTGATATTTGTTGGCAATCGATTCCACAGTCTGACAGATTGAATGGGGAAGGACTTAGAGTAGGACTTAGATTTGCTGAGAGGGAAAGCGAGCGAAATATTGTTATTGGACCGTAACTGGTTTTGGGAACCGGTGGCCATATAACTAAATCTTTCGGAGAGGTAGGATGGGGATTGTGGATTAAAAAGGATGTTAAAAAGTAACGACAAGATGTGAACATTTCTACGCGACCGTATCGGCAGCCATTCCAACTGAGCGCGGAAATAAGACACATGGTCATATTTGCGGAGACCGAATATGTAGCGGATGCATACATTTTGAAGCCGCTCCAGCTTGTCGAGAAGCTGCTCAGAAAGGTCCAGATAGGCAATATCACCGTAATCTAGAAGAGGGAGAAGGAGAGAACGCGCAAGAGTAATCTTGGTGTGTAGCGGGAGGAAGTTCTGCATTCGCCTAAGCGAATGAAGCGAAGCAAAAAGCTTGCGACTAACCTCGGCAACATGAACCGACCAAGAAAGCGTCTGATCCATAGTGATACCTAAATTTTTTACCGTGGAAGAGAAAGGAATAGGAGTTCCGTCAAAAATTAATTCAGGTACCACAACGTCAGACAGCTTAGAGATAAAGTGGGGGCTGGCAATCACGATCGCCTGCGACTTTCTTGCATTCACCTTCAGCCCAAAGTCGGCCGCCCAGTTACGGATAGCCTCAAGGTCAGCGTTAATACGGTGGACTAAAGCAGGGAAATCATCAATACCAATAGATCGTCAGCGTAAAGGTGGAAAGAGGAATGGAGCGATGCTGAGATGCCATTAATAAAGATGGAAAAAAGGAGAGGAGAGAGTACAGCCCCCTGGGGGACACCAGCTGAGAGGTCGCTCCATTGTGAACAAGTGTCATCCAGTGTAACCCGCTGGCGCCTCCCAAGGAGATAAGATCGAAACCATGTCAGAGAAGTTTGTGTCATTTTGAGATTATTGAGAATCCCCAAAAGGATATCAAAATCCACGGTGTTGAAAGCGCTACTAAAGTCGAGAAGGACAAGAGCTTGTGAGCTTCTTGTTCTCTATATTAAAACGAATGTCGTCGGTGATTTTGACCAAAGCAGTGACAGTGCTATGCCCAGGGCGGAAACCGGATTGGAAAGGATTAAAAAGCTTATTCAGGTTAAGATGGCGCGACAATCTTTTATTAATAAAATTTTCAATGATTTTTGAGAGGACAGGAAGAATGGAGATAGGACGATATTCTGCGAAAGTGGAAGGGTTAGAGGATTTAGGGAGAGGAATAACATGTGCTAATTTCCACAAAGAAGGAAAACAGCCCGAGGAAAAATAATAATTAATGATATCGGAGATAATGGGAGCAATAAAATCCGCCGCGAGCATCAGCATATCCAGACTCAGGCCATCCTCGCCAACGGCCTTCGTTCCAATAGACCTCAGTAGCTCTAACGTCTCACGAGGAGAAATTTTTCCGAGTTCAAAAGGGGAAAAGTCCGGTTGAGGGGTATTGGCGAGACGTGACAAAGTACGTTGTTAAACGGATGGGTCTAGAACAACCGGGGAAGTACTGAAGTGTGAGTTAAGGGCATTGAGATCAAGAGAGCCGGAAGATTTTAGCTGATTGTCCATATTATCACCGTCATCTAACAGCCACACTTTATTACATGTATTAAACGATTTTATTTCCGATACTTCCTCCGGCTCCTCCCCCTCTGCAGCAACCCACTTAGTATACTCAGCAAAAAGCTCGAGGTTCACCTTGACTGCACTCCTCAGCTCCGCTTGCTTACGTTTAATCACCTTGATGATTCGTTCTCTAACATCAGCCAAGAACTCACCGGATGTTAGAAACTACTTTGTCGCGTAGACTCTATAGCTAGCAACACGATTCTTGTACGCGCTACTAATGGATTGCGTAAAGTCATCCTCCCACCCACATGCTTGATTTTTATGGCTGACGCTCCTTAGATGTGTATGCATTGAGATTACATCCACATCGCACGTTTCACACCGCTGTATTTTCGAGGTTGTGGGTGATCCGTTCTCATCATCATGAACGCGTTTTTTAGAATGACATGTCCTCTGATGTCGATCCCTCGCACCCCCTCGCGAAAACGTTTTTATTGCAGCGCTCACATTTTACCGTTAGCGAGCTATAGCCCCGCTTCTCACAACACTTTGTATGACGCTTCATACTATCTTTCCTATTAAAATTCCGATTACAATATTCGCATGAATACATTTTTTCTTCCTCGTGAAAATATTGAATATGCCTTAAAAGACGTAGGTATTACCTATGCGGAAAGTCTTTGATAAATGTCTGAGGTGAAGGAAAATGATTCACTTTATACACCTACCCCCCACCACTTATTTTCTAGATATATAAGATGCCTCGTTATTGGCTAAAAAATTTCTTAACAGAAGGTAAATGACTATTATTGGTTGGAGATAAGAGAATCGAATTCGAACGCAAGTGTTTAACCATATCCGGGCACCGGTATCTGTTCATATGAGCGGTGCATACTATCAAAACTATGTATAATATATTACAGCATGTAGCACCTAACAGCAACCGTGCCCATTATTTTATTTTTTATCAGTAGTAAAACCACGCTACCCCACAAATTCCCTCTTTACTTTCGTATCAGGTAATAATAATATAAAACCTATTAGCAAATTTATTGATTTCGCCATACTTCAAATCTTTCATCCATATTACTCAAAGGCAATTCTTCATATCCATATCTATGCATATAAGGTCAACATTTAAATTAATTTTATAAATATAGTATAGAGTAAGTTATTTATAATATGATCATGATTTTCAATCACCCTGTTTTACTTTATTCCTCCTAACCCTTTACCATTACCTATATCACGAGCTTTTTCTTAAATTCAGCTTTAATAGGTCTAGTTACAGACTTATCAATGTTTCATTAGTTGTTTTGCGCTGTTAGGGAGAAGATAAAATTTGTCGGTTGACCACTGCGGATGGTGCGTTGATAATGCATGTTAGGGTTGGTAATATCCGCTTATGTGTACATACCCTCTTTCTACTACGTGAACACCTTACTTCGAGGTGGTAGTACAAACGAGCAACTACTGAGAGCTGACGGTGGTAGGAGGTAGAGACAGTTGATAAGTAATTTGAACATGGTGTCTGGCTGATAATCTGGCGTATGTAGCGACGACACGGTTGGTCTATTTTGCCTATTTTAATAGCATTATTTCGTACGGCCTTATTTTATGGGGATCTGCTGCAGAAAAAAGGGCAGTTAGAGCAGTTTATTATATGGATACTCGTGAGTCATTAAGGGAATTTCTCAAGGAAATAGACATCTTAACCCTACCGTCGCTATATATTTTTGAAATAATCATATACGTTAGGAAAAATGTATGCAATTTCCCTACCAACGTCGATAAGCCAAAGGCTACTAGAAATACAGGAAAGCTTAAAGTTCCAACTTACAGACTGGCTAAAACCAATAAGTCGTTCATGGGAAATTGTGTAAGATTTTACAACAAAATTCCAAAAAACATAACTGAACTAAATGATACAAAATTTAAATCTATTGTCAAGAAGACATTAATTTCTCGGGTGTATTATAAAATCAATGACTATATCTTGGACAAGGATGTTTGGAAATGATCCCGATCTGTATTGGCGATCCCTGGCTCCAAAGATTGTGCACCTGCTGTGTTAAATTGTTAAATTGTAAAAAATTTGAATATTTGAGATGTAAAATAACATTGTAATTTTGATTTATTTAAAAAGTTACACCTCGTTGAGTTTCTTGCCGGTATCTTCTCATCAGAGGTTTTTCCGAACCGGTGGTAAATTTTTTGACATTCATAAGTGCTACCTGTAAGCCTAATCTGAATAAAATATTTTGACTTTTGACTTTGACTTTGACTTTGATGCAGCGCTATCGTAGACAGCAGTAATATAACACCCTACCAGCAGCACCAATCAATGTATGATACACAATCCTCAGTTTACAACCACCATCAGTAAACAGACCCCTTTTTATAACAGCTCAGTTTAATCTATTATCCGATTAGTAAGATCCTGTTCAGCTATTAAAAGCCTACACTATCATAAGCAGCAGCTCTTCGAGGTCTGCTACTATGATCTCATGGAACTTTAATTTACTAGCTTCTACCCATAGCTGCGTCTGTGTGGGGTTATATCGGTTTCCACGGGAACTTATGAATTTTCTACGATAGAAAGTAGCCTTCTTCAGGTCTCCATCTATCGCCATGTAAATCGCTTCTACGGCTTTAATGTGAAAATGTAATAGACAGATGAGATTATGTAAATATGAGTTATTAAAATCCTTACTCATTTCTAGGCAGCCCTATTTGCTCATATACCATCCCGTTATCATATCCGTACCGTTGTTTCATTATGAGTAGTTCTTTACTGTTTTTCATTCTCACCCTGCTCCGCGTTTGAGTACACACGTTTATATTTTTTTTTAATGTCACTATCATATAATATAATTATTCCATTAGCCTTGAGGGGTGGAGGTGGAGATGGAGGAGTAAGAGTATTTGAATACGTTAAATTTAATTTCTTAAAGCCCTGCACTGTTTTCTCAGGCGCATTATAAAATTAACTAGCTTCTGCCCGCGGCTTCGCCCGCGTGGCCTACAGAAAACAAATGACATCTAAATCCGAAAACTCCGAAACATCGTTATTTATTTATGATGAGAAGCTGCAATTCTAATTTTCAAGTTTATTTTTATTATTATTATTATAAGCTCACGCCTGTTTCCCTTTGGGGTAGGCAGAGACCACAGAACGTCATTTGCCCTGGTCTTGGCATATTCCCTCGCTCCCTCCACACATATTCCTCTCTTCATGCATGCTCGGCGGTTCCGTGTACTTCTGGTTTGAACTGTCTTCAGGACATCACAAATTTGGTTGACAAAAGTACGTCGAGGCCGCCCTCGACCTCGACTCGCCCAGTCACATCACCTTCATAAATTTGCTAACATAATTGCCTTTCATCCATTCGTTCAACATGCCCAAACCAACGTTACATTCGTTTCTCTATTCTAGTCACTACATCTTCTTTCAGACCTCACCTCTCTCTCTTATAACACCATTTCTCACTCTCTCAGTCAGCTTGATCCCACTCATACTACGCAGAGAACGCATCTCTACGGCATTTATTCTACTCCTATGCTTGTTCTTGCAAACCCAGCTTTCATTTCCATACATCAACGTGGAAACTAACACAGTATCGTGAACAGCCGAACGTCGTAAAAGGCACGTTTGGCTGTTCACGTTGCTGGATGCGACATTCTGGCTGCTCACAAAAGCACGCAGAGCTCCCAATTTCCCGCTTTCACTGTCCTTTCAATGTCTTCATCGTGTTTTCTATCCCTAGTAAACATACTACCTAGTACACAAATTCTTTCACTTGTTCAACTCTTTCATTACCAATCTTTATTACACATTCAGAAACCTCTTCATTCTTCTCTTACACCATTACTTTCGTTTTTGTAACATTAACTGTCATCCCTTAAAGTCTTCCAAGTTTATATCTTCGAAAACCTCCATACTTCCGTACAAAGTTTTAACCCCGTTTCTCTCGTTTTAATTGTGAAAATCCAAATACCCTTAAACACGGCGGTATTCATTTATGCTCAGTAGTTCTAATTTTCAAGTTTCTACCTTTAAAAAACGCCGATACCTCCATACAAACTCCCCCCTCCCCGTGTTACCCCTTCAAATTAAAAATCTAAAATCTCTGAAATATCTCATTATTTATTTATAACTATCTCCTGCCCGCGGCTTCGCCCGCGTGGCCTACAGAAAACAAATGTCTTTTTTTTTTATCAAAAACTTTACTTTAAGTGCTCTCACCCCCTCTCATATTTTCGCCGCCCGTTTTTCCCCCTTCCAATGTAAAAATCCAAATACCCTAAAAGCAACAATCATTTTGAAGTTCTTATTTTTGAATAAACCGATACCTCCGGGTCCATACAAAGTTTAACCCCCGTTTCCCACCTTTAAAATTCGATAGTCATAAAACCCTGAAACACATAATTATTTATTAATGATAAGTATCTAAAATTCAAAATTTCAAGTTCCTATTAAAAACCCGATATCTCCATCCATACAAACTTTTACTCCCCGTTTCCCCCTACAAATTTGAAAATCCAAAAATCCTGTGACGCGTCATTATTCATTTATGATAAGTAGCTGTATTTCAAAATTACAAGCTCCTATTAAAAAAATCAATACGTCCTTACAATCTTTCACCCCCGCTTCTCCCCCTTTAAATGTAAAAATTCAAAAATCCTGAAATACGTTATAATACTTTTAAGCTATTTATGATCAGTAGTTCTAATTCAAATTTTCATGCTTATAACTTCAATCAACAAAGACTTTCATACAAAGTTCAACCCCGCACCCCCCGTTTCCCCCTAAAGGTAAAAAATACCAAAAATGGTTTCTTAGCGGATGCCTACGTTATAAAATAAACCTATTTTCCAAATTTCAGCTTTCTTGATTCAATAGTTTCGGTTGGACGATGATGGCAAATCAGTCAGGACATGTTTGCGCGTGGCAGACAGACAGGCAGAAGGATAGACGGGTGGAAATAGAGGCTTAGTAATAACACGTTACCACGTACGTTATTTTTACTTCAATACAAAAAAAATGTGAATGAACAACTCAAATACAAAATTTAATCCCCCTTTTCCCCCTTAAGGGTTGTAATTCCAATAACACCCGATATACTCGTTGCGTTATAAGCCTAAATAATAAATGTAGTGATTTTTGCTGTGAAAATGTAGGCCTTTCCATTCACAACTTTATCCCCCTTTTCACCCCTTCAGGGGTGGAATTATCAAAAACACTGAGACCCGTATATTTTTTTTTTACGTAAGCCTAACAACAAAATTTCAAGATCCTAACTTCAAAACTGACGGACTTTCATACAAACTTTCATCCCCTAATTTACCCCTTTAGGGGTGGAATTTCCAAAAATCCTTTCTTAGTGGATGCCTACACTATATAAGGTATCTATGTTCAAAATTTCAAGTCTCTAGGTCCAGCGGTCTGGGCTGTGCGCTGATATATCAGTCAGTCAGTCAGTCAGTCAGTCAGTCAGGACTTTGAATTTTATATATATAGACTAGCTTCTGCCCGCGGCTTCGCACGCGTGACCTACAGAAAACAAATGACAATTCTTTTTTTTTAATCAAAAACCTAAAAGTGCTCTCACTCCCTCTCATATTTTCACCGCGCATCCAAATCCAAACAGCCTTAAACAAACGAACATTTTGAAGTTTCTATTTTTGAATAAACCGATACCTCCCCTCCATACAAAGTTTCACCCCCGTTTCCCAATCCTAAAATGCAATAGTCGTAAAACACTGAAACACATAATTATTTATTTATGATAAGTATCTAAAATCAAATTTTCAAGTTCCTATTAAAAACCCGATACTTCCATACAAACTTTTATTCCCCGTTTCCCCCTTACAAATTTGAAAATTCAAAAACCCTGTGCCACGTCATTATTTATTTACGATAGGTAGCTGTATTTCAAAATTACAAGCTCCTATTAAAAAAAAACAATACGTCCTTACAAACGTTCACCCCCCTTCTCCCACTTTAAATGTAAAAATGCAAAAATCCTGAAACACGTTATAATACTTATAATCTATTTATAATCAGTAGTTCTAATTCAAATTTTCATGTTTATAACTTCAAACAACGAAGACTTTCATACAAAGTTCAACCCTTACTCCCCGTTTTCCCCCTGAAGGTAAAAAATACCAAAAATTGTTTCTTCGCGGATGCCTACGTTATAAAATAACCTATATTCCAAAATTGAGCTTTCTTGTTTCAATAGCTTCGGTTGGACGATGATCGCAAATCAGTCAGGACACGTTTGCGCGTGGAAGACAGACAGACAGACGGATAGACGGGTGGCAATAGAGGCTTAGCAATAACACAGCGGGTGGTAGGACCTTGTGCAAGGTCCGTCCGGATCGCTACCACCGTCTTGCTCACTAATCTTGCCGCTAAGCAGCAGTGGTTGCACTGCTGTGTTCCGGCGTGTAGAGTATTCCATCTTAGCCCTCTGGGTTGGCAACGCATCTGCAATCTCTTGGGTGTTGCGGGTGTCTATAGGCGGTGGTGATCACTTACCATCACGTGACCCACTTGCTTGTTTGCCTTCCGATTACATAAAATAAAAACATTACCACGTACGTTATCTTTACTTCAATACAAAAAAATGGTGAACGAACAACTCAAATACAAAATTTCATCCCCCTTTTCACCCCCTTGAAGGTTGTAATTCCAATAAAACCCGATATACCCGTTATAAGCCTAAATAAGAAATGTAGTGATTTTTGCTGTGAAAATGAAGGTCTTTTCATACACAACTTTATCCCCCTTTTCACTTCTGCAGGGGTGGAGTTATCAAAAACACTGAGCCCCGTATAATTTTTTTTTACATAAGCCTAACAACAAAATTTCAAGATCCTAACTTCAAAACTGACGAACTTTCATACAAACTTTCATCCCCTAATTTACCCCCTTAGGGGTGAAATTTCTAAAAATCCTTTCTTAGTGGATGCCTACACTATATAAGGTATCTATGTACAAAATTTCAAGTCTCTAGGTCCAGCGGTTTGGGCTGTGCGCTGATATATCAGTCAGTCAGTCAGTCAGTCAGTCAGTCAGTCAGTCAGTCAGTCAGTCAGTCAGTCAGTCAGTCAGTCAGTCAGGACTTTGAATTTTATATGTATAGATGACTATATCTTGGATAGTTTGAAGAAGTTTTTTATTGATAAATAAAATTAATGTTTTAAGCAAATATAGTTTACCGATCGAGTTAATATAATGTAAGTACCTATTTTATAATCATAAACTTTATAAATTTTACCATCTATTTTATAATCATCATTTAGTTTATTCTATTCTAAAACAATGGAAAAGATATCTTCACCGGGGCTGTACTCAATAATAGTAGGTAAAATATGTAGGTTCGTGGGACCAGCCTCATAGCAAAGCGGAGTGCGTTATTATTAATTTATCTATTTTGAACAACAAAGATTCATATGGTGTAACCAACAGTTTACTTACAGAATATTGTTAGTGGCTACGAATAAACTTATGCTATGATCTGGGTAAATAATGCGCATTTCAATCGTTTATTTACAGATGCTATCAATAACCGGGGGCTGGCGAAAGAGGATTTAATTTGAAAGATTGCTGATTATCAGAGTAAGCATCTGAGGACTGAGGGGATGAGGTGCTGTATTAACAATACGCACGCCATAGTGTAACAAACATATAATACAGCATATGTGTTCCCACGGGTCCAATATATATAATATAAAATACATTATACAATGAACAATTATTCTCTATTCATTATTGATATCCAACACCACGAATCATAAATTTTAATTATTTATCGTAGGCTTATTTCAGTACTAAGCAATTCTAAGAACATAGACGTGAGAAAGCAGAGCGATTGTGATCATAGACCACATCTGCTACTAGACAGCTAATTAAGTATTTGAAGTTTAATCTATTTATAGTTCAAACAATAATTAAATACAAGTTTCAGTTATTGTAAAGTATTCAAGTCTGACGTCTATTAACGCTATAAACAAGGAAAGCAGTTGATCATAAAATATTTGTTTTTCATAAAATATTTTTACATGATTTAACATATATATCGGATAGTAAAATCTCAGACTGTCTCATTTTTATTATGAGTTATTTTTTTTCTCACCTATATTTAAAATTTTGCTGACTATGATATCCATGATAGCATAATAGTTATAATGATCATTCTATTTGTTTGGATAAATTCTATAGTACTGCAATGTCACCTTCTAGGGCAAAATCGATTTCTTCTCATCTTTGTCCATTCTTTGAATATGTAAGTCTGCGTATAAATTGCTGACAGGTCATAACTTGGTATAATTTTTCAAGTGTACTTTATTAGTAATAAACAAAAGAATTCACAGGCAAATAAATTTGGATAGTTTATGACCTCTTCCTTTCTCACTCTTGCTCAGGGCTGCTTTGATCAGCACTTATCAAGTGGCAAGTCGACGCTGGTTAGGGTTCCGTAATACAAACAGTAAAACACGCCACTATTTGATATGTGTACGTTTGTCTGTATACGACGAATGATTTTTCGGTAAATTACAGAACGACATAATTATGTAATTTTGTATTTTTTAAGATCGAGACTGATCGTATTTCAACATAGAATATAATAATAAACTGTGTTTCAATTACTGAAATTTTGCTTTACCGTTTAATAGTTATGTAAATATTATATCTACTTTGAAGTTGTATTTTTGAATATATAAAATTAAAGGCATGTAGAAGGCGACTTTTGATCCCTTAAGATATTCGTTACTATTTAACCTTGTAATTTTGAGCTGGACGGAATGTGGACGGAAAGTGCCGCTGAGCCGAATGATCATTATTTATTAGTAAATAAATTCACAGGAACAATAAGTTATATTCCTATATTAATATTTGGGTAGCAGATATATAGTGCTAGTTATAGGAATCTCAATAGAGTATATTCTAAATAAAAACGGAACCCTAGTTTATGCTTTTCGTTTCGTACTTGGCATATTACATACCAAAACATTCTAGAGACTTCTATGGTGTACGGGGACAGGAGTGGGGATATTTTGACGTTCATATAAAAGCTTAGGAACAAAAGGGAACAGGGTCTTTGGATACGGATTGTCCCTCGGGATAATACGCGAGAATATTTCAGAGATTTAGTTTTCGCGACGCGGACGGAATTTTTAATAGTGCAAGAGTTTAATTTATTTTATTGAGTTTTAATTAAGTGACAGTTACTTTTATAGTGTTTGCATATTAGAGACCTTAAAAAACTTAAGTGGTGTTAGTGTTAGTGTTGTGGACTTGGAATTGATACGGATTTATTCGTGATTGGCGGTGCGGTCCTGACCGAAGCTAAGTGATAGCATAGTTTCTTTTCTTTATTTATTTTATTATTTTATTTTGTTTTTATTATGTTTGTAGATCTCGATTTTAGAGATCGACGGTGTTTTTCTCATGTGTTTTGAAATAACTAAGGTTTTGCGTTACACGTTAATATTTATTTTTGATTGAATTGTTGACTATTCGAAGATCTCCATTTTAGAGATTGATTACGACATTTTTCTCGTGTGTTTAAATGTATTGACTTTAGACTAAAGTGATTGTTATTTTTATTTAAGCTGACGTTATTACAAAGATCTCTATTTTGAGATCGATTACGAAACATTTATTTAACCGGTTCACATTTAACCTTCGCTGATATTTTATTTTTTTAACCTTTTGACTCTTAAAAATCCTTTACGGTATTTATCCCATGAGTATGAAAATAGCTAAACCAAATTTGAAAGAAATAATTTTTATTATAATATATAATAAACCTAAGCAACTAAAACAGAATTAAATTTCTGATAAATTTACATATTTAAGGCCTTAAAAGTGCTATTAACGATTAAGTATTAAAATGTATTTTTATATGTTTATCTACACTTTATGATTTAATTGCTTATTATACCTATTTTATGAATGAGGGGCTTCATTAACCTAGGGGCGGGCCGGATGAGATACATCAAGACGTCGTTGTTCTAATATGTCATAAAGTCATTTATTTTGTATTAATTATTCGATAGTTCTCAACGAGTCACGGCGAATTAAGCGGCTACGAGTATCATCAATTCTTTTGTTTTAACTTACATTTTTATCATGTGCGGAGCGCGTTATTATTAATTTATCTATTTTAAACAACAAAGATTCATATGGTAAAAGCAACAGTTTACTTACAGAATATTGTTAGTGGCTAGGAATAAACTTATGCTATGATCTGGGTAAATAATGCGCATTTCAATCGTTTATTTACAGATGCTATCAAAGACCGGAGGCTGGCGAAAGAGGAGGATTTAATTTGAAAGATTGCTGATTATCAGAGGAAGCATCTGAGGACTGAGGGGACGAGGTGCTGTATTAACAATACGCATACCATAGCTACGAGAACGAGAATAATACAATTTTGCTAATTCCTGAGCTAAGTCCGATGTTGTTATACTACTACTGCTGCTGCTGCTCTAGGAGGTATGGAGGGGGGTGATACAAGCCCACAGTGTGGTCCGTATGAGTGTGGCTAAGGAAAAAGGCTTTTACGTCTGTGTTTGTGAAATTGTCTATGGATATGTTCGGTATTTAAGATATTTGTCCGTGGAATGATGCAATATATGTTATTAATGATAGGCTGTAAAGAAAAAAAGAGGACATTTTTATTCAGATTAGGCTTACAGGTGGCACTTATGAATGCCATAAAATTTATCGCCGGTTCAGAAAATCCTCTGATGAGAAGATTCCGGCAATAAACTCAACGGTGTGGTTTTTTTTAAATAAATAGTAAAGTTGTACAAAGCTTATTTTACATCTTAAATATTTAAAAATTTAACAATTTAATACAGTAGGTGTACAATATTTGGAACCGCCAATACAAATCGGGAATCATTTCCAAACATCCAAGATATAGTCATTGATTTTATAATACACCCGGGAATGCTTCAGCATTTTTGCTTTTTTTTTTCAAAAGGTAACAAACAACCGCCACAAATGAATATTTTTCTCTTGTGTTTAGTAATATGGTTGCGAACTAACTACGACAAATTTTTGATTCAGCAGTAATCGGGAACTCTATTATCTTGGACCCCCTCTCTTGTTGGATTTCCAAACGCCCCTGTCCAAGATATAGTCATTGATTTTATAATGCGCCTGAGAAATCGATGCTGTCGACCCGAAATAACTTCCTAATTTCCAAACACCCCTGTCCAAGATATAGTCATTGATTTTATAATGCGCCTGAGAAATCGATGCTGTTGACCTGAAATAACTTCCTAATTTTCAAACACCCCTGTCCAAGATATAGTCATTGATTTTATAATGCGCCTGAGAAATTAATGTCTTCTTGGCAATAGTTTATGTGAGGATACATTCACACTTCCTGATGACTTTTGTGAGCAGGTCAAGACTTTCTTCTGTACTTTATACTCTTTGATACCTTTGCAGGCGAAGTATTCCTTGTCCATTTTATTGAACACGTTCCAAGATATAGTCATTGATTTTATAATGCGCCTGAGAAATCGATGCTATCGATCCGAAATAACTTCCTAATTTCCAAATTTCCGGGGAACCACAATGGCGACTTCGCCTCAGACGCGACAGCGCTTGCGATGCCGCCGATGCCAACCATTTCCCCACTTCACCGCAGGCGCCCCCGCCGGCGATGCCGCCAATGCCAACCATTCCCCCCCCCCCGCAGGCGCTCCCGCCAGCGCCGGCGATGCCGCCGATGCCAACCATTTCCCCCCGCAGGCGCCTCCGCCAGCTCCGGCGATGCCGCCGATGCCAAATTCAACCATTTCCCCACTTCACCGCAGGCGCCTCCGCCGGCGATGCCGCCGATGCCAACCATTTCCCCCCCGCAGGCGCCCCCGCCAGCCGCCGAATCTTCAACCTCACGCACGCGACCTCAAACCGGACGACGCGATAACGAGTCATACTGCGCTCTGATTGGTTCCACCACCACAATTGAGCCAGGACTGGCACAAACACACTACTTGCTTGTCTCTACAGCAGGATTTGCATCGAGTGGCGGAGTGGTGTGATGCTAACCAGATGTATCTGAATGTTGATAAGTGCAGCGTTATTTCATTCACCAATTCTAAGCACAAAATGACTTATAACTACTCGTTAAACGGAAGCACACTTAATCGTAAATTAGTAATTCGAGATCTTGGAGTGCTTTTTGATGAAAAGTTAACCTTCCATGCTCATTATGATCACATTATTTCTAAGTGTACCCAGCTTCTTGGCTTTATATCTCGCTCAACAAAAAGCTTTAAGACTCCTCACGCTTACAAATATTTTTATTACTCTTTAGTCAGGAGCACCCTTGAATATGCATCGGTGATCTGGTCACCATACTATGAAGTGCATAGTGACAGAATTGAAAGGGAGCAGAAGAATTTTTACACATTTTAAGCTGTAGATTTTAGCTTGGTCGAGAGTTTAGGTCGTACGCCAGTCATCTTAAGCATTTTGGATTGCCGTCATTGGCTGCTCGCCGTAAATGTAGTGAACTTTTATATCTGTATAAAATTGTACACTCCCACATTGATTGTCCTTCACTATTGTCGTCGACAAACCTCATTACTCGATTTAAAGCACGAAACCCTTCACCTAAAACATTTCTACTGCAAATTTATAAAAATAATACCTCCTTCTACAATCCCATAACCAGAATGTGTCGACTTTATAACGATACTGTAACTGAGCATTCCTCTTTGGACATATTTCAATGCAAACTGCCGGTGTTTAAAAAAGTTGTCCATAATATCATTGTAAAAAATAAATAATTAACACATAATCAGTGTGAACCTGTGGGCTGTCCGCAATAAAAATGTCGTGTACGATAAAATGCAATAATTGTAACATTGTTATTGACGAACTTCTTTCGTACATTCAAAATAAAAACATAATCAGTGTGAACCTGTGGGCTGTCCGCAATAAAAATGTCGTGTACGATAAAATGCAATAATTGTAACATTGTTATTGACGAACTTCTTTCGTACATTCAAAATAAAATATCGATTTGTGACGAAGAAAGTCTAGTCAGAATATGTGTGTCGCATTTTACTGATGAACAAATTGCAAAATCAAAAACATTGTTATTCGAATCAGTATCGACCGAATTGCGAAATAGTGTACGCAAAGGAAAAGGGAAGTTAAATCGAGATTTATACGACATAATTGGTTTCTTCAAACGTACGGACCTTGACTTGTTGCCGGTGTTTATGTCCCGTGATTTGGAAAAACTACTACCGATTACCTTCGATCACCTCGATGTGTCCAAGCTTTTGAAAGATCTGGCGTTGGTGCAGAACAAAATAAGGACAATTAAGGCGTCATATGTGACAAAAGAGCAGTTTGAAGACGTAAGAAAAGACCGACACAGTTTTAAAACGACAGGTACGTCGCCACCGTTCTCAGCTGCTAAAGTAAATATGAAAAGGGGTGCCTATCGTGACAGTGGCCCTATAGGACTCACGCCTCAATTTCTGCCTTCATGTCAGGATGAATCGAGCTTTGAGCCAGGAAACGATACATCAGATTATACATCAGAATATAGAAGTATTATTAATAAGGAACAGTTGGCGGGTAGTGAAGATTACATAGCGAGTAACGACGGTAGATCGACCGCGCTGCCGCCAGGAGGCGATGACTCAACGGTAACGGTCACTGACACGATCGGCCCGAGTAAACAGCTGGTGAATACCGCAAACGCAAGGGAAATTGAATCCTACGCAAGCGCACTTAAGGGGGATTTGGATTGGAATTTGGTTCAGAAGAAAGAAAGAAAGTCCAAAAATCGCATAATTGGTAAAACAGTTGAGGAGAATGAAAAGTTTAGAGCGGTGGAAAGAAAAATCCCTCATTTTATTACAAACGTGCATAAGAGCACCGCAGAAATAGATATTGTTAATTATATCTCTAAAAAGACACAGGAAACGGTCAATCTAGAAAAATTATCTATTAAAAGGCGTTGTGAATATAATGCCTATAAATATTTTGTGTCAGATAGGAAAATGTCATTGTTCCTAGACGAAAAGATATGGCCTCGAGGCGTTATTTTCAGACAGTTCATTAATTTTAAACCTAAACATAACGTTGGAACACCTGCTAAAGTTGAGGGCGCTATTATTAATTTAGTATGAATAATAAAACCTACAAATTTGTCACTTTTAATTACAAAAATGTAAAGCGCTCGGAAGATGCATTTAGAGAGCTTTGTAAGATATCAGATGTAATAGCTTTACAAGAAACGTGGCTGTTACCGGAGGAGATTGGTTATCTTAACACCATAAATGACGAGTTCAGCAGCACGGGCCTGTCAGCCGTGGACAAGGCGGCGGGGATCCTGCGGGGCTGGCCGCACGGCGGGGTGGCGCTGTTGTGGCGGAGCAACGTCTTTCATAATGTCCCAAGTTATCCAGTGCAATAATCCGCGTATTTGTACGATTAAAATAGTGTCACAAGAAAAATCGTTCATAGTAATAAGTGTATACATGCCTACGGATTCAACGGTAAACTTAACGGATTTTACAGACGTGCTGAGCTCGGTGAGTGCTATCATAAACAGTTGTAGCGTAGAGTGTGCATATGTGCTAGGGGACTTTAATGCGCATCCGTCGGAAAGGTTTTATCGGAAACTGTTAGACTTTTGTACGGAACAGGAGTGGTCTTGTGTAGATTTAAATATATTAGGCGAAACGTCTAATACATACACATTTATAAGTGAGGTACATGGCTCGAGAAGATGGGTGGATCACTGTTTAGTGACGAAGGCAGCTCTTCATTCAGTACTAAGTGCTTACGTTAATTATGATGTTTTGTGGTCAGATCACTATCCTTTAGTGATAGAATGTAAGCTTCATGTTAATTCACCAATTAAAAATAGCAGCACTGTATGTAAGAATGAAGTAATTTGGGGTGAAAGAACTAGTCATCAAATAGATTTCTATCAGAAGGAGTGTAATAATAGGCTTAAATTGATAGATTTTCCACAGGAACTTCGAAATTGTTGTGATCGCATGTGTAATGACTCTGACCATAAACATTGACAAGTTATATAGTGATATTGTGTACGCCATCAGTGAGTCGGCAAGGTCGAGACAAGGTCGAGACAAGGTCATAGGAAGCGTATAAGAAAGGTAGTGGCAGGCTAGAACAAGCATGTGGCTGATGCTCACGCCGTTGCTACGACGAAGTTCCTTCTTTAGGTGTGGTACGGAAAACCTACATCCGGCTCCACGTATGATGACATGTGTGAGGCGAGAAAATTTTTCAAGTCCCGTTAGAAACGGTGTCAGGATCACGAAAACCAAATCAAAATGGATAAACTTGCCTCACATCACTCAAAACATGATTTTCGGTCTTTCTGGAAACACACTAGGAAGTTACAGTGTAAGCCGGGCCAGCCTGCGAGCGTGGGTGGTGTAAGCGAACCTAATCTAATCGCTGAGCTCTTCAGGGAACACTTTTATGTGAAATCTCCTCTGGGGCATTCACAGTCAGCGCTGGGTACTGCGGCCGTTGTGGAAAGGAGAACTAAGTTTTCAATAAAAGATATTGCTCAAATTATTACATCAATGTCTAAAGGAAAATCTCCGGGACACGACGGCCTTCGTATTGAGCATTTAAAGCTTGCTGGCACGCACTTACCTAGAGTATTGTACATGCTTTACAACCTTTGCCTAGGACATAGCTACATGCCGCGGGAGATGATGCGCACGGTGGTAGTGCTTATTGTGAAAAACAGGCGATCTAGCAGATAAGAGTAATTAAAGGCCCATATCTTTAGCGACTGTAATCTCTAAAGTATTTGACGGTCTGCTTAATACACATTTGAACAATTACATCAAAACTCCTGATAACCAGTTTGGTTTTAAGCCGGGTTTATCAACCGAGAGCGCAGTACTGTGTCTGAAGCATACCGTCTCTTACTATACGAAACGAAATACACCTGTGTTTGCGTGTTTCTTAGACCTCTCTAAGGCATTTGACCTGGTTTCCTATGATGCACTTTGGAAAAAGCTTGAAAACGCAAATGTACCCGTTGAACTCGTTAACATCTTTAAGTTTTGGTATGGAGGCCAGGTCAATTGCGTTAGATGGGATGGAGCGTTGTCTAAATCGTATGGATTGGAGTGCGGGGTGAGGCAGGGGGGGCTAACTTCGCCAACGCTCTTCAACCTCTACGTAAACGACCTTATAGGCGAGCTCAGCAGCACCAGGGTCGGATGTCACATCGACGGCGTTTGTGTTAACAACCTAAGCTACGCTGATGACATGGTGCTGCTGAGCGCGTCTGCCTGCGGCTTGAGGCGATTAGTGGCATTATGCGAAAAGTACGCGGACACTCACGGATTGGCGTACAATGTGGCGAAAAGCCAAATTATGGTCTTTGAGGCTAGGGGTAAACAATGTCCCCCCCGACGGATGCCCACCTTGTCGTGGTGGGGGGGCTCCCTGTTGCACGTCTTGTGTCCGACGTGCAGCGGGGCTAAGGCAATCCAGAGAGGGGCCGCTCCCGGTACTCCTCTGAACCAGCAGAGGGGACTGGTGATGCGGCTGCGCTTCGGCGCGGAGGGGCCCATTTGGGTCAGGTGGGACCAGTGCCTTCGGGGCACCTTGAGGGTATAGGCTTGAGTGGTAGCCAAGGCTGGAGGTTCCTCAGGGCGAAACAAGACTGCTCAGAGGGAGCAAAGGTCTTTTGCCCTGAGGGGGCTCGAGCGGCGGCTGCCTCGGACACGGGTCCAGGGAGGGGCGCGTAAGCGTAGGGAAATCGGGATGCGGGTCCGGGTGGCGGCTAATGCTGGAGGTTCTTCAGGGCGAAACAAGACTGCTCAGAGGGGGCAAAGGTCTTTCGCCCTGAGGGGGCTCGAGCGGCGGTCGTTGCCCGGACACGGATCCTGAGATCCTGAGGTAGGGAGGAGACAACCTCATTATAAAAAACCGTATGTAGATTACCGGCCGGTGTCGTAGTGGTGTCATCACATGGGTCCCACGGCACCGGATAACCCTGGCTTGAGGAAAATGGTGAGGAGGTTTATCGGGTATTCCCCCTCACAGGGGCGAGTCCCGAATTTCGCCTCTTTTGGTGAAATCCGTCAATGGATTATCCTCACCTTAAAAAAAAAAAGGGGTAAACAATGTGACTATGACCCAAAAATTGTACTCAATGACCAAAACTTAAAAAGGGTTCATAGTTTTAAATATCTGGGCCATGTATTGACTCCTGACCTGAAGGATGATCTGGAGATTGAGCGTGAGCGGAGGGCGTTGTCAGTGCGAGCAAATTATGTTTGCACGCAGGTTCGCACGGTGCTCGAGTGAAGTCAAGATCACTCTTTTCAGAGCATATTGTACCGCCTTATACACGTGCGGCCTGTGGGCCAGGTACACTCTGAAGGCATATAGCGCCCTCCGCGTTCAATATAATAATACATTCAGGGTATTGTTGGGGTTGCCTTGTTTCTGCAGCGCATCGGGGATGTTCACCGAAGCGCGCATGGACTGTTTTTACGCGACTGTTTTTGCGATGCGCAAGAGGTGTGCGTCCCTGGTGCGCAAAGTCCGGGGCAGCACCAACAGCGTCCTGAACATGATCGCGAGTAGGTGGGACTGCCCCTATATAAAGCACTGTTGCGCCATCTCCAGTGGGATGGCTAAATAATGTAATTTTAATTTAATTTCATAATGTTTATCTTACTAACATAGTTTAAGATCCAATCGTTTTTTTTTTAACTAACCAAATGAGTGTTACTTGAATAAATGAATTTAATTATTATTAAAATTATATACTTACCGTTCCACTTAAGTGAGTACTAACATTAATTGTAGCTTTAGTTTTGTTACTTTAATACTGGTTCCTAGCTGTTTAGATGTAAACCTAATAAATGTAGCCCCTCTAACATTAAGATTAACAAGATAAATGTCAAGCTTCCTGTGCACACAAAGTTTAGAGTTATAGTCCAGTTTTATATTTGTACCTCTTTATTATGCCAAGTAATTGACTGTAACTTGTTTTGTGATCCTTAATGAATAAATAAAACAAAAATAAACTTATGCGCTTAAGCGGGGCAGCTCGTGATTTTGAAATTAATAAATGAGTATTCCACACACCTGTACTATCTAACACACGCAAATACACAACACCAGAAAACCCTAACTCGGAACTGTCTGAAAATCCCTCAAAACGTATCTCTCTAGTCTGATCGCAGACACTAGCGGTAGCTCACCAATATAACGTAACCATACACTTTGCAGATCGTACGGTAGAGGCTCGTCCCAGGTTACACCTAAAACCCACAACTTTTGCACCAAACACTTAGCAAATAGTGTAACCGGACATAACCATCCTAGTGGATCGTAACACTCAGCGATTTGTGGCAGCACTGCTCTCTTCGTACACTCCTGAGTTCCAGACGAAAAATTATAAAGGAACTGATCACTCTGCGGATTCCACTGCACTCTCAATACCTTAACGACACCTTCGTCGTCAGCAGCTGAAAACGAAAAAAACACTTCCTTGTCACAATCTGGAACGTCATCAAGAAGAGACGGGACATTACTTGCCCACTAACGCACCGAAAAACCACCTACAGCGCACAACCGCACCAGCTTATTCTTAAGCAGACTCTAGATCTGCCGCCCCGCTGACAACGTCATCGACGAACACATCGTTGATGAGTACAGCGGATGCGCGCGGGTACTTGTCCTCTTCGTCAGTAGTCAACTGCTGCAACGTCCTTACCGCAAGATAAGGAGCTGAGGAGAGACCATAAGTTACTGTGCGAAGCCTAAACTCTTGTACTGGTGCGGACGGACACTCACACCACAATAAGCGTTGATAGTCACGATCAGCTTCGTGTACCAAAATTCCACGAAACATTTGCTTTATGTCGGTTATAAATACAACTTTGTGAAGTCTGAAATCCAACAAGATCTTCTCAATGTACTGTTGGAGCTTGCGACCCACCAATAAATAGTTCATCGTTGATCGCCACGCCGTTACTCGACTTCATCGAGCCGTCGAACACGACACGTAGCTTCGTCGTAGAACTCGACTCTTTAACTACACAATGATGAGCAATATAAAACGGCTTTACCCTACTAATCGATGGATCCTCCACGAGCTCCATGTGTCCTGCCTCTAAATAATCCTTTAGAAAATCGGAGTACGCCTGCTTTAAAAAAGCGTCATGAGCCAGCCTTCTCTCTAAGGAATGAAGTCGCGAGAGAGCGATCTCCCTGGATTCGCCTAAGTTCAGACAGTCGTTCTTAAACGGGAGTCAAACAACGTATCTACCCGTCTCGTTACGATGATATCCTTGAATGAAAATATTTTCGCAACGTATCTCCTCAACACTAAGAGGGGGTCCGCGCGATGGATCTGACTCGACTTCCCAAAACCTCTTCAAAATAGCATCAAGACTCCCTTGAAAAGTCATCGAAGCAAAGGACACGCTTTCCAGGGACTTTAGGTTCTTACCAGATGTACCGCCTATCACAAGCCATCCGAACACACTATTGATAGTGTAACAATATTAAATTATAGCGCAATTTTCAATATAGCGCCATCTGATAAGCACCCATGACAACCCAGCTGATGCGGCCTCTAGAGGTTTGCTTCCAAACGCACTACTTGCCCACCCTCTTTGGTGGACGGGCCCAGAATTTCTTTCCCTCCCGTATCAGCAATGGCCTCGATCTACATTTCTTCCCATGTCATCTGACGTAACAATCGAATTACGTCAAGAAGAAAAGAAATCGGCTCTCGTGATAACTAACGAGGCTGATTCTATACAGCAGCTCTTACTCCGGTTCTCTTCTTTGAAGAGAATTCTGCGAGTGACTGCGACTGTGCTTAGGTTTCTGAGTCTTTTGCGTAAGCAGAGAACATATTCTGGTCCAATATGTGAACAAGAGCTAGAGCAAGCACTTTTGACATTTGTGCGATTCTGTCAAAGATCCTCTTTCACCTTAGTGATCCAAACTCTCGAAGAAAATAAACTTTCACCAAAGCCTTTCCGTAAACTCTGTCCTTTTATGTCTTCTGACAATGTTTTGCGTGTTGGTGGAAGACTTCGACACTCTGACTTGGATTACGAAGCCAAGCACCAAGCTATTTTGCCTTCCAATCATCGACTTACTGTGCTGATCATTGACGATGTTCACACTAGATCGTTACACGCTGGCCCTCAAACGGTCCAGTTTCTTTTAGCCCAAAACTTTTGGGTTCTTTCTGCTCGTCGAGCAATAACAAAACGTCTGTGTGGGTGTGTCCGCTGCTTTCGGGCAAAGCCCGTGCCATCACAACCGCTCATGGGTGACCTTCCCCGCGTTAGGGTAACTGCTGTCAAGGCCTTTCAACGCGTTGGTTGTGACTATGTTGGTCCTTTCCAAGTTATTCTCGGTCGCCGCCGCCGTGGGGTTCGATCCGAGAAAGTCTATCTCTGTCTTTTCCTTTGTCTTTGGAGTAAGGCTCTACATCTAGAGATTGCTAATGATCTGTCGACCGAATCCTTTATCGCCGCTCTACGGCGGTTCATTGCCCGTAGAGGGAGGTGTACTTTAATCCTCAGCGACTGCGGTACAAACTTCGTTGGTGCGAAGAATCAGTTGTCTTCTCTGATGGGGAATCCCGCAGCCGGTGAGGCTATCGAATTTAAAACTATCCCCCCTTCTTCTCCTCACTTTGGAGGCGTTTGGGAGGCGGGGGTGCGTTCTGTGAAGAGTCACTTGACTAGGGTCGTGGGGAATCATCTATGACTATGGAGGAATTTCAAACTCTTATAGTGCAAGTAGAGGCTGTCCTGAATTCCCGCCCCCTCTGTGCGGTAGACATCTTTTGACAAATTCTTATTTTGCAAACTACTTATTTTATTCTGAAGCCGTAACTTTCCGGATTATCATAAACCTAACCTAACCTAACCTACGTTTTGGAGAATATTGTTACGCTAAATAGTAAATGGTTTCAGTTAAAAACAAGAATTTTGTTGCTTTATTGCTTTTCACTTCTAACCTTATAACGTATTCCTTAGAAATACTAGTTTTAACGTGTTTGTTACGCAATTCAATTATTTAAATACTAGTCAAAACTTGTAGGAGTGCACTATGCATAAAGGATATGAAGAACGCAGCCTTGTGTTTCGCTTACACAGTAGGTACTATCCTACATTTTCTGGACATATTATATAGCTTAAGTTTATATTATTAATATATATATAGATAGAGAGTTTACATAATACAGTAAACGGTTTCAGTAGTTTTATTGTTTTCTTTGTATCAAACGCACCACGATTTTTTATTATTCAATTACTTAACATCAATACACTATGCAACTCAGAGCTTTTTGAAAAAACAGCTAGTTTGAACGTGTTCACTAGGCGAATCGTTTATTTACCTGGCTGTCGTCAATAAGAGGAGCGTTTTGTTTTTTCGAGTGTATGGCTTTAAAGATACTGGTTTAAGCTTGTTAAATTGCACTACGCATAAAGGACCTCAAAAACGCGGGCGGCATCGTATAATTGCTTTATTGTTGTCTTTGTATCAAAAGAACCGCCGCTGTCTTTTGTTATTCAACACACCGCGTCTGGAGAATACGAGTTTATACCTGTTCACTAAGCGAAGCCCTTCTTTCAAAAAATACGTGTCCCAACTTGTAGGGATTGCGCTGGGTATAAAAGCCTGCCATCACATCTCGGCTTCATTGCGCCCCAAACAATTCTCCGAGCAAGATCTTCCAGTAAGAGAGTCGTGAGTCGTGAAGTTTAGTGCAAGGTTGCTGAAAGCAGTGTTTCGTTGCTGAAATGGATGTAAGTATGTAGTCATAATTTTATGTGTGCCCACTTATTTCAGATTTTGATTGATTGTAACATAACCTTCATCTATTTTTGTGTTTACCATGTAAATCTACTTTGAAGGACCGTTTGATTAATGTTTTTATATTGTTACAGGAAAACACATTTAAAAATTATTACTATCCCGACGACGAAGCAAGTGATGAAGAAGGAACGTTGGCCTATATAGTCCAAAAAGCTATTGCTAACACTAACAAGAGGCCTAATAACAGCATAGATGGCTTCTTTGAAAAACGCAAGAAAAGGAAAGTTGCAGTAAAATCGTCGAGCGTCAGCCAAGCCACTGCGGAAGGCGTGGCTTTTATAAAGTCCAATAAAGACGATGCATCATACGCCTCACATCTCATAAAAATTGAGGTGTATGATGCGCGGAAAATAAAAAATATTCCGCCAACGGAGCATTGGAAGCATGCGGAAGTGCGTGTTAAATACTACGCTCACTCCGAAGAGGACGCTCACGTCGAATCTACGAGGGATGTGATTTACCAAATCACCAAACAGTTAGCGGACAAAAGTGATTGTGTAAATTATGTTATAGACAATACAAAATAAGTGTAAAAGTAGTTTTAAGATCTTAATTTGTTCCTTTTATCTTTTTTTACTCGATTGTGTGCGTTTTGTTTGTTTACTTTGCTTTATAACTCGTACCGAACATTTTTCTTTGTATAGCGAACACCTTTTGTATTCTAAGCTTCCTTTGTAGTTATTTTTTTCCGACAAAGAGTCATTGTCTTTCATATTAGATAGATAACACAAGTTCCAAGCGCCGATGTTCATAGTATAAATAGACCGTAGCCCGCTTTAAAAAAACACATTCTAACGAAGACATAATAATGGACGGACTGAGCTGCAACTTCTTCGACCAACAACTTGACCAGCTTACTGAAGACCAAAGGCTATTTGAACTCTGCGAAAAAGTGGAACAAGAATATTTTAAAACGTAGGTTACTTACCTTTGTTATAATTTTCTTTTGTTATAATTGTGCTATTGTCATAGTTATCCATCCTACTGAATCATGCTTTAACTCATTTGATGCAAATAGTTACCTTTGTTATATTGTGTCATTGTAATGGGTACCCATCCTACCGAAACATGTTTCAACTCGTTTTTTGCTAGTTGTAGCTGGTAGGGGTGGATTTTAAGGTATTTAAACCGAATGCCAGTTGCTTCAAATCATTTGTTACTTTCTCGCGACGGCATAGGAGAAGTACTCTTTAAGATGTATTTCAATTTGGATCTATCTCAAAGTGAATTACAAGCCTAGATAAATCTTTGATCTTGTCCAAATTTCATCATATGATACGATTATGGTATTTAAAAAAGGTTTTATCAGTTTCGTTGTTAGAGGATACGGAGATTATGCCATATTTCACACCATGCAGTGGACACATCATACACACTCATCAATCCGACACATCCGATGAAATTGATGGTGTACTGCCAATGCAACCATATTGCTTAAATTGTAGACGAAAAATGAGTTAGTATCAAACTTTTAGATGTTTTCGTTTATGTTATAATTGTCAATAATTTGTAATATTATTTTACTTTTGCAGATCTTTACAAGTTGGCCGAGGAGGTGTGTTGAGTATTTGGCGTTATAATTTTGCGCTTAATTATTTTTGGTAGCTCCGGGATGGTGAAATAAAAGGCTCTGGTAACGTGTGTTAGCTTCGATACTTATTTTCGAACAGAAAAAAATACATGACTCGAGGACAGGGGTAGAAGGGTACAAAAATGTGACGTAGCCGTGTGACGTGGTAGTACCACGACACGATACAGTTGTAGTCCCATAGATCATCGTCAGATGGCGCTAGAAGTCTGAACAGGTGTAAATAAAGAAAGATCAGCAATGTCAACGGTGCCGAACCACCAACAAAGAAAAAAAAACCTTTGAACAATTCAACTAGCTACGCTGCTGTGGCAACGTCAACAATATCAGTTGGACAACAAAACGTGAGTACAGAAAGTAATCACAAAATTGAATGTCCTGTGTTACACGTGTCAGTATCAAGAAAATATTATTCCAATCACTTGAAAAGTAATACTCATAAAAACAACGTGATAAGTTCTGACAAGGAATTTACAAACGTTCAGTTAATTGAAAGCGCGTTCGGGAATAGAATAATTACTTACAGAATTTTACCTGATTCCGTTACTACCAATGCATTTGAAACACCAGAATTATTTTTGCATAATATCAAGGGAAAAATGTTTAAATTACTAGAACGATCCATAGCAGAACAAACTGTCGTAAAAGTAAATTTCATTCTTAATGCAGATTTTACACAACAAACTAAACAACTTAATAATATTTTTGACTTTCAATCGTTAAATTACGTTGTTTGCAAGGGGGACGCCACAGATGATATTTATGCATCACTTGTAACTGAAATTGTTAACAAAGTAACCAATTTTGAAAAAAAGACAGCGGATGGAGTTTAGTTAAAATAAAATGTTTAGACATGAACATCAATAAATTCAATCATTTGCGTGGTTCATCTTACATTAACTTACCATTGGATATAAAAAACAAAAAAGCAGTTATCAACGTTAAAAACAAAGACCATGAATGCTTCCGTTGGGCTATACTGTCAGGTTTATATGAGCCAAATAACAACTCTAACAGGGTCTCGTCGTACAAATTGCACAGAAATAAATTGAAATTTGAAAATCTTTCCTCCCCAATAAAAATAAACGATCTAAGCATTAATGTTTTTGGCTTGGAGTACGATTCGAAAAGCAAGCAAAATAAAGTTATTGGTCAGTTACACTTAACGAAAAGTAGGAAAACTATCCATTTAAACTTGCTGTATTTAAATCACGGTACTAAGGGCCATTATTGTTACATAAAAAGTCTTTCGCGATTAGTATCAAAACAAATGACGACGTCAGAGCATGCAATCCACTTATGTGATGGTTGTTTAATTTATTTCACTTCACATGAAAATTTGCAGAAACATCAAAAACATGACTGTTTTCATGTATAAACAAACTTACCCTCTGAAAATGATAGTAAAAGAAACTGGTTTAATGAATTAGTTCCCTCTAACCAAATATCATTCAATAACTACGATCGTAAATTGAGGGTCCCATTTGTTATATATGCCGATTTCGAAGCATTTTTAAAACATTTACTTATATTACATTAACAGTTTAGGATATTATATTAAATAGTCATATGATGAGAGTTTATCTGTATATAGAACATACACAGGTCACAATTGTGCCGAATCATTTATGAAATTATTGAAAAAACATTTAGAGAACATTTGCAAAAGAACACTTTTGTAAAATGTCCTTTACCCTTAACGGAACAAGATAAAGTAACCATAGCACAAAGTGATACCTGTTTCATTTGTGAAAAAAAATTAAATGAAGAATTCATTGTGTCTCACAACCAACATACCGGTGCTTTTGAAGGAGTCGCTCATCCATCCTGTTCTGAGAAATATCGAACCCCTAATTTCTTACCTGTGTTTTTACACAATTTGAGTAGCTATGATGCTCATTTTACTGTACACGGGCTTGGATTTGAAGAGGGGGACATAGAAGTTATCCCACAAAACAAAGAAAAATATATTTCTTTCTCCAAGCAATTTCACATTAATAACCATGTAATGAAATTAAGACATCTTGATTCCTTAAAATTTATGAATAGCAGTCTTGATAAGTTAGCCAAAAATTTACTGCCCGATCAGTTTCATGAACTTCGGTTAAATTTTCCATCTGAAGAAGACTTCAAACGCTTAATACGAAAAGGAATATATCCATATGACATCTTTTGAATCATTAGAATTGGTTAGTCTTCCCAATCACGATGATTTTTACAGCTCATTGAATGATAACCACATATCAGAAAATGATTATAAACATGCACGTAACGTACGGAATCACTTTAAATGTAAAAACATGGGGGATTATTCAAATCTTTACTTAAAAACTGATGTTTTGTTGTTAGCAGATGTGTTTGAAAATTTTAGAAATGTTTATAAAGAAACATATGGACTCGATCCTGCACAATATTACACGGCACCTGGATTAAGTTGGGATGCTATGTTAATGTCTACTAAAATAATCTAGAACTTCTAACGGACATTGACAAAATTTCTTATATTATACGGATAATAGATAATAGTAAGACTTATACGGATATTAATTAAACCGATCACTCGCGTATTTTTGTCGTCGTCGCGCCACCACACAACAACAATCTCCACTAAGCACTCGTAAAGCTACGTTTAGGAATATATTTGATAGTGACAACGATTCCGATTTCGAAATATTTTAATTAGTTAGTATTGTATAAAGCCGCCAATTCTTCATGGTAATTGAGAAATAATTTATGGTAAAAAGTTTGGCGTTGTTGTACCCAAAAGATATCGTAATCTGTTACTACAAGGAGGTGCTAAGTAAGAGAAAGTCTGAGATTTTTCCTAATCGTTTAACTGTCAATTCATAAAGGAGAGTTTTAGCATTGAAGGCGGTGTTTCTGTTGATTAACATTGATTATGTCGCAAACTTTTTATATATCAAAGATTCACGTGGGTTGTGATATTACTTGTTATTGTTATAACGATATTGACATGAATAATTAATAAATTAGCCAACTATAATAAATGTTAACTGCATTATGTGATTTAATCTAGAACTGAAATAGAGGCGTTCTTACTTGTAGAATTTACATAAGAGGTGTTGTTATAGTTCAGAGTTATTGTGAAGTTGTTTAATGTTTAGATCAACCTATGACCGATTGATATGTTACCTTATGATTGTGATTACACAAGACTGATTAGCTTGAAATAGTTTCTAGATATGATAAATCTTAAGAATGAAAGTTGTAAAATGTGCACATATTATCATTAAAAATTGCGTAGCAATTATTTATTGATTTCTATTTAGGTCAATTATGACCTTATTGTTAATTTGTATTTAAGTAAGTTTTTGTGATATGGTGATAAAAATACTCACTATAAAATACTGATTGGCTTTGAATTACTTTCCATGGTGACCCTTAAAAAGGAAAATTGTCACTGTGCTTATACCACTTACACGTTAAATTTGACATTATTTTTTTTATTTAGTTTAAGAATTATTTGCTTCCATATCTAGGGCAATTTTAAAATTGGCTGTCGTGCAATGTGGTATACTATAAATGTCTATTATTAAATGATAGCCAATGCTGACAAGAATTAGATTATAAATCTTGCAAAAATATGCTTTAAATGCTTAGTTTTAGTATGATTGTGTTTAAAAATTGTGATACTTCGTACTTTTTTATTAAACGTATTTATATTTTTTAAATAAAGCATTTCTGCGTTAAAATTGTCGAATTTGTTAAGCTATGATTATTTCTAACAATTTAAATCAATAAATGTGAAATTTTGAAACTGGGGCTAACCCCATTTAAAGATATATAATTAAAAATCACTTATTATGAAACGGGTTGTTCTAAGGGATCATTAAAAATTAAAGATTGATTATTTAAACATAAGTTTTGTTTAATTTCTTTTGTAATCCTCTTTAACCTGACCCTTTTTCCTTATAACCTGCTTGATGAAACTTTAACCTGTACTTTTTTCTCTTCTAACCTGGGTGATGAAACTTTAACCTGCATTTTAAATATTTTAAAACCCTATAACTTCTATTTTTATATGAATATTCTGTTCCCTCTTACAAATATATCATTATTGTTTTTTTTTAATCGTGCTCTGTACTAACAAAGTACAAGAAACGTTTTCTTTGTTTTTTATTTTAACTTTAGCCTGGAGGTGCCACTTTTTTTGAAACGACCCACGTAAGTGATTAACCAACTTTTCTACAATTATTTGAACTTCGGGCATCTTTTGCAACCTATCACGCTCAAGCTACGCGCATCCTTCTCTTGAAACGTAAGGTCTGTAACAAGTAACGGTTCTCGTCTAACAGTTCATTTAATTATGGTCCTCTGTATTTTGAGTCAAGTTTGATTGGTCGCGTTTCTCATTTTGCAACAAAATTAAGTCACTTTACGAAAATACAATCACGTAATTCATGTCATTGTCAGTATTATTTGAACAAATTGGCTTCAACAACTAGTGTTTTTTCTAAATTAAAGCGTAAGGAGTGTTACTATTCTTGACGTACCCCATACCATATTCTTGCTACCCCATAACCTCCATCCGGCTAGTCGGTAATTGGTACACGCATGGGCTCCATCTGCCCGGTAGGTTAATGCTACCCCATGGGCTCCCCCAGCAGGTAAATAAACGGGGCTCTGTGCAATCTCTAAAATTAGGTACACAAATTATCACGGATAACTCTACTTCTGTTAAGACTACTTGATAGTGTCTCTATTATCATCGTCAGATTTCAGTGAATAAAGTAAGTCATCGACTGCCAAACAAAACTCTAAATAACAACGCAAGCCAAAGCATTGTCGAACTTAAAAATGGTTTAGTTGAGCAATGCTTAACTTTCCCTCCAGTTGCCTGCATCCGACAACTGCTTATCCTGCATAAATAGACTACTTCCATCTGGTATGCATTCATTCTACACGAACCCATCGCTTCCATCCAGCGATTTCAGCGACCGCCTACACCCCCCTAACCAAACGCACGCTACGTGAGTAGCCCCCGTGGCCGCACAGCTACGGAAAATTAGGCCCGATTTCATGCCTACGTCTACAAGTGACGGAAGGTGTATGCAGTCTGAGCTGTTTGGCTCAGCTCTTAGCTTAGCTAAGTGTCTTTACACCTACACTAGAATGGCAATCATCAACACAAAATAACTTAAAATGACCTCTGCTGGACAATTCTGACTAAAACTTGTAAAAGGTCCAACCACATCAACATTGTTTAAATTACTTTGATCATCGTTAAAGCTTTCGTCGTCATTGTCTTAGTCCTCGTCTCGTAAATAGCCACTGTAAATAATTTTCTTAAACGATCGTGAAAGTATTGTCGTTCTGACCCTGCTTAAATAATACGCAACTCGTGCTACGTATCATTGTTCTCTACGTTCAAACGTAACCTTTACTCTGTAATCAATTAGCCTCATATTC
The DNA here is from genome assembly GCA_963691745.1 of Ditula angustiorana. Lineage (NCBI taxonomy): Eukaryota > Metazoa > Arthropoda > Insecta > Lepidoptera > Tortricidae > Ditula > Ditula angustiorana. Next base: position 14,242,185 of record OY829471.1, read on the forward strand.
AACACCATCCATTTGGCTCTATATTCAGCTCTACATTTGCCTCTACATTTAGTTCTACATTTGGCTCTACATTTAGCTCTACATTTGGCTCTACATTCAGCTCTACACTTGCTCTCCATTTGGCTCTACATTTGACTCTACATTGGTCTCTACATTGGAGTTCAAGTTGAACTCTACGTTTATGACGTTTCCGAATGTCACGTTAAGCACTATACGACGTTCACGGCCAACTACCATGCCGTCCTGCTGTAAATAGCCATAGGACAACACGCGGCAATATTGCCTAACTAAAGCACGCACGGGTTTATCAATAAAGTGTTTTAAATAGTTTAACAAGTGAAACGCGCTCCGTTGGTTACTGCGCGTGAGCCCAAATGAATGTGCAGCAGGCTCAGTGCCGGCGCTGCAGTTGAATGAAACATAGTGATGGTATACAACACTCAATCTGGTCTAGTAAGTATATAGCGTGATCGATGGTCTAAAGAGAACTCATATGCGTACACCAGTCATTTAGTCGTCGTAACAGTATAATTGCGCTAGCAATTTTGTTTCCTTTTCGGGTCACGTGATGAGAATTGATCACACCGCCCATAAATGTACTAAAGTGAAATATTTTATCTCGATGAAGTGAACAGTTTAGACTAGGCACCCGAGTCATAACTCAATACAAATTACGCGCACATGTTCATGTAGCGAGCGTCATTATTAACCATTTTTAAAATCTTGAAACGATCTGTTTTTTTTCTTTTATTACAGCTATGGAACTGTTCTGAAGTAAGCTATTTTCAGAAACTTATAGCACATTTTACACAAACAATTTGCTACAGCACGTGTAACAATAGCTAGAGAACTATCTAGTAGCTACAGCAAAGGTAATCATAAGTTTGAGTTCATGTACTCAAATAAAAAAATAAAAAAACAAAATTAATAAAACCATGAAAAGTTTACTTCTTTTGTCTGGCTATCTGTGTAGCCCAAATAACCGTCACTGTGGTTACTCAGCGTACAACCATCCCCGTGGTTCCATGTACGTGTTAGATCCTTTCTATGAGAAAATAAAACTGTGACTCCACACGATATCTATTCACGTAAAACATACTAAATCAGTTAAAGCAATTATCAGATCGTATGTTATCAGAAAGCTACAAGTAACCGATTTAACGAAAACTTGTCTCTCGGACATTACTCTTAGCTACCTTCTTTCTCGATAGCAACATTCAAAACGAGAATCTCCAAACTGAAAACGACTCACCGAGTGTCTCAAAATCCTTTATGAAGGCGGGGCTCCAACCATGCAGACTAGGGCCAAGGGTATCCGTAGATAAAGAACCGGGTCCACCACGTGGTCGCTTCGTCGTTCAGCTTCGTATGGAGTGTCCGCGTACTCGGGAGACACGAACGTATCAAAATGCTTCGCGTAATGATCAACACAATAAGAGTTGATATCTGTCTTCTTCGACGGCTGTCGAGATTACTCACAAGGCTTACATTTTATTGTGCTTAGTCCAATCACAGCACAAAAATAGCTTTTAACTGGAGCCAGTGCAGTCAAATCATTTTAATCACTTTTGTGTCAGTTCTTTTATGCAACCAACAATGAAACTACCCTCGTAATAAAAGACACAGCCAGTCTCAATCTACCCATTTTATTTTTCAAGCAGACGGTACTTCAGTTCTTTCCTTTTTGTTGACAGGTGCTTTGATAGTGACAATTAGTTGTAATTAGCCATGTGCCAACGTAAACACGCGCCTTGCTTACTTGGATCAATCTCAGGTAAATGAACGAGGTTTTATAATGTCGTGGTACCTTCATGGCTTCGATTATCTCCAAAACCAAATTTGGTTATGTTACTCCAACAAAATATGTCACGATGACGATTGCTTCATGTGGGTCGTGCTGGTAACCATCCCGCTTCTGATGTCGCAGCAGGATGGCGAGCGGGGCTGAAGTGGACGTATCTTGTTATCAACATTCGACATTGTGGTTAACCTCAAGCAGCAATAAAAGACTTAAGATTCTGGTCATGGCTCACTATATTGATTACAACAACTTTATAACGAAATTCAATTGGGTATGACCGAACAGACACGTCCGCTCGACACGAGCTTTCGAACAAGAATGCCTCTGTGCTTCAACGGCTGGGTCCAAGCCTGACCGATTGTGACGTCACGCTTGCGTTCGGTTGCGTTCAGAAACCAGACTCGATTCTCCGACATGTATAATTTTAAAATTTCAGAATGTTTTTAGACATTTTTTATAAGTTGAAGTTTCTTCTTTGTAGTATTATGCATGACTAGTAATAAGACTACAGAAAGATGTAATTTACTTTTTTTTTTTAATTAAATAAAGTGTTTAGATAAATTTCATGTGTTTTAGATTCAGCACGTATAACAGATCTATAAGTAGTAGGGATTCGCCGGTTCTGGATCACTTTGTTGTCGCTCAAAATAGCGCTTTGGGGGGCAACGAATTGTAAAAAAAAAAAAAGGTCAACACCCCATTTAAAGCGATTGGACGGGGTCTCATCACGCTCCGCCCACTCTTTCTGGTATATATGTACTTCCATTGCAATATAATAGCAACACATAATCACATACTCATAAAAGGATAGACCCTTTCCTTTGTTATGGACCCACCCTTTGTTAGGTTCAGCTTTTTACCTGCGCCCACTTGGGGGTTTGGTGCCGACCTTTTTTTTTCCTAGGTACTTGATCGCCCGCCACGCTCCGTACAAATTATACCATGTCTTTTCGTAAGTCCACTTTCAATTAATTATTCTATCAGCACATAAATATCCTATCCCATTATTCGCAGTACACTTTAGTAGTAAAATATTGGGCATTCTAGACCACTTTCATGGTCTAGAACGCCCAATAGGTTTTATGGTCTAGAATTCCCAATAGGTTTTGTGGTCTAGAATGCCCAATAGGTTTTGTGGTCTAGAATTCCCAATAAGTTTTGTGGTCTAGAATGCCCAATAGGTTTTGTGGTCTAGAACGCCCAATAGGTTTTATGGTCTAGAATTCCCAATAGGTTTTGTGGTCTAGAATGCCCAATAGGTTTTGTGGTCTAGAATTGCCAATAGGTTTTGTGGTTTAGAATTCCCAATAGGTTTTGTGGTTTAGAATTCCCAATAGTTTTTGTTGATTACACATTTTTTTCGCTCTCACTAACTCGCGGCGTTCTGTATGCTCAATATAATAATGTCAAGTTCATATCACGAATGATCTGCTCCCATGCTCATTTCAGATAAGCCTTTCATCCTTGCAACACGCGCGCATTGGTTGATTTGATCCAGAAGAAGTATGAAGTTTCTAAAACAAACTCAGAGATTGCAGTTGGATGTCGTTTGTTCAGATCGCAACAAACGTAGTTTTCGTCATGGTGAACTTTTACCTGACACAATTCGCAGTATAATTTGCGGTCCTTCTAACTGCGGAAAAACTAATTTAACTGTCGGACTTTTACTGCATGAACAAGGACTACGGTTCCAAAATGTTTATGTGTATTCGAAAACACTTTTCCAACCTATGTACCAGTATTTAGAAAATGTATTGAAGTTGATTCCAGCAGTTAAATTTCAAAAATACCGTGAAAATGATGAAATTGTAAGCCCGCATGATGCTGAGAATAATTCAATTATCATATTTGATGATGTCGCATGCGAAAACCAAAACAATATAAGGGATTATTTTGCAATGGGAAGGCATAAAAATATTGATAGCTTCTACTTGAATCAAACTTACAGTAAAATTCCTAAACAATTAATAAGGGATAATGCTAATTTAATAATTCTATTTAAACAAGATGATGTTAATTTACGACATGTTTATGACGAGCACGTTGGAACCGATATGTCTTGGTCACAATTTAGGGAAATGTGTTCAAAAATCTGCAGCGTACCTTTTAGCTACTTGGTTATAAACAAGGATTGTGTCAGAAATTTAGGATGTTATAGATTGGGATTTGACACGTTTATCGTTTTAGACTGACTGTAATACTTAATGAGTATCATTTTCAAGAAACTTTTATTGCTTCATATGAAACCACCGAGATCGGACATGAATCTTAAAATAAACGAAGAGAAAACTTTAAAAGAAAAAGTGCTTCAGTCTGCTGAGGCAATCAAAAAGAAGGTTAAACTCCTTCGTGACATGAAAACTAACAATAATATGATATTGGAATCAGTCTTAAAACCAATAACAGAGCCACTTAATGAAATGGTGAAAAGTAACGATAGTAGTAATAATGATTACTTTAACGATACTGATTTTCATGATGATGCATTGAAATGGCAAAATACGGCAAAAACATTAAAATTTAGTCCTAACGATGCCAAGAGAAGTAGTTTTAATAATCAGACAATCGTTAAAAAATCTTCCGAATCTGGTTCAAATAATGATGATGGGATATCAAATGGTAGTGAAAATAGTGATGAAGATGATGATATCATGTCATGGGAAAGTGACGACAAGAATAGCTTGGAAACACCAAATGATACTTCATTTAAGACGTCCGAATCGTTTGCATCTCCTCGCGAAGACCCTGCATGGCAAAAGCAATATGCTACAAACTTAAACATTCCTTTTGGCATACGAACTGAGCGCGACAAGCTTATGTTAGGATCTTATTCAGTTTCCGTTAGTGCCAAAAAACTTAAAGTAAATGGGCGTACTTACAACTTAACACCGGGTCTATACGATTTCTTATTTAAGAAATTACCAGATTTAGGTATCGTGACGGAAGACGATAAACGTTATTATAAAATGTTACTATTAGAAACGAATGCCCATAGACGAGATTTTAATCCTAATAAACCAATAAAAAGTAACAAAGGCAAGAAATATTTATACATTATAAAACCGCTTTTCAAATTATCCAAGGACCGTTTAATGAGCGAAGAAAGTCACGGCAAAGGATTACCAACAATGAAAAAAGTTGGAAAAAATGTTTCATATGTATATTGGGATAACCCGAACGAATTAGTTGAAAGATTGAAATTACTCATTGCGTCACGTGATGCCGGTAACACGGGATTAGATAGTGAAATCATATCTATTATTGAAGAACTGTACGAAGCAGGCTTTGTTAATAATATGTAAAATTGTTATTTTACTTTTGCCATCAGACGAAGCAGGACTTTTCTTTATTAATAAATAAATAAATAATATCAATAAAAATGAATATAGACAAATTCGGTCATCATGTTCACAAACGTTTGCGTGTATGTGAAATTTCTGAACTTAAAAATAAGTCTTTGCTGCGTTCAGATAATGGAGATTACGATTTACAATCATCGAGATTGAGGGGGCTAGCTGATCCTTCGTCGCCTGATGATGCTGTAAATAAGCAGTATGTCGACCAGCTCGTTAAGAACGTTTACGACAAGAAGCATCTAGATTCATTGTTTGAAATTATAAATTCTCAAATCCACCAGCTTGCGGATCAGTTGAAAATAAACTTTTATACGAAAGAGGACATTGAAGATATTTTAAATAATTTAAATAATGGCAAAAGATCAAATCGTGAACGAGATTCATAGGTCAGCAAGAAAAAATTTCAAGCGTCGCGCAGTTATATTAAAAGGAATTGACGATTTGTGGCAAGCGGATTTAATTGATTTACAGAATTTGCAAACGATTAACAAGGGAAATAAATATATTTTAGTTGTAATTTTAAAAAAATAAATTAAATTTTAAATATCTCGGGACAATTTACACCAATTGTCCTAGTCCCAAACTAAGCAAAGCTTGTACTATGGATACTAGACAATGGATAAACATACATATATAGATAAATACATACTTAAATACAAATAGCATCCATGACTCAGGTACAAACATTCATATTCGTCACACAAATATTTGCCCATACCAGGATTTGAACCCGGGACCTCTTGCACAGTAGGCAGCCACATGTGCCACTGTGCCATACAGGTCGTCAAATTCACACCTTTTCAAAGTACGCGTGGTGTATTCCTACAAAATCAAAAACTAAAACAGAAATAAAAAATGCCTTTGAACAAATTATAAAATTAGCAAGACGAATACCTAGAAACTTACAGACAGATTTTGGAAAAGAGTTTTACAATAATGAATTTGATTCTTATGTCAAATCCTTAGAAATAAATTATTATTCCACTTATTCAATTAAAAAGACCTCTATTGTTGAAAGATTAATAAAGACCCTCAAGAGTAAACTATACAAATATTTTAGTTTCATTGGAAATTATAAATGGGTTGGTAAACCTTTAGATGACATAATCCAATCTTATAATCAAACAGTGCATAGCACAACAAAATTTAAACCAAATGATGTTAATTTTGATAATGAAGTCGAAGTAAAGAAAAACATAGAAAACACTCAATCCAAACTACGTTATAAATTAAATAAATTCAATGTAGGAGATCGTGTGCGTATAAGCAAGTATAAAAGCGCCTTTCGTAAAGGGTATATGCCTAATTGGTCAACAGAGTTATTTACTATTAAAAAGGTTAATCACACTCGTCCAGTTACTTATCATATTGAAGACCAGCGAAAAAACACTATACTCGGTACATTTTACGAACAAGAACTTCAGAAAACTAAGTATCCAGACGTGTACCTCATAGAAAAGGTGATCAAAAAAAAGGGGCAAAAATTGTATGTCAAATGGTTAGGACTTAACGACAGTGAAAACAGCTGGATTCATAGAAATTCCATTGTATAAATATATTTATAAACTTTCACGCATAAAAACTTAACAGTACCATATAGGATATGAAAGGAAGAGGACTTTTAAACAGTATTATTAATCACTTACCATTTGAACTGCACTTACCTGGATACAACTATTGCGGGCCAGGCACAAAATTGCATAAACGACTCTTAAGAGGTGATAAAGGAGTTAATGAATTAGACGACGCGTGTATGCAGCACGACATAGCTTACGATAAACATTCTAACCTAGTAGATCGACACCGAGCAGATTTAGAACTTTATAAAATGGCTAAACAAAGATTGAAGTCGAAAGCTGCTGGAAAAGGAGAAAAACTTGCTTCATGGCTAGTTAGCAAACTGATGAAATCTAAAATAAAAACTGGTGCGGGAATAAAATCATTTAAAAAATTTGTGTCAAAGACAAGCGCCGAATTGAAAAAAAGTAAACTTAAAAATAAAGGCACCGCAATCAGCCAAGCTTTTGCTGCCGCAAATAAAGTGTTCCCTAATAACAATACGAGTAAAGTGAGAGTACCTCGTTTAATACCACTTCCGAAAACTGGAGGTATATTACCACTGATACCTATTTTCGCCGGGCTTTCTGCGTTAGGCTCATTGGCAGGAGGAGCTGCTGGAATCGCTAAAGCTGTTGGTGATTACAAAGCTGCACGAAAAAGCTTGGCCGAATCAGAACGACATAATAAGATGATGGAATCGGTTGCATTGGGAAAAGGGTTACATATTAAACCGTATAGAAATGGAAAGGGATTGTGTTTAAAACGCTCAAAAAACTGAATAAAAGGCTACCCAGACGTGCTCTTACAAATGTTGATATTTTAAATCACTCTGCAGATATCCCTCATTTTCGGGGTGTTTATATGAGAGATAGTTTGCCAAAACATCCAAAAAGAGTAGAATGCGCAATCATAAATTTAGATAGTTCAAAAAACCATGGGACTCACTGGGTAGCCTATGCCAAAGATAATAATTATTGCGAATATTTCAATAGTTATGGCGATATTCAACCGCCGCTCGAATTGATAAATTATTTAAGAAAATATGATATTTCCTACAATTATAACACTTACCAAAAATTTAATACTGTTAATTGTGGACATTTATGTTTGAAATATTTAAATTCATTTTGGAATAACCGTTTAAATACCTGTGAACAATAAAAGGCTTATCATTCTCACGATGTCTTTCACTTTGTCTATAACTGGATCCTCCTCTACCCTGATTACAAATCATTCACCAGCCCTTCAACTAGATGGTGAATATGAATGTGGACTGCTATACATGTCAACTTTTAACTCGATACCTAATATAGACTATAAAAATAATAAGTTCTATTATGGTAAAAACGAAGTAATAGAAATTCCTGAGGGATCATATGAACTTCAAGATCTTGATGATTACCTTAAAAGACATCTCCAAGGTTGCACATTTACATTAACATGTAATAATAATACATTAAAGACATCTATATTGTGTTCTAAAAAAGTATACTTTCATAAAGACAACTCGATGGGTAAGTTACTCGGTTTCGGAGAAGAAACTGTCCAGGCGAATATATTAACTGAGTCTCCTTTTCCTGTATCCATTCTGTCTACAACCATAGTGCGAGTTGAATGTGACATCGTGAGCGGATCATTTGTAAACGGAAAACCTAGTCATATAATTTATGAGTTTGTTCCTAATGTGCCTCCTGGTTACCGGATTATAGAAACACCCAAAAACGTTATCTATTTTCCCGTTACTCAAAGCAGCTTAAACTCTCTTAAAATAAGAATTTTGGATATAAACGATAATTTAGTAAATTTACGCGGTAAAGAGATTCAGATATATTTACATCTTAGAAAGAAATGATAGACTTCAATAAAAGTGTTGTCCCGCGCAGCAAAAGTATTAGTGCTCACTGTGCTATCAAGAAAAGAAGACCTAAAGAGCAACTTACAAAGGAAAATAAGCAATTTTTAAAAAGCATAGGCTTATTAAAATGAACATACTAAACTTAGCAAATCCTTTGAGCTTTGATAACACGATTGAAAGTTTTGAATATCATTCGTATAAACCGTACGTAACAAGTTTTAATTTAAACGATGAAATCCGTATACCTATTAACCAACAAGATCTTTACGTATTACCATCAGCAAGCACTTTATACATAGAGGGTACTATTGCAGTATTCAATAGAGAAACAAAAGCGCAGGTGACCAGTGTCCTTTTTACAAATAATCTTATACTTCATTTATTTCAAGATATTCGTTATGAACTAAATGGGATTGAAATTGATAAAATTAAAAATGCTGGGGTGACAACCACTATGAAATCTCTTGTTTCTATGAACGAACTCGAATCTTCGATGTCAAAGTTATGGGGCTGGGACCTTAATGGTACAAAAATTTCACATGGCTCCTTTTCTGTATCAATTCCTTTAAACAAGATCCTTGGCTTCGCAGAGGATTATAATAAAATTATTATTAACTGCAAGCACGAACTTATTCTTTTACGATCCAATACTAATTTAAATAGCGTAAAACTGAATACAAATGAATATATAGATCACATTACCATATCTAAAATAGTGTGGCGTATGCCTCACATTAAGGTTTCTGATCGGGAAAGATTAAGTTTACTTAAATATTTGGAAAAAGATCGAGCTATTCAGATAGCATTTAGGAATTGGGATCTTTACGAGTACCCTCTATTGCCTAAAACATCGAAACACTCTTGGGCTATCAAAACTTCATCTCAAGTTGAAAAACCACGATACGTTATAGTTGGATTAAAAACAGTCAGGAAAAATGTTTCTGAAAAAGATATAACATTCTTTGATAACTGTAATTTGAGAGACGTCAAAGTTTTTTTTAAATTCTAACTATTTTCCATATGAAAATTTAAATGTCAGTTTTTCAGCTCAAAACTTTGCTATATTATACGAGCAATATGCTAAATTCCAACAGTCTTATTATAACCGCAGTCAAGCACCTTTGCTAAGTCCACAAGACTTTAAAGATAAAGCCCCCCTTTTTGTGATCGACTGTTCTCGTCAAAATGAATCCTTAAAAACGGGTTCAATAGATATGCGGGTTGAATTAGATTGTGAAACAGATATACCTGCCAATACCGCAGCTTATTGTTTAATTTTGAATGATAGCATTATAGAGTATAAACCGCTAAGCAACATAACAAAGAAGATATCATGAAAACAGACTATATATTCGTAGATCTTCAGGGGTTTAAATCATTCAAAAATGAATTTATTGTCAAGGAATTTGCATACAGTACAAATGAATACACCCAAGTATTTTTGATAAAACCCCCATACACATTTTCTGCTTTATCGAAAAGTGAAAAAAGACAAGTGAGATGGATAGAGAAAAACAAGAGCATTTTGTGGCGTGAGGGGTATATAGACCACAGAGAATTTAAGAGAATGATTCATAGTTACTTGGTAGGCAAGAAAATATTTGTAAAAGGTTTTGAAAAAATTAAATGGGTCAATGACTTGTGTGCTAATTGCACTGTAATAGACTTGGGAGAAAACGGCTGTCCTAATTTCAACTCTATGTATGAAAAATATTGCGTTGATGACAGTTCATATAATTGTTTACATCATAAAAAAGCTTGTGCATTACGAAATGTCATATGTCTTAAAAAATGTTATTTGGATATTTTAGATAGTTTAACATTGTAATCATTAATACTAGTTCTAATAAAAACACATGAACTGTATATAAGATTTTTATTTTACTGAGTTAAAATGTATACCTATAGCTAATCTTTAATAGACATTTACCGAATTTCTTTTTCTTGTGCAGTTTATCATAATTATAAATAGTTAAAATTGTTTGTGCTTGCGCCACTAACATTAGAGCAAGAAAAAAAATTTCGGTTGACGAAAATTGGAATCGATGGAATAAAACAACAAAATAGTTTTACTTTGTTTATTTCTTATCAAAAAACATACATATATTAACAATACACTTAATAACTAATACTATATCCGCATAATTTCTTCAATATTTTATTTATTACATTTTCTGTGCATTCTATTATCTCGTCAAATCCATCACTCGCCACATATTGCGCACTAAGCATTACGTTTTCATTGGCTTCGTCGTTTTGTTCCGGTACGTTGTCACTAATATTAATTATTTGGATTTTAATAAGTTTATCGCCCTTAGCTGCTGCGTTATTTATAACAAATGATGGCGGGTGTCCTCGAACACTTCTTTTTACCACTTTATTTAGCTTTTGCTTTACTTGACTCTGCTTAGTTTTTGTTTTTTCCTTCGCGTTTTTGACTTTTTTATATAAGTCAGTATCTTCTTCTTCTTCTTGAAATCCTTCTAGCGGATCCTGGGCATATTGCGAAAATATTAATTGAGTATCTTGCAATCCTTCCATATTCTGAAACAAATAATTATTATTAAATGACGGAAGACTTTTAAAATACACATTGATCAAGTCTAGAACACTTTATTAAATGGAAAATATAATAATTATCATACAATAAACATTTTAGAACAATTAATACCAATTGACATAGCTCTAGCTCTAGCTTCGTAGCCAGAATCACTAACCACTAGGGTATCCGATCGCCATAAATAAATAAAGATTTGACTTACCAAACTGGGTCAGCTCGTGTTAAACTTAGAACTTGTAGTGTATTCAAGGATGATGCCAGGGCAGTGAATGATGACTTATTACAGCAGCTTCTATTTATTACGATTAGAAATTCTAAGCGTCAACAAAATTACCTGAGCACGCGCTGCGAACATTGCTGTCTCAGATTACAGCGACACGTAAGGACAACTTAAAATCGCAACTAATTATACTAAATGTGAAAGAGTGTTTGTATCAAAGATATTAAATTACGATTAAATGCTTAAATTAATTTACTCATATTTAAGTTCATAACATTTAGTCTAGCGATTAACTTGAGAATAAACCTACCTTTACGGGTTGTATGAATGATTTGCTAAATAAAAAACCATTGTCTTGTTTATTATTATAATATATTTATTCCATTTGAAAAATCATAACAATACAAATATTCTTAATCATAAGGTAAGTATACATTTATAACACTATACGTTTTATTCTAAACCGCCATAGTTACAATATGATTACTTATGAATAACAAGATTTAATGTAAATAAAAATAGTTTATTACATATTGATGTATTTGTTAGAAGATTCCTTAAATTGACAGAAGTTCGTTCAGACGCAACAATTTACCAATTTGAATTAAGTTCATATCAAATTTAATATTGATTTATGTCCCCAAGATTTAGTCATGACTTTATCTTTTAAAATAAATCGCTTGTCATCATTGGAAGACAGCGCAATTTTATTTACACTTTGTGTGAAAATTTCGTGTTTAATAGATTTGAACAAAATGTTTTTCTTTCTTAAAACATCGTTCTGAAACAAAACCTTTGAATAATCAGAAACATTTAAATCACGGATTACGCATTTTTTAACACCTTTTGCTTTTTTAATAGTATTATCTATAGTTCTAACGCAGTAGAGCTTAGAACGCAATCCCACAAATTCCATTATTAATTTGCCGCTCATTTCATCCTTAAACAGCCCCGGAACTTTTTTATTCAAGAGAGGAATGTTATACTGGTTATTTGGTTCATAGTTGCTTGTATCAAAATGCGGTAAAAAAATGTTTTTTAAATCTTTGTAAAAATTTTCACATTCTATGGTATAAATAAACGAGTCAGTGTCCATGTAACACAATTGAACTCGATCCCCATAGAACGGTTTTACTATTGAATAATGAAAGTCGAACATATGACTTTTTGATAATTCTAACACAGTAAACCCAATATAGATTGGTTTATCAAGGAAAATTTGTTCAGGTTTTAATTGTATAGCCACTAAATTTTCTGAAAATACAGATACACTGTAGAAATTGGGTCTTGAAATTAACTTTTTTGCGGTTTTTGTTTTTTTTTGTTTTATTATCTTTATCACTCCATTGATTAACAAGATGCACGTTGACCCTTCGTTCGTTGTTTTCTAAAGTTTTGCCGAATATAGCATTATTTAATAACTTAAAAAAGTCTTGTTCAAATGTTGATTTTGCTTGTTGACGTAATTTGGTGTTAAGGTCAATATACTCTTTTAAATAAGAACTTTGTTTAAAAGTTATGACGCGGTGAATTTTGTTCAGCAAAAGTCCATGCTTTAAACAATTTTTTAGATGAACGTAATGAATCACATATTTAAATTTATTGTATAAATTAGGTATAAGTTTAGTATTTTTTCCTCCGGGTGGAATACTTTTTTCCGGACAAAACGGTAAATAAATCATTATGATAATGATGTAGGTTTTTAGGATAAATTAAATCAACCTCAAGAATATACCCGTACTCAGCGTTATCGTCCACGGCTGTGATATCTAATTGACTTTTTTCATTTATTATTATTTATTATTTATTTATTCAACAAGAACGGTACACCATTTACACTTGTGAAAAAGATACTTAAACGCTAGACAGTTACAATTAGGGTAAAAGTATGGCCAATGTTAAAAGCAAATACAAAAAAAAAACATGAGTGAAACTTATTACTAATACAATTTAAAACATAAAAAATATATATATAACTTACATGAACACTCCGTGTAAGAAGAACAAACAACACAACAACTTAGACTAATTTATTCCTCATGCACTGTAATTGTCACTCATTCATTAATCCTCTCTCAGACTCAGAAAAAATTAGGCACTTGGACGTAAGTTTCCCCCAGGGATCCGCAAACAGATCCACATGTGACCACGTCGAACACATACAAACGCCACCTCGAATGCCAGATTGTATCATTCGTACTATGTCTAAGTCAGTAATTAGTTCCAATTGGACGCCGGTTTTTAAAAGCATTGCATTAAATGACAAGCTCGGCGCTGTAAGATAAAAACTGGATCCAACTGATAATGACATTTGCAAGTTTTCCGAAAATTTTCAAAAATGTCCGTCAAAAGTAAAACGTCAGTCTTCAGATAAATATCCGTATACTCTCCTAAGTTTTTAATTTTAAATTCTAACCAAACTAACTGTGCATGCTCATAATCTTGATCAGTGATTTCTTCGTTTGTCAATGAGTTGTAAAAAATTTCTTTAGATGGTAAATTTGTTTGTTTATAACAGTCCCATCCAGTTATATAATCGTAGGGATAGACTCCCTTCTGAGTCAGTAAATTAAATTGGTTTTCATTTGAAAAACACGATCGTAAATGTTCGAATTGTTCTTTTTGCAAGGTCTTAGTGAGCTTATTAAGACTTTCTGCTAAAAATTTATAAGAATCAACAAACCGCAATTGTATAAAACTATTATCGTCCATATGAATATACTTCGTAAAGGAAATGTAGTTCTCTTTAGTCTTGGGTATAATTTTAATAGCCCCCGAGGTTTGACCCAATTTTTTTATAAATAAATGGCAGTCATAACCTGATAAGTTATGAAAAAATATCGGTATGAATTTCGGAAGTTTGTATTGTAAATTGCAATAATTATGACTTGCACCACGAAATTTACCTGTAATATGGCAGTGGTCTCTTACTTTGTCGTTAAATAATAAATTATTACAAATATGACAACATTGAGTAGTTCTGAATTTTTTATCATCTTCTTCGGTATATATCATTGGGGTGTAATTATTTAAAACCTCATTAATTTTATTTACATCACTAAGTAAAAATTCAATGAACTTCTCAATGCAATCTTCACCACGATAAGATGCAAACCGATTATTGTTCTGATCTGACGAGCAAACGATTTGATAAGCGAATGCTGCGGGAATATGACGTTGTAAGTTTATTGTGGTATCTGTATTTGATTTAGAATCCCTGCTATTTAAGGGCTGCAGTATTGTTTCGAAGTCCGCATAAATTACAAAAGGAACATTTTGCTTACGTTCAAAATGCTTAAATTGAATAACAGAACCGTTTTGAGGTAGGACAGTTGCAACTCCACAACAAACATGCTTATTTACACTTTCAGCTGAAGGGAAAAAACATAAACATTCTTCGCAAATATATAATTTCGCGTGGTGATTTGTTATTTGACTCTTGACGAGACAAGCTAAATCTTTTATTAGACAATAGTGGGATCTATTCCCATCTTCAATGAGTAACAAGTGAATTTTCTTCTTATTTTTTGATTCCGATTTGTAAAGAGGTCCTATTATTACCTTATTCTTTTTTATACCATAGATATTTATACTTATGTTTGGATTATTTTTTTCAAAAATTGCAATATCTGAAAATGTCACTGGAAAAGACATATCTTCCGTATTTAATACTTGGCGAAAATCGGGATATGATGTTACACGGTCAACGTGACTCGACGCAGGATAAGGGGCTGCGGTTACCGACCACAAAAAGCAAAATGGATCTTTGTTACGAATATTTATGCATGCCTTTTTGTTTTTTATTAATTTAGGCAACTCAATAAAGCTTGATCCAGACAGCGGCTGATATTTATTGATATTTATTTCCAAATGATTGTTACTCAGAAATGTCCATCCACTGTCCCGATCTTGGAATTCTTCAACTTTTTTTAAAATGCTATTTAGGAAAGTTGAAAATATATCCTGAAAATCATAGTTTTTGTGAAGTGTTATATTTTTAGTAGCGAATGACTTCATTTCTTGAGAGTTGTTTTTAAAAAGCATGAACATAGAAAAAAGTTCTACATTAACTTTAATACAAATATTGGTCTCAAGCGCACCGTTTAATAATGTTTTAATTTGATTTGATATAAGATCAAAAAATGAATGGATGGAATTCTGTTCATTTTCGCTGCGTGCTACTATTCTATAACTTGCGATACGATATCGAAAAGCTGATTTGATTAACTGAACGCCCTCACCTAGCTCAGTGCATTTGTCATTGTGTGCATTCGTACGTTAAGTGTCCCACCCAATGCTTTTTTTGTACAGATAAACTACACGTAGCACAAAATGGCATTTTGTTTGCAAAGTGCGTACTTGCGGACTTCTATCAATTTAATTCTTATAACAAAAAATGTAATTTTATTTTAACTTAATTAAGGATTGATTTTATCTGCGTAAAAAACTGCGTTCGAATCATTAAAAACGGAATGACAGTTCTTAACCAATTTTTGGAGAAGGCTCCACTGAGACGAATCGGAATCCGTTTGCAATTTAAGCGTCAGTAGAGCCTTTTTCCAACGTTCATCGGGAACATATTTATTAAAATCGTCCGTATTATAAACCTTTAAATCTATGTAAAATTCACCGTTAACCGATGCGACGCGCCGTGACACTCCGTTGGCTACTCTGCTCTGGAAGGTTGAAACAGCTGCGGACGGTGTAACCTTCGGTGATGCAACGCTCTCGTACTCGCATCCAAAAATGTCCTTCTTGTTTAAGCTGAAAATAAATAAAAAAGGATTAATTTCAAATTAAGGCGTAGTCTGTTAAAAAACATTTAAAACACGAATAAGGTATAATTTCAAAAGAGCATCAAACTTACTGCTTAGCTTTTTCTGCTCCACTATGCTGACGTTTCACCGCTGTTGGGGTGGAGGATTTCCTTAGCTTTGTTACCTCGTATTCTGAGTCAGAGCTGAAATCGTACAGAAAATAATTGAAACCATATTCCTAGAAAACAAATCGTTTTTTTATAGAAGAAAATAATATTCCATTCGGACAATAAAAAATATGAAATACTCACCTCGACACATCATCCCGAGTGCTACCTGTGGCCCGTTTCACGAAGCTACAAGTTACAATTTAACAAGTCTAAACCGGCAACATTGGTCCTTATGCCCATTGCCATTGGTCATTATTGACCAATGTTGCCGGTTTAGACTTGTAAAATTGTAACTTGTAGCTTAGTGAAACGGGCCACTGGTGCTGTTTTGTTACACTTAACTGCAGCACTCGATGAAAATTTCTTCGGTTTCACTATCTCGGGTTCAGAATCAGACCTGCAATCATTGGAGAAAAATAATATGAATAATAATTTAAACCATGGTTACTCCCAAGTAAACCAGCAAATAATATTTCACTACAAACATTTAAAAAATATAAAATACTTACCTCGATAAGTTATCTTGAGTACCAGCTTGAGCCTTTTTGTTACACTTAACTGCAGCTCGCGATTTAGATTTCTTAGGTTTCGGCGCTATTTCGTATTCAGAGTCAGACCTACAATCGATTAAAGAAAGAAATTAATACCGCATCCCAATTAAAAGAACTAAATAATATTTAGATACGTACATTGAATAATATAAAATACTAACCTCGGCAAATCGTTAAGTGTTTCCGTTCGAGGTAGTTGTGGTTTTCTTATTTTTGATGTTCGGCTCGTCTCATTAGCACAATCTTCTGAGGACGACCTGTAATCACATTAAAACAATGTAATTAATTTGATTCTACGATATTGAATATTATCTAAAATATAATATATCAAATTAAAATACTCACTTACATTGTAATTTATTTAAGTCAGGAAGTGTTCGTAGCAGTTGATATTAACTTACATAATGAAGCAGAACTGGTAAACGAACCATAACTATTTTGTTGTCAATTTAGCAAAACGCAGCAGGGTTGTCGAGCACTTGGTTATTGGAATAAAAATTTGTAATTCTTAATCAAGATGTATCATCTACTAACATTAAACGCACATAAACTCACTCCCATATTCCTAAAAAGGATAGGCTGAGCACTAGGTATGCTAAAGTTATAAAAGTTTACAAAAACTTTTAATTCTTATTGTAATCCTTATTAAATTTATTACGTACAATGTTGAGAGCAACATATGACACTAAAAGGCGTGCTGACAACTTTTGTAATTTTTATATCCTTCTAAGCAAAGGCTGATCCTTGTTAACACTTATTGCACCACAATGATGACCCACTACAATCTTTGACAACCCTAATATTAAATTAAACGCATTGCGAAACTAAGTCGCAAGCGTTTGATACGCGATGCTGCCTGTGATATGCGACACCCTTTGACCTGCCGACTTGTTTACGTTAAATGCAACCTACTTTTATTTGCTTGCATATTGTATTTATGTTATGCAAAGCACTAGGTAAATGCATCCAAATTTGAATCATGGTATGTTTGAATAAGAATTAAAATATATCTGTAACCGTAAAATAATTGAACACGTTTAAGGTAACGAATAATAACGGGTATTAGATTAACAAAGAATTCATTACAATATCAATCTTGTCATGCGCCAATTACGTTCAAAACAGAAATTATTTGTTTTGGTTTATTTGGTTTCCCTGTTAACATACCAGAATTCTACTACGTCTTTTAATAAATCCGTTGCGTATTGAATCTTAAAATGTAACAATTAAAGTGAAAATTGATTGATTACAACAATTTATTTGTCATAACTGCGTCGTATTAATTATCCAATCAGAAACGCGGGTCTACATCACGCTATTGAAGTTTTTTCGTTTGATCATATAAATAAAATTTTACTTGGTAAGGCGTTGGGGAATCCGTGTGTCTATGACGACCGGTAGCACATGGAGGATCCTACAACAGTCACGTTGCGAAACCTGATCAACTTTGCGATGTGTTGTTGTAAATTGAAATAAAAAATTAAATGAATAATAATAGGAAAATCCTTGTGCGCTAAGCGGTCGATAGCCCTTGGAGATTCCACCTATACACGTAAAACGTGGCCTTAAGCCGGGGTTCAGCACCCTGGGGGTCGCATCATATCTGTGGAGTCTGGCCAACTTTGCAGGTATGTTGTGTGTACACGTAAAACGTGGCCTTAAGCCGGGGTTCAGCACCCTGGGGGTCGCATCATGCCTGTGGAGTCTGGCTCACTTCACAGATATGTTGTGTTTAAACACCATAGTTAACCGGTCTGTGCACGGACAGGAGCGCTATGTGACCGTAAGGGTCAGACTTGCACTGGAAGTTGTGTTAAGCTTTTGTTTTTCATTACCACTCCAATGATCCGCTATCGATCAGAAATATTGTTTGATTATGCAACACAGACTAAGGTCGGATTGCTCCAAAATCTTAAACGAGATTTAAATAATAATAATATCATGTGTAGTAAAGTCAGAGCTACTCACTTAAATTTTGACAGTTGCGCTATGTGATCGAAAGGGTAAAACTTAAACCTCACCTGATCAATCCAACGCAAGTTATGTTAAGATTTGTTTCTCATATCCACTCCAATGTTAAGCTATCGCTTAAAAGATACTAAGCATTCTAACCCACTTGCGTCGAGTATTAAAATCCACAAAACCTATTGGGCGTTCTAGACCACTTACTTGCATCGAGTATTAAAATCCACAAAACCTATTGGGCGTTCTAGACCACTTACTTGCATCGAGTATTAAAATCCACAAAACCTATTGGGCGTTCTAGACCACTTACTTGCATCGAGTATTAAAATCCACAAAACCTATTGGGCGTTCTAGACCGCTTGCATCGAGTATTAAAATCCACTAAACCTATTGGGCGTTCTAGACCACTTGCATCGAGTATTAAAATCCACAAAACCTATTGGGCGTTCTAGACCACTTGCATCGAGTATTAAAATCCACTAAACCTATTGGGCATTCTAGACCACAAAACTTATTGGGCATTCTAGACCACAAAACCTATTGGGAATTCTAGACCATAAAACCTATTGGGCGTTCTAGACCATGAAAGTGGTCTAGAATGCCCAATATTTTACTACTCACTTTTATTCGTAACTCATAACTTTTAGGACTATCATAAATCTAACCTAACCTAACCTACATTTTGGAGAAATTCAAACCTAACCTCCTAACCTAACCTACGTTTTGGAGAAATTCGTAAGCAATAACTTTCAGGACTATCTTAAATCTAACCTAACCTAACCTACGTTTTGGAGAAATTCGTAAGCCCTAACTTTCAGGACTATCTTAAATCTAACCTAACCTAACCTATGTTTTGGAGAAATTCGTAAGCCCTAACTTTCAGGACTATCTTAAATCTAACCTAACCTACGTTTTGGAGAATATTGTCACGCTATATGGTACTTGGTTTGTACTTTTGATTCGCAACTCGATGTTTCGTAGACATACCTTTTGACAAATTCTTATTTTGCAAACTACTTATTTTATTTTGAAGCCATAACTTTCAGGACTATCATAAATCTAACCTAACCTAACCTACGTTTTGGAGAATATTGTTACGCTAAATAGTAAATGGTTTCAGTTAAAAACAAGAATTTTGTTGCTTTATTGCTTTTTACTTCTAGTCTTATTAAGTACTCCTTAGAAATACTAGTTTTAACGTGCTTGTTACGCAATTCGATTGTTTAAATACTAGTCAAAACTTGTAGGAGTGCACTATGTATAAAGGATATGAAGAACGCAGCCTTGTTTCGCTTACACAGTATGTACTATCCTACATTTTGTGGACATATTATATAGCTTAAGTTTATATTATGAATATATTTATATAGATAGAGAGTTTACATAATACAGTAAACGGTTTCAGTAGTTTTATTGTTTTCTTTGTATCAAACGCACCACGATTTTTTATTATTCAATTACTTAACATCAATACACTATGCAAAGAGAGCTTTTTGAAAAAACAGCTAGTTTGAACGTGTTCACTAGGCGAATCGTTTATTTACCTGGCTGTCGTCAATAAGAGGAGCGTTATGTTTTTTCGAGTGTATGGCTTTGAAGATACTGGTTTAAACTTGTTAAATTGCACAACGCATAAAGGACTCAAGAACGCGGGCGGCATCGTATAATTGCTTTATTGTTGTCTTTGTATCAAAAGAACCGCCGCTGTCTTTTGTTATTCAACACACCGCGTCTGGAGAATACGAGTTTATACCTGTTCACTAAGCGAAGCCCTTCTTTCAAAAAATACGTGTCCCAACTTGTAGGGATTGCGCTGGGTATAAAAGCCTGCCATCACATCTCGGCTTCATTGCGCCCCAAACAATTCTCCGAGCAAGATCTTCCAGTAAGAGAGTCGTGAGTCGTGAAGTTTAGTGCAAGGTTGCTGAAAGCAGTGTTTCGTTGCTGAAATGGATGTAAGTATGTAGTCATAATTTTATGTGTGCCCACTTATTTCAGATTTTGATTGATTGTAACATAACCTTCATCTATTTTTGTGTTTACCATGTAAATCTACTTTGAAGGACCGTTTGATTAATGTTTTTATATTGTTACAGGAAAACACATTTAAAAATTATTACTATCCCGACGACGAAGCAAGTGATGAAGAAGGAACGTTGGCCTATAAAGTCAAAAAAGCTATTGCTAACACTAAAAAGAGGCCTAATAACAGCATAGATGGCTTCTTTGAAAAACGCAAGAAAAGGAAAGTTGCAGTAAAATCGTCGAGCGTCAGCCAAGCCACTGCGGAAGGCGTGGCTTTTATAAAGTCCAATAAAGACGATGCATCATACGCCTCACATCTCATAAAAATTGAGGTGTATGATGCGCGGAAAATAAAAAATATTCCGCCAACGGAGCATTGGAAGCATGCGGAAGTGCGTGTTAAATACTACGCTCACTCCGAAGAGGACGCTCACGTCGAATCTACGAGGGATGTGATTTACCAAATCACCAAACAGTTAGCGGACAAAAGTGATTGTGTAAATTACGTTATAGACAATACAAAATAAGTGTAAAAGTAGTTTTAAGATCTTAATTTGTTCCTTTTATCTTTTTTTACTCGATTGTGTGCGTTTTGATTGTTTACTTTGCTTTATAACTCGTACCGAACATTTTTCTTTGTATAGCGAACACCTTTTGTATTCTAAGCTTCCTTTGTAGTTATTTTTTTCCGACAAAGAGTCATTGTCTTTCATATTAGATAAGTAACACAAGTTCCAAGCGCCGATGTTCATAGTATAAATAGACCGTAGCCCGCTTTAAAAAAACACATTCTAACGAAGACATAATAATGGACGGACTGAGCTGCAACTTCTTCGACCAACAACTTGACCAGCTTACTGAAGACCAAAGGCTATTTGAACTCTGCGAAAAAGTGGAACAAGAATATTTTAAAACGTAGGTTACTTACCTTTGTTATAATTTTCTTTTGTTATAATTGTGCTATTGTCATAGTTATCCATCCTACTGAATCATGCTTTAACTCATTTGATGCAAATAGTTACCTTTGTTATATTGTGTCATTGTAATGGGTACCCATCCTACCGAAACATGTTTCAACTCGTTTTTTGCTAGTTGTAGCTGGTAGGGGTGGATTTTAAGGTATTTAAACCGAATGCCAGTTGCTTCAAATCATTTGTTACTTTCTCGCGACGGCATAGGAGAAGTACTTTTTAAGATGTATTTCAATTTGGATCTATCTCAAAGTGAAATTACAAGCCTAGACAAATCTTTGATCTTGTCCAAATTTCATCATCAAATAAGGATGTGGTACTTAAGAAAGGTTTTATCAGTTTCGTGGTTAGAGGATACGGAGATTATGCCATATTTCACGCCATGCAGTGGACACATCATACACACTCATAAATCAGACACATCCACAAACTGGAACAAATTACCTTGCTACTCCGCGAAACCAGTGCCGGGCTCGAGCAAAATAGCTGCGTCTGTGCGACACATATATGTTCATGCAAAAACCCACCCTCCTCCGCTTCCACACGAAACAACATATATCACACAGACTCAACTACACACCACCACCACTAAACACTAAAACTACACGATCGACGCGCGTTTCGCCTCTATACGAGGCATCATCAAGATCAAAGAAACAGTACGACCGTTCGCTACTTGAACGAATGGTGTACTGACAAACTAAAACATTTTTCTTTAATCCCGCCTACCGCCAACATTTTTGCACAACTACCCTTTTTATTTTTCTCAAAGCCTACCCTCAAAATTTATAAATAAAACAAAAGTACCCCCGTATATTGTCACAAACTACCCACATAATTTATCTCAATCTCAGCTACCCCCATTGTTAAAGACAGAATTTAAGCATACCCGCAATAAAGGAGAAGAAGGAAAATTAACCTGTTCATTGACAATGGATCCCGCGTTGTTGTTCTCCCTCTTTCTACTTTATCCAACAGAGGCGTATAGCTGATAGCATGTTATATAGCGGCCCGTCTACTGAACATACTAACAAATATAAAGCAAGTATTAATTACGTTGGCCCTTTAACAGATAAAATTTATAATATTTTAAAATCAAAGGAAATAAATGTTGCTTTTAAGACTAATAATTCTTTGTATTCTAGACTATGTAATGGTAAGGATAAAGTAGAAAGAGGGAGTAGATCAGGAGTATATAAGCTCACTTGTGACGATTGTAGTAGCGTTTATATAGGACAAACCGGTCGTAGTTTTAATATTAGATATAAGGAGCATGTTTCATCTTATAGGTATAAGCACGCAGAGAAGTCCAATTTTGCAAAACATTTGATAGACACAGATCATACATTATCAGATGCTCATTCTTATGAAATATTACACTTTTGCAAAAAGGGATTTCGTCTGAATGTTTTGGAGCATTTGGAAATAGTTAGGTACAACAACGCGGGATCCATTGTCAATGAACAGGTTAATTTTCCTTCTTCTCCTTTATTGCGGGTATGCTTAAATTCTGTCTTTAACAATGGGGGTAGCTGAGATTGAGATAAATTATGTGGGTAGTTTGTGATAATATACGGGGGTACTTTTGTTTTATTTTTAAATTTTGAGGGTAGGCTTTGAGAAAAATAATAAGGGTAGTTGTGCAAAAATGTTGGCGGTAGGCGGGATTAAAGAAAAATGTTTTAGTTTGTCAGTACGCCGTTCGTTCAAGTAGCGAACGGTCGTACTGTTTCTTTGATCTTGATGATGCCTCGTATAGAGGCGAAACGCGCGTCGATCGTGTAGTTTTAGTGTTTAGTGGTGGTGGTGTGTAGTTGAGACTGTGTGATATATTTTGTTTCGTGTGGAAGCGGAGGAGGGTGGGTTTTTGCATGAACATATATGTGTCGCACAGACGCAGCTATTTTGCACGAGCCCGGCACTGGTTTCGCGGAGTAGCAAGGTAATTTGTTCCAGTTTGTTGATATGGACCTCCGCAAAGTAACGCCTGAATCTATTAATTATTCAGACACATCCGATGAAATTGATGGTGTACTGCCAATGCAAGCATATTGCTTAAATTGTAGACGAGAAATAAGTTAGTATTAAACTTTTAGGTGTTTTCTTTTATTTTATAATTGTCAATAATTTGTAATATTAATAATTGTTTTATTTTTGCAGATCTTTACAAGTTGACCGAGGAGGTGTAAATAAAAAAAGAACAGCAATGTCAACTGTGACTGCCGAACCACCAACAAAGAAAAAAAAACCTTTGAACAATTCAACTAGCTACGCTGCTGTGGCAACATCAACAGTATCAGTTGGACACCAAAACGTGAGTACGGAAAGTAATCACAAAATTGAATGTCCTGTGTGTCACGTGTCAGTATCTAGAAAATATTATTCCAACCACTTGAAAAGTAATATTCAAAAAAACAACGTGATAAGTTCTGACAAGGAATTTACAAACGTTCAGTTAATTGAAAGCGCGTTCGGGAATAGAATAGTTACTTACAGAATTTTACCTAATTCCGTTACTACCAATGCATTTGAAACACCAGAATTATTTTTGCATAATATCAAGGGAAAAGTGTTTAAATTACTAGAACGATCCATAGCAGAACAAACTGTCGTAAAAGTAAATTTCATTCTTAATGCAGATTTTCAATCGTTAAATTACGTCGTTTGCAAGGGGGACGCCACAGATGGTATTTATGCATCACTTGTAACTGAAATTGTTAATAAAGTAACCAATTTTGAAAAAAAAAGACAGCGGATGGAGTTTAGTTAAAATAAAATATTTAGACATGAATATCAATAAATTCAATCCTTTGCGTGGTTCATCTTACATAAACTTACCATTGGATATAAAAAACAAAAAAGCAGTTATCAACGTTAAAAACAAAGACCATGAATGCTTCCGTTGGGCTATACTGTCAGGTTTATATGAACCAAATAACAACTCTAACAGGGTCTCGTCGTACAAATTGCACAGAAATTAATTAAAATTGAAAATCTTTCCTTCCCAATAAAAATAAACGACATTTATAAATTCGAGAAAATGAATGATCTAAGCATTAATGTTTTTGGCTTGGAGTACGATTCGAAAAGCAAGCAAAATAAAGTTATTGGTCCGTTACACTTAACGAAAAGTAGGAAAACTATCCATTTAAACTTGCTGTATTTAAATCACGGTACTAAGGGCCATTATTGTTACATAAAAAGTCTATCGCGATTAGTATCAAAACAAATGACGACGTCAGAGCATGCAATCTACTTATGTGATGGTTGTTTAATTTATTTCACTTCACATGAAAATTTGCAGAAACATCAAAAACATGACTGTTTTCATGTATGTACAAACTTACACTCTGAAAACGATAGTAAAAGAAACTGGTTTAATGAATTAGTTCCCTCTAACCAAATATCATTCAATAACTACGATCGCAAATTGAGGGTCCCATTTGTTATATATGCCGATTTCGAAGCATTTTTAAAACCCATTGAAACTTGTATCAACTATCCGAATAAATCCTCAACAACCAATGTTCAGGAACATGTAATGTACAGTTTTGGATACTATATTAAATGTTCATATGATGACAGTTTATCTGTATAAAGAACATACACAGGTCAAAATTGTGCCGAATCATTTATAAAATTATTAAAAAAAGATTTAGAGAACATTTGCAAAAAGAACACTTTTGTAAAATGTCCTTTACCCTTAACGGAACAAGATAAAGTAACCATAGCACAAAGTGATACCTGTTTCATTTGTGAAAAAAAATTAAATGAAGAATTCATGGTGTCTCATAACCAACATACCGGTGCTTTTGAAGGAGTCGCTCATCCATCCTGTTCTGAGAAATATCGAACCCCTAATTTCTTACCTGTGTTTTTACACAATTTGAGTAGTTATGATGCTCATTTTAGTGTACACGGGCTTGGATTTGAAGAGGGGGACATAGAAGTTATCCCACAAAACAAAGAAAAATATATTTCTTTCTCCAAGCAATTTCACATCAATAACCATGTAATGAAATTAAGATTTCTTGATTCCTTAAAATTTATGAGTAGCAGTCTTGATAAGTTAGCCAAAAATTTACTGCCCGATCAGTTTCATGAACTTCGGTTAAATTTTCCATCTGAAGAAGACTTCAAACGCTTAATACGAAAAGGAATATATCCATATGAACATATGACATCTTTTGAATCATTAGAATTGGTTAGTCTTCCCAATCACGATGATTTTTACAGCTCATTAACTGATAACCACATTTCAGAAAATGATTATAAACATGCACGTGACGTATGGAATCACTTTAAATGTAAAAACATGGGGGATTATTCAAATCTTTACTTAAAAACTGATGTTTTGTTGTTAGCAGATGTGTTTGAAAATTTTAGAAATGTTTGTAAAGAAACATATGGATTGGATCCTGCACAATATTACACGGCACCTGGATTAAGTTGGGAAGCTATGTTAATGTCTACTAAAATTAATCTAGAACTTCTAACGGATATTGACAAAATTTCTTTTATCGCAAATAACATAAGAGGTGGTATTTCTCAATGTAGTAATAGACATGGGAAAGCTAATAATATATTTATGTCTGAATATGATCCTACGTTACCATCTTCATTTTTGATGTATCTAGATGCAAATAATCTTTACGGTTGGGCAATGTCACAATGCCTTCCCATCGGCAAGTTTGAATGGGTGGATAATAATACTGATTTTAATGTTTCTGATGATGCTGAACACGGATACATTTTAGAAGTTGATTTGGAATACCCAAATAACTTACACGATTTTCATTCTGATTTACCATTCCGTCTAGAAAACGTTTGTTTAGGTGATACTAAAGAAAAAAAGCTGATTCCTAATTTAAATAACAAAGCGAACTATGTGATTCACTATCGAAATCTAAAACAATGTTTAAAATCTGGTTTACGTTTGCTAAAAATTCACAGAATTTTAAAGTTTGAACAAAAGGCATGGTTAAAGACTTACATCGATTTAAATACACACATGCGTTCGTTGGCCAGATCAGAATTTGAAAAAGACTTCTTCAAACTCATGAACAATTCTGTTTTCGGTAAAACTATGGAAAATATAAATAAAAGAGTGAATGTTAAATTGCTTAACCACTGGCAAAACCACGAAAAAACTCAAGGAGTTCAATCTTTAATAGCAAGACCTGAATTTCACAGCCTTTCTATATTTTCGGAGAATTTGGTTGCAGTACAGTTGAAAAAAACAAAAGTCTTGTACAACAAACCTATTTATTTAGGGTCTTGTATATTAGATTTGTCAAAAACTTTAATGTACGAATTTCACTATGACTTCATGAAAACCAAATATCCAGATAAACTGAAATTGCTTTACACGGACACGGACAGTTTGGTATATCAAATATTTACGGATAACTTTTACGCTGATATACTAATAGATCTAGATTCTTACTTTGATACTTCTGATTATCCTCCTGACAATCAATACGGTTTGCCATTAGTAAATAAAAAAGCAATTGGGTTTTTTTAAAGATGAAAATAATGGTAAAATTTTTAAAGAGTTTATTTTCCTTCGATCAAAAATGTATGCAATGGATGTACAAAACGAATTTATAGCAAAAGCAAAAGAAGTTAATAAATGTATTACTAAAAAATTTAACATTGACAATTACAAAACATGTTTGTTCAAAAAAGATAATTTGTTGTGTGAAATGTTGCGGTTCAGGTCTATGAAACATGTTATATTTACACAAAAAATAAACAGAATATCTTTATCACACAGTGATACAAAACGATATTTATTAGAAAATTCCACTGACACGCTTCCTTGGGGCCACTACAGAATAAAGGACGTTCAGTGTTAATATTACTTTTCTGCACTTGCGTCTGTTCCTAAATTCGTAACAATTTTTTTGTATTTATTGAGTATGGACTGGTAATAAGAGATAATAGAAAGTTGTAATTTATGTATAATTTTAAAATTCCAGAATGTTTTTATTTTTTATAAATTTAAGTTTTTTCTTTGTAGTATTATGTATGGACCAGTAATAATATTACAGAAAGATATAATTTACTCATTTTTTTTTAATTTTATAAAGTGTTTAGATAAATTTCATGTGTTTTTATTTAAAAATTATTCAGGTGTGACAAAACTATATAACCTTGTTTGGACTTAAAAAAAAATCATTAGTGTTTTAGTACTTTTAGATTCAACACGTATAACAGATCTATATAATGATTCACTTTTGTCACCCTTTTACGGCCATTGTTGCTGGTCCCAGTGGGTGTGGAAAATCAAAATTTGTCACAAACTTTTTAGATGATTTGGTGTTATGATGAAATGCAACCTTTGTACAATCTGGAAAATGTTAATTATAGTCAAGGAATACCTGATATTAACATGTTTGATGGGAAGCAACCTAAACTTCTTATTATCTATGTTCTGATGAGGGAGTCAGATGGACGGATAGTTGACATTTTCACGAAGGGTAGTCACCACAGAAACTTAAGCGTGTTTTATATTACACAAAATATATTTCACCAGGGACGAGGTCAACGTGACATCTCGCTAAACACAAGTTACATTGTATATTTTAAAAATCCTAGAGATAAAACTCAAATACGATACTCGTCGCGACAAGTTTATCCTGAAAATTCAAAATTCGTGGATGAAGCCTATAAAGATGCTACTAAGGATGCCCATGGATATCTCATGATTGATCTGAAACAAAATACAGAAGACTTATGTCGTTTCAAAACTAAAATATTTCCGTTCGATAAATATTGCACAGTTTATATTCCTAAAAAAGGATTTAAATATTACAGGAATCAATCAGTTGTAGTTCGAAATGATGCACTCGAGTTGAGCAAATATAAACACTTACTTGAAGCGTTGCAAGTACTTAAACCAAAATATCGCACGGCTTTACTAAAAGCTTGTGATGATGATGAAATCAATATTATTTGCGAGTGTATTTATAACGTGCTACAAGGAAAAATTCCCTTAGAAAAAAAAGAAAAATCTAAATTAAATAAACACAAGAACATATTACGCAAGCTAGTTTCAAAGGGAAAACAGAAACTAAGAAAAACTATCATCATTCAAAAGGGTGGTGCATTTCTACCTGTTATTTTAGGTGCAGTTTTAAGTGCTTTAATAAACTCTTTATAGCCAAAATGGAGAACACAAAAAAAATGCTTTTGGTAGAACAAGATTTTATTGAAAGACTTAAAAATAATGAGCTATAAGAGAACTCATCGTCTCGTCTGGATGGAGAGATGAAAAAAATATTGAAAAGTAAAATGGATGATCGTGAAAAATGGGCATTATATTCCCAAGCACTGCCGCGATTTTTACATTTTGCCGAAGCAGATCGAAAGCCTTTCAAAATACCAATAGTAATGGAAGGAGTTGATCACTTAAACGACCTCAACAGTGACTTAGATTCAAAGTTAAAAAAGCAGGAAAAGGCAAATAATGACTCAGTCGCAAGCCCAACTTTGCTGGAAGATGATGTTCCTACTACACCACCACTTGATAAAACGAATCAATACTATCCTGTGGAATTAACTCCATCTCATATCGTACAAGGAATACCGAAATCTTATCGATCGAAAACCCAAACTTTAATGGACATTATTATCCTTAATAAAAAAAAATTGGTGGAAGACAGCAGGGGAAGTTGTGTTAAACAGTCGAGTGATCCCAAATAGCAATATTGTCGATCTGATAAACGATGTAATAAGACGTCTAAAACGCGCAAAACCAATAGGTTGGGAAGAATTTGCATTGGTTTTAAAAGATATAAGAGTTCCTACATTTTGTATTGGTAATCCTGCTAACTTGGAGTATATGAAGAGAGATTACGCCAGCGAGTTTCGCGCATCATCATCATCTTCTAAAAATACAAGGGATTCATCATTTAAAGTAAAAAACGCATCTACACCTATTTCTGCTAAAACAATTGAGTCGACCAAAAAGAAATTAGATTGGGAAAATGGACCCCCTATTAGATATAAATAACATTTACTACGATGTGTCCAACCCAGCTGGTTACATTAGTATAGATAAGTTAGCGAAGGAAATGAAAGGTAATATGAGCAAGGAGGAAGTAAAAAAATGGTTAGAGTCTCAGGAAACGTATACTTTACATAAACCCGTCCACCGACGATTTACTAGGAATCGATACATCCTATCTAATTATAATGAACTCTGGCAGGCTGATCTCAGTGACATGCGTACTTATAGTCAATATAATGATGGATATAAATATATTCTTTGTGTTATTGATGGTTTTAGTAAATATGCTTTTGCAAGAGCCATGAAAAAGAAGGATTCAGAAACAGTTAAACAATGTTTTGAAAGCATATTTGAAGAAGCCAAATCTACCCCTCGTCACATCCAATCCGATAAAGGCACAGAATTTGTTTCAAAGGTGGTAAGAGACTACTTTAAAAGCAAAAACATTAATTATTACACCACTAATAATCCAGACATAAAGCAAGTATAGTTGAAAAGTTTCAAAGAACTCTTAAAATGAAAATGTGGCGTTATTTTACTCATAGAAATACTTACAACTACACTAATATATTACAAGATCTTCTTCACTCTTATAACCATAGTTATCATTCTAGTATCAAAATGCGACCAATTGATGTTAATTTTAATAATATCGTGACTGTTTGGTGTAACTTATGTGATAGAAAAAAAGACAATCAAATTTCATTAGAAACCAGAAAACTGAATGTAGGTGATCATGTTCGAATAACTAAATACAAACACATATTTCAAAAGGGTTATGAAACTAATTGGAGTGATGAAATTTTTATAATTTATGCAATCATTAGACGATCTCCGAGACTTGTTTATACCTTAAAGGACTTGGATGGTGAACCAATCGTAGGTACATTTTATTCTAAAGAATTACAAAAAACAACTTATCACCCCTCCATGAAGCATAAAATTGATAAAATAATACGCTGACGTCGTGTTGGTGGCAGAAAGGAAGTGTTAGTGAAGTGGCAAGGTTATCCGAGTAAATTTAATTCTTGGATTCTTGCATCAAACTTAGAAAAAATATGAGTGAAGGAAATTTTTATATAACTTTGCTAAGCAATAGCTTGACGGTTTATTATACTGATAATACAACAGCCCATTTCATGACCAAACTACCTAAGACCGTTAAATTAGAAGGAGAATGGGTTGTTGGTTTAGTGGAATTTCAATACCCACGTTCCATGTACAATGTTCAAGATCAAGAAACCTAATGACAAGTTTGACAAAATCATAGATATACAAACTCACATACCTGCTACTACATATGATAGCGTTGACACTTTCCTTGACGGGTTGAATGAAAACCCGCAATTTAAAAATAAGGTGAAATTTAGGTGTGATAAAATATCAAAAATGGTGGCTATTACTGCAACTAAGGATATAAAATCTATCATAACATCACCGATACTGAGTTTGCAGTTAGGTTTCAAACCACGATCTAATTTCAAACAAATTTCAATTGGGAAAAATCCAGTAAATTTGTATTTAGGGTTACCATCACAAATATTTGTGTATACCGATATCATTAAACCGCAAGTAGTGGGGGATGTTACAACATCATTGTTGAGAATAATTCCATTGGATCCAACTCAGTTCGTTTATGGAGCTTACAAAATGCATGTCTTCTCACCTGCTCATTATGTACCTGTTTTACGTAGAGAGTTCGATACGATTGAAATAGATATAAGAACGACTACCGAAGCCAGAGTACCATTTCAATATGGATCTTCTTGTGTGAAGCTACATTTTCAACGAATAAAATGACTCACAAACGATCGTCTGCCTCTTGTCCATATGAACATTATTATTTCCATCAAGCTGGCTCTGGTGTAGGAATTGTCTATAAAGGTGTTCCATTTCAACGAGGTCATGGGATTGGAAGCTTTTTGGGTGGGCTATTTAGGTCTGTGATTCCTTTGTTATCCAGTGGTTTTAGGGCTGTAGGGAAAGAAACATTAGATGCGGGGATCGGCCTGCTGTCTGATATGGTAAATTCACGTCCTATGGAGAGTTCGATTAAGTCTCGATTCAAAGTTGCAAGTGCTAACTTAAAAAGAAAAGCTGATGAAAAAATTAATTCTCTAATGTCAGGATCTGGGTATAAAATGTCAACTAAAAGACGAGAACGACTCATTACGTTAAAAGCATCGCGAGGAAGAAGAAGTAAAAAAATTAAAAAGTATAACGTCGAAGATATATTTTCATATTAAATAATGTCATTCTTACATAAACATTCATGTGAATGTGCAAAATCTGAGTTAGATATATTTGCCCTGCCGTCAACTCAAACCAGTATTGAAAGTGGACAGTGGGTTCATTACAAACCAATTTCATCTTTAAACGACGACGGCCCTGTAGAATTTCAAGTTCCCGGATCAGGTGATGACTATATTGACTTGTCACATACGTTACTGCATGTCAATGCAAAAGTATTGAATCAGGATGGCACGAATTTAAAAGCAGATGTCCAAGTTTCGCCTGTTAACAATTGGTTGCATTCCCTTTTCAACCAACTCGACATATATTTAAATCAATAACTCATATTACCTCCGAACAACACATATGCCTATCGTGCTTGTTTGGAGAATCTTCGTAACTATGGTCCAGCAGCCAAAGAATCTCATCTAACTTATGGATTGTGGTACGTATATACTGCACATCATATGGATGCCGTTGACGCAACGAACAAAGGGTTTCACAAAATAATGGAATTTGTCAAAGAGAGTAGACAAGTTGAAATGATTGGTCACTTGCATGGTGACATGTTTAACCAACAGAAATTTTTAATAAATGGCGTAGAAATGCGTGTTAAGTTAGTGTGTACAAGACGTACATTAAGTTTACAAGTAAGTTACGCGCTGACAGCCGCCATGACAGGTTGAACTATATTTACTTAGCAAAGTTTAAGTGGAATAAAGTCCAAGTGCATTAGTATTCATGGTTTTATTGCGACCTAATCATGAAATGGTCCTTCGAGCAGCCTTAGTGGACTGAAAAGCAGTGTTGTACCGTGTACAAAATTTTTTTTTCGGTTGTCGGGAGTGTGTGCGAACGAGCGCCGTGCTCCATTAAATACCGTCGTGTCACATACCGGACAGTGCGTAACTCACCTCTTTGTAAAAAGGCTGCAAGTGGCAGTCTTAGAACAGTGTTAACACAGTGTGTAACTTATCTATAAACTCTGATAAGCTTTGCAAGTTGCAAGGACTCAATTGAATAGCAGTGCGTTCAGTTCTGTTGTGTAATATCGGAGAACATTTTTTTTAGCTGCATTTGGCTGCTTCCAGTGGTAGCAGGACTTATTTTTTTATTTTTCCCGTGTGTGCAGTGCTCCCGCGGACCTTTATGCGTCTCGACGTTCGACGTTCGAGGTATCAAGTTTTCACCCGGTGGATACTATTTATCCATCATATTTTTTTCCTTCTGCAAGTTGTAGAAGTAAGGTTTAATTTACACAGAAAAGGTACGGCGAGCCGTGCTCCCATCTCGACGTTCGAGCGCTTATGTACTTGTGTAAAAACTGTTGTGTTCAATGAGCTGCAACATTGAACTATTTCAGTTCGAACTTTAACCACATTTCTTTGTGCTATTCACAAGGCATTTTATTGTTATTACTTGCATTACGCATGAGTTGGCAAAAGCGCTCATCGTCATTCTATTTCGTCAAAGGAAATCATTCCGAAGAAGTTTAAAAGTGTTCCGGTCAACCACTCAATCTGCGTTTCGGTTCTCACAACAATTTTTCTACTCATCGGTCTACGCATCGATCGAGTGCGGAACCAAGCGTCAGCGTGTGCATCAATTCATCGCAAGCGCCGTGTGCGACCGCGCACATAGCAGAAACAAAACGCAGCCGGAGCGGAAGCAACTTCAAGCGAAGAGCATTGAATGAATGAACCGTACGGGACTTAGCTGCGAGTCATCGCGTTGTTCGCATTTTGTTTGAGTATTTATTCGGCCATTTTGTGCATACGACTTTCCTTTGTTAAATTTAAAACTAAAGTTTTTACGTATGCGTTGTAATTGCATTTTAAATAACATTGTTAAGCAATACTTAACGTTAGGCATAAGTTATTGTGTTGATAAATTGAGATAAATCGTGTTTGTTGGTACACGGAACGGTACATTGTACCTCTGCAAAATACATTGTGCAAGTTGTTACCCGGTCAGGTACAGAAGGTCGCCCTAGGGGATTTTCGAGTGAAACAAGAATAAAATTAACAATAGGTTTTTATTAAAATATAAGCTCCCTAGGACGACTAGAGACTCTAGGTCGTAAGTTCGTAATTCTTGTGCCTAATTCCTAACTTGAGTCAATTAACGTGATCGCTCGCACTCCCCTGGCCGTGACCCGACGTGGAGCAGCGTAGGCTTGAGGTTCGGCAGGTCTTCGTAGGCTGCAGGGCGTAGAAGGCTCGGCAAGGGTACGGTTGTCCAAGTAACCGGCTGGTAGCAGCTCGGTCAGGGTACAGTGTCCAAGTAACCGGCAAAAGGTGCCCTGCAGGTGGCTCGAGGATATGCGAAGCTTGGGTTGGTTAGACCGTAGGTAATTTGGTGAACGTGAGCCCGTAGTTAGTTGGGTAACCCGTAGGAAGTTGGGTAGCCCGTAGGAAGTTGCCCTGTAAAGATTTAGTGCTTTACAGGCTGGACACTAGCGGGAACTGATGCCATACTGAAGCTCGAGGAGACGAGAGTCCAACCAGTGAGCTAGAGCTCGCCAAGTTGTGGTGTGGCATCAGTTCGAAAGGTTTACAGGTGGCAAGGTAAGGAAGAAAAGCTAAGTTTCATTTAGGAAGAAAGAAATAGTGAAGTTAAAGCTCAGTGACGGTTAAGGTTTGAAAATACAATGTGCGACCGTTAAGCAAGTAGATTTAAATTAATAATTATTACAAAGACTTAGAAATTTACAGAAAGAAGTTAAATAAACGGTCGCAGGATTTAAGTTAGAACAAATTAAGATAGAAATAAATTAAATACAATCTGAAAGAAACACATACACGAAAAATACAATTTTATAAGAACAATTTAGAACATTTACTAGCAGAGAGAGAGCTTACCAGTTGGGCAGAGGTTTCACCGTTTAGAGGTGGTTGTAGTGATGTAGAAAATATGAGCTTTCTGAGAGCTGCAGGGGCTTTTATAGCCCATTTCCTGAGCTTCCCTTTCAGAGGAAAGGGGTCGTAACTAATTGAAACAAACCCCGCCCCTAACGATTCTAAATGTTGCCAGCGCTTATTTATACCGATTGGTAAAGTAAACGCTGGCTTTAGCAGCGCCCTCTAGTGTGGCTCGAAGTGATATAGCACAGCGTAACAGTTCCCCTTTTCCCCGGTAAAGAAAATTAAAAGTCATTTTAATTTTCGCTAAAGGTCTTACGACGTCGCAGCATTCATCAATCGCCTTTCTTACTATCCACATATATACATCATTCTTTCAGAGTAGGTCCGGCTATAGGGCTAGTCTGACCTTCGCGTCTGGTAGAAGACGGCGCGGGGCGTGCTCGTAATATATTTAATTTGTCGCGAAAGTCCAAGGATTACCATCCGTCCTTGATAGGTTAACATCTAGATAGGATATGGCTTTTATTTAACGGGTTCCAAGACCGCCCGATGCCTGGATGCTAACATTAGGGCATTTTTAAGAGCAGGCGCGACCCTACTGGTATTTAGGCTTTTAATTTTAACTATTTGCGACTATTTTTAATATGAGCAACGATCTGTGGTACTATGTTTTACTTATGTGTTGTGTTGCAATATTAACGTGCAGCATAGGTTAAACTGGCGGTTTAACGCAGTTTATTATTTTATAATTACGTATTGCGGAGAATGCGCGCGCGCATTTGCTGCATGAATGAATTAACTTAACATGGCGCGCGTGCAACTCGCTTGAACGCGTCGGCCGACTGAACTATTGAGGTCACTGGGTCATCGCAGGAGACGGCCAGCGTGTTACGTAATTAATAAGAATGCTAACGCTTAAGAATTAATGCGACAGGGTTGTAGAACCTCGCCGTAGAACTTGAATTTTGATTTGTATTTAATTGAAAACATTTAGGATTGTTTTTACGTTAATTAAAAGTACTCAATTTGCATGACCGTTCTTCATTATGTCGTAGGGTTACTATCCGCCCTACGTAGGAAACAACATACTAAGTAGAAAGCATGCCGTTAGGGTAGGTGAATTTAGGCTTATTTAACCAGTCTTCAGAACCGCTGGAGTAAAGGCTTTAGTGTTAAACATAATGGAGTTTTGGTGCATTAATTATTTATTAAATAATCAAATTGAGTGGTAGTAGTTAGTAAGATTTAAAAAATTCGATTAATAAAAATAGTTAAGAGTATTTACATATTATAAAAGTTAAAGATGATATTAGCAAGTATCGAAGTTAGATGTTTTACTATTTAGTTATGCGAGTTTTTAGTTGCTATAGAGAGTGGACACTTTCACTTGTAGTTTGGTGTTAATTTCAAATCCTTAATGTGCCATTCCCCGAGATTTTTCCCCGCTAAGTCCTGAAGTACGTAGACTAAAGGAGATCGTTTAGCTATTATCTTGCATTTTATAAACTTTGGGGCCAGTTTTTTACTGAAGTGACGTGAGCTGTCGCTAAGATAGTAGGTCCGTTTCCAGACTGTATCACCAACCTCAAAGTTTGCTGGCTTACGGCGTTGATTATAACGCTTTGTACTGCTTTGATGAGCTTGAAAAAGTGTTAACTGTACTTTATCAAAAATTGTAACAAGGAAACCTTTATTTTGCGCATAAATGTCCCGTGGTAAGAATAGCAATTCGTCCCCAATATCATTATCCACGTAGTGAGATCCACAAGTTACCATTTCTCTGCCGTAGACTAAAAATGAGGGAGTGTAACCCGTTGTTTCATTAACCGCGTTATTTATGGCCGACTGTACTTTGGGTAAGTTGACGTCCCATGTTCTGTGGTCGTCGTTTACGAAAGTGGAAACGCAGGTCATAATTGTTTTGTTATAACGTTCTGTTAAATTTATGTGTGGTGAATAACGTGCGATTAAAAATTGATTGGGAACCTTGTATTTATCGAAAAACGCTTTTATTTCACGGCTAGTGAAGCAGGTGGCATTGTCCATGTATATTGTTTGTGGAATACCATGTACTAAGAACACCGATTCCTCTAAATGTTTAATTACTATAGCCGAAGTCGCGTTTCGTACGGGAAACATTAAGCAGTACTTAGAGAAGATGCAATTTACTACCAACAAATATGAGTTTTGTTTTCTGCTAGTAGGTAAAGGACCCATAAAATCGAGAGATATGACTTGAAATGGTCTTGAACACTGTTTGGGACGGCCCATTTCGCCTAGGGTGGCGTGTGTTGGGTTCTTATATGCGGCACATGTGTCGCATGAAGCGATGAACTTAGCCGCATCCTTGTACATACCTACCCAGTAGTAGTTTAAGGCTAGTCGGTGATAGGTTTTAAAGGTACCTAAGTGTCCGGCCGTAGGCTGTGCATGGTTTTCGCTAATTATTTGTTCGCGAAATTCCTCTGGCACGACCTCTTTCCAGGCAAATTCAGTGTTGTATCTAGTATTTGATTTAGTTAGTCTGTATAGTGAGTTATTAGTGATTTTATAGTTAGGAAAACCTTGAGGCGCATTGACGCAACTATTGTACGTATCTTTGTACCATTTATCTCGTGTAGTGAGATGTGCGTTTGCGATAGAGATTGCAGATACCGGGACGGCTCGGGATAAGGAGTCGGGTATCACATTGTCGACCCCCCGTCTATGAAGGATTTCAAAATCGAAAGCAGACAGTCTTACACCCCAGCGAGCTAGTCGTCCCGTCGGATTGTTAAGGGCTAAAAACCACTTCAAGGACGAGTGATCTGTGTAAACTTTGAAGGTTTTCCCATTCTCGAGGTAACAACGCCAGTGTTCAAGTGCATTTAACACTGCAAGAGTTTCACGCTCAGTTACGCTATAGTTCCGTTCGCCTGCGGTCAAGGATCGACTCATATAAGCTACCGGATGTAATTGATCGTTGATGTATTGGCGTAGTTACTGGCGTCACAGTGTACCTCGAATGGTAAATTGTAATTAGGGCAAGAGAGTACTGGCGCGTTGACAAGGCACGCTTTTAATTGTTTGAATGAGTGCTCCGCCTCAGGTGACCAAGAGAAAGCCGGCGCATTCTTTTTATTTGAAGTTAGCGTGTTTAAAGGTCCCGCCAGTGTGCTAAAATTTGGTACAAAACGCCGATACCATGACGCGGTACCGAGGAATCTTTTAACCTCTTTTTTGACGTAGGTCTCGGGTAATTTAATATAGCATTAACCTTATCAGGATCCGTACGCAAGCCCTGGGCATCTACGACGTATCCTAGATATTTTAAACTTTCTCTAAAAAACTGTGTTTTTGCGAAATTTATTGTTAGGCCGGCTCTTTTAAGTTTATCAAGGACGCGTAGAAGTAAGGACACGTGTTCCTCGAACGAGCTACTGACACATACGATGTCGTCCAGGTAACAGAATACTTTTAGTTCAAACTCAGGCCCGAACAGACTGTCAACCAAACGTTGTTGTGTCGACGGGGCATTGCAAAGACCGAAAGCCATAGTTTTAAAACAAAAGGTGCCTCGGGATGGCACGAAAAATGCAGTTTTTGTCTTGTCCTGTTCGTTAATAGGTATTTGCCAGAAGGCTTTTGACAAATCGATGCTAGATAAGTACTTGGCGTCCCTGAGGTTATCTAGGATCTCTGATATGTAAGGCAAACTGTACGCGTCCTTTTTAGTCACTGAGTTAAGTTTGCGGCTATCTAGGCAGAACCTAGGTTTACCGTCTTTTTTGTTTACTAGAAGTACAGGGGATGACCATGCACTTTCGCATGGTTGAATTACGTCTAAAGCTAACATTTCCTGTACTTGTTCGTTTATTATTCTAAGTTTTTCAGGGGTTTAACCGAACATGCCTCTCATGTCTGTCACTTCACAAATATATGTCAAGAATAGGTCTTTACTTCAGTAATATATTATTCGATTAATCCATATAGATAATCTAATAAGAAAATCATTATAAAATATTCTACACGATAATTATCGTGATAAGGATTATTCAAATCAATAACCAAGCGCATAATATATTTATATTCCAAATTTCATTAAAATCCGATCAGCCGTTCGATACTAATAAATTTATAAAAGTCTTTAAAAATACCCAAATACGCCATCGGCATTCTCAAAGCAAACGCGCGGCACGTGTAGGGAAATATTAAATAAAGCAAAAAGTCTAATAAACACTTCGTGCCAAACAATTATGATCCCTATCTCACGGCAATAACGCTTACATTAGTAAATCAACTAACCACTCGATAACGATAACAACAGCTTAAAGTAGAAAAACGTCGTAAGTACAGTTTTGCCAAAATACTATGAATCTAATCAATTAGACGTTAAAACTCAAAATGCCAAAATAGGATACATCGAGAAAGGCGGTTGACACAATGCGATAGAGCGCTCGGGTCGCCTGGGTCGCTCGGGTCGCTCGGGTCGCCCGGGTCGCCCGGGTCGCCCGGGTCGCTCGGGTCGCTCGGGTCGCCCGGGTCACCCGGGTCGCTCGGGTTGCTCCGGTCGCCTGGGTCGCTCGGGACGCTCGGGTCGCTTGGGTCGCCGTAAAATTCAAAGCTCAAACACAGAATCTATATGGAAAGAGGTCGCCTGGGTCGCTCCGGTCGCTCGGGTCGCCTGGGTCGCTCGGGTCGCCTGGGTCGCCCGGGTCGCTCGGGTCGCCTGGGTCGCCCGGGTCGCTCGGGTCGCTCGGGTCGCTCGGGTCGCTCGGGTCGCCCGGGTCGCTCGGGTCGCTCGGGTCGCCGAATGAGACTATAAAAGGAGCTGGCCAAACGGGGAGGGGACTCACTTTGGTTTAGGCTTTCGCTCGTTACGCACGCGGTTGTGTTCGGAATTTCTTCTAGTTCGATCTTGTATTAAGCGAGTGCGGTTCGCAGTTGTTTATTAGTTCAAATTTAAGTGATTTTAGTGCTTTTAAATTATTAATTAATTCAAATAAGTGTATGTAGTTGGATTCTTTCTGGCTTAGGCTTTCGCACGTTACGCACGCGGTGGTGTTCGGGATTTGTTCTGGCTCGATTTTGTATTAAGCGAGTTCGTTTCGCAGTTGTTAATTCGTTAAAATTTAAGTGATTTTAGTACTTTTAAATAACTAATTAATACAAATAAGTGTATTAGTTGGATTCAATTTTGGTTTACGTTTTCGCTCGTTACGCACGTGTTTGTGTTGGGAGTTTCTTTCTGTTCGATTTGGTATAAAGCGAGTTCGGTTCGCAGTTGTTTGTTATTTTGGAATTTAAGTGAAATCAATATTTTAATTAATTAATTAATACAAATAAGTTTATTATGGGATTCTTTCGGTTTACGCTTTCGCTCGGTACGCACGCATACTCTCTAGTACGGTTCTCATGTTACTTTTCTAGTCTTTTTATTCAGTTTAATTTTTAATTGTGTTTAATTGTGTGTTTTGTGTTAATCAGTTTAAATATTTAGTTTCATTAATTAATTTAAATTCAGTGACAGTGTTTGCTAGGTTTTCTATTATTCTCTACCGTTTGTTGGTTTTCAAACAATTTGTTTCATATGTTTAAGAATTAACTTCAATTTGTGTTAAAGTAAATGTCTTGGCAAAATGAAACTTGCATTTTGCTGTTGCCCTAGTGTTAACTTCATGGCTCACTCGGAGCGATCCTTTGGACGGATACCTAACATGGTGACAACGAAGTCCTCTGGGTTTAAAATCCACGCGGGTGGATTCCCCAAAATGTGGCCTCTTTTGGGCATGGGTTTTCATTCATGATAACTTAACAATTATCATGTCTAACTTCCTGTGTTTTGCCACACACGGTAATGTTGGTACACCATGAGGATGTCTAGACAGTGAGGTTCTCATGTGGTCCAGCGTGCTGTGGACCCTTCCGATCTATATATGTATATATTCACACGGTTGTGTAGGGGTATCCAAGGCCTCTCTCCTCTCCCAGCCTTCGCGGCTGTGTGGGGGCCAAACTCAGACGTAACACCGGGATTTAGGTATAGGTCTATAGAGGTCTTCCCGAACCTCGCATCTTATAGGGTTTTAGAACAGATTAGTAATCCATTCTTTAAACCGAGAATGGGTTAGAGTTAGGTGTTTATTCTTTAAACCAGGAATAAACAACATTACACACTACACAATTAAAGGTACAAATACAACTAGACCTCTAGTTTGCTTTTAACACATTTAGTTAACATAGGGAAATAGGAACCTTCTCTAAGTGTAGGCATAGGGCGTAGGCTCGTCAATAACCTGTTAAGATTCTTAGGGTTCCTAGAGATTCTATGTTTTAACATTAACTACTATCAATATATTCTAAACTATTTGAGCATTTCTAGCCTATGGCAAGATTTTATTATTCGAAGTCGTAGCAATCACAAAGAGCTATTTTTATAATTAAAGTAATAACCTGGTTGGAATTGTTAAAAAAAATTAAACAAAACCATCCAATATAATGAAGGTTCGATCATGCCTAGCGAAGCATAAGCAAGCTTTAGCATTCCTACTACCAAACGGGGAGGAGTACTATATTTAAGGTTTGACCAAATACATTCATTATCCAATGTTTATCAGATATACCTCTTTGCTAGTCCTAACACATGGCTAGTGTTTAAGTTCTAAAACCATAGACTTGATAATACTTGTAAGATAGAAGAAAGTCTTACATTGGCTAGAAAGCTTATATTTTACTTTATAAAAGTAACATTTTGACTACTATTGAAATAACATAAAATTACCTACTATCAACAGGACTG
Organism: Ditula angustiorana; assembly: GCA_963691745.1. NCBI lineage: Eukaryota > Metazoa > Arthropoda > Insecta > Lepidoptera > Tortricidae > Ditula > Ditula angustiorana. The sequence goes on from OY829471.1 coordinate 14,283,864, forward strand.
ACTGAATCTTATTGTAAGATATAATTGACTGAAGTACTAACTTCCTAATTACTTTTCATCATTGAAACTTAGTATACTTACTATCTGCATTATATTAACTGCAACCAGGAACTATTTGATAAAATACAGTTTTAAAATAACACTGTTCTAATTAATACCAAATCATTGTTTACTAAATATCTAGTTTCCTAGACATACTAAAATGATAAAAGACTTTGAAAAAAATAAAAGCCTGGTATTTTTGCTTTCCTCTTGACCATTGTATAACATATCCTACCGACTGACTATATAAGACATTAATTGATCATTTCCTCTTAAAAGAACAAAATCGGAGGGGGATTGTCCAGTCTGGGACGAGATCCACTGCTATGGTAAATACCAGGAAGTAGCAACTTCTGGGCGGATGGAGGAGCCCTAGCCTTAGCCGAAAAAATAAATATCTTTCATTTTACTTTCCGAGACTTGACTAGGATGACTTACTTATTTTAAGGACTAAAATCAATTAAAACTATAGTAGTCAACCATTTCTAATCTTTATTTAACATGTACTTGCTTTATACACTAACATCTAAAGTTTTGTCTAGGTTAGGATTTTAGGTTAATTAAAGTCAGCATATTTTAGGTAATAGGCTAAATGGGTAGTTTTTTTTTTTTTTTTTTTTTTTTTTTTTTTTTTTTTTTTTTTATACTCCTACCTCCAACATGATTGGAGCCTATGTCTTTCTACTTCTCTTTCATACCAGTTCTCGCAAGTATTCTGCTCGTACTTTTATGCTACATTCTATATCTTTCTATCATTCTTCTCTTTCAGTCCTTTTTTAATGGGTGGGATTCCCATCTTTCCGATCTAGCTATTTTCTAGATTTGCTTTGCTCGTTTTCAATGCATTGTGGGAACTTTTGGGGTTTTGGGGATAGTACGCTGGGAACTTTTTTTAAATAATATGGAATCATTTTCTTAAATTTTTACATTATGTTCTAAGCTTACTCTACATATATTTCTTTTAAACATGATGTTATACTATCTTATATTTATTTACCTTATTTGACATATTCCGTATTTCTACTTATATTCTAGTTTACAGTTCCGCATGATATGCTCCATATGTTGCATCATATGGGGCAATCATGCGCTTTCTTAATCTATCTTATTCCTATTTCCTACTCTAATAACAATTTTCTTACAATAATTAATTAAAATATCTCTATTCTTACTGCTTATTATTTCTGACAAGTTTTCCAATTTCAGTGTTATGTCAAGTTTATTTTCCACATCAAATCTCTCCCGGGTAAATACGGGACAGTCCAGGATCAGGTGCAGCACGCTTTCATCGGCTTCCGGTTCGCATAGGCACGACGGGCTCTCCTTGCACTTGAACCTACTCAAGTAGGAGGAGAACCCCCCGTGTCCCGTGAGCAACTGTGTCGTCGGCCCGTCCAACTGGATCTTTTTCACGATCCGGTGTGCCGCCACCGCGTCGGGGAAGAACACCTTGGTCACTGAGGCCGTTTCCTCCAATCTGTATCTCCTGTCCCATTCATCGATCGTCTCCATCCGGATATTGCGCTTGATGAATGAGACAGGGCACAGATCGTACTCCGGCCTCTTCTTCGACGCCAGAGCGGCTTCTTTCGCCAACTGATCGGCCCTCTCATTCCCTGCCAGTCCTGCGTGTGCCTTAATCCAGAACAGGGATACCTCCTTGTTTTGGACTCCGCAACGCCTCAGGTTGCTCCTGGCTGCGACTGCCAGGGGATGGGAGGAGCCGGGGTTAGTTAGGGTCTGGAGAGCCGCTCTGGAGTCGCTGTAGATCCCAAAGGTGCCCTCCCCGCGCGCCAACGCCACCTCCGTCGCCTTGTGCAGGGCTAGCAGTTCGGCCTGATACACGGTGCAGTACGGCGCTAGAGCAAGCTTGGTGGCTTTCGTCTCGGCGGCGTCTTTCCAGATGGAAAGCGCCGCTCCGACTCTGCCCCCAATCTTGCTCCCGTCGGTGTAGATGCGCACAGCATAATCGCTGTGACGCAAGTACTCTGCCTCGTCCATCAGGTGCCCGAACTCCAGCCTGGACCATTCCGCAGGATGTGGGGCCTCCAACTTCGGTGCCATCATCTCGACCTCTCGGTCCGCTAGCTCACGTCTAGGTGCTCCCTTCTTAGCCTCGTATAACGAGGCTGCCTCACGGACTCGGAGGTCTAGAGGGAGCGTCCCCGTGAGCAAGAGCGCTGAGTTGAGTGACACCGTCCGGTACGCCCTACACATCTTTTGCGCGAAGCCTCTCTGCACTGATGCCAGTTGCCTGCGGATTCCCAGCTTCCCCGCCGCCGGAGCCCATGCCGCCGCCGCGTACAAGATTATCGGCTCCACTGCCGCCGTGTAAATGGTCCGGATGATGTTGGGGCTAAGACCCCAGCTCACTCGGGCCGCCCTCGTCAGCTGCTTATAAATGCCCGCAGCTCTCCTGCAGACGTTCGACGTGTGGGTGTTGAATGTGAGTTTTTTGTCGATGGTCAGGCCAAGGATTTTGATCTCCTCGGACATTCCAATGTCGACCCCCCCCATGCTCAGGCGTGGCGCGTCGAATTTGAGCCTTCTGGTTAGCACCATAGCACAGGTTTTGTGTGGTGCAAACCTGAGCCTATTGTCGACACCCCACTCCCGAACACGTTCAAGGGCAACATTGGCCTGTCCTTCGATCTCTCTGGCCTCACCACCGTCAAACAACATCACCACGTCGTCCGCGAAGGCCTGGCAGTAGATCCCTCCAGTTTCCAACTGCCTGAGGAGGGGGTCCAAGAGTAAGTTCCACAGGATTGGACCTCCTATGGAACCCTGGACACAGCCCTTCTCGGTCCTTCTTCTGTGGGCAACCCCTGCGTACCGAACCTCCACTTCCCTGTCGCTGAGGTAGCTGTCGATGACTCGCCTCAAGTTCACAGGACACTCTTCCTCAGCCAGTCTGGTCTTTATTGCCGGCCACCAGGCACTATCGAAGGCACCCTCGATATCTAGTGAGACTAAGGTCACGATCCTCTTCTCTGCTAGTTTTGCGCGAATACGTGCTATGAGCGCGACGAGGGCGTCTTCGGTACTCCTTTGCGGCATAAAACCGTACTGGCGAGTACTCAACCGTGGCAGCACGTGAAACTTGAGGCGACCCACCAACATCTTCTCGTAAATCTTGCCGAGCACCGGCAAGAGCCCTATCGGCCGATAGGACTTGGGAGTGGTGTACGCTTCCTTTCCTGGCTTCCTTAGCACGACCACTGTTGCCTCTTTCCAGATCTTCGGGAAGCAGTGGTGTGTCAGGCACTTGTTCAGGAGAGCCAGGAAAAAGTCGGGGGCGGTGCTCACCGCGCGGGAGCAGATATCGGCTGTGAAGCCGTCAGCCCCAGGTGCCTTCTTCGGGTTGAAGGATCTCAACGCGACATCCAGTTCTTGCTGTGTAAACGGCGGGTCATGGTAGTCATCATGACCCTCTCCGTTTACGGTGTCCGCCTGCCTCCTGGTTGCCGCGTGCCTCGCGTTATCGCTGTCTCTGTCATCCCTCGGGTAGAAGGTCTCTGCCAGGAGCCTTGCAGAGCCCTCGGCGTCGAGAACAACATCCCCCACAGTCAGCGGCAGATCCTCCTCTCTTCGTTTGATCCTGTTGATGACCCTGTAGATCCCCTCCCACATTCCCTCTCGGTCCTGTTTCCCACAAAAATCCCTCCAGCTGTTTTCGATCGCCTCCTTGACTGCGAGCTCATACTCTTCTTTCTGTTTCAGGTACAGCGCCACAACTGTCGGTCTTCGGTGCGGTGCGGCGTTCCTGATCCTACGTCTCCGGGTGGAGACTTCCCTCTTCAGCGCCGCGAGCTGCTCCGACCACCACGGAATAGTAAGTTTTTCTTTTCTTTTTGCTTTCGGTAGCGTCTGTCTACAAGTCTCCGTTATTGCTGTCGTGTATTTGGTCACCGTCCGTTCTAGGTCAGTCTTACTGTTTATTTTGTCAAGTTGTTCCGTCGTTAGTCCATTGTCCTGCATAATCTGGAGCAGTTTCTCATGAAACTGCTCCCAATTTGCCTTCTTTGTCTTGTATAGTCTTGTCGTCCTTTCTATATCTGTACCTGTCGATTTTTGTAGTCTTATGCCAAAAGTTATTCCGTTGTGATCCGAGCAGGTGAGCGCCTCAAGAACCCTCCACCCATCGACCAGGCCCAGGAGGTCGTCCGAACACGCCGTCACGTCGACGTGGCTGCTGTACCTTACTCCTCCGCGTATGGTGTCGAAGGTAGGGATCTCGCCGCTGTTCAGGACTTGCAGGCCCATCTCCAGGAGTCCTCCGCTCATCGTCTCGCCCCTGACGTCTTCTTCCCCGCTACCCCACCAGATGCTCTTGGCGTTTGCGTCACCTCCGACGACCAGTCTGCCGTTTGCCATTCTACTGACCTTCCTCAGGTGGTCGAGGTAAGGTTCCAAGGGCCTGTCGGGCTCAAAGTAGTAAGAGGCAAGGGTGATAGTCCAAGCCCTGGTCCGGATCGTAACCACCGCGATGTTGTTGGTAGTTACTTCTGGGTGCTGTAAAACGTCCACGTTCTCGTCGAGCACGACAATTGCCGCCTTTACAACACCCTCCCCAGTGCCAGGGCTCTGAAAAACCCTTGCTCCCCGGTAGCCTCTCATTTTGCCCAGGTTCCCAATGTATGGCTCCTGCACCAAGACGACCGCTGCTTTCCGCTGGCTGGCTTCCAGCAGCACCTCATCCGTAGCCTGTCTGCTTCGTCGGAGGTTTGCCTGTATTATTTGGCATCCGTGGTATCCCGGGGTGCCCTTAGCAGTATGACGTCGAGGCTCTGGCTATGGCGTCCCATCTACGCCTTACAGGGCAGGCCCCGCTGAATGCGTTGTGGCCGCAGTCCTCCATCTTGGCCTTCTTGCAGTTTATGCATTCCGGTGTTTCACCAATCACCCTGTCCGGGCAGTCGGCTCCGAGGTGTGGGCCGCCGCAGTGGCTGCAGACGTCCTCTGTCTCTCGGCAGAATCTGCGGCCGTGCCCATAGCCTAAGCACCTGGAGCATTGGACTAGGGGTGACTGGTCCTCCACGAATACCCTCTGCAGGTCCACACGCAGCTTCCTGCCTTCCACTGCTCTCTTCCATATTATGGGAGCCACGGTCAGGACGATGTCGTTGGTGTGCGGGTTCCTTGCTCTTTTTCTAAATTTTATCTCTATCCTGTCGTCCTCGTTGTCGAGGTCGCGAAACAGTTCCGGGTTCTGATTCCTAATGGCTTGCATCAGTTCCTCATTCGAGTGTTTTGATAGCACGCCCTTAAGGACCAGAAGCGGGTCCCTGTTCTTCACTTCCTCCACAACAAGGTCGACTCCTGCCGTTTCCAGCCTTTCCTTTATCTTTCTTCTTTCCTCTTTTGTTCCGCATCCCATTACAACTTTCCTATCCTTTGCTTTGCGTACCTTTTCCACTTTCACCCATCCTTCCTTCGCATTGACCGCTTTCCTTATCCTATCCATGACCTCCTCCCCCGTGTCCTGGTCGTTTTTGGACGTCACCACTACGGAGTGCAGCGCTGTCCGCCCCGGTGATCTTACTCCGCTTTGTGTCCCCGCTGCTACACTTTCGTAGGACGCATATCGTGTTTCCAAATGAGTTTGGAGGTCATTCATTCTCTTTTCGTATTCCTTTAGGAGCCTGTTATTTTCTTTCACTATTTCAAACATTCCACTTTCATTTCCTCTTGTATTCTTACAATTTGTATGGTCCTGTTCTCCTTCCGTTGTTTCCGTCTGTGTCATCGCTTCCACCTTTCTTGTCCCACTTTCCCTCCCGAGCTCCTCCTCTAGCTTCCGCGCGACTGGCCCCATCTTCGCCAGTTCAAGCAGCCTGTCTAGGGCTTTCTTTACTTCTAATTTAACGTCCTTCCTTAGGTTTTGGAACCTGCTGAGGTTCTCCAGGCCTTTCCTGTGAACCTCAGCAGCTTCCGCCGCCTTATTTGTAAAGGTAGTACGTGTCGCGGTCTTGATAGGGCTAGGTGTAGGGGGGTTCTTCCGCGTTTTTGTGACTGTTGCGGTTCCCGTACTTAGGTGTTGTGTTTTTGTCGGAGTTTTTGGTGTGGGGTTTTTCTTTAAGGGTGGGGGGGAGCGGTTTACATTTTTGGGCTGGGCTGGCCTGATCTCCCTACCTCTTTTACCCGCTGGGGAGGTCTTGGTTGAGATGGCCTGCTCAATGCTCTCAATGGACTTTCGGACGTTTTGTGGCCTTGTCTCGCGCGAGGGTCCTGCCCTCGCATTGTCGTTTTGCTCTGGCTCAGCCGTCACCCGCTCGCTCTCGTGCGCTTGGGTTCGAGGCGTGTGAAAGACCATGTCGGAGGTTTTTCGTGTCACCGCAAAAGTTTCACGTGTGGGTCAATAAACCAATTAAATCAAATTTGATACAGAGATAGGGACGACTAATTAAGATCAAAACAGTAAACAGTAACCAAAAATAAGACAAAATAAAACAGTAAGACAAATAAATAAAACAAATAAAGTTGAGTTTAAGTTATAATGGTAGGTACAATTTAAATATCACAGTATAGCATAGGACAGGACACGATCGGGATGTGATTGTAAATTTGTAAAAGTTGTAAAATTAAAAGAGGTTTTCCGAGCTTGTCCCATCCAAATGGTACCCTGCGGTTGCTTCGTCAATTTTGAATTTGGTAATCGAAATTTACCAACTCCGTCTGGCTCTGTATGTAGAGTCAGTCAAACCGAGATCCTGGACTGTCTCGTCCTCCCGGAGGTTCGTCTGTGTAATATTTTAGAGACTTGTCAGTAATTAAAATAGAAATAGAAAAATAAAAGAATGTAGAGCCACAGGCTCTGTCTTTTGTTTGTCTTGGCGACAGGTCGTCTGTGTGGAGTAAAAATCCAGGGGTCAGAAAATACAAATTCGAACCTAAAAGAAATCGGCTCTACGTAGAGTCGATTTGATTATGCCAAAAGATAGCCCCGCCCATGCCCTATTCAGGGACACCAGTCACGGGTTCCTAGCCCTACGGGTTCCGGAGATATGGCCAACCGTAAAAAACCGGTAAACTTTACCGGTTAAACTCCAAAGCCTATATCTCCGGAACTATCGGCCCCAGAGAGTCGCGCTTGGTATCCCTGCACCCGTCTCGTCGAGCCCCACCAGCCGACACCCCTATCGGCAAGATCCGGGTCTTGGAAAAATCCGGGTAAAAGTTTACCCCGATCGAACCAACCGCCGCACGGCCGGATAGAGGCGCCTACGCTGGGGGCAGGGCTGAAGACCGCTGCTCTCTGCGACCTCCCGTTGTTGAGATATTCGCGATCGAAATTTTTCAAAATGGCGGACGAACTGTCAAGTCCGGATTTCGATCGAAGATATCTCCCCTTCTAGTGGCCGCAGAGAGCCCCGGTTTGGAGCGTTCCGAGGGAACCGGACCTTGCCTGTCCGCTGAGACCACTTTCGGGACACTGGTTTTTCCTCGCTCCTTTTTCCCCCAAAATGGGGGGGGGGGGGGGGACAGATGGTCGTTCCCGCTGGCCACGAGTGAAAACCGCAGGTTTCTACGACCTTTGGTTAGCCAGTAATGAGGGAGCGAAGAAAAGCAAGATGGCCGCCGAGCTGTCAAAACCCAACTTTGAATGCCGATTTCTCGGCAGCCAGTGGTCCAATTGACCTGGGGTTTCCTCTACTGAGCTCGGCGTCACCCCCCCTATCTCCCGAGTGCGGTCCCAGCTTCAAAAATCTCCGACCCGGGAATCCGGATAAAACCGGGTTTGATCGAAGCACACAAAATTTGCCGACCTTTTGGTGGCAATCCGGGCCTTCTACGGCAAACGGTTCAGGAGATATTTAATTTTGAAACAATTTTGAAAATATCGGTATTAACCGGTTTTGGCAAAATTCGCCAATAGAGACGCTAGCTGGCCCTAATTTTGGGTCAGCAAGGTCAATATACCTAAGATAAACACAATAGAACAAACAAAAATTGGTTTTTTCTATTAATTTAGGAGCGGGGGGGGCAAAAACCTTAATAAATCCCTATCTCCGGAACCGCTTGTCGGAAAATTTTGGAAAAAATGCTGTAATTATTGTAAAAGAGTACAGTATATTATAAATACAACAAGAAATAAAAGACACAACGATATCATAAGAAATTTTTGGAAATTAATATTTTTCAGTAATTTGATTGAATTTCAGGGTATTCAGTTATTTAAAAATCTAAAATATTGAAATACTGGTTCTACTATTTAGCGCGCAGCAGACTGCAGTTGCAGAACCCGCGCGACTCAAATAGCCCCCAAGATATTCAAGGTCAAAGTTCGAATGTTTGAATAATTATATCTCGCAAACTAAAACCGGTAAAATTCAGCCACTTGCGGTTCCAGGTTGTGTCACTGCTCATCCAGGTCCCCACGAAGTTGGAGCTCGATCCGGCTGCCGGTTCAGGTACCGCGTGGCACGTGGTTTTCAGTTTTTCCTTGATTTTTCCGCGGTTTCCCAGCGGAAAAATCCGATGTGGAGGTCGTCACGTAGAGCTTGCCGAGGCGCACCCAGCAACGTATCACAAGGTGTGGGTCACAGCGACTAATCGCGTGCCGCACGCCTCCAAAGGTTGAAGATTTTTATTTAACCTCAAAATTTTCACTCTACGAGTCACTATCTCACTTTCTCTTACACTTTCACTTAAAAGCACTTCACAGCCGTATGCGCGGAGTCAGCGCGCAACTTTTGGTGTAAGGCACGTCAAAATCGGTTGAGAAAAACCCACTTTTTTGATTTTTCTAGTGCGGAGCGGTACAAAAACGTGGCGCTCGGGGTGGCGGGTGGAGCGCGTGTGTCTAAATGGGTAGTTTGGTGGACTGATCTTTGCTTGTTATTAAAAGTTCATGGGTTATTTATAGCGGACACAACGTAGGGTACTAGACGATCACATGGCCAAATTTATCAGTTTCACCTGTCAGTTTTTAGTTAGGTAGGTATAATTATTAAATTATTAAAAAAAAAAAAAATTTGGTAGTGTAGATACATAGGGGGAGGGTACAACATGCGGTAAGATCTTTGCCGAATAGGTTCCGAATCGCCTGTGTTTATACTATGAGTGATTAGCGTTGTACGACCTAGACCTATTTTTTCGTACGATATGGCGTTAAACTGTTCCTTGATGTGATCTGCCTGTACGCGCTGAGACTCTGTTAGGTGGCTATAAGATCACAGTGAGCTGGGGTCCGCAACCCGATTCGCGTGCTTGGTAACGGGCTCGCTTGCGGGAGCAGCGTAGGCTTGAGGTTCGGCAGGTCTTCGTAGGCTGCAGGGCGTAGAAGGCTCGGCAAGGGTACGGTTGTCCAAGTAACCGGCTGGTAGCAGCTCGGTCAGGGTACAGTGTCCAAGTAACCGGCAAAAGGTGCCCTGCAGGTAGCTCGAGGATATGCGAAGCTTGGGTTCGTTAGACCGTAGGTAATTTGGTGAACGTGAGCCCGTAGGTAGTTGGGTAACCCGTAGGAAGTTGGGTAGCCCGTAGGAAGTTGCCCTGTAAAGATTTAGTGCTTTACAGGCTGGCCACTAGCGGGAACTGATGCCATACTGAAGCTCGAGGAGACGAGAGTCCAACCAGGGAGCTAGAGCTCGCCAAGTTGTGGTGTGGCATCAGTTCGAAAGGTTTACAGGTGGCAAGGTAAGGAAGAAAAGCTAAGTTACATTTAGAAAGAAAGAAATAGTGAAGTTAAAGCTCAGTGACGGTTACGGTTTGAAAATACAATGTGCGACCGTTGAGCAAGTAGATTTAAATTAATAATTATTACAAAGACTTAGAAATTTACAGAAAGAAGTTAAATAAACGGTCGCAGGATTTAAGTTAGAACAAATTAAGATAGAAATAAATTAAATACAATCTGAAAGAAACACATACACGAAAAATACAATTTTATAAGAACAATTTAGAACAGTTATTAGCAGAGAGAGAGCTTACCAGTTGGGCAGAGGTTTCACCGTTTAGAGGTGGTTGTAGTGATGTAGAAAATATGAGCTCTCTGAGAGCTGCAGGGGCTTTTATAGCCCATTTCCTGAGCTTCCCTTCCAGAGGAAAGGGGTCGTAACTAATTCAAACAAACCCCGACCCTAACGATTCTAAATGTTGCCAGCGCTTATTTATACCGATTGGTAAAGTAAACGCTGGCTTTAGCAGCGCCCTCTAGTGTGGCTCGAAGTGATATAGCACAGCGTAACAAAGTTGCACAACCACTGTTAATAAAGAAACACCTTATTTTTCTAAGGTAATTTGTGTGCTCAATTTAAGATTGTGTGTTTATATATAAAACAATTTACAAGTTGTACAGAGTGTGCTTATTTACTTTTTGTAGGTGTCGCAGCCTCGCTGCAATTGTTATTGTACTTAACTAAAGTTAGGTATCCAAAATGGGTGATGATTTGAAGCGACTCGTGGCAGCCAGGGGGCAACTAAAAGCGTCTATTACGCGTATGTTGTTTTATAAAACGGCGTTGGAGGCTGATACAGGTACCGCGGATCCCATTTTAAGTAAACAAAAACGGGATCGCCTTGCAAAAATTTTCGCCGATTACAATGAGATCAGCTTGGAAATTTCATTGTTAGATCCTGTGGATACTGAGCGGGTCGAAGACATTGAGGAGAAGTTTGATGAGCTTGGCAGTTTTTTCTCGCGTATCATCGAGGGCGCGATGTCCGCGTCACCGCCGCCGACGTCACCCCCATCTACGGGCAATTTTGTTCCCGCTGCCCGGGAAGGGACGGTATTCCGTCTCCCGCATATTCAATTGCACAAATTTAATGGCGAGGTAGGTGATTACCAAAGCTTCATTGCACCATTTGACAGTGTTATTAACACTGATGCTAATTTAGATCCTTGTGAAAAACTGTATTATTTAAAAACACATTTGTCAAAGTCAAAGTCAAAGTCAAAATATTTTATTCAGATTAGGCTTACAGGTAGCACTTATGAATGTCAAAAAATTTACCACCGGTTCGGAAAATACCTCTGATGAGAAGATACCGGCAAGAAACTCAACGAGGTGTAATTTTTTAAATAAATCAAAATTACAATGTTATTTTACATCTCAAATATTCAAAATTTTTACAATTTAACAATTTAACACAGCAGGTGTACAATCTTTGGAGCCAGGGATCGCCAATACAGATCGGGATCATTTCCAAACATCCTTGTCCAAGATATAGTCATTGATTTTATAATACGCCCGAGAAATTAATGTCTTCTTGACAATAGATTTAAATTTTGTATCATTTAGTTCAGTTATGTTTTTTGGAATTTTGTTGTAAAATCTTACACAATTTCCCATGAACGACTTATTGGTTTTAGCCAGTCTGTAAGTTGGAACTTTAAGCTTTCCTGTATTTCTAGTAGCCTTTGGCTTATCGACGTTGGTAGGGAAATTGCCTATATTTTTCCTAACGTACATGATTATTTCAAAAATATATAGCGACGGTAGGGTTAAGATGTCTATTTCCTTGAAAAATTCCCTTAATGACTCACGAGTATCCATATTATAAATTGCTCTAACTGCCCTTTTTTGCAAAATGAAAACTGACTCAATATCTGCAGCAGATCCCCATAAAATAAGGCCGTACGAAATAATGCTATTAAAATAGGCAAAATAGACCAACCGTGCCGTCGCTACATTGGTTAGCTGCCGAATTTTTCTTACTGCAAAAGCAGCAGAACTCAACCTACTTGCTATCGCTGTGACGTGGGAACCCCACTGCAGTTTAGAATCGAGTGTTATTCCTAAAAACACAGTTGATTTTATGAATTCAATCGTTTGACCATCTAATTTGATATTTGAGACTGAAACTATATTAGTTGAATTAAACAATGAAAATTTAATACATTTAGTTTTATTAGGATTTAATACTAAGTTGTTGGCAGCAAACCATTCAGATACCCTGGACAGGGTGTCGTTGGGTTCAATGAATTCAGTATCTTTCCTATTAACCTTGAAGAGTAAAGAAGTGTCGTCAGCAAACATGACGATGCCTGATCTTCGGCTCACCATATATGTAAGGTCATTTACGTAAACAAGGTACAGGAATGGAGCAAGAATTGATCCTTGAGGCACTCCCATCTCGACCACAGATCCCGATGATATTGCTCCATTTATCGCTACCTTCTGATTTCTCTGCACTAGGTAAGACTTGACTAGATCTAAAGAGATGCCACGAATGCCATAGAAATTTAATTTACAAATTAAGGTGTCATGGTCTACACAATCAAATGCTTTGGAAAGGTCGCAAAAGACACCTATGGCGTCATGCGACTCTTCCCAAGCTTGCAAAATAAATTTAATCAAACTGTGACCTGCATCTGTAGTAGATCTACCCTTAGTGAATCCAAATTGCTGAGAATGTAAGATTTTATTTGTATTGAAATGAGAAATCATTTGCGTTAGCATTATTTTTTCGAATATTTTGCTAAACGCTGGTAGAATGGACACTGGGCGATAATCAGAAGGATTATCCTTATTACCTGATTTAAAGATAGGAACTACTTTACTACATTTCATTAGATTGGGGAATACGCCTACGTCTATACAGTTATTAAAAATGGTAGCCAGAGTTGGCGCAATGACGTCCAAGATGGCATGTAAAACCTTGACTGATACGCCCCACAAGTCTTCCGTCTTTTTTATTTTTAATGATTTAAAGGATTTAAGAATATCGAAAGGAGAGACTTTTGTAAATTTGAATTGACTAATGTTTTGGATACTAACATTTTGTTCTAATAGGGCTTCAGCGAATTTTGAAGAGGACGCGAGACACTTTGTCGTTTTGGCGGGAATTTCTGAGAAGTGTGTATTAAATTCGTCAGCTACTTTAACGGCGTCCGTTATTATAGTATTATTATTTTTTAGTGAAATAGATGAATCTGTGTTTTTTCGTCGGCCTGTTTCGGTATTTATTATTTTCCAAACTGTTTTAATTTTATCATTTGATAATTTTATTTTATTATTTACGTGTGCTGCTTTTGCTTTATTACATACGATTTTAAATAATTTTGAATAATCCCTAACGTATTGGTGGAAGCGTTCGTCAGTAGTACAGGATTTTCTATCATACAGCTCATATAAGACGTTCCTACTCTTTCTTATTCCAGTCGTAGCCCATTCATTTAATGTTAATTTACTTCCTACCTTAATACGTTTTTTAGCACAGGTTTTATCGAATTCTTTACACATGGTATTTAGGAGTATTTTGAAATGTTTATTGGGATCGTTTGAGATTACTTCTAGATTGGTAATTTTTTGCGCGATGTTAGTTTTGAGACGATCAAGTCTATGTTTATCTAACGGCCTAACTTCTATGATTCGATCTGTACTGCCCTTGGCCCGAGGCAGCTTCACTAATTGCGCTTTATGGTCCGAGCGAACTCCGCTTATAATAGCTTTCTCTAAATATCTACAATTTAAACAAATGTTATCTATGCATGTGGCCGAAGTGGGTGTGACTCTGGTTGGTTCGTTAAAAGAGCAATCTAAATTAAATGACTTTAAAAGAGACACAAACTGATCTCTTTCAACTGATTGTGACAAAATATCTATATTAAAGTCTCCGCAGACTACCACTTTTTTATTACCATTTACAGATTTCCTTAGAACATCTTCCATAGCATTAACAAATATGGGAAGATTTGAAGTTGGTGGTCTATAGATGCACAATATTAAGTACTGATCCGTCTCTGCACAAGCGATCTCACACACACGTTCCACAGAGAGGCCAGACAGATCTTTTCGCGCTCTGAACTTTAAATGATCTTTAAACAAGATAATACAGCCGCCTCCTGCCGCGGACTCCCTGCAGAACGTGCTGGCCACTACATAATTATTAACATTAAATTTCATCATATCTTGTTTTAGCCACGTTTCTGTTAAGCAGATAATATCTAGATCTATAGTTTCAGACAATAATTCTAAATCTAATATTTTGCCAGAAAAGCGATTTATATTTTGATGAAGTAATGTTAAACTACTTAGCTTCTCTATTGTCGTAGTAGGTAGTTTAAAGACAAGTCCTCGGTCGGAGATCTCGTCCTAACAGGGGAGGGGGGAGGAGGATGATTTCCGAATACGGAATTAATAAAACATGCTAAGGATTTAGCAAGCTTGTCAGAAGTAAATTGATACTCACTAATAAGATTATTAGTGTCAAAAAATAAAACGTCACTATGACGGTTCGTCAACTTAAACAATAATTTGTTTAAACGATATAAGGATTTATTACATTGAGATTGAGAAGCTGAGTAGGGAAACGCACCTATAATAATGTTTTTTGCACCCAGTTTTAGTAGGGAGTCGAACCCAGTTTTGACATCTGAATTTGGAAGGTGAAGCTTTAGCTTTAATAAACTATTTGCCGCTCACGACTGAGAGCTATTTTGTCGCCCTTGACCTTTTAAAGCAACGCTATGATAACAAAAGGCAGTTGATAAATCATCACGTCATTTCTATGCTAGACTTGCCCCCCATGCAAAGAACATCTGCTGCTTGCATGCGCAATTTGGTTTCAAGCATTAAGCAGCACCTGGGTGCCTTGAAAATCCTAGGTGCTCCCACTTCGCATTGGGATTTGGTTGTTATTGCAATTTTACACAGAAAAATTGATCAATATACATTAAGAGCGTACCATTTAGAAAACCAGAGCAGTACTGATTTGCCTATGCTTAATGACTTTTTGACCTTTTTAGAAAACCATGCTGCCGCACTGGAAACACTGGGAGAAGGATTGCCCAGCAAACGTCGTTCTAGTCTAGTTGCGGTTAATAATTCTAAGTCGGTTAAAACTGTTAAATGTAAGTACTGCCACTCTCATATTCACAAGCTGCACCAATGCTTAAGTTTTAAGCTTGCTGAGCCCCATAAAAGGCAACAATTTATAACCTCAAGTAGTTTATGTAACATTTGTTTGAATGAGCATTCTGATAAAAATTGTTTCTTCTCATTTAAGTGCTCAATATGCAAAGGTAAGCACAATACCTTGTTGCATGAGGAAGTTCCTCAGCGAAATGTGACTGTGTCACATACCGAAGTAAGTCAAAATAAAACTGCAGGGCAAATAAGCTTATTAACAAATAGCAGTGACAATGTTCTATTGCCTACTATAAAGGTGAAATTATATAATAAAAAAACTGGACAACCTATGCATGTTCGTTGTCTTTTAGACTCGGGGAGTCAAGTTTCATTTGTATTGTCCGAAATAGCGGACCAGTTAGGATGTAAATTACATGCTAGCAAATCTTTAATCACAGGTGTGTGTGATGGTGTTAATATAACTACACAACAGACCACATTGAATGTACATGCTTCTGCTACCGATTTTAGCATTCCCGGGACATGCCATGTTGTAAAAAATATTACTTGTAATATGCCACAGTTTCAAATAAAGAACGAAATTATTAATTTCCCTTCCAATGTCCGTTTGGCTGATGACGAATTTTATGTGTGTGACAAAATAGGGATACTCCTAGGTGCGGACGTATTCTTTCAGGTCTAACTACGCGAGCAGCTGCCGGTGCTAGCAGGCGGGCTCGTCTTGCAGAATACACGCTTCGGCTACGTGGCGGCGGGGAGACTTAGCAACCACGAGAGCGGTGGGCCCACGTGCCTAGCATCTAATTTTTGTTGCGAACAGCAAATACAAGCTGACTCCTTGCATAGGTTGGATCAAACTGTCACACAATTTTGGCAAACGGAAAAGGTCCCTGAAGTTTATGCTGAGGCAAATTCAGAACAGGAACTAACTGAAAAAATATTTCAGGAAACTGTCACGTTAAAAGACCATAAATTTGAAGTATTTTTACCTCTTAAACAAGATGTCACAGCCTTACATTTAGGAGATTCTTTGACATGTGCATTGAAACGATTTCAAAATTTAGAATTGAGATTTAAAAAGAATAATGATTTATTCCTAAAGTATAAAGCTTTTATTGAGGAGTATGTACAGTTAGTTCATGCGAAATATATAAGCATTTCACAGTATAATTCTGAGAAAGAAGCGGTGTTCTTCTTACCTCACCATCCAGTTTTCAATGAAAACAGTCAAACTACTAAATTAAGAGTAGTTTTTGATGGTAGCATGCCTTCATTAGCGAAAATTTCACTAAATGACGTTTTATTAAATGGGTCTGTTGTACAAAATGATTTATTTAGTATACTGGTTCTGTTTAGATTATTTAAATACATTTTAAATTGCGACATTCGTAAGATATTTCGAGCCATTGACGTAACACCATCACACCGACCTTTGCAAAACATTTTGTGGAGACCAGCTCCAGACGCTGACATTCAGTGTCTTCAACTTCAAACAGTGACGTACGGACTTCAAAGCTCATCTTTTCTGGCAACGCGTTGTCTGCTCGAATTAGTGAAAAGATATGGGAGCAGTTTTCCCCTGGCTGCCGATGCGTTGTTACATCTTACCTACGTCGATGACGTAAATTTAATAAGTAATGATCTAAGCGAGCTTTCAGAAGCTAAGAACCAATTGATAAATTTATTAAATAAAGGTGGTTTTCAGCTGCACAAATGGTGCACAAATAATAAACAATTGTTGAATGATATATGGCTTATCAGCCAATTAACGGAGGGTTTCTCGTGGCATTATGTGAGCACATCTGAAAACCCAGCTGACTGTTTGTCGCGCGGCGTCGAGCCTCATCTGTTACTAGGCAACGAATTATGGTTCCATGGACCCGCTGCGTTAAGAAAGCTGGACTTTCAGCCTATAGGTGGCTTCCAAATGCCAGGGGAAATACCTGAATTGAAGGTGTCTCACGTTATTAGTAAAATTGAGGAGCTACCTTTGTTTAGAGAATGTTCTAACATTGATTTAAAAAAACGAGTTATTGCATACATCTATAGGTTTATCAATAACTGTAAAAGTTCATTGACAGATAAAAATAATGGAAATTTGACGCCTGAAGAACTGGACGGTTCCTTAAAAATAATACTAAGATGTGAACAGATGAAACGCTTCAGTGAAGAAATCAATTGTTTAAACTCTAAGTTACCTATAAAGTCCAGGCGTTGAATCCCTTTCTGGACGGTATGCACATTATGCGTGTAGGCGGTCATCTGCAGCATGCAGATATTCCATATGCTACCAAGCACCCTATTATAATGCCAAAGGGATCTAAAATTGTACACAATTGAATAGAGAAGGAGCATAGGGAATTGATGCATGCTGGAGCAAAGCTTGTGCTATCAAATTTAAGCCAGAGATACCATATTATGAACGGTATTAGAGAAGTGAAACATGTTTTAAATAAATGTATTATTTGCTTTAAGTTAAAAAAAAAACATGCTGAGCAACTAATGGGTTCTCTTCCTTATGACAGAATTAACCCTTGTCGTGTATTCGAAAGAGTAGGCATGCATTATGGCGGGCCGTTTAATGTAAAAATGTTGAGAGTTAGAAAACCTGTTATACAAAAGGCATATATTTTGCTATTCGTTTGTTTCATAACAAAGGCTATTCATGTCGAGTTAGTTACAGATTTGACCACCGAATGCTTTTTAAATGCACTGAAAAGATTTATAGCTCGCAGAAACAAACCATTAGTAATCTATTGTGATAATGCAAGTACGTATAAGGGAGCCCAGAATAAATTGAATAAATTGTATCAGTTGCAGTCTACCACTGATCATCAAAATGCCGTCGAACGTTACACTGCTGATGCAGGTATAACATTCAAATTCATACCAAGTTATTCGCCGGTGTTTGCAGGTTTGTGGGAGGCCGGAATTAAGGGAGTTAAGCACCATCTAAAGCGTGTTGTGGGCGAATCTGTCATGACATATGAAGAATTGAATACGGTCATTGTTCAAATTGAAGGAATTTTAAATTCACGTCCTTTGACAGCCTTGCCGACGACAGATAACAATGAGATGCCATACTTAACCCCAGGCCATTTCTTAACAGGTGCACCGCTCACGGCGTACCCTGAGAGAGATTGTATAAATCAGCCTGTAAGTCCTGTTAAATATTGGGATCATTGTAATCGTATGGTTCAATTGTTTTGGAAACAGTGGCACAAACAATACCTTGTCCAATTGCAAAATTGGCCGAAATGGCGATATGCTTGTGACAATATAAAAGTAGGAACCTTAGTTATTGTTAAGGATGATAATGTCACACCTTTGAGGTGGCCCATGGCCCGTGTTGTAGAAGTTTTTCCAGGTGCGGATGGCAAAGTAAGGGCACTTTTCATTAGGACACCTAAAGGGTCTGTCATTAGAACAAGTATCTATGAGATTTGCGTACTGCCTACAGATAATTAGTTTTTTTTTTACCAGACAAAGCGTCTTAAGCACTTTGTGTTCTTTTACATTAATATTTTTACAAAGATAAATACAGTGATGGGATTTTGAAATAAAATAGAGCTCTTAGGCACTTTGTCTTCTCTTAAATACCTTTAATAGTATCGTAAGTTTACATTAGTAACAGTGCGTTAATTCTTCCCCTGTTGGGAATATGTACAAGACGTACATTAAGTTGACAAGTTAGTTACGCGCTGACAGCTGCCATGACAGGTTGAACTCCAAGTGCATTAGTATTTATGGTTTTATTGCGACCTAATCAAAAGAAACATTTAATCTTATTTGTCATCAAGATAAAAAATTTAAAGTACAAGTAATGGATGCTAGTCTTATTATAAGAAGAGCAAAAGTCAACCCTAGCGTTTTGTTAGCCCATCAAAAAGTACTAGCGTCAACAACTGCAAAGTATCCTATAACAAGAGCGGAAGTTAAGGTTCTGACAATACCGGCAGGTGTGCAAGGTAAAACATTAGATAATATATTCCTTGGACAAGTTCCTAAAAGATGTATTGTCGGTTTTATCTTAAATTCAGCGTTTAACGGTAATTCAGCATTGAATCCTTTCAATTTTCAACATTTTAATATGAATTCATTCAGTTTGTATGTAGACGGTCATGAAATACCTTCTAGAACATTACAACCATCATTTAGCTCTGGTTTAATAGCATCACCATATCACACTTTATTTTCTGGGACTGGTATTCATTTTGACAACGAAGGTAACGCAATAAGTAGAACAGACTACGGAGACGGATATTGTTTGCTATGTTTTGATTTGACTCTTGATTTATCTGCTAGTTTAACGTCACATTGGAATCTCGTCAGACATGGAACTGTTCGGTTAGAAGTTCGCTTTGATTCGTCTCTTAGTCAAACTGTTAACTGTATTGTATACGCAGAATTTGATAATGTAATTGAAATAAACAAGAATCGTGACGTAACTGTGGATTATAACAATTAATAAATACTTTGTCTTTAAAAAGGATACATCATTTGTTCTTAAACGTTGTTAACAGAATCATTAATAAGCAGCTAAATTTATATTTATCATGGATACAAATGAAATACAGCTCTGTATGAATAAAATAAGTTCCAGTTTTAAATCAAATGTTTTTGCTGCAAACCGATTGCCTATTCGGGTAAATTTACCTGCTTGTATTTATAAATAATTTAGATCCCGACTCAAAGCCGGGGTCTCACTGGATAGCTATACACATTGATATTAATGGCATTGGTGAATATTTTGACTCATTTGGTCGAAAACCTACAGGTAGTCATAAACTATTTTTGAAAAAAAATCCAGGAGATGGGTTTATAACCACAACTCATTTCAAAGTCCTTTTACCTCGGTCTGCGGGGAATATTGTTTAGTCTATCTGTATTTTAAGATTAAAGGAAAAACTATGACTGCTACTGACTTGGTAAATTTGTTCACTGAGAGTTTTCTATGTAACGATCTAATTGTAAGAAATATGTTTAAGTCTATTTTTTTGAAGTAAACAATTAAATATAAAACAAACTCTTTTATTGTTCTAAGTTAAGTCTACATTTTCGTCAAGGGAAGTGTATTTGTGAATAAAACATAAAAATGAAAACATGATATTCATTAAAACTTTATTCAAAGTCAAGGCTATTGTCTATTTATACTATGAACATCGGCGCTTGGAACTTGTGTTACTTATCTAATATGAAAGACAATGACTCTTTGTCGGAAAAAAATAACTACAAAGGAAGCTTAGAATACAAAAGGTGTTCGCTATACAAAGAAAAATGTTCGGTACGAGTTATAAAGCAAAGTAAACAAACAAAACGCACACAATCGAGTAAAAAAAGATAAAAGGAACAAATTAAGATCTTTAAACTACTTTTACACTTATTTTGTATTGTCTATTACGTAATTTACACAATCACTTTTGTCCGCTAACTGTTTGGTGATTTGGTAAATCACATCCCTCGTAGATTCGACGTGAGCGTCCTCTTCGGAGTGAGCATAGTATTTAACACGCACTTCCGCATGCTGCCAATGCTCCGTTGGCGGAATATTTTTTATTTTCCGCGCATCATACACCTCAATTTTTATGAGATGTGAGGCGTATGATGCATCGTCTTTATTGGCTTTATAAAAGCCACGCCTTCCGCAGTGGCTTGGCTGACGCTCGACGACTTTACTGCAACTTTCCTTTTCTTCCGTTTTTCAAAGAAGCCATCTATGCTGTTATTAGGCCTCTTGTTAGTGTTAGCAATAGCTTTTTTGACTTTATAGGCCAACGTTCCTTCTTCATCACTTGCTTCGTCGTCGGGATAATAATAATTTTTAAATGTGTTTTCCTGTAACAATATAAAAACATTATTCAAACGGTCCTTCAAAGTAGATTTACATGGTTAACACAAAAATAGATGAAGGTTATGTTACAATCAATCAAAATCTGAAATAAATGGGCACACATAAAATTATGACTACATACTTACATCCATTTCAGCAACGAAACACTGCTTTCAGCAACCTTGCACTAAACTTCACGACTCACGACTCTTACTGGAAGATCTTGCTCGAAGAATTGTTTGGGGCGCAATGAAGCCGAGATGTGATGGCAGGCTTTTATACCCAGCGCAATCCCTACAAGTTGGGACACGTATTTTTTGAAAGAAGGGCTTCGCTTGGTTAACAGGTATAAACTCGTTTTCTCCAGACGCGGTGTGTTAAATAACAAAAGACAGCGGCGGTTCTTTTGATACAAAGACAACAATAAAGCAATTATACAATGCCGCCCGCGTTCTT
Organism: Ditula angustiorana; assembly: GCA_963691745.1. Classification (NCBI taxonomy): domain Eukaryota; kingdom Metazoa; phylum Arthropoda; class Insecta; order Lepidoptera; family Tortricidae; genus Ditula; species Ditula angustiorana. The sequence continues at coordinate 14,305,011 of OY829471.1, forward strand.
GAGGTCCTTTATGCGTAGTGCAATTTAACAAGTTTAAACCAGTATCTTCAAAGACATACACTCGAAAAAACATAACACTCCTCTTATTGACGACAGTTGTAACACCCAAAAGTTCGGTGTCACTGTTTTTTTTGATATTTTCATGCAAGTGGAGAGTAAGGCCTCACCTGCTTGCTAGGTCCTTCCTTTAGGCCTCTGTCGGTGCCTCTTTTCATGCCTTTCACCACCAATAACCCATAAATTACAGCCAAACATTCCTGATCAACTTCCAACATTTCGGCGGTCTAATTTCTTTGTTGTTACTTACAGTCACTTAAACATTTCACTATAGGCTTCTTGCGCCCCGCCACTAAGTTATTTTAATCACACTTTAGGCTTCCTTTAACAGTATTAAACCAGTATTTACTTTCCATTTGGTAATCTAAATTTTAACAATATTGATTCGATATCGATCGAGCTGTCAAGTACGAAACGTCACTCTTGACGTTTGTCAGGAGCGTAGTGCTGCGGCTACCTTGTTCCGCGCGGTAAAGTCTCGATGCCGGTTCTCTGTTTGTGGATCTATTTAATTGTTTCTGGATCTTTGGTCAGTGTTTGTCACGTTATTTCAGCATAGGTAATGATTGTCTCATATTGGAGAAGACGGACTTGATAGATGGTTTCTTGACATTGTGACGTGTGAAGGGTGCTTATGTCCGGTGACGCGGACGCATAGAGGGACATCCCTAGGGCGTCTCTAAAGGAAAAGAACTAATGGCTACTCGGTCGTGGAAACAGTGACTGGCTAAATAAGATTTCGTGTTCGAAATCGTGATTGGGGTTTGGGTCGAGTCAAATATACAGATAATTAACATGTTAAAGTGTTTATTTTGATTCCTGCGCTGGAGTTCACTGTAAGTATTGCTACCAAAATGTCGTACTGAGGACCCGCCGACTCGGCTAGGCCGGCTCCCGTGTAAAGAGAATTTGCATTTGTTTCAGATCATGATAGCTTCTCTGCTTTAATATAACTCTGCGGTCCCCGAGTCTAAAGGCCATACCATGCAAATCCCCGTTCACGAGGTAAATTCTGATGGTTAAAATGGACACGTCGTCAGTATGACGCAACCATTTTGTTCCTTCATGGAAGTAAAATTGGTTTTGTTTCAGATGTTAGTAGCTGTCTAAGCTCGACCATAACTCTGCGGACCCCGAGTATAAAGGCCAAACTACAAATTAACGTTGCCTGGATGTTGGTGGCTGTCTAAGCTTAACCATAACTCTGCGGACCCCGAGTATAAAGGCCAAACTACAAATTAACGTTGCCTGGATGTTGGTGGCTGTCTAAGCTTAACCATAACTCTGCGGACCCCGAGTATAAAGGCCAAATATATGTAGACTTACTGCCCGTAAAGGTGAATATCGTGGATAATGTTCACGTTGTCAAGCGGTGGGTAATCTTTAATTTTCTTTTGCTGAAGTGTTTCGTTGATCATTTCAGGGCCGCTAGGCGACCCCGTAAGCTTTGGGCTACCCCAAGAGCTCCCGGTTACTCCGAGAAGTGTGGGATTGCTACCGTTCTGCATTCTACATGGCGCCAAGGCGCTCCCTCGCTTGAAGTCGCTCGGCGAGATCCTGTTGCAATTGCGACGCAGCTCCCAAAGGAGGTGGTCTCCGGAGGTGGTGCGCACACCTCTTGCGAGGTTCCAGGGACTCTGCGTCGATGGATGTCGCGTGATGTTGTCCTTTCCATTAACTGTTTTCCGTATTTCTAAATAGGGTAACTGCCACCTATACTTACCATCCTTAGACCGGGTAGGTAACAAGCGCCTCTTTGGTTTATCCAACGCTGAACTTGTATGTAACAGCGTCTCTTTTGGTTTACCGACAGGTAACCTCATGGGTAACAGCCCCTCTGATATTTATTGAAAGGTACCCTAGTGGGTACTTTGTAATAAATTTTGTTTAATGACTGTACTAAGGGAGGGACGCCTCCAGTAGTTGATAATCTTATTTAATTTAGATAAAATTTACTGTGTACTATAGTAAGGTGGGTTTATTATGAATAAACAACTTTCAAAAAGGTAGTTGTTTGTTGTTACCTCCGAGCTAGCATAACCCGCGATCCTGTTTGTGGCCGGTCTCTCTTCTCACGGCGCCCAACTCATCTTAGAGACCGACCCTCGAGCCGAAGTTACCTTACGACCCAGTCTCATGCACGGGCCAAAAACAAGTGTTACACAGTCAGGTAAATAAACGGTTCGCCTAGTGAACATGTTCAAACTAGCTGTTTTCTCAAAAAGCTCTCTTTGCATAGTGTATTGATGTTAAGTAATTGAATAATAAAAGATCGCGGTGCGTTTGATACAAAGAAAACAATAAAGCTACTGAAACCGTTTACTGTATTATGTAAACTCTTTATCTATATATATATTCATAATATAAACTTAAGCTATATAATATGTCCACAAAATGTAGGATAGTACCTACTGTGTAAGCGAAACACAAGGCTGCGTTCTTCATATCCTTTATGCATAGTGCACTCCTACAAGTTTTGACTAGTATTTAAATAATCGAATTGCGTAACAAACACGTTAAAACTAGTATTTCTAAGGAGTACGTTATAAGGTTAGAAGTGAAAAGCAATAAAGCAACAAAATTCTTGTTTTTTACTGAAACCATTTACTATTTAGCATAACAATATTCTCCAAAATGTAGGTTAGGTTAGGTTAGGTTTATGATAATCCGGAAAGTTAGGGCTTCAGAATAAAATAAGTAGTTTGCAAAATAAGAATTTGTCAAAAGATGTCTACGAAACATCGAGTTGCGAATCAAAAGTACAATCGATGTACTATTTAGCGTAACAATATTCTCCAAAACGTAGGTTAGGTTAGGTTAGATTTATGATAGTCCTGAAAGTTATGTCTTACGAATTTCTCCAAAACATAGTTAGGTTAGGTTAGATTTATGAAAGTCCTGAAAGTTATGGGTTACGAATTTCTCCAAAATGTAGGTTAAGTTCGATTTATGACAGTCCTGAAAGTTATGGCTTACGAATTTATCCAAAACGTAGATTAGGTTAGGTTAGATTTATGAAAGTCCTAAAAGTTATGGCTTACGAATAAAAGTAGTAGTTCGCAAAATAAGAATTTGTCCAACGAGGTCTATGAAACATCGAGGTGCGAATCAAAAGTTCAGGTTATAAAATGAAGAATCAAATAGTTGTGTACTGCGATAGGATATTTATGTGCTGATAGAAAAATTAATTGAAAATGGACTTACGAAAAGACATGGTATTATTTGTACAGAGCGTGGCGGACGATCAGGTACCCAGAAAAAAAAAGGTAGGCACCGAACCCCGAGTGGTCGCAGGTAAGAAGTTGAACGTAACAAAGGGTGAGTCGATAACAAAGTAAAGGGTAATTCCTTTATGAGTATGTGATTAGGTGTTGCTATTATGTTGCAATGGAAGTAAATACATACCAGAAAGAGTGGGCGGAGCGTGATGAGACCCCGTCCAATCGCTTTAAATGGGGTGTTGACCTTTTTTTTTTTGAATTGGTTGCCCCCTAAGCCGCCATTTTCAGCGACAAAAAGGTGATCCAGAACCGACGAATCCCTACCACTTCCATAAAATACTTCCGACCTTATTTGTATGGCAGACAATTTAGAATATTCACGGATCATCGCCCACTAGTATATTTGTTTAATATGTCAAACCCAAGCAGTAGACTTACTAAATTTAGACTAATTCTAGAAGAATATCATCAAATAGCGACGGGAACGTAGCATGTACATGTATCATAATCAGTGAACAGCATGTTCGCTATTTGATGATGACAGGACCCAAGATCTAGAGTAGACACACAGAAAAGATAAAGAAAAGCAAACTAAGCAAAACCTACTAAACTTCATATCATATAATACATAAAATATTCATACTTATAATAATATACCAATACAAATAGATATATACATACATAAACTACATATAAAACTCAATCTACCGCCCCGATTACTACTAGTGATTCCACGATAGGTACAAGGATAAATCGAGTCGTATCGTCAGATTCCGTTACCGTTAATGAGGTCAAACCACAGACAAATACTCGGAGGGTAATCAAATGTTTTACATGGGGAGGTAATCATAAAAGAAGTCAATGTAATGTAAAGTGTAATTTTTGCGGGAAAAGGGGACACCTCGAGTCCGCTTGTTATCACAATAAAAATGTTAAAGCTGAGTAACAATCTGAAAAGCCAGAGACTAAATTCGTTTCATCTTCAAATTCTCGGGATAAATTTGTCAAGAAGGTAGTTCTGAATGAAGTTTTGAGGCACGATGCATTTATAGATACCGGCAGTAGTTGCTCACTTATATCAGAACCATTGATAAAATTACATGGTTTACGCTCCAACAAACTACCCTCCCCTGTTACTTTACAAGGATTCTCGAAACATTCGTCAAAAGTTGTGACTGATGTTTTGAAAGTCACTCTAAAACTCGATTCTGTGTACATTGAAAACGTAGATTTTTACGTGATAGATGATTTGATAGGGTGTGACATCCTCATCGGGCGGAATGTGATGGGACGCTCCGATTTGATTTATTCTCGGGTAGGTGACGTTTTAGAGTTTGATTATGCTAAAAATTTTACGGAATTTTGTAGTAATATTTATCAAGCGGAAATTGATGTCGACTCGCATCACGCGGAGCTTGTTAAGTTGTTCAGGAAATACAACGACTGTGTAGCTAGGAATGTGAAGGAATTAGGTAAAGTAAACAATCACGAGATGGCAATAAAAGTAACTGATTCGCGACCTATTTATTGTAGACCGTTTAGATCCTCTCACTTTGACAAGCAAATCATACGGGACATGGTGGACGAATTGTTAGATAGTAACATTGTGCAAAATAGCAACTCGCCTTATGCTAGCCCTGCGCTTCTTGTCAATAAGAAGAACGGGATAAAAAGCTTTGCATAGATTATCGTGCGTTGAACAAAGTGACCGTCAAAGATAAATACCCAATGCCGCGCATTGAAGATTTGGTGGACAGGTTACAGGGTAGCGAATGCTTCACTAGTCTAGACCTAAAAAGCGGTTATTATCAAATACCAATAAGCGCGGACTCAGTACTTAAAACCGTGTTTATTACTGAAGACTGCCACTACGAATTTTTAAGAATGCCGTTCGGGTTAGTAAATGCACCGTCATGTTTCCAACAAATAATTAACAAAATGTTGGGAAACCTCAGGTTTGGTAATGTTTATTGTTTATCTTGATGACGTGTATCTAGTAACCCGAACGATCGAGCAAAACCTTCAACTATTGGAACAAATACTAAATATCTTTCGAGAAAATGGCCTAACGCTCAATTTAAAAAAGTGTCACTTCTTTAAAACTGAGATCGAGTTCCTGGGCTACAAAATTAAACCAAACACTGTTATGCCAAATGACACTCAATTAGAAGCGGTAAAGTGCTTTCCGACACCTAAGACTGTCCACCAGCTCAGTCAGTTTTTGGGTCTCATCAGTTATTTCCGAAAATTTGACAGAAATTGTGCCATGCTATCTGCACCACTAACTAAGCTGCTAAAAAGGACTGTACTTGGGCGTGGGACAGTAAACATGATCAAGCGTTTCAAACGTAAAAATATAAACTGATTTCGAGTAATGTCCTGTCTATGTTTGATCCATCGAAAGCTAATGTTTTATACACTGATGCAAGTAGAGAAGGGGTAGCTGGTATTCTCATGCAAGTTACTGACGAGGGTGAAAAACCTATCCATAATTACAGTAGGCAAACGACCGATGACGAAAAGCGTTATCATTCTTCCGAATTAGAGTTAGTTGCGGGTGGTAGGACCTTGTGCAAGGTCCGTCCGAATCGCTACCACCATCTTGCTCGCTAATCCTGCCACTAAGCAGCAGTGCTTGCACTGTTGTGTTCCGGCGTGGAGAGCAAGACAGCCGGTGTAATTACTGGCACAAGAGGTATTCCATCTTAGCCCTCTGGGTTGGCAACGCATCTGCACTCTCTTTGTTGTTGCAGGTGTCTATAGGCGGTGGTGATCACTTATTGCCTTCCTATGTTGTATAAAAAAAAAGAGTTGCTCGCGATCGTTTCGTCATTACAGAAATTTAGGTTATATTTATGAGGCTCGCCGTTTAAAATCATAACTGACTGTAATGCCGTGAGATACGCGTTAACGAAAAAAGAAATAATTTCCCGAATCGCCCGGTGGGTGCTGTCAACGCAAGAGTACTCTTCCGAGATATTCCATAGAGAGGGCACGCGAATGCAGCATGTTGACGCGTTGAGCCGAAACCCCGTGCCATCCGGGGAAAAATCAGAACGCGAAGTAATTTTATCTATCACTGAAGCAGATTGGTTGTTGTCGTTTCAAATGCAGGATCCGGAGTTAGTTAAAATAAAAGGTATTCTAGAATCAGGAGAGGCCGACGAACATAAAGACGTATTTAACGGATATGAACTCTTAGGTCATAAAGTGTACCGAAGAACGACCTCAAAACTTCTCAAAACTTCATATCTCAGTTGTTTCAAAATGAAGTGAGCTGTAATTTTGCACACATATACTTGGATATATGGACTCCGAATGACATTAATGTAATTTTGAATTCGAGTATTATTATTCAACAAAAAAAATAAAACAAAAAAAAATATAGCCATTTTATGTAAAAAAAATGTATTTTTAATTTTAATTTTATTTTATTTGCATAAAATAGACTAAAAGATAAAATCCAATAAAATTCAAATTAATAAACTCAACATTTGACAAGTTCTTCCAGATTTTCATTCATATTAGAAAGTGCCTTGACTTCATCAAGAAGTTACTTTTATTTTGTGTTTGAAGTCCTTATCAAACTTGATATAAATGGATCAGAAGTATATAAGAAGATATAGAACACGTCTTCATTAGTAGGTGGTCTTAAACACTCTCTAGAATAATGAATTCGGTTTATTTATTTCATCCTCGTTTTGGGCTTCGTGCGCGTCTTCCAACAATTATCCGATTACCATTTCTGTAATTTTATTTCTATCTTTATGTAACTTCTTGTTTTAAAAAAAAAATTTTTTGTTAAATTATTTGGTTGAAAAAAGGCTTAATGCTGAGTTCCTTGCGGCGCATTCTTCTCAGCAGATGCCACTTCCGAAGCGCTGGTAGAGTCTGTAGTCTTATTGCGTTAATTGGAACGATTTCATATTTAGTTTTTTAATTTTTTCAATATTTTTTTCAAAATTGGGTAGTTTGTATTCTAAAATTTTTAACATGAGACCTGTAAAGGGCTCGAAACGTCGGGAATTAGATTCGTTACAATACACGCGATATAAACCGTTTAAATTGTTTTATTTCAATAACTAACAAATATTTTACAGCGGTTTTAGATTAATAGAGTTTACAAAATATTGCCATGATAAAAATATTCGCTTGCATATCAAAGCCACGGGCATGCCCCGCTCTAACGGGCAGGCAGAACGATTCAACAAAACTATATTAGACGCCATGATGACCTTGGGCGCTAATAATGATGATGATTGTTGGGATAGGTCCGTCAAAATACTGCAACAGGGTCTTAATAGTACTATTCATAAAACGACGAAGGCAGTCCCTAGTGAAGTTTTCCTTGGTTATTGTTTGAGGACCGGCAATGACAATATGATGTCATCAGAACACGATAATGGTGATGTGATAGACGTATCTAGTTTGCGAAATAAAGTTGATCAAAATATTAAAGCCAATGCCATAAAGCAAAAGAAGAGATTCTCGTACTAAAGCCAACATATACTCGGTGGGCGATCTAGTTTTGATTAAAATTCAAAGTAAAAATAATGACGGCCAAAGTACGAAGCTAATGCCTATTTTCAAAGGGCCATTTAGAGTCTCAAGCGTTTTAGGACATGATCGCTACGAGGTGACGAACCTTAGAGGAGCTGAACGTAGTAGTAAACCCTATAAGGGAACGGCAGCAGCTGAAAATATTAAGCCGTGGATTCGAATCGATGATTGGTCCCCCGATTAAGTGTAAGTACTTCGTGATGACAAGAAAGGTATTTTTATAATTATAACAACAATTAAGGCAGTTTTACCAAAACTTTATCTCGACTACATTTCACCTTTATTTTAATTTAATTTCATTTATTAATTGGTATTTACAACAAGCCAATAAGTTTATAAAAATATCATGCATTAGAGTTCATTATTTCATATTTAGTAAAATATTGTTGTATCTATAAAAAAATAAAGACTAGTCTCATGCTAAAACTTATTCTAAAATCCTCCTTTATATTTGCACATCAGACCAAGTATTATGTTGAATATTGTACTTAGGGTCAGGGAGTGAACTTGGTACACTTAAGTGAGGCGTTTCGCTCTTTAAGTGCAAGTGACTCTAGTAGACCAATTTTAAATTGATCAACTCGGTCTCTTAAGTGAAGCGTAAGCTCTTTTTAGTGCGAGTGGTCTATGACAGTAATCGGTAATATAGATAATTGGCTGATGGGCATTATTATGACAGAAGATGTAATGATACAGTTGAAGATATAAAGATACCTACATAATATGGTTTAGTTATAATATGATTTATTTTGTCACATTTCAGGATTATGCACGGACTAGAGAGGTGTCAGGGGCTGACACCGCGCAGCATGGCCGTGTTGTCAACATCGAAATCGTGTCAACATTCGGCGGCAAAGTTGGTGTTTCCGGAGCGGCAGAGCAGAGGGCGCCACTCTGGAGAACAAAAAGGAGGCGTACTGGCCAGGGCGCTTCTTCTCGCTTCGTCCTGCACCTGATAAAGATGGCTACCTAAATTACTGCTGTACATTTATTTGATTAGAAAAAAATAAAGTTATTGCTCTTTAACTTAGTGTTCCTTGTCTAAATCGCCAAGTAGTTATCACATGCAAGTAGAAATCTAACTAAATGTCCATGTCACAACATAAAAAATTGTCCAACAACAATAAATAAACAAAAGTACTTGCGGGGGGTCGTTGACGCTTTTTCCAGTAACGCAGTTGTTAAATCAGTTGACGTTTTTAACTGGGTTTAATAAATGTACTTATGTTGATTGATTCTTTCGGCGAGACGAATGGAAACAGTTCCTTCTACTGCTTTAAAAACGCTAACTGTAGTTGACGTTTAACTAGTTATCGAAAAACGATTGACGCGCTGACGATAAAAAACGGTTGAATTACTAGTGCGTTGATTCAACGCTCACTCCTAAAAATTACAAATAAATCTTAATTTCCTATAACTATTATGATGATAATAGTTATGTTAAGCTTATAATTTAATTACTGAAATAATTTTAATTCATAACAATAATGAAATTAATAGTATTTTAACAGTAACGTACGTACGTTATTTTATAAGAATGTCAACTTAAAAAACATCTGTGTTTAAAGCATTTTAAGTTTATCACATTTTATATTCATAATTCAAAACATTCTTGTATTTACCCACTTCTTATTATTTATCATCTTTGCATGTTTGCAAAGTGGTAAACTATTTGGGTCGATTTAATTAACTTATAATATGAACTTTGTTCCTGCATACCCTCCTGAACCATCTATAAGATCGTTCTATTATCTGGAAGAATATTCAAACAATACCTTCGGTCAAGTCGGTCAAAAGATGGGCATCTAACACTTACCAAAACAAATAATCTGTTGTTGTGTAGTGATATAGACTGTATTTAAATTGTTAACCAAGCTTTGGCATAGTAGTGTAAACTACGTTTCACTCTCAGGAAACCTGAGTTACAAGATTTGTTTAACTTGTTTTCCTTTGTAATGTTAAATAAACACAATTGAAACATTACAATAGCAAGATGGTATAAAATTTGAATGTGTGCACACATAATAATGATGTAAATAATAAAGTAAAGTAAAAGGTAGCTTAAAATATATAAATAACCGACTACAAGCTAAGTTAAGCTTATAATTTAATTACTGAAATAATTTTAATTCATAACAATAATGAAATTAATAGTATTTTAACAGTAACGTACGTACGTTATTTTATAAGAATGTCAACTTAAAAAACATCTGTGTTTAAAGCATTTTAAGTTTATCACATTTTATATTCATAATTCAAAACATTCTTGTATTTACCCACTTCTTATTATTTATCATCTTTGCATGTTTGCAAAGTGGTAAACTATTTGGGTCGATTTAATTAACTTATAATATGAACTTTGTTCCTGCATACCCTCCTGAACCATCTATAAGATCGTTCTATTATCTGGAAGAATATTCAAACAATACCTTCGGTCAAGTCGGTCAAAAGATGGGCATCTAACACTTACCAAAACAAATAATCTGTTGTTGTGTAGTGATATAGACTGTATTTAAATTGTTAACCAAGCTTTGGCATAGTAGTGTAAACTACGTTTCACTCTCAGGAAACCTGAGTTACAAGATTTGTTTAACTTGTTTTCCTTTGTAATGTTAAATAAACACAATTGAAACATTACAATAGCAAGATGGTATAAAATTTGAATGTGTGCACACATAATAATGATGTAAATAATAAAGTAAAGTAAAAGGTAGCTTAAAATATATAAATAACCGACTACAAACAAAGAGAATATTGCTGGTAAGTGTTAGTCAACCAAATGAAGCAACAACAACGAAGAAGAGAAATCTTCTTGAGTCACTCATAACTGGAAATCATAAATATGATCAGTTATGTAACCACCAAGGAGTGAAAACTCCTTAAGTTCTTCATAACTGGGAATTACAAATATGTTTAGTTACGCAACCATGAAGGAGTAAAAACTCCTTGAGTTCCCTATAAACTGGCAATGATGCCTGTTTATACAATTGACAATAAACACATTGTCTAGAGGTCTGATTTTATGTATAAGTGCCAACTTGTTCATTTTGTTTTCATTTTAAGGAAAAAACAATCAAATCAATCAATTTAATTTAATAGATTGTGTAATCAGAGATCCAATAGCTGGAAAACACGCTATGTGATTTGGTCACTATAGAAAGGTGATATAAGAGGCCAGGTTGTTTAAAATGCATTTAAGTTGAAACAAGGAAAAAAAAACTAAGTATAACATTTTTATAGGCGTATCGGATATAATATATTATATTGTTATTTCTAATGCAAGGTAATGTTAATTAAAATTAAAAATGACAAAAATAATAAAACAAAATGAACAAGTGAACAAAATGGCAACAAGATCTAACAAAACCCATGTTAAACATAAACAAATGTGGAAATGAATTTCACAACAAAAGCGTTCTATTAGAGACAAAGTTTCTGACAATTGTGATACAAAGGTAACTTCTAAACGAAATAGTGCGAAAATAAAAGTGGAAGTAAATTCCATAGCAATAACCTTGCACGCTGTCTCGCCAGGGACAAAATATCAATACCCTTATCATGAGCTTACAGTGACTTCACTTGCTAGCGACGGCGTAAATAATTTGTAAGAAGAATTGTACAGCGCTTCTAGCGATCACTTTTAGAACTAAAGATCGTTAGTATGAATCCAATGATAAATTGCCCATCGAGAGCTAAGCGCTAGCGACGTAGCGATTATTGTTTTGTAGCTGTTAGCGTCAAACATCGGTACCTACCATGAGGCATAAGGTTGACAGAAGATGTCAGCGAAAATACCTTATCGACTATAGCTAACCCCATTATTCATAAAAAGTTAACAATATTTTTAAGCTAACAAATGTTTTGTTCCTTTCATTTGAGGGCAAACGTCACAATGACAGATAAAGACATAAAATATGTTAACTAACAAACTCTTACGAAGCGTTTATGAATAAGGGGTTATTCTTTAACTTGCAAATTAGAGCGTGTTTAATTACAGTCAACGGTTGCAACGTGATAGGAGGTTTAAGTCAGACAGTAAATACTTTATCGTACTTACATAAAACACGCTACACAACATTATAAGTAAAATAATTTAGTACAAAAGCTAACTTACTTATTCCTGTAAGGGGATAACCCAGCATCTTCCAGCTAACCCAGAAAACTTTACGCATAATTAACAATGAGAGACAAACAATGAGCGTCGACCTACAACTGGAACGAATATACCTCACCATGACCTCACCTAATAGAAATATACTTACATCACTATAATTATAGAGGTATTTTATATTTACATTCTCAACTAAAAACAGCAAAATGAAATATAGAAGTTGTCGATGGCAACTCATGGTAGTAATGGCGTAAAAAGGTAATACGAAATTATATACTCAGAAAATCAATGTAAAAAAAGTATTTGACTAATTGAAGGCAATTACAGTCTAACTAGAAGCAAAAGTCGTCACAATATCGATCGATCGATCATAGCTGGCAACACTGCCAAGCTCAAACGTCAAAAAGGACACTGCTGTTATAAATATTAAAAATAATTATAATTCAAGTGTTTAAAGTAATATAAACAACAAAAAATCATTCTTAATAAACAAGAACATGTTCGAGTAAAGTAGTTTATATTGTAATTAACGTTAAGTGTTAAATTCAAAGTATACTCGCCAGCCCAGCGGCGTCCAACGGACAGCAAGTTCAAATCTACGTCTAAAAAAGGGAAGTATTCTCTTCGCAAATCATAAATAAATCAAAATAGGACACCTAAAAACGTATTAAATAAGCATTGTGTAACAAACAGTCTATAGTAATTGAACAAAGTCTAGAATCTTACATTTATAACCTCATGCATAAATGTCATTGAACCGGTCAGCTGTTTACACAGGGCGTTTCTGTTCATAATACCTTCTTGCTACTCTTTACTAGCAGCTTAGACGCCTAAATACTGTTGTCTGTACCTATCTTGCCTTTCTCACGACTTTTTCTTGTTTTCCTAATAACAATCCGACTTCACTGCTTTCTGTGCTTGGTGTATAGTTGCGTTGCGGTTAGTTTCAGGTGCTGTGGAGTGACTGTGTGTCTCCTGAGTTCAAAATGTCTAGCTCAGTGATGACCTGCAAGGCCACGGCACGTGAACTTGATCTCAAACTGAACGCAGCCCTTAAAGAGCTCAAGCAATCTAAAGCTACGTGTAAACAGCTACTGCGGGAACGTGATGAGAGCGAAGAGGAGATCAATAAAATAGTAGCAAAAAACACGAAACTTAAATACGAATTGGCGGACTTGGATGTGATGTACACGGACGTAGCAGAACAGCGCGACCAACTGCTGATCTCTATTAGCAAATTTCAGCAATGCTACGACGTTCATGAGCGGGCTCTGCAACGGGTCGACGACCTCGAGTACGAGCTCGCCGACTCCCACAAATTAGTTCGTCAGCTACGGGAGCAGATTGAACGTCAGGAAGCCGATAAAACCCAGCGGCTTTATGAAGAGTTAATGCCATCGCCTAATGCCTGTACACCACGTCTTAACAAACGTTTGCTGTCTCCGGTTGTTATTGATCTTACTAGGGAGTCATATTTTGAGGGTAAACAAGTTCATTTTAAAAGCCATAACAAACTAAAAAAAATATCTTAAGTTAAATAGATTTATAAGAAGATCAAAAAGACTATACAAACAACAATGTTACATAAAAGTCGTCTCAATATTTTAAATAAATTAAAAGCAAGTAATTTAAAATTAAAACACAGTAGGTGTAGTTACGACACGGACACTTGCGAGCTGAGGGCGGAAATTAATAGGCTTGAATGTTGTCGTGTATAAAAAAATAGGAATATTAAGGTAATGTTTAGTGAAGCGGTGATCTAGATCTGCGGGAGGCGCAGCTAGAGTAAATAGAAGGTTTATGACACGACTGGTTATTTATAAGTTTAAGTTTTAAGTATAAAGAAAGGTTGCTGGATAGTTCTCGGTATTGCACCAACTTTTGTAGTACAAGGTCCTCTTGCAAAGGTTCCTGCTGGGGGATTTATTTGGAATTAAAAATGCAGAAATATTAATAACAAATTTAGCTATTCATTCAAGTGAACGCGACATGGCGGCTCGGTCCCGCAGTGGAACAATGCAGTTCTTAACGCTAAATTAGGCTAACGATGACCGGCGGGCTCGGGCCCGTATAACGCGAGAGGAACGAGAGGATGACGCGCACTGACTCTAAGATTTACTGGCCAGCAAAAGTAAAAGAAAGTCTTACTCACGGTACCGTGTTTTCGATCGTCTCTTGCCTGAATGCCGTAGCGGAAGTTAGGCGCTCCGCTCGTTAACTCCTGGGCCGGCCTACAACGTGAAGCTATCCGTTAGCTCTGCACGGAGGCACGGGCGTGGGAAGGTCGAGTGAAGCTGAGTGGCTCTCGACGAGGCGCCGCCAACGGCGCGACGAGGAGCCGTGACGCTTGTGGCACGAGGAGAAACGCGACGACCCGACGGTACCCTTGGCATCGCCCCACGGCTGCACAGCGCGTGGGACACGGAAAACCGGCCTACGGGACGGGGCCCCGCAGCAGCGGCGTCAACCACTGTGACTCGTTGGCCTCGCGCCGATGCGCAAGATTATGCGTAAAGGAAGAACGAAGATCGCACCTTGGCGAATACACTGCACGTCCGAGCGGTGAAACGAATGGAGGAACACTCCCGCACTCAGTAAACTTCACATTAAAAGTTAACGTACGTTAAACTGGGAAATTAAATTAACAAAATAACGGGCGCATGCCCGAAGCGCGGCTTAACACATAAAGAAAGCGTCCGGCGAAGGACGCCGACGCAAGTTTTCAGGAGAAAACCAAAAACATGAGTGTTGGCGTGATTTGCGCGGGTGGAAAATCTGGCGCAGGGCAGCGTGTGCACGCTTCCGAAGTCCACGGCCCACTGACTGTCAAAACCTAACTAGTCAAGTGGCTAAACTGATACCACAGACGCGTAATATCGATCTCTCTTGCGAATCGATAACAATTTATAAAGTTAATTCTTTACCAATTCAATTCTAAAAGATGCGTTGGGCTTTCCCATTAATGAATATATAAGTATATCCTTAAACAGACGTCCCACTACGGAGTAATTAATTATTTTGTGTAAAAACGATAACTTGACGTACCCGTCACAGCACTAGCTTGCAAAATGTTTTATTTAGCTACCTACCCAAACTAATTTTTCTAAATTGTTTTCAAAATATGCTGAAATGATATTATATCCTGAAAGAGCATGCTTTGAGGATTCTAAAGATGTATTTCTTTCCTAATTCGGTTCAGGGGTTGTCGAGTAATGGAGCCATACATTTCACCAACATTGTTGCGTATTTATAACGTATTTGTAGCTTTGTGAAGGCATACTATATTATTGTATTATTTGTTTCGTATTGCTGTAAGCCTAAATAACGAGGATTAGCGTTGGTGAATGATTCCCTACAGTATTAATGGTATTCGTTGTTGACTTAACCTATATGTACCAAAACGAATACTACAATACCCTCCTTGGGAGCAAAGAGGTTAAACCATGGTTAACCGACACAGCCGGGTCAACCGGTAAAAACTTTTAACTCCTGTGTAAAGTTTTTCCTAAGACATGACGATACTACAAAATATAAGTACCTATTCAAGCTCATGCAAAATCACGTCATTCAAAAGAGTTGTAATGAATGACTCTATATGTTTATTGGACAATTTATTCTATGCTTATGTTATTGTTTACTTATCTATGGAGATCTCCTATGCTATGCATGCTAGCGAAACTCTTAAGTTTATTGTAGAACTAAGTTTATTTTAATTTATAGTAGTTGTACAACTTATGTTTACTTATTATTAAATATTTGTTAAATTACTTTAGTAAGTTTTTTTACTAATTTGTCTAATGCAAATGACCTTAAATTGTCTCATACCCTGCTCCATACTCATGATAAGCAGTCTTATTTGACTTTTTACCCAGTGTTATGCAGTTGGTATTGACTAATGATCTTATTTGAAACCCAGGACTCAACAGGTCGCGAGCACTGTTGGGCTCCTGGTGTGAAATATCATTAGCACATCATAAATATGATAACTAGATCCAATAAAGAAAGTGTGAGTCGTCACTCCACCAAAGTAAATTTTATGAACTGAGTATTTAAATAAATCTCTCAATTTCATAGAGAAAAAACTTATTTTCAATTGTTTTGAAAAAAGTATTGGGCCGATTTCGGCGCAATTAGCATATCCAGGATCCTTGGAGTATGCTTGTACAAAATCCATTTTGGTTTATAAAGAAATATCAAAATTTGACATTTTGACAAAAAAATTGTCATAAAAATTGATATGTCAAATTAATGTTTCTCGTAGCTTATACACACCTCAAGGCACCTTTACTATGTCCTTAGCATGATATTTTCCTTTATAGCCTGTGTCTATCTCCTCTAATTGGTAAACAACATCAGATAGTTTGTCAATGACTTTGCATTTGACAAACCTCGGTGCTAGTTTAGCTGAGAAAAACTTTGCTGCGTTGACTGTACAAAATTACGCCTCCACACGATATCGCCTACGCTTAGCCTCAGCTGTCGGCGGCGCAGGTTATATCTGCTCGCGTTTTGTTTGTACGCTTTGGTCAGTGCAGAACTTACACGTTGAAAAATATCTGCAAGGTCATTTAAGGATTCGGCTTTTTCGTTCCTATTTGCTAGCTGAATATCGTCAGTCGAGTCTGGTGGGGTGCCCCTTACGGTATGCAACGCACCGTCGGCGACGATTTCACGCCCTTTGGCCAAGAAATAAGGTGTATATCCTGTTGCTACGTTAACTGTGGTGTTTAAGGATAATTGAACCTGTGGAAGGAATTTAGACCAATTTCTTTGATCCTTCTCTACTAAAATAGCTAGACAGGTCTGTATTGTTTGATTATATCTCTCAACAGAATTTGACTGCGGTGCATAAAATGCGTTATAAAAAATTTTAGGTATTGAGTATTTCATACAAAAATTTTTGAAGTCTTTACTCTCAAAAATTGTGGCATTATCACAAATAATAACGCATGGTATGCCCTCCTTTAATAATATTTCCGACTCTATGAATGAAGTAACTGTCTTAGTGGTCGCAGTTCTAAGTGGGTGTAGCCAACAAAATTTAGTGAAAACATCTACTACTGAAAGTATATAGACATGACCTGAGTATGACTTTGCTATTGGTCCTATTATGTCTATAGAAAGTGTATGCATGGGACGATCTACTTGTTTTTGATTCGTCATGTGACCGTGTGGAACATTATTTGAGTGTTTATAAGCCTTACACTTTTCACAACGGGAAACATAGTTTTTAATGTCTGCATACATATTCTTCCAAAAATAGTGTTCTTTAATTTTAAGTAATGTTTTCAATGTACCAGGATGCACAGCATTCAATTCATGGTTTTCTTTGATACATTCCTGTACTGATTCTTGAGGAATGACTATCTTCCATGAATTGTCTGTCTGTAACTGTGACGATGGTTTACTGTATCTGAATAAAATATTATCTTTAATTTGATAATTTTTATGAAACATGGGATTTGACTGAACATTTTTGAATAATTTATTGTACCATTCGTCTTTAGAATTGCTACCACCCTTGAATGTTAGTGTACTGAGTTCTACACGAGACAGTACATCTGGAACTACGTGTAAACTACCTTTTTTATGTCGAATTTCAAAATCGAAACATGCTAATTGCATGGCCCATCTCGCCAGTCGACCAGAGGGGTTGTTTAAGGTTTTTAACCACTTAAGAGACATATGGTCAGTCACTAAAATAAAGTGACTTCCATCAATATAAGGACGGAAGTGATTAACGGAGTCAATTACGGCCAACAGCTCGCGCTCGGTAGTGCTATAGTTTCGCTCGGTTTTTGTAAGTCGACGGGAATGAAAAGCTATAGGGTGTTCTACGCCGTCTATCTCTTGTGTAAGAACGCTTCCAATTCCCACTGAAGAAGCATCACTATGAATTTGGAACGTCAAGGAAAAATCTGGGCACGCTAATACTGGGGCTTGGGTTAAAGCTTTTTTTAGAGCGTGGAATGAGCTTTCCGCTTCATCTCCCCAAGCTATAGCGTCTCTACCTTTCTTCTTTCCTAATAACGCTGTCATAGGTGCTATGATTGTGGAAAAGTTTTCTACAAATCGGCGGTAATAAGAACATAAACCAATAAATGCGCGTAACTGTTTTGCTGTTGTTGGTCTTGGAAAATCACGAATACAGTCCAATTTTCTGGGGTCTGTTTGTAAACCTTGTGAGCCCACTACATATCCTAAATAACTCAATTCGTCTTTGCAAAATTCACATTTGTTATAATTAATTGTCAGACCTGCTTCGCGTAATGATTCGAAAACGTCGTTCAAAATGTCCAAATGTTCGTTAAAAGTGCTGGTGGCTACCAACAAATCATCACAGTACCCGAAAATTTTTTCGCCGTACTTGTGTAAAAATAAGGAATCGATGAGGCGTTGCAAATCGCAGCCTGCGTTAGACAAACCGAAAAGCATGCGTTTAAATTCAAATAGGCCCCTATTGGGAACCACAAATGCGGTCTTTTGGCAGGAAAATGAAAATGAAAATGAAAATGAAAAATTTATTTTGCAAGTAGGCCATATAGGCTCTTTTACATGTCTGAATCTACTAGCGCTTCGGAAAATGGAAGAATCTGCTGAGAAGAAACGCCGCAAGAAACTCAGCAGTTTATCTTTTTTTTTCTTCTCTTTTGAAAACAAGATTACAGAGCAATATACACAATCATAACAATAGTTCACATAAAGTGTGAAAAAAAAAAAAGATAATAAATAGCACAGCAAGCTTTAAGCATATTGAACGAACTGGCACTAGTACAGATTGACCAAGAGATGTATAGGGTCCCCAGGTCAAAGAAATTAGAATCGGGATGTATGTGGTCCCTGATCAAATACTTAGTCTAAATAACTTAGAGATGTATAGTCTCTAAGGGTCAAAACAAATTAATTACCTTAATCTATGCTTAGCAGAGGTGTAAAACGCCTCCACGGTCAAATTGTACAATATTACTTGGAGATGTATAGTCTCCGAATGTCAAAAGAATATAAGAATAAAAATATTCATGTCAAAAAAAAAAAAAAAATTGGTGAAAATCCAACAAAATCAGTAATATAACAATAACAACTCAATATATGTCTATATTTAGTTATATATATAAATATAAATAAATAGACAACACGATGAAGTCTCCCACATCAAACCGCATTTAAGTACCTACATTTTAGGCTTTTTGAGAATTACATTAGTCTTTGCAGCATGAATAGTCCGGACCCCACAAACAGCACCCGATCACGAGTATGACGCGTATCTCAGCCATCGTCTCCCTCAACCATATTGCAGGGAAGGTGGCGACCCGATCAACGACGCCACCGTAAGCAATGCCCTTTAAGCGAGCATGACATACTCAAGCAGTACGACTACAAAAGAGAAATTGAATACGGCTCGTCTGGCGAGAAACATCACAATGTGCTCCAAAATAATAATTACACTTTAATAGGATGTCATACATAATTAATAGGTATAAAATTAAGTGATAAAAAAAATAAAAGATTAATGCTTAGAAATGTCACAAACATACAATTATTTATTAAAGTCAAAGATATTTAAATTAAATATTGAACAGCCGATATTTAAATTAAATATTCACGCCTTCAGAACTGGCCAAGTCAAATCGTCGCATATATATTCGTCGACTTTGTAATAAGCTTTTTTCAATAGCGTGTTTTTAATATACCTCTTGAATGCATTTAGAGGTAATTCCCATACATCCACAGGCACTTTATTATAGAACCTCACGCAGTTCCCTAGAAAGGATTTGCTAACTTTTTTTAAGCGGAATTTGGGTACAAAAAGCTTATTTTTATTTCGTGTGTTGAAATGATGGACATCACACAGTTTCTTGAAGGAATTAAAGTTCCTATGCGTATATACAATTACATCATATATATATTGTGAAGCTACTGTAAGGATGTCTATTTCTTTAAAGCGTTCTCTCAGTGAATCACGAGAGCCAAGGTTGTAGATGGACCGAACTGCCCTCTTCTGCAGAACAAAAATGGTTTCAATGTCGGCTGCCTTACCCCAAATCAGAATGCCATAGGACATAAGGCTGTGAAAATAACTGAAATAAACGAGACGCGCAGTTTCCACGCTGGTGTACTGTCTGATTCTTCGTACGGCATATGCTGCAGAACTCAATTTATCAGCAAGATTCGAAATATGTGGACTCCATTGTAAATTTCGATCCAAAGTAAGTCCAAGGAAAACAGTTTCGTCTACTAAGTCTAGTCTCTCTCCATTTAAAGTAATCATTGTATCAACTTGTCTTACATTTGGTAGTGAAAATTTAACACATTTAGTTTTTGCAGCGTTCAGCAGAAGGTTGTTAGCTGTGAACCATTTTAAAACATCTATTAGGGTCTCATTGATGTGACTGTGGTCTTCTTGTTGCCTGTTAACTTTAAAAATTAGCGAGGTGTCATCAGCAAATAGAACTATGTCACACTTATTTCGTACTAGGCTAGGTAGGTCGTTTATATAGACCAGAAAGAGAAACGGTCCCAAAATCGATCCCTGTGGCACTCCAAGCTTCACCGGTGCTCCACGTGACTGCACTCTATTTACGACCACCTTCTGGATTCTCTGGCTAAGATAGGAAAAAACAAGATTCAGTGCCTCAGCTGAGAGCCCGTAGTGCCGTAGCTTGCGCAGGAGTGTCTCATGTTCCACACAATCAAACGCTTTGGAGAGATCGCAGAAGATGCCTATTGCATCCTGCGAATGTTCCCATGCATCGTAAATATGCTTCATGAGTGTTGCAGCTGCATCTGTGGTCGAACGCCCTCTTGTAAATCCGAATTGCTTGCTATGTAGTAATTTATTAATGTTAAAATGATGAAGCATTTGGTTGAGCATGATCTTCTCAAACACTTTACTTAGCACTGGAAGTATAGAAATCGGTCGAAAATTTCCAGGGTCGGATTTGCTGCCAGATTTAAATAAAGGAATAACCTTACTATACTTCATAAGGTCGGGAAACATACACTCGTCTACGCAGTTATTAAATATAATGGCCAGATACGGTGCCACAATATGAATGACAGATTGGATAACTTTAACGGAAGTACCCCAAAGATCCTCAGTATTCTTAAGCTTCAAGGATTTAAATGTTTTGATGATCTCGTGTGGGTCGGTATAATGAAAATCAAAGTTTAGATTTCTTACATTAGCAACCTCGTTTAAGTAAGAACCAGCCCTCACACTACATGAATTCAGGCCACGAGTAGTAGTTGAAGCTATGTTCGAGAAAAAAAATTCAAAAGTGTCCGCCACATCTAAATCTGATGTCAGTATCTTATTGTTAAGTTTGAGTTTAAAATGGCCATCACGGGGCTTTGATTTACCTGTCTCTGAATTGATAACATTCCAAACTGCCTTGACTTTATTATCAGCAGATTTAACTTTATTACTTATATAGTCTGCCTTGGCGGCAGAACAAACCTTTTTAAATAATTTAGAATATTTTTTTACATAATCAATGAAACTAGCATCTTGGCTGTAGCTCTTCATTTCATACAACTCGTACAGTTTGGTCCTACTCTTATGTATTCCAACTGTGGCCCAATCACTAAATTTTGGTTTGTTTGAGCCGTTCTTGACAGTCTTTAATTTGAAAATGTTTTCAAACTCATTATTTATAACACTAGTTAAATCCTTATATAATATGTTGGGATCACTCGTCCCTATGGTAGGCACAGGAACTTTACAGAGAATATTCTGTTTGAACTTTTCTATTCGACCTACAGTTATAGGCCTGTAGGTTAATTCTAGTTTAGGATTCTGATTGGTGATTTTAAAAGTGGCTTTCTGGCCACTGTGATCCGAGTTAAAACATTTAAATATTGCCACTTCCGTAGCTTCACTCATGCAGAAAATATTGTCTAAACATGTCGCCGTGCTGGCGGTCACTCTAGTGGGCTCATTAAACAGATGAAACAAGTTAAAAGATTTAAATAGGTTCAATAGTCTGACCGAGTTTGTATTTGTTGAGTCTAGTAAGTTAACATTGAAGTCGCCACATACCATGATGAATTTACTACTTTCAAAAATCTGTTTCAGGGCATCTTCCATTACGGCTTCAAACTGGCTAAAGTCTGAAGACGGTGGCCTGTATACGCACAGTATAATGTGGTTTTCTAATTCCACACATGAAATTTCGATAACTCGCTCAATAGAAAGCTGAACTATATTTTTACGTTCTTTACATTTAAAATCGTTTTTTAAAATAATCATGGAGCCTCCGTGAATTGCCGACTTTCTAGTGAAGGAGCTACCGATTTTGTAATTATTAAAGTTCAATAATAATTCATGTCGTTTCAGCCAGTGTTCAGTAATGCACATTACATCTACATTAAAAGCATCTAAGAATAAACCAATTTCTATTATTTTGCTGGAAAAGCCTTGTATATTTTGATGAACCAAAATAAGGTTACGTTGCTTTTCCGCTGTCTCACGCATTAGTTTAAAGCCGGCTGGCGGGCCGCGGGGGAGGCCGCGCGCTCGGCGGCTCCGGCCCCGCCGCCGCTGTCTGCTGCGTGCAAGTGCCCAGGTTCAATATTGTATGCTAGCAGCTTCGCTGTTGCTATTTTACATTTTTTTGGTAAATAACATTTGTCTCTATTTAACTGAAAACGTTTTACAAATTTGTTGCTGTCAAAAAATGTATAAGTACTATTAAAACATGTCAAATTATACAGCATAGCATTCAAATTTGAAATTTTGATGTTTTGCTCATAGGATACAGAACCCGAATACGGGAGCGCACATAAAATTATTTTATGAATACCGCGTTGCTCGACTATTGACAGTGCTCGTAGTAAGCATTCAAAGTGAGGTTTCGACAAGTCTAGACTATTACCTAACATAATAATTAGCGTCGTGGCCGTGTTAAAATTGTCCTTTGACAGTCGGTCGGCGAACTGCTGAAGACTCGCACCGCGGAGGCATTGATTTACGACCCTCTGCCTCAAAAGCTGGCCCAGCACGGATCCAAATCCCACGCCAATCTCGTCGGAGTAGATGACAGTAGTGGCTGTGGGAGCCGCCGCAGGTGCCGTCGCTGGATTCGTTGTAGCGAGCGGGGCGCCGGGCGCTGGGCGCGCCGGGGATGCTGCGGGTGCCGGGGCTGCGGGCGCCGCACGCGGGGCCGCCGGGGCCGCCGGGGCCGCGGGCGCGGCCGTAGGAGGGCGCGCGGGGGCGGGGTGCTGCGCCGGCGTGGAGGTCTCGACTGGCACGGCGCTGCGACTCTCAGCGAGCGAGGTTTCATGCGAACAAATACAAATATGATTATTCAAGAGAGAATCGAAGCGTTCTTCATTATAGCGACACATATCGACGAGCTGCGTCGCGGCGCTCACGTGTTCGCTGATCTCCCGCTTGCTGCTTTCATACTTGGCATTGATATCTCTGAGCGCCTCTTCTAGTCTACTGATTTTGGACTGCAAGGTCTGTGTCGTACTATTATATAAATAATTACTAGCTTCTAATTTACTGCTACTTAATTTTAATTTGTTAACTAAATTACGACGTTCTTTTATTAATTGTACATTTTTTTGTAGACTGTACTTAGAATTTGTAAGCTTTTGAGTACGCCTCATAAACTTCTTTATTTTAATATATTTTTTAAATTTATTATTACTTACAAAATAGCAAGATGCAGTTGAGTCATCTTTTGTCAAGTCGACAGTGGTTAGGATAGAATCCGAATGGGATGTTGTCAGGGACCCGATGGTGGTACTATTTTCCAACATGTCTTCGTACAAGCTTTTACCCATCAGCTCTTCATACAAGCTATCAGTCTCAGCAGTCCGATGACGCTCACATTCACTTTGAAGGTCATTTATGTCTCTGTGGGCCTCATTCAGCTCCCGCTCCAGGTCATATATGCGGTTTAAAGCTGCTTCGTGACTAGCTGTACATTCTTTGAAGGATTCCATTCCAGCTTGCATATGCAGTAGCTGGTCAACAGTATCCTTATGCTGGGTGTCAAGCTCTGCCAGTTGGTTTTTTAACTCGGTGTTCTTTTTCACCACTTTTGCCACTTCCTCCTCGCTGTCTTCTCTTTCCTTCATAAGCTGATCACACAAGTTCTTGGAGACTTTTAACTCCTTGAGGGCTGCTCTTAGTTGCATTTCCTGCTGGCGCGCCACGGCCTTGCGGGTGAGCACACTGGAACTCATTTCAGCTGCAGTTACTATGATGCACTGGAAACCAATAAATGGTCGAGTTAATTGAGGTAGGATTATGGAAAAAGTACAAAAATACACAAATATTTATGTTTTAGTTGAATTTGTAAATTAGAGTTTCAATCCCTGTGACAACTTTAATCTTATTATAAACTTAGTTTCCACTATAATCAAATTAAATGTTAAATTGAACAATGGTCATAAAAAAGCCTTATAAAAATAGAATTAGGCCAGTAATACAAGTATCAGTTATTCTTTAGCTAGATAGAACACTGGTCAAAGCACAAAATTTAAATTTAAATTCTGTTCACTCAGTTAGTCAAGTATAAGTATATTATACAACTGGCAGTTGACCCGCAACCTACAGTAACAACACAGTTCTTTTACTTGCCACAGCACAACTGAACACTGAATAAAGATGGAAAATAGCGAGGTCAAAAGGTCACCTATAAATAAGGCAAGAGAAAAAAAATAATAATAAAAAAGAAATGAAAAATTTAAATAGGTAACAAATTTAACTAACAAAATACAATGCTGAGAGGATGACAAAAGGGCAAATAAACAGTAAGGGGGGAAAAAAAATGTTTTATATTTAAGTATAAGATATAAATAAAAGTTTAAAGGATAGTAGCATTAGTAAGAATAGTATTTATAATAAGAAGTAAAGCCCAGTGTAAAACAGCTGGCCGGGTCAATGACATCTAATGTGAGGTTAAGATTTCAAAATTGTATCAATTTGTTAAGGCCTTGTATGTGATTAAGGGGCTAAAATGCATACAGTTTCATACGAGTGTGCACTGACAATACTACTTTATGTATAATACAAAACAATACTTCCCTTTTTCACGATGTAAATTTGAATATGGTCCGTTGCGATGACGTTTCACCAATAGTGTATATTTTCTTCAGAAATAACACTATTTGATTCTGACCACTTTACGCAAACACTAAGTGGTATCATTTACACAGTTTCTAGTTATTTGAACTACTTAATACTAATTATTACTAATTAAATAATTTAATAAATTAGCTGCCCAGATTTTGACGACTGGACGAGGCAGTGTTGCCAGAAGTTCCACAACCATCTGTATTGTCTGAGTCGCTAAGTAAAATCTGCCAGTAAGCGGCTGATAAGTCAATGGATGTTAAGTAACGAGCGCCTTTAAGATTATCTAGGATTGAACTAATGTAAGGTAATGGATAGGAGTCTTTAATAGTGACGTCATTTAATTTTCTAGCGTCAAGGCAAAATCTCAATGAACCATCTTTTTTGGGGGTCATAACTACTGGGTTAGACCATGGAGACTTGGATGGAGCTATAACGCCTAACTGTAACATTCTATCTATTTCTTCATTTAATGCCTTTAACTTAACCGGGGAAAGAGGATAATATTTCTGTTTAATCGGTGGTCCTTTTGTTACGATCTTATGTTCTATGATGTTTGTCTTGCCTAGTCCTTTTTCTTCAGTACTAATGGTTTTGAATTTACTGATAACCTTTTGTAATTGTATGGACTCTAAAGGACTAAGTTGATTTCTGGGGATGATGGCACAGACATCATTGTTTTGTAAACCACTGTGTTTTTGTGAAATTTTGAGATTTTCCAAATTTAATAAATTCAATATTCCAAATTCGTGTATGAAATCCATACCCAATATAAAGTTATCTGTAACTTCTGGTATAACCGTTAGACCATGGAGACGTGGATGGAGCTATAACGCCTAACTGTAACATTCTATCTATTTCTTCATTTAATGCCTTTAACTTAACCGGGGAAAGAGGATAATATTTCTGTTTAATCGGTGGTCCTTTTGTCACGATCTTATGTTCTATGATGTTTGTCTTGCCTAGTCCTTTTTCTTCAGTACTAATGGTTTTGAATTTACTGATAACCTTTTGTAATTGTATGGACTCTAAAGGACTAAGTTGATTTCTGGGGATGATGGCACAGACATCATTGTTTTGTAAACCACTGTGTTTTTGTGAAATTTTGAGATTTTCCAAATTTAATAAATTCAATATTCCAAATTCGTGTATGAAATCCATACCCAATATAAAGTTATCTGTAACTTCTGGTATAACCATGAATGTAATATTATAGGCTTTATCTTTGAAATTAATTGGCAATAAAATATGTCCTATCACTGTAACCTGTGATCCATTTGCACAGCTTGCGCTCATATTTGACGGTTGTAAATGAAATCCTAAGTCAAGAAGACGGATATGGTATCCTTTACCAATTATAGAAAAATTTGCTCCAGTATCCAATAATCCACGGCAAGTTCTATTGTTAATTTGGAATTTAACAAATATTCTGTTATCACCATCAACAACCGATATACCAGGAGTAACTGTACCTAGGTGTTTAGTTTCGGTTTTTGTCCGAGTTGCTCCTGGGTTACCTAGTTTTTTTGGTTGCGACTCCGGGTTAGGGTGGGTACCACGTGTAGAGGGCGGGTTACATTTATTACAAGTTGATGTAAGCACGCCTTCTTCTCCACACTTAAAACATACAATACCAGGAACTGATCGGCATTGCTTATATGTGTGGCCCATTTTTTTGCATTTTCTGCACATAACAGAATTATTAAATTTTTGTTAATATCGTGAATTTATTACAGTCACCTTTTTCTGGTGCTTGTCAGTTTTCATAAAAGAACTGCCAGGGAGTGGAGCTAGATCCGCATATGCCTCAAAGCGTTTTCCTAATAAAATCAGTCTGTAATTGGTTTGTATGTCATTGACTGCTAATAAGTGTGCATAAGCCGGCAATAAATTATGCTTTATGACTTCAATAAGTTTGCATTTCCAAGATATAGAAATTTAAAGACTGTCCCGCAGTCTGTTTGTGCTCCCTAAGGGTTTTTTCTAAAACAAAGTCGCTGTCGATAGACGTGAAGAATGATTTGAACTTAGTTTGCAAGTCTAATAGTGTGACGGTAGAATCACGAATCTGACGATAATAGTCTAAGGCTTTACCACTTAATAAGTCCGCGAAACATTTTACTACTCGGCTTTCCGAAATATCCCTGCTAAGCATGTAATCATCAATTCGCAAGAAGAAGTCCACTATATCTGACTCTCCTGTAAATTTTAAGTTCCATGACTTTAAACTTTCCTCACGAATTACATGTAAGACCTTGTCCTTGGTATCAGCTGGTAGCGTATGACTTGTCTGGGGTTGGTCTGTATGAGAGGTATGGAATGCTTCCGGTTTTGGTTTTCGCCTAATCTGCATATCAGCATCATCATCACCCTCGACACTATCATGAAATTGTTCATGTTTCGACATTGCTACTAAATGCCACTATCTATGTGAACGGGAACAATCAATCAGCGTATGCTACTGAATATTATAAATTATTGCAAAAGACACTAATTTTCACTTAGCAATTAGCGTTTGCTAGAAATATTTAATTATTGTACAAACTGTTAATGAGTTTGTATTAAAAAAATTATTAATGATGGCTAGTTATACTATGCTATTACCATAGTACACGCCGTAGAATATATTATTAATTATTATATAGCATACGCTTTCTGGTTGCCCACACAATATACCATAGACAATAATATAGTGTTACAAAATTCCTAGGGAGTTTCACTTTAAGTAAATGTTTGCAAGAACATATATTCCACACAAATTCCACAGCAGGTGTATTAAACAATTGAAATTAATTCGGGCGCCATTTGTCGTGTATAAAAAATAATGATGTTAAGGTATATGAAAAATAAGGGAATGAAGGTAACGTTTGGTGAAGCGGTGATCTAGATCTGCGGGAGGCGCAGCTAGAGTAAATAGAAGGTTTATGACACGACTGGTTATTTATAAGTTTAAGTTTTAAGTATAAAGAAAGGTTGCTGGATAGTTCTCGGTATTGCACCAACTTTTGTAGTACAAGGTCCTCTTGCAAAGGTTCCTGCTGGGGGATTTATTTGGAATTAAAAATGCAGAAATATTAATAACAAATTTAGCTATTCATTCAAGTGAACGCGACATGGCGGCTCGGTCCCGCAGTGGAACAATGCAGTTCTTAACGCTAAATTAGGCTAACGATGACCGGCGGGCTCGGGCCCGTATAACGCGAGAGGAACGAGAGGATGACGCGCACTGACTCTAAGATTTACTGGCCAGCAAAAGTAAAAGAAAGTCTTACTCACGGTACCGTGTTTTCGATCGTCTCTTGCCTGAATGCCGTAGCGGAAGTTAGGCGCTCCGCTCGTTAACTCCTGGGCCGGCCTACAACGTGAAGCTATCCGTTAGCTCTGCACGGAGGCACGGGCGTGGGAAGGTCGAGTGAAGCTGAGTGGCTCTCGACGAGGCGCCGCCAACGGCGCGACGAGGAGCCGTGACGCTTGTGGCACGAGGAGAAACGCGACGACCCGACGGTACCCTTGGCATCGCCCCACGGCTGCACAGCGCGTGGGACACGGAAAACCGGCCTACGGGACGGGGCCCCGCAGCAGCGGCGTCAACCACTGTGACTCGTTGACCTCGCGCCGATGCGCAAGATTATGCGTAAAGGAAGAACGAAGATCGCACCTTGGCGAATACACTGCACGTCCGAGCGGTGAAACGAATGGAGGAACACTCCCGCACTCAGTAAACTTCACATTAAAAGTTAACGTACGTTAAACTGGGAAATTAAATTAACAAAATAACGGGCGCATGCCCGAAGCGCGGCTTAACACATAAAGAAAGCGTCCGGCGAAGGACGCCGACGCAAGTTTTCAGGAGAAAACCAAAAACATGAGTGTTGGCGTGATTTGCGCGGGTGGAAAATCTGGCGCAGGGCAGCGTGTGCACGCTTCCGAAGTCCACGGCCCACTGACTGTCAAAACCTAACTAGTCAAGTGGCTAAACTGATACCACAGACGCGTAATATCGATCTCTCTTGCGAATCGATAACAATTTATAAAGTTAATTCTTTACCAATTCAATTCTAAAAGATGCGTTGGGCTTTCCCATTAATGAATATATAAGTATATCCTTAAACAGACGTCCCACTACGGAGTAATTAATTATTTTGTGTAAAAACGATAACTTGACGTACCCGTCACAGCACTAGCTTGCAAAATGTTTTATTTAGCTACCTACCCAAACTAATTTTTCTAAATTGTTTTCAAAATATGCTGAAATGATATTATATCCTGAAAGAGCATGCTTTGAGGATTCTAAAGATGTATTTCTTTCCTAATTCGGTTCAGGGGTTGTCGAGTAATGGAGCCATACATTTCACCAACATTGTTGCGTATTTATAACGTATTTGTAGCTTTGTGAAGGCATACTATATTATTGTATTATTTGTTTCGTATTGCTGTAAGCCTAAATAACGAGGATTAGCGTTGGTGAATGATTCCCTACAGTATTAATGGTATTCGTTGTTGACTTAACCTATATGTACCAAAACGAATACTACAATGTTCCTTAAGGGACTTAAGTAACAAATATTTAACATCTCAGAAGCAAATCAGTGAACACATCCTGGCGGCGGACGAATTGTTGGATCTATGTCAACAGAATGAGCAGCGCATCGAGTTATTACTCGCGACGCCAACTGCGTGCGACTGTGATTGTGGACTCCAGCCAAAGAGTATAGTTATATATCGGATAAAGAGAGACCTCTCGCATGAAAAACGGGATACACGTGAACACAAGCGCACCAAGCGGCTTTTGGGTGTACTAATTCCGGTATACATACGTACCTATATAGTAATGATACTTATATATAGATCGTTGTTTAACAAGCCCCGCCGGCTAGATATCTGAGCGAACACTTTTTTAATGAAAATTAAACCATTTTTGAAAAGGAATAGAATTGCATTGATTTTGTGATACATAATTTCCGGAACAAAAAATGAAATTCTATTCCCTTTTAAAAATTGTTTAATTTACATGAAAAAAAGTGCTAACTCAGATATCTAGCTGCAGGGGATCCGAGGGCTTAATAATATTCGCCGTTTGCGTAATTACTTCTAAATTACTAAAAAAGTACAGATAATTATTGATTATCTGATATTTAAGACATTTAGAAACATTCACGCAAACGAAGAACTTAGGAGAGTAACAAAATCAAGTTTAAATGCTATTATTATGATTTATTTATTGTCAGAAATTTACACAAACAGTAATTCTTAAAGTATTAATGCTGCATTACAGGAAGAGGAACATTAATGGGTAAATCTTTGAACTCTAGACGTTTGGTCTAATTCGTATGGCACGTTTTTGTTAAAAAATCAAGATAACTGTGTAACAAGTCACTAGACCAGTAAACAGACTGGGTATTTTTTTTAAAAAAAGCTTACTCACTGCTGCTGTCATTTAGTAAACAAAAAGATAACCAAAAAGATAACAAAAAGATAGCAAAAACCGATACCGATAATCCAGAAACTAACAAGAAAACCTTTGCGCATACGCATAGGGAATCTGAATGAAAGAGAGGTTAGCGGATCGCTGAGGTTAGGACGCCATTATTTACTTCACGTTCCATTTTACGAAATGTGTAACCATTGTAGTAATGTCACACTGCCGTACTGGATTATTAAAATTTTAGTACTTCTTATTTTTAAATTTTAAACAAACATATAAATAGTTAATAAAATGAGTGACCAAAGTAAGTGATAACTCAAAACGATACTTGCTTAAAACAGAACATAAAATCAAAATATTAATGCGATGACACCGCTCTCTAGTGGTCCACTTAAAAAGTACAAAGCGAGCAAATAATGACCCCAAATACCAAAAGATGTCGACACTTTCCATGTAAAAAAGGTTTTTTCTAAGCTTCCTCTGCCTGACTCCAGCAGACTGAGCCGCCGCCAGAGAGTTTGCTCGGTCAGCCTGAGGCCCCCAGCGCCGAGTCTCCCCGTGACGGAACTCTAGAGGATAAAACTTCTGTAAAAATGTAAATAGAACCCTAGTGTTTTCTGATAGGATAGGAAAAGGCTTTGGCAAAATATTATATAATAAGGTACCAAACAGCTGTGTCATAAATCATTGTATGCCGAACGCCTCTTTTAAACAAATAATTGAAACAATTATGCATTCCCAGGTGACCAAACAATCAACAATTGTGTTAATGTTAGGTGACGGGGCTACCATTCGATATTCAGATGTCAAAACTGGGTTCGACTCCCTACTAAAACTGGGTGCAAAAAACATTATTATAGGTGCGTTTCCCTACTCAGCTTCTCAATCTCAATGTAATAAATCCTTATATCGTTTAAACAAATTATTGTTTAAGTTGACGAACCGTCATAGTGACGTTTTATTTTTTGACACTAATAATCTTATTAGTGAGTATCAATTTACTTCTGACAAGCTTGCTAAATCCTTAGCATGTTTTATTAATTCCGTATTCGGAAATCATCCTCCTCCCCCCTCCCCTGTTAGGACGACATCTCCGACCGAGGACTTGTCTTTAAACTACCTACTACGACAATAGAGAAGCTAAGTAGTTTAACATTACTTCATCAAAATATAAATCGCTTTTCTGGCAAAATATTAGATTTAGAATTATTGTCTGAAACTATAGATCTAGATATTATCTGCTTAACAGAAACTTGGCTAAAACAAGATATGATGAAATTTAATGTTAATAATTATGTAGTGGCCAGCGCGTTCTGCAGGAAGTCCGCAGCAGGAGGCGGCTGTATTATCTTGTTTAAAGATCATTTAAAGTTCAGAGCGCGAAAAGATCTGTCTGGCCTCTCTGTGAAACGTGTGTGTGAGATCGCTTGTGGAGAGACGGATCAGTACTTAATATTGTGCATCTATAGACCACCAACTTCAAATCTTCCCATATTTGTTAATGCTATGGAAGATGTTCTAAGGAAATCTGTAAATGGTAATAAAAAAGTGGTAGTCTGCGGAGACTTTAATATAGATATTTTGTCACAATCAGTTGAAAGAGATCAGTTTGTGTCTCTTTTGAAGTCATTTAATTTAGATTGCTCTTTTAACGAACCAACCAGAGTCACACCCACTTCGGCCACATGCATAGATAACATTTGTTTAAATTGTAGATATTTAGAGAAAGCTATTATAAGCGGAGTTCGCTCGGACCATAAAGCGCAATTAGTGAACCTGCCTCGGGCCAAGGGCAGTACAGATCGAATCATAGAAGTTAGGCCGTTAGATAAACATAGACTTGATCGTCTCAAAACCAACATCGCGCAAAAAATTACCAATCTAGAAGTAAACTCAAACGAACCCAATTAACATTTCAAAATACTCCTAAATACCGTGTGTAAAGAGAGGGATTATTCAAAATTATTTAAAATCGTATGTAATAAAGCAAAAGCAGCACACGTAAATAATAAAATAAAATTATCAAATGATAAAGTTAAAACAGTTTGGAAAATAATAAATACCGAAACAGGCCGACGAAAAAACACAGACTCATCTATTTCACTAAAAATAAATAATACTATAATAACGGACGCCGTTAAAGTAGCTGACGAATTTAATACATACTTCTCAGAAATTCCCGCCAAAACGACAAAGTGTCTCGTGTCCTCTTCAAAATTCGCTGAAGCCCTATTAGAACAAAATGTTAGTATCCAAAACATTAGTCAATTCAAATTTACAAAAGTCTCTCCTTTCGATATTCTTAAATCCTTTAAATCGTTAAAAATAAAAAAGACGCAAGACTTGTGGGGCGTATCAGTCAAGGTTTTACATGCCATCTTGGACGTCATTGCGCCAACTCTGGCTAACATTTTTAATAACTGTATAGACGTAGGCGTATTCCCCAATCTAATGAAATGTGGTAAAGTAGTTCCTATCTTTAAATCAGGTAATAAGGATAATCCTTCTGATTATCGCCCAGTGTCCATTCTACCAGCGTTTAGCAAAATATTCGAAAAAATAATGCTAACGCAAATGATTTCTCATTTCAATACAAATAAAATCTTACATTCGCAGCAATTTGGATTCACTAAGGGTAGATCTACTACAGATGCAGGTCACAGTTTGATTAAATTTATTTTGCAAGCTTGGGAAGAGTCGCATGACGCCATAGGTGTCTTTTGCGACCTTTCCAAAGCATTTGATTGTGAATACCATGACACCTTAATTTGTAAATTAAAGGAGAATGGGCAAATTGTCCCAAGTGCTGTATACAGTTGTGCTATATCTTATTTGAAAGCTCTCTATAAGAGCTTAATTTTTTTATATGTCAGCAAAACCGAGATGTTTGCAGGGAAAAAGCTACAGCCCATTTTATACCTCACTTTTTACTAGCAGTTGCATGAAAAGTATGTGTAAAATCATGTTCGAGATAGCCGAAAGATTTTAACCACGCATTCCTGAGGCCACTAGAAGTAAAAAACGTAATGTGAGCATAGGTCTAATTAGCTGTTTTATTTTTCTCTTTTTTCATACAAAACAATTATTAATTACAATTCTTAAGGTAAACCACAGTCGAACAGTGCTTTAGTACGAGCTGGCAACATACTACTTTAACTTTTGACACGTTAGGTCATAATGGTTATTTATTTTCGATCACGTTGATGACTTAAATGACAAAGGCTTATTTCAGTTTGACGTGACACATTTCGTTATGACTTTTTAGTCAACAGAATGGCAACGTCGCATACATTAGGCTGTGTTACACTTAAGTTTTATTGAAAAAATATTTTTTATTTTTGCGTCCCACGTCACCCCTGCAGACACCTGGTCTTCGAAACATGGCCTATGATGATCTTTACACCGAGTACTACACGTCCATACTACTCACTATTGTATACAAGGGTTGGGACAGCGCCCATACAAAAATGCCCATTCTCCTTTCTATGGCATTCGTGGCATCTCTTTAGATCTAGTCAAGTCTTACCTAGTGCAGAGAAATCAGAAGGTAGCGATAAATGGAGCAATATCATCGGGATCTGTGGTCGAGATGGGAGTGCCTCAAGGATCAATTCTTGCTCCATTCCTGTACCTTGTTTATGTAAATGACCTTACATATATGGTGAACCGAAGATCAGGCATCGTCATGTTTGCAGACGACACTGCTTTACTCTTCAAGGTTAATAGGAAAGATACTGAATTCATTGAACCCAACGACACCCTGTCCAAGGTATCTGAATGGTTTGCTGCCAACAACTTAGTATTAAATCCTAATAAAACTAAATGTATTAAATTTTCATTGTTAAATTCAACTAATATAGTTTCAGTCTCAAATAGAATCAGAATCAGAATCAGAATCAGAATCGTTTATTGCATATCACATTACAGACATATTAGGATGGTACAATTAAGCTAGGTATACATGTGACGCCCTGCAAGGGCACGGCAATATCAGAGGGCTATTTAGTATATTTTGATAAAAAATAACGTATTACAATATATTTGGCAATACTTGCTACAGTATACTTTCTGACTTAAAAACTATTTTTTGGAGCCCGGTAATAGCTTTCTATCAATTGCTCATACATATTTATCTTTAAAGTACTCGTTCAAGCTATAAAAACATTTAGTGATTAAGAAGGCTTTCAGTTGGTTATAAAATGGTCTGGCTTTATCAATGTTTTTTAAGGAATTTGGTAAGTGGTTATAAATTTTTATAGTTAGGTAGTGCGGATTTGATTTTACTAATTTTAATTTAGCTTGGGGCAGTCTGAGTTGGTTTTTATTACGATCATTTCTTTTGTCATCCGTTAATAGTGAATACAGGTTATCATGCTTTCTAACAAATTTACTAGATTCTAGAATGTACATGGAAGTGAGTGTGAGAATTTTATGTTTGATGAAGTGAGGTTTACAGGTTTCGATTTGATCTATATTGGTGATTATTCTAATACACTTTTTTTGTAGGATAAAGATTTTTTCTGCTTCACAACAGTTTCCCCAAAGCACAAGACCATATGACATTCTTGAGTAAGCATATGCGTAATATGCTGAGAGAGCAGTCTGGAAATCAGTCACACGCTTTAGGTGTTGGAGAGCGTAAATAAAAGAAGACAGTTTATTGGATAATTTTTCAACATGCGACTTCCAGTTTAAACTTCAGTCTAGGTCTTTACCCAATAAATTAGCGGAGTTTACGTTCTCTATTTGTGTATTTTTAAAGCAGTAATGAAGTGCTAAGGCGGATTTCTGATAGGGCTTAAATTGGATTAATTTAGTTTTGCCTATATTAAGTTTTAGGTTATGAATTTCTAACCAATTTGATATTTTATTAAGAATATGATTTAGTTTATTTTCAGCTTCATTATAGTTAGCGCACGGAAACGTAACTGAAATATCATCTGCAAAGAGCGTGCAGTGGTCGTTTAAAATGGTAGGGAGATCATTTATGTATACTAAAAACAAGATACAACTCAAGACGCTACCTTGGGGGATAGAACCTGACATAAGAACTCTATCTGATCTAATATGTTGACATCTACCAGTTTCAGGGTCCGTACTTTCAATTTCCACATATTGGAAGCGGTTTTCGAAATATGACTTAAACCAATCGTGGCTCAAACCTCTAATTCCTGTATTATATAGTTTGTAGAGCAAAATTTCATGACAGACTCTATCGTATGCCTTACTCATGTCAAGCAGCAGTCCTATGGCGTACTTTTTGTTGTTAATCTGGGTTAAGACTTCTAAAATAAATTTGTAAATGGCAAGACTAGTAGATCGGTTCTTTCTAAAACCATTTTGACTGTCGTGGAGAATGTTATATTTTTCGTAAAAAGAGTAGAGGCGATTTATCATGGCGGTTTCGAATATTTTGGCTGATGTTGGTAATAGCGCAATTGGTCTATAGTTATTTAAGTCAGTGGTTGCTCCCTTTTTGTGGATGGGTTTTATCAGAGATATTTTTAGTGCATCTGGAAAAATACCTTCAGAAAAAGATTGGTTTATTAAAGTAGTGTATGGAATGGTTAAAACATCTGCACAATTTTTTATTAACATGGGAGGGATTTCATCTATGCCGAAAGAAGATTTATTTTTGAGATTTTTTAGTATTTTGTGTATTTCTTGAGGTAGAGCTGGGCTTAAAAAGAATGTGTTATTTGTAGACTTCGAGGGAGAGACCTTATCGGCTGAGGTGTGGTTTGAGTTCCCGATACTCGAGGAGAAAGTGTTAAAAGTATCCGCTACGTGCTTAGGATCACTTACTGTTTCATTATTTGGTGCCTTTATTTTGATGTTATTTTTCCGCTTAAAATTATGTTTATTTGTTTCTTTATTTATAATTTGCCACATTGTTCGTGTTTTGTTTTGGGAGATTTCAAAAAGTTTTTTGTTATTAATTTTTTTAGACGTATTAACGGTTTTTTTAAGTATCTTGCTGTATTGCTTATAGTGGCTTTGTAATATTTTATTTTTGGTCTGTGATACTAGGATCTTTAACAGTCTTTTATTTTTGCACGAAGTTTTTAAGCTGATGTTAAATATGTTTTCCTGGAATTATTTTTTATTTTAATGTTTTTTCCCGGGATACATTTGTGAAGAACCTTCTTTATGACTTCATCAAATTTATTGTAATTTTCGTTTACATTTTTGTGTGGATGGATTATATTATCCCAATTTATTTTTTGTAACTCAGTTTTAAAGTTAATTATATTTTGTTTATTGAATATTCTTTTGTGGATCGTGAAGGGTCTCAAGCTTTGGGGGATGATAGGTGTCGAGAGCATGATACCTCTATGATCTGAAAACCCGTATTCGGTGACGTTAATCGAAGATTCGGTTAGTTTGAAATTTTTGAATACTTAATTAATGCATGTCGAGCTAGTTTGCGTTACTCGCGTGGGTCCTTCAACTCTTTGATGAAAATTGTGTGACAACATTATGTTTGAAAGTCTAGATTTTTCATTATTTTCCGTAAAAAAATCAACATCTATATCACCACCAAGGATGATCTTTTTATCTTTGTCTTTAAGCGAAATTAGACTTAACATTTTATTTAAGCAAGAATAGAAAGCTTCGACCTCCCTTTTACTATTGGGCCAATATATGTTAATGAGTAACATGTTCAATTTTGGTAATTCGACTGCACTAACTTCAAATATCATTTCTAAAGAC
Source organism: Ditula angustiorana (assembly GCA_963691745.1). Classification (NCBI taxonomy): domain Eukaryota; kingdom Metazoa; phylum Arthropoda; class Insecta; order Lepidoptera; family Tortricidae; genus Ditula; species Ditula angustiorana. Next base: position 14,342,186 of record OY829471.1, read on the forward strand.
AGAGATACAATGTCAAGTCGTTCCCGATATTCCAGATGGTTTTTTGCTAGTATTAATACACCACCTCCTTCATGTTGTTCACGGCAAAAGGATGAACTAACATTATAGTTTGACAGAGTAAATAAATTTAACTTTTCTATGTTCAACCAGGATTCAGTTATACAAATTATGTGTAAATTGTTTTTTTCTTGCGTAAAAGCCTGCAGTAAGTGCGTCTTATTCCAAACACTTTGCATATTCTGGAAAAAAATATTTAAGTTAGTGGCGAAAAGTAGAGTTTGCTGCGACATTTTCTTTTTGTGGTCTCATGCTTTTGTGGCTATGCAGGGTCTCGTTCGAGGAGACCGCTGAAGGGGAAGCCCGTAGGGTTGGCGTCGTAGCGGGGGGTATGTGGTACTCTCTATTCGTTGGGTTAACTTCATTTATTCTTTGGATTCTGGTACGATTTTCTCTTGGCTTATTTATGCTAGTAGGGTTTTCCATAGTTTTGATTTCTGAGATACATGCAATTTTCCCGCTTATAATAAGCTGATTATTCCGTATTATTGCATGGTGGCCGTTTTGTCTAGCTAATTGTTGAGCACGCTGAAGCTCTCTTCTCTTCTTTAGATCCTCTGGGCTCAGATATTCGGTAACGTTAAGACCGGCCTCTCTAAGGAATTCAGAGTTTTCAAGTATAATTTTCTTCATCCGTTTATTGATGACTTCAATTTTAACTGGTCTAGATTTTCCTTTTTTCCAATAAAAGATATTTCTTCTATGTATCCGGATATGTCGAGGTTCAGTACATCGTAAAAAATATTAATAATTCTATCAATAACTTCCGTTTCGGTTTCATAGTAGTTTTCTATCAGACCGTGGAGGACGAATACTTTTCCGTTTGGCTCAGAGATTTCTTTGGGGAAGGGTGGTTTGCCAAGGTTTTTCATTTCTTGTTTTAGTATTTCATTTTCAGCTTGGAGAGTACAGCATTTTTTGTCTAGATCTTCAATCCTGGACTTCATATCATAAATATCTAATTTGAGTTCTGTTTGTTCTGTAGTGATTTTTTCTAAATTTAGTTTGAATTCCATTTTTATTTCTGAACTGGCTTTTTCGATTTCATTTTGAAAAGTGTGCTGGAGCACTGATACCATATGTTTATTATTTTCTGCTAAAACTAATTTAAATTTTTGTAAAGTGATTTGTTCGTTTTCTTCGTCCTGCTGATTGTATGTAGGGCCTTGCGTTTGTCCCAAAGGGGAGATCGTGGCGTCTTCCTCGCTTAGAGACAAAGTTGAGTTTCGAGAGGGTAACCGTTTTCTTATGGTAACATTTGAATTGGATATAGGGCTCGCGGAAGTTGTGGGCTTCGAAAGTTCCTGGGTTGGGGATAGCACATTTGAGTCTGGGTCCCTTCGAATGGGAGTGTTTGTATTGTCGATTTTTGGCTCGTTTGAACGACAATATGGACATTTCCAATTATTTTTCGTTTCAGGGTTCATGATGTAGAATCTTTTTTCTGACACATTTGCACAATCCAAATCATAATATAGGTGGCATAAAGAGCACTTTAAAAGCCTTCTATGAGTAATGTTCTGCCGGCATCCTGCGCATGAAAGCACCATCTTGTGGCCAGTAGAGAAACGAATATGGCTTAGAAAATAATTTATAGATGGCGCTGATCTGAACCTTTGGTTTGGTATACGAGATGCTTAATAGGTGGCGCTGTATTCAGTATAGATCACAGGAATGATTTGTCGTTTTTGTTCAGATTTTTAGGTTATTATTTGTTAGTTTATTGTTTTCTTCATACCTTACAAGTTGATCGTTGGCTTCTTCCATCAGTTGATTTTATTTCCACTTTTTTAAATTGAAACTACAACTTTTACTTCGTCCAGTAATTTTGCAAATTTCTTCAATGATTTAACTTGGAATTTTAGATCACTATTTGGCCATCACCTGCCCTTTTTTATAAACATATATTATCATCACCGATGGATGTTGGGTGTTTGAATACTAATTAAAGTTGTAACTGCAAAATAACAATAGTTTAGAATTTTAAAACGATATTATTTACGGAGTTAATGTTTACAAGGCTACTAGCGCCCTCTTCCTCCCAAATATCAAATTAGATGGTCAAACGATTGAATTCATAAAATCAACTGTGTTTTTAGGAATAACACTCGATTCTCACACTTCTAAACTGCAGTGGGGTTCCCACGTCACAACGATAGCAAGTAGGTTGAGTTCTGCTGCTTTTGCAGTAAGAAAAATTCGGCAGCTAACCAATGTAGCGACGGCACGGTTGGTCTATTTTGCCTATTTTAATAGCATTATTTCGTACGGCCTTATTTTATGGGGATCTGCTGCAGATATTGAGTCAGTTTTCATTTTGCAAAAAAGGGCAGTTAGAGCAATTTATAATATGGATACTCGTGAGTCATTAAGGGAATTTTTCAAGGAAATAGACATCTTAACCCTACCGTCGCTATATATTTTTGAAATAATCATGTACGTTAGGAAAAATATATGCAATTTCCCTACCAACGTCGATAAGCCAAAGGCTACTAGAAATACAGGAAAGCTTAAAGTTCTAACTTACAGACTGGCTAAAACCAATAAGTCGTTCATGGGAAATTGTGTAAGATTTTACAACAAAATTCCAAAAAACATAACTGAACTAAATGATACGAAATTTAAATCTATTGTCAAGAAGACATTAATTTCTCGGGCGTATTATAAAATCAATGACTACATCTTGGACAAGGATGTTTGGAAATGATCCCGATCTGTATTAGCGATCCCTGGCTCCAAAGATTGTACACCTGCTGTGTTAAATTGTTAAAATTTTGAATATTTGAGATATAAAATAACATTGTAATTTTGATTTATTTAAAATATTACACCTCGTGAGTTTCTTGCCGGTATCTTCTCATCAGAGGTTTTTCCGAACCGGTGGAAATTTTTTTGACATTCATAACTGCTACCTGTAAGCCTAATCTGAATAAAATATTTTGACTTTGACTTTGGCAAAACCGGCGACTAGTCTAAAAAAGAAGGATACTGCTAAGTATCTGAATGTAAGCAGATTGACGGCTCAAGCAAAAGCTCAATGATTAACTCGATGAAAGAAGAGGTAATCTTGCCTGTGGATCAAGCTATGCCTTGGATTTCACCAATAGTCCCCATCTTAAAAGAGGCAGTCTTGCCTGTAGATCTAGCTACGCATTGGGTTTCACCAATAGTCCCCATTTTAAGAAGTGTCAACAATATAAGACTATAGCCGCAGATTATTGTAAACGGTCATAAAAGTCCAACTAATAATATGGAAAAACGATAATGCCAGACTAAAAAAGAGGCACTCGTTTTGGTCTGGACGGCTGAACATATTATAATGTATATTTATATGGACTAAAATAAATTGAAATGAGCACTGATCACAAACTACTAAGAATGGAAAATCAAAACTCTGTACACGAATAGAATGTTGGGTATTACGATGGCAGGTGTATAACTATAGAGTGGTGTACTACTCTGACAAACAATATAGCCGATTCATTGCCCGAGTATGGTAGAAAAGCTTACGTTAAAATCATGGTTTTGGGAAATAAAGTGATACTTAAGCTTATAAATTTGATTCTGACGCACAAAGTGTTATGAATACAAAATCACGAGATGTACACGTGGAAAATTGAACTAAATTAGGTGGTGTATTATTGAACAGAAAACATATGCAATTTTCCTATTAATGTAAATAAGCTAAAGGCTACCAGAAATACCGGAACGCTTAAAGTTCCAGCTTACAAACTAAACCAATAAATCATTCATTGGATATTCTAATCTTTTAACGAAATTCTGACTTTCAACAGAAATGAAGTCACAGACTACTAAAAGATACTACGTAGGTATAATGAAGTCAATAAAATATTAATTTCTCGGGCGTATTATATAATTAATGATAATCATCTTGGACACAGAGATATTTCGAATTGATTCCGGCTCGCATTGGTGGTTTCTGGCTCCAAATGATAAATATGATGAAATTATGTTCAATATGTAGGATGTAAGAAATAACATTGTAATTTGGTTTTATTTGAAAACAATATCTCGATGAGTTTCTTGCCGGTTCTTCTCATCAGAGGTTTTTCCGAACCGGTGGTAAATATTCTTGTCCGGAACGGGCGTCGGACAGTGAGGTCGCTTCGACGGCTCGGCTCGGTCGAATGAAAAACGGTGAACTGTATTTTAGAGTTCTTCTTTATTGGTTCTTGTTCCTGGTTCTTGTTCTTCTAAGGCTGGCTCGCTGGATCCGCTGCTCTGACACCGCTGACCTCGATCGCTGACCTTGCCCGTTTATATTCATATTTCACTGGGCTGGCCTAGCGGGTGTAGCGCCGCGGATCGAGCGTCTAGGCCAATCAGAGGTCGACTTTTACGTTCGGTTTTTGGTCAAGTGTGATGTGTCGGAGCCTCTGATTGGCCTAGAATCCAATAATTCAGCCGTTCCCATTGGTCGGTTCGGGGCGGGTTTCTCACTAAATTATTAGATTTTCTGCTTAAGTTAATATATATTTCGCTTAATTATCAGGGTTCTAGAGGGCGAGCCGGGTTCATTTTAGGTTAATAGCCACGCTATTCGTTCCGTTTATCTATGCTGCGCCTCTTTACATTTATTTCTAATTCTTATACTTGATTATGTTCATTTTTAACTATATTATCCAATTGGAATCCATTTTTCCCATAGGAAAATCAATCCCGTGATCTATTTTCAGGGCTCCACGGGTAATAATTTACACGGTTCGGATCGTCCCGCGGTCCTCCTTCATATAAGGCCCTCATTGGCCTTATATATTAAAAAGTTTACGCCTTTATTCATTCTTAACTTAGCCTAAGTAACAATCAACATAACTTAACCTACTTAAACCTAATGCTATTATATACAATATGAACTTATTAGGTAAATCCCTAAATTAGTCGGCTTAGGTCTTGCTGTCTGTTACATTCTCCCCCCCCGGCCGACATCCGCAGGGGAGGCCTCTTCCTTGCCTCGTAGGACAGCAAGCCTGGTCGTCGGTCGCCGGAAAACTCCTCCTCTCGTTCTGACGTCCGCGCTCCGCACGCCGCCATCCGGTCCCGGGTAGACCACCTCTACAATCCCTCGAGGCCACACGTTCCGAGGCAGCGTTGCGTCGACGACCACCACTAAGTCGCCGACTTGAATGGGTCGCTCGCCCCCGCTCGGTGATTGACGGGGCGCGAGCGTCGGGAGGTACTCCCGGATCCAGCGAGCCCAAAAACTATCCACCAGCGCCTGGCTGGCGCGCCACGTTCGTCGGTCGGCGTCGTCGCAGGGGCCGGTGAGGGGGGCCCCTGAGGGACCTCCGAGCAAAAAATGATTCGGGGTTAGCGCCTCGTCGTCGCGCGGATCCACCGATACGTGAGTCAGCGGCCGGGAGTTCACCGTCTGCTCCGCTTCCGCCAGCAGGGTGTGCAGCACCTCCTCCTTGGGCGACTTGGTGAACAGCGTAGCGGTCAGCGCTGTTTTGATTGATCGCACCAAACGCTCCCACGCCCCTCCTTGATTCGGCGCTCCGGGAGGAATGAATCGCCATTCCGTGCGGTGCTGCAGCGCGTAGGCGCGTAGCGCGGGCAGCCACTCTGCGTAGGCGGCTCGCAGCTCGGCGTCGGCTCCTGGGAAGTTCGTCCCGTTATCGCTATATATCAGCCGCGGCCAACCGCAGCATGCTGCCATCCGACGTAGGGCCGTTATGGCCGAGCCCGTCGTCAGACTGGCAGCCAGTTCCAGGTGGACGGCGCGTGTTCTTAGGCACGTGAAAAGCGCGACCCAGCGCTTCTCGTGCCGCCGCCCGATGGTCACCGTTAGCGGCCCGAAGTAGTCCACGCCGCAATTGGTGAATGCTCTGCAGTGGGGTTCGATGCGGGCCAGCGGGAGGTCGCCCATGGCTGGCGGTCGCGGGCTCGCACGTCGCAGGATGCACGTTTGACAAGCGCGCGCCACCGCACGCACCGTCGGACGCAGATGCAGTATCCAGAATTTCTGTCGTAGGTCGTTCACTACGCGTTCATTTGATGCGTGGGCGGCGACATGGTGCGCTTTTGCGATAATCAAGCGCACGAACGGATGCCTCCCATTCAGGATCGCCAGCTTTTTAATTAACCCGCGCACGGGTGCGGCGTTGATGCGTCCACGCATTTTTAAGAGTCCGTCCTCAATCTCTGGGTCCAGGCTGAAAAGGCTGCTCTTTTTCGTCAGCCTCCCCCCGTTCCGGAGTAACTTTAGCTCTTCTGCGAAGTCATCAGCCTGACACTTAATCTGTCACAGACGTTCCGCCCGCCGTATGAGTTCCAACGTCAATCCCGTCGGGATCTTTCGGCATTTGTCGATGAATAGCAGCACCCGTGCGGTTGTCCGGATGAGCCGTTCGTAGCTTTAAACTTGCTCCATCTTCGGAAGGTGCGCGAAGCCATCTTTCTCTTCGGCACTCTTTACATGCGCGCACATTTCCATCTCTTCTGGTTCTTCACCGGGCGGCTCCTGCGGCCAATGCTCCTCGCCTAATTGTAGGAAGGCCGGCCCGGTGAACCATCTGTCTGCCTCGTTCATTCTTCTGGCTCCGTCAGAGCGCGTGGCGTCGTCGGCGGGATTTGCTTTCGTCAGCACCCATCTCCACTGGTGCGGCTCCGTTAGTTCGCTGATTTCGCCCAGCCTATGCGCTACAAAAGGCGTGTATCGTCTCGCATCGTTCCTTATCCAGTGGAGGACGGTCCTGGCGTCGGTCCAAAACACGGTTGCCCCGATGTTTATTCTGTGTTCCTTCCTTATGCTGTCCGCCATCCGGGCTCCGATGACGGCAGCCTGTAGCTCCAGTCGTGGAATGCTCTGCGTCTTGAGAGGTGCAACCCTTGCCTTCCCGGCCACGAGCGTTGTGGACACCGTTACGTCCGTGTGCGTAGAGCGTAGGTAGGCTGCTACGGCGTAGGCGCTGGAGCTGCCGTCTACGAATATGTGTAGAATAGAATAGAATAGAAATGATTTATTTCTCAGAATATGGTATACAGTAGGTGTTACATTTATATATTAACTCTGCATATTCTGCCATATTTGGCGCAGAAATGTTTGTACAAATAAATTTTAAATTAATATGTCAATGTTTTACAAAAATATTTAATATGTCAGTGTTACAATTTTATAGTTAGTTAATTTAAAAAGAAATTAAAATAAAAAATGAAGAAAATATGCATTTAGCTCATAACAATATTAGTCAATTCATTGGATTATCATAATTTAAAAAGTCAGCAATGGAATAAAAACACTTATCAAGTAACCATTCAAACAATATTTTTTGAAATCGGTTAGTTTCATGAGATTTCATGTCATTAGGCACTTTGTTGTAAACTTTTATTGCCATACCGTATACATTATTGCTAAAAAGTTTGATTCGTCGCTTAGGTACATGTAATTTGTGAGGATTTCTGCTATTTGGTTTATTATAAACAGTGTTGTGCAGAGGAAATAAATGCGGGTGATTTCTTACAAATTTGGCAACCTCTAGAATGTACATACAAGGCAAGGGCAAGATTTTAAGTTCCTGAAATATTGGTCTACAGTGAGCCAGGTATCGGGCTCTACAAACAGCCTTTACACATTTTTTTTGAGTTACAAATGCTCTCTGGACATCCACCGAATTACCCCATATGATCAACCCGTAACGCAATATAGAGCAGACATATCCATGATAGCAGATAAGGCAGCTTCTCTAGAAGCTACATACTTGAGGCGTCGCAACGCAAACACAAACCTGTCCAATCTGTTACAGACATTTTCAATATGTATTTTCCAATTGAGGTGTTTGTCGATTGTAAGGCCAAGGAACATGGTTGAATCTACATTTTGTATTGTTTTGTCATACAAATTTATATTAATATTAATATTCGAAGAATTATAAGTCTGAAAATTAATTAGTTTTGTTTTTTCAATATTTAACATTAAATTATTGTCTCTCAACCATTTATTAGCATTACATATTTCATTGAACGCTTCTACTCGTATTTCTAAGTAATTTTTACATAAATAGAGTAGACTGCGTGCCGCTCCCCCCGTATCGTAGCTCCGGGGCAGGCGTAGAGCCGCTACGGCGCGTAGACCTTGCGTCCATTTCTCGAATTCCACGCCATCCTCTTCGTCTAACGGTGCATCCCAGCTTATTTGCTTTCGCCACGTATTCTGCACGATTATTTTCGCTGTGGTCGTGTATGGCGAGAGCAATCCTAGTGGATCGTATATGGACATCACGGCGCTGAGTGCCTCTCTCTTCGTTGGTGCGTGCAGTCTCTCGCGTACCTCTCGCGGCACCCGGTTCATGGCTGTGTTGAAGCCGAGTGCGTCCATCCCTGGGCTCCACATCAATTCCAGTATCTTCGGTCCGTCGTCTGGGCCCAGCGGCGCGGATCCGGCCACGCGTAGCGCCGGCTCAATGCGTTCCTTGAGGCGCTCGCTGTTGGTCGCCCAGCTTCGTAGGTGGAAGCCAGCTCGTTGGTGCACCGTTGCTACTGCCGTAGCTACTCGAACGGTCTCTTCTTCGGTCGCGTAGCTGTCCACGTAGTCGTCCATATAGTGGTTCTTCGTGATTGGTTCAAGCGCTTCCGGATACTCGTTCGCATGGCGGTGCGCGTTGTGGTTCCGCACGCTGTGAGCCAGACATTATTGGAAGCAAAGAGATTGGCCTGTATGAAGTAGTGTCACAAGGCGGTTTGCCCGGTTTCGGTATCATTATTACTTTGCCCAAAGTGTAAACAAAATTTTAATAAGACAAAAAACTAGGTGACGAGGGTCGTAGCGTTACTTCAGTGGGAAATGCCGAACCTACTGATAGTACATGGTTACAGATGGTAGCTCAATATTTTAAACACAACTCCGACACCACGGTTCTCTTTAAACCCGACGATAATGATGTTCGGCCTTATTTAAATGTAAACATTTTGGACTTGACAGTTTGTGGATTGTTGGATTCTGGAGCAGCAGTTTCGATTATAGGGAATGGTGCACACGAGCGTTTTATCAGTTTAGGCTATCCTGTGGTAGAAACCAGAGAACCTGTCACGGTAGCAGACGGATCGATCAGCAACACGATAGGGCTTATTACACTCCCCTTGTCTTTTAAAGGTCTTACTAGACTGATCAAATTTCACGTCATACCGACCATAGTAACGCTGTGAAGTACTACACGGACAGAGAAACGCCAGTTTATGCTTCTTTTTTGGATCTCTCGAAAGCTTTCGACACAGGAAATTATGACATCCTCTGGCAGAAATTGAAACATACTGGGCTACCGTCCGAAATTATCTCGCTTTTTAGGTATTGGTATCTGAACCAATCCTTTAACGAAGGTGTATTTCCAGAAGCACTTAAAATTTCAAAAATTAAGCCGATTCTCAAAAAAGGCGGCAAAAAAGTTGATCCAAGTCAGTACAGACCGATAGCACTCTTACCGGCAATGTCAAAGATTCTTGAAAAATTAATGTCAAACAGAATGTATGAATTCCTTGAAAAATACAATATTTTAAACAGCAGCCAGTATGGATTTAGGAAAAAACATTCGACTACATTAGCAGTCTATAAATACATGCAAGAGATTCTGAATCACATAAACAATAAAAGGTACGCGATCGGCCTTCTATTGGACATGACAAAAGCCTCTGACAAAGTATCACATAGCATACTTTTAACCAAATTACATGGTTCGGGAATCCGTGGAAACGTATATAACTGGTTCCGATCATATCTAGAGAATCGCCAGCAGTATGTGCACATGGAATACCGAAACGAGAGCAACAGTGAACTGCAGAACATTATGTCAAAAACTCGCTATGTGAAAGGCTCAATACCACAAGGAAGCGTGCTCACTTCGCTTGTGTCCAATTTTTAATTTATATAAATGACCTGTCAGAGGCCCTTGATGTAACATGTGTCATGTTCGCGGATGATGTCTCCCTCGTAATCGGAGGCACAAATAATACAGAATGCCAAATAATGCTGGAAAAGTCTCTGCATGAGGTCCAAAGCTGGCTCAATGACCACAACTTAGAGTTAAATATGAAGAAAACAAAGATAATGCAATTTAAACCGCATCAGAGAAAAGCACGAAACCAAAATTTTGTAGCTAATAACGAAAAAATCGAAGAAGTTGATCATTTTACACTTTTAAGTCTAACAATAGATACAAACATTAACTGGAAAGCACATACTAAAAATATTAAAACCAAACTGTCACAGTTCGTGTATGCCCTCAGTGTGTTTAAACGAAATACCAACTATGAAACAGCGCTGTCAGCTTATTACGCGTATGCATACTCTTGGCTGCGATATGGCGTAATCCTGTGGGGGGATAGCACGGACGCTCAACAGATATTCGTAATGCAGAAGAAGTGCTTACGAATCCTTGTAAATGAACACTGCCGCAATAGTTGTAGGCCTCATTTCATTCAAAAGCAACTTCTTACCTTGCCTTCAATCTATATTCTAGAAGTAAGCATGTTTGTAAAAGAGCACATGCACTTTTTCCGACAAATCAAAGATGCTCCAAACCGTAGAATCGTGACCCGCCAACAAAACAGACTGGCCGTACCAAAATCTGGCCATGCATAAAAATAGCCCGTATGTTAGATTTACATCAAATCAGAGAGCAAGAACAATACCTTCAAAAGTAAGCTGAAAGCAATACTATTGGCAAAAACTATACAATAGGCGAATTTCTGAATGACATGGAACTGAAATAATCAAATAAAAATAAAGTGCAATTGAACTAAACAAATGATGTAGTCCTGTTTATTTGACATAAGTAATGTAACGGACAGCAAGACCTAAGCCGACTGAGTTAGGGATTTACCTAAAGTTCCCATTGTATATAGTAACATTAGCGTTGATTGTACTTAGGTTAAGTTAAAAACTAATAAATGAACACTTAAATCCTTAATATATAAGGCCATTGAGGGCCATGTATGAAGGAGGACCGCGGGACGATCCGAACCTTGTAAATTATTACCCGCGGTCCTCTGAAAACAGATTACAGGATCGATTTATCTATAGAAAAATTTAATTCTAATTGGAAAATGTAAATAAAAATTAGCATAATTACGTATAAAAATAAGAAAGAACTGTAAAGAGGCGCAGCATAAAACAGTCAGAACGTATAGCGTGGCTATACAACTGAAAATGACCCGGCTCGCCCTCTAGATCCTGAAAAACGGAATAAAATATGTAAGAACTATAGAGAAAAAGTGCAACAATTCAGTCGGAAACCCACCCCGAACCGACCAATGGGAACGGCTGCATTGTTGGATTTTAGGCCAATCAGAGGCTCCGACGGATCACCCTTGACCAAAAACCGAACACGAAAGTCGGCCTCTGATTGGCCTAGACGCTCGATCCGCGGCGCTACACCCGCTAGGCCAGCCCAGTAAAATGGAAATATAAACGGGCCAGGCCAGCAATCGAGGTCAGCAGTGTCAGAGCAGCGGATCCAGCGAACCAGCCTAGAACAAGAACCAGGAAAAGGAATCAATAAAAGAAGAACACCAAAATACAGTCCATTGTTTTCATTCGACCGAGCCGAGCCGTCGAAGCGACCTCACTGTCCGACGCCCGTTCTGGACAGAGTCTTGGTCCTTCGAGCCGGATCATCCGGACGCTGCTGATCCGGATCAAGTGGACTACGTCATCATGGTCATCACACGTTCCCACGGCGACCGGGAGGAGGAGCAACGGCCTGCGAACCCGAACCAGCAAGTCACCGCCGCCGACCGAGCCGCCGCCGCCGAACGGACCGCGAACATAGCGCGCCCGAGCGCTGCCGAACCGAACCCCGCCCGGGTAACCCATGCCGGCATGGACCCAGAGGAGCGGGCTGACGATCAGTGGCAGAGGCAACTCGACCGTATCGTCAATCGCGATCTCGTCTCACCCGCAATCGCGCCGACGCGGGCGGCGACTAGAGCCGCGCCCCGCGAGATCGACCGCGGCACCGGCGCGCCGCGTCGCGACGTGTACTTCCCGCCGATTATGCGGGCAGACGGAGTGCCCCCCCCGCCCTTTGGGCACGGCCTCGGCGAACCTACGGAGCACATCGACGCGATCACGCAGGAGGAACCGGCAACCGAGCGCTCTGATTGGGCCGCGCTTATGGAACAGGAGCGGCTAGTAAGAGCGTCCATGGCCTTTGAAGTCGACGTGCGCACCATTCAGCCTGCAGTATATGCTGACCAGAGAAGATCACCGGCCCTATCGAGGTGTTCGAACAACACCATCTCTAGAATCCGTCTCGCGGAACGAGAGGCGGAGGAGGAGTTGCTGAAGATCCAGAAACAGGAATTGGAGCTTTCAAAGGCGCTGGTGAAGAACAAGCTGGCCAGGCAGATTGAAACAATTGAAGCAGAAGGCTCTCAGGCTGGGAGCATTATTGCACCCCATCACAAGTTGGAACAAGACAGGCGCATCAGCGATTGGTTCCAGAAGTGCCCTGACGACGCCGTCGAGGACAGACGTCGCGGCGCTCAGAACAAACCAGAACCTCAAGCCGACGCGAAGCGGAAGGATGAACTCCCGCAAGCTGAACGCAAAGGCAAAGCCCGTTCACCGATGACGCCCACCCGCGACCGCAGCGCAACCGGATACCGCGGGATTGAAAAATTAGCGGAAACATTGGAACGAATGACGCGACTGCGGCCGCCGCCGAGGCAGGTGTACGAGCTACCAACGTTCAGCGGAGCTGCGGGTGAATGGCTACCGTTCCAGGCGGCCTACAAGGACTCTACGAAGGCCTACAACTTCTCGCCTACGGAGAACGTAGCACGTCTACGGACGTGTCTACGAGGCGTCGCCCGGGAATCCGTCGCGGCCCTATTGCACACTGCTGCGGATCCGGACCAGATCATGCGAACGCTGCGACAGTGCTACGGACGACCTGAGGTCATCGTGGACAAGGCGTTGGATGATCTCAAGAAGCTGCCACGCCTGGGAACATCGGCTGCTGAATTGAACGCGTTCGCAGTCAAGCTACAGAACATAGTCTGCGTGCTTTCTACGGTGGATCATCGGGGATATCTCTACAACCCGTTGCTGGCCCGAGAAGCACTGGACAAGATGAGCCCGCATCTACGCTCTCGTTTCTGCGACTACGCATCGGAACAAACCGCCGCTGTCGAACCAGAGATCTGCGTGCTCTCGAAATTCATGATGCGCGAGGCGGATCGAGCCCTGCGCTACACTTTCGCTTCAGGCGGAGCGGCGATGACGTCATTGGGAACCCCGTCGCCGGTCAAAAGAGAAAGCCTGAAGCCTCGAGCTCCCACGAAATGGGGAACGCCGCGGCCTGTCTACGCCACCGCTACGAACGCCGAACAAGGAAGACAATGTCTATGCTGCGGGGGCGACCATGACGTCCCTAAGTGCCAGCGAATGCGTCAAATGAACGTGGACCGACGCTGGGAGTGGGCCAAACAGAACAGGGTCTGCTTCAAGTGCATGAACAAGCAGCACCGGCGCGAGAACTGCCGCGCCCGACTGTGCGGGGTCGACGATTGCCGCCACCCGCATCACCCGCTGCTGCACGCGAACCGTGCGGCTACAACGCTGCAGTCCCATCCGGGGCGGGAACCGCCTCAAGGGACGGCGCCGATCCAAGCGCCGCGCCCAGCTACGCCGCCCTCACCTGAACCCGCGTCAGCCGCAGAAAAGGAGTACGTCACTACTGCTCGCACCAGCAAGACCAGTGACCGAGTGTGGCTGAAGATGTGCCCGATAAGGGTGGAGGGACCGAACGGTCACGTGGATACCTACGCGTTACTGGACGACGGATCCACAGTGACAATGATCGACGAGGATCTCGCCCGGACGATTGGAGCCGTGGGCCCCAACGCGCCTATGCAAGTCCGCGGAATCAGCGCCGTCAAGGAGCAACCGAACAGTCGGCGCGTGAACATAATCGTCCAAGGACAAGGCGGAGCCCACACAATCGCCGCTCGAACAGTCGAGGATCTCCGGCTGCACACTCAACAGCTGGGACAAAGCGTTACAAAGTATAAACACCTGCGCGACCTGAAGGAGGCGTGCTACGACGCTGCTACGCCGCGACTGCTGATCGGGACGGACAACTGGCCACTTATGCTCGCCCAGGAAGTGAAAACGGGCAAGCGGTCAGAACCAGCGGCAATCAAAACCGAACTAGGCTGGGTGATCTTCGGGACAGTACCCAGAGCCTTGACGAAGAACGATCAAGACGAGATCACGCATTACGTATATAACGTGCGTGACGACGACATCGAGAAGCTTGTGAAGCGACACTTCGAGATCGACGCGCTGGGAGTATCACTGGCTACGAAGCAACGGCCGGCGGACGAACGAGCCCAGCAGATCTTCAACGACACCGTCGAGTTCTGCGGAGACCACTATGAGGTGGGGCTGCCTTGGAAGAGCGACGCCGCCGTAGTACCTGCGAGCTACGCGACGGCGCTACAACGCCTACGAGGCGTAGAACGAAAAATGAGGGATGCCGCCTACGCCCGCGAGTACGGGGCGCAAGTAGATAACCTGATTAATAAGGGTTACGCTGAACCGATCCAGGGCGAAGAAGTCACGAACCCGCGAGCCTGGGTCTTGCCGCACTTAGCCGTGAGGAACATCAATAAGCCGGGCAAGATTCGGCTTGTGTTTGACGCCGCTAGCAAGAGCCAAGGAAAATGCCTGAACGATTTTCTCTTGGAGGGCCCGGACTTACTTCAATCCCTCCCGGGCATCCTCTACCGCTTCCGGGAGGGCCAGTATGCAGTGACGGCGGATATCCAGGAGATGTTCCTGAGAATCAGAATACGGCCCGCCGATCGACCCTCACAAATGTTCCTGTGGAAGAAACCGGAGGAGGCGGGGCCACCGAGACTCTACAAAATGAACTCGATGATCTTCGGAGCGTCAAGTTCGCCTTTCCTGGCCCACAGCGTGCGGAACCACAACGCGCACCGCCATGCAAACGAGTATCCGGAGGCGCTTGATCCCATCACGAAGAACCACTACATGGACGATTACGTGGACAGCTACGCGACCGAAGAAGAGACCGTTCGAGTAGCTACGGCAGTAGCAACGGTGCACCAACGAGCTGGCTTCCACCTACGAAGCTGGGCGACCAACAGCGAGCGCCTCAAGGAACGCATTGAGCCGGCGCTACGCGTGGACGGATCCGCGCCGCTGGGCCCAGACGACGGACCGAAGATACTGGGCTTGATGTGGAGCCCAGGGATGGGCGCACTCGGCTTCAACACAGCCATGAACCGGGTGCCGCGAGAAGTACGCGAGAGACTGCGCGCACCAACTAAAAGGGAGGCACTCAGCGCCGTGATGTCCATATACGACCCGCTAGGATTGCTGTCGCCATACACGATCACAGCGAAGATAATCCTACAGAATACGTGGCGAAAGCAAGTACGCTGGGATGCACCGCTAGACGAAGAGGACGGCGTGGAATTTGAAAAATGGACGCAAGGTCTACGCGCCGTAGCGGCTCTACGCCTGCCCCGGAGCTACGATACGGGGGGAGCGGCACAAAGTCTACACATATTCGTAGACGGCAGCTCCAGCGCCTACGCCGTAGCAGCCTACCTACGCTCTACGCACACGGACGGAACGGTGTCCACAGCGCTCGTGGCCGGGAAGGCAAGGGTTGCACCTCTCAAGACGCAGAGCATTCCGCGACTGGAGCTACAAGCTGCCGTCATCGGAGCCCGGATGGCGGACAGCATAAAGAAGGAACACAGAATAAACATCGGGGAAACCGTGTTTTGGACCGACGCCAGGACCGTCCTCCACTGGGTAAGGAACGATGCGAGACGATACACGCCTTTCGTAGCACATAGGCTGGGCGAAATCAGCGAACTGACGGAGCCGCACCAGTGGAGATGGGTGCCGACAAAAGAAAATCCCGCCGACGACGCTACGCGCGCCGACGGAGCCAGAAGAGTGAACAAGGCAGACAGATGGTTCGCCGGGCCGGCCTTCCTACAATTAGGCGAGGAACATTGGCCGCAGGAGCCGCCCGGTGAAGAACCAGAAGAAATGGAAACGCGCGGGCATGTGAAATGTGCTGAAGAGAAGGATGGCTTTGCACACCTTCCGAAGATGGAGCGATTTTCAAGTTACAAACGGCTCATCCGGACGACCGCACGGGTGCTACAATTCATCGACAAATGCCGAAAGATTCCGACGGAATTTACATTGGAACTTATACGGCGGGCGGAACATCTATGGCAAGTTAAGTGTCAGGCTGATGACTTCGCCGAAGAGCTAAAGTTACTCCGGAACGGGGGGAGGCTGACGAAAAAGAGCAGCCTTTTCAGCCTGGACCCGGAGATCGAGGACGGACTCCTGAAAATGCGTGGACGCATCAGCGCCGCACCCGTGCGCGGGTTGATTAAAAAACCAGCGATCTTGAATGGGAGGCATCCGTTTGTGCGCTTGATCATCGCGAAAGCGCACCATGACGCCGCCCACGCATCAAATGAACGCGTAGTGAACGACCTACGACAGAAATTTTGGATACTGCATCTGCGACCAACGGTGCGTGCGGTGGCGCGCGCCTGTCCAACGTGTATCCTGCGACGTGCGAGCCCGCGACCGCCAGCCATGGGTGACCTCCCGCTGGCCCGCATCGAACCCCACTGCAGAGCATTCACCAATTGCGGCGTGGACTACTTCGGGCCGCTAACGGTGACCATCGGGCGGCGGCACGAGAAGCGCTGGGTCGCGCTTTTCACGTGCCTAACGACACGCGCCGTTCACCTGGAACTGGCTGCCGGTCTGACGACGGACTCGGCCATAATGGCCCTACGGCGGATGGCAGCACGCCGCGGTTGGCCGCGGCTAATATACAGCGATAACGGAACAAACTTCCGTGGAGCCGACGCCGAGCTGCGAGCCGCCTACGCGGAGTGGCTGCCCGCGCTACGCGACTTCGCGTTGCAGCACCGCACGGAATGGCGATTCATTCCTCCCGGAGCGCCGAATCAAGGAGGGGCGTGGGAGCGCTTGGTGCGATCAGTTAAGACAGCGCTGACCGCTACGCTGTTCACCAAGTCGCCCAAGGAGGAGGTGCTGCACACCCTGCTGGCGGAAGCGGAGCAGACGGTGAACTCCCGACCACTGACTCACGTATCGGTGGATCCGCGCGACGACGAGGCGCTAACCCCGAATCATTTTCTGCTCGGGGGTCCCTCAGGAGCCCCTCTCACCGGCCCCTGCGACGACGCCGACCGACGAACGTGGCGCGCCAGCCAGGCGCTGGCGGATAGTTTTTGGGCCCGCTGGATACGGGAGTATCTTCCGACGCTCGCACCCCGTCAATCACCGAGCGGGGGCGAGCGACCCATTCAAGTCGGCGACTTAGTGGTGGTCGTCGACGCAACGCTGCCTCGAAATGTGTGGCCTCGAGGGATCGTGGAGGCGACCTACCCGGGACCGGATGGCGGCGTGCGGAGCGCAGACATCAGGACGAGAGGAGGAGTTTTCCGGCGCCCGACGACCAGGCTTGCTGTCCTACGAGGCAAGGAAGAGGCCTCCCCTGCGGATGTCGGCCGGGGGGAGAGTGTAACGGACAGCAAGACCTAAGCCGACTGAGTTAGGGATTTACCTAAAGTTCCCATTGTATATAGTAACATTAGCGTTGATTGTACTTAGGTTAAGTTAAAAACTAATAAATGAACACTTAAATCCTTAATATATAAGGCCATTGAGGGCCATGTATGAAGGAGGACCGCGGGACGATCCGAACCTTGTAAATTATTACCCGCGGTCCTCTGAAAACAGATTACAGGATCGATTTATCTATAGAAAAATTTAATTCTAATTGGAAAATGTAAATAAAAATTAGCATAATTACGTATAAAAATAAGAAAGAACTGTAAAGAGGCGCAGCATAAAACAGTCAGAACGTACAGCGTGGCTATACAACTGAAAATGACCCGGCTCGCCCTCTAGATCCTGAAAAACGGAATAAAATATGTAAGAACTATAGAGAAAAAGTGCAACAATTCAGTCGGAAACCCACCCCGAATCGACCAATGGGAACGGCTGCATTGTTGGATTTTAGGCCAATCAGAGGCTCCGACGGATCACCCTTGACCAAAAACCGAACACGAAAGTCGGCCTCTGATTGGCCTAGACGCTCGATCCGCGGCGCTACACCCGCTAGGCCAGCCCAGTAAAATGAAAATATAAACGGGCCAGGCCAGCAATCGAGGTCAGCAGTGTCAGAGCAGCGGATCCAGCGAACCAGCCTAGAACAAGAACCAGGAAAAGGAATCAATAAAAGAAGAACACCAAAATACAGTCCATTGTTTTCATTCGACCGAGCCGAGCCGTCGAAGCGACCTCACTGTCCGACGCCCGTTCCGGACAAGTAATGTAATTTAAAAATTAATGTGATCTGGTTTAACTTATTGAACTTAACTTTTTTTTTTTTTATTATGGCTTTCCCATCTCTAAGTTGAGATGGATTTTGCGTTAACTTAACTTGACCAAATCGAAATCAATCTAAGCTGACATAAAGTGTAATTTAATCTAATTTTGACATAACTCTTGACATCTTGGCGTCTAATTTTAAGCTTAAGAATGCAATGTAATTCAATTTGAGTCTCACTAAACTAAAATTTCATTTAATGTGACATAATTCTGACATTTTGCAATTTAATTTAATTCCTGGAATGACATGAAGTTTAATGTCTGAAATAAATACGAAATTAATATATTTTGTATGTTAAATATAATTAATGTTTAAATATTTGATGTATACGTAGCATGCACTAGCGAAAATTGCAACGCCCTGCCAGGGCTTCATGTACCGACCAACTACTAACAACTAACACCTTATGTAATGAACATGACAGCAATAAATGAATATGAATATGAAACCAGGAAAATTGAGTGAGGTGGGCGGGGGAGCTGTCTGAGCCGTGCAGGTTGGATTGCGGGGTGAGGCAGGGGGGGCTGAGCTCACCCTTGCTTTTCAATCTGTACGTAAATGCATAGATTGAGGGACTCAGCAGTATGCATGTCGGCTGCTTTGTTGATGGTGTCTGTTTCAACAATCTTAGCTATGCGGATGACATGGTGCTGCTGGCTCCCTCAGTCACGGCATTGCGACAGCTGATTGCTGTCTGCGAATCTTACGCTGCCTCGCATGGTTTGTCATATAATGTTTTGAAAACAGAATACATGATTTTTAGGGCTGGAACTAAGTGTCCCTTTTTCTTCCCTCCGGTTTTACTTGATGGTGTTTCACTGAGAAGGGTGCACCAATTTAAATACCTCGGACATTGGTCAACAGAGGGCCTTAAAGATGATGTAGACTTGGAGAGGGAGCGCAGAGCATTGTCAGTTCAAGCGAACATGTTGGCCCGCAGATTTGTGAGATGTATAGATGAAGTTAAAATAACCCTATTCAAGGCGTACTGCACATCTCTGTACTCTTCGGGTTTGTGGGTCAACTATACTCAAAGGGCTTACAATGCTTTGCGCATCCAGTACATTAACGCATTCAGGGTGCTGTTGCGGCTGCCTCGATTTTGCAGTGCCTCCTCAATGTTCGCCGAAGCACGTACGGACAGTTTTGGCGCTGTCTGGCGCAAGGAAACTGCTTCAATAATACATAGAGTGAGAGGGAGCAGCAACAGCATCTTGAAGGTTATAGCTAACAAACATGACTGTCCTCTGATGTGGAGGCTCAGTCAGAGAATTAAATCTGCGCTTATAATTAATTACTAACATAGGAATAACATTTACTAACAATGTGGACCTCTTTGTTGTCTGAATAAAGATATTTATAATAATAATAATTATTATTATTATTATAGTGTCAAACATCATTCTCGGAGTTGATTTTTGGAAGGATTTTTCATTAATGCCAGAAATTTTTGAAAAAATAACTTTTATTGAAAAACCTGTAGAATTTATTATGAACACAGCAAATATTGATACACAAGTGAATAATATATTATCATATGACAATTTAACATCAGACCAAAAAGAATTGGCTGAGATGATGATTAAACAATTTGAAGACGTGTCTTTTGAAACAAAAGGGTTAGGTAAAACGCATTTGATCTAACATAAAATCGATACCGGTGATTCACTACCAATTAAATGTAGACCATACCCCATGTCACCGGAAAAATTGAAGAAATTACATAAAGAAGGAGATCAGATGCTCGAGTTGAATGTGATTACGCAAAGTGAGAGCCCATGGAATAATCCAGTCCTTATGATTCCTAAGTGGGACATGTTACCCGGTCAGGTACAGAAGTTCGCCCTAGGGGATTTTCGAGTGAAACAAGAATAAAATTTTAACAATAGGTTTTTATTTAAATAAAAACTCCCTAGGACGACTAGAGACTCTAGGTCGTAAGTTCGTAATTCTTGTGCCTAATTCCTAACTTGAGTCAATTAACGTGATCGCTCGCACTCCCCTGGCCGTGACCCGACGTGGAGCAGCGTAGGCTTGAGGTTCGGCAGGTCTTCGTAGGCTGCAGGGCGTAGAAGGCTCGGCAAGGGTACGGTTGTCCAAGTAACCGGCTGGTAGCAGCTCGGTCAGGGTACAGTGTCCAAGTAACCGGCAAGAGGTGCCCTGCAGGTGGCTCGAGGATATGCGAAGCTTGGGGAACGTGAGCCCGTAGGTAGATGGGTAGCACGTAGGTAGTTAGGTGGCCCGTAGGAAGTTGGTAACCCGTAGGAAGTTGGTAGCCCGTAGGAAGTTGCCCTGTAAAGATTTAGTGCTTTACAGGCTGGCCACTAGCGGGAACTGATGCCATACTGAAGCTCGAGGAGACGAGAGTCCAACCAGGGAGCTAGAGCTCGCCAAGTTGTGGTGTGGCATCAGTTCGAAAGGTTTACAGGTGGCAAGGTAAGGAAGAAAAGCTAAGTTACATTTAGAAAGAAAGAAATAGTGAAGTTAAAGCTCAGTGACGGTTACGTTTAGAAAATACAATGTGCGACCGTTGAGCAAGTAAATTAAAATAATAATTATTACAAAGACTTAGAAATTTACAGAAAGAAGTTAAATAAACGGTCGCAGGATTTAAGTTAGAACAAATTAAGATAGAAATAAATTAAATACAATCTGAAAGAAACACATACACGAAAAATACAATTTTATAAGAACAGTTTAGAACAGTTATTAGCAGAGAGAGAGCTTACCAGTTGGGCAGAGGTTTCACCGTTTAGAGGTGGTTGTAGTGATGTAGAAAATATGAGCTCTCTGAGAGCTGCAGGGGCTTTTAAAGCCCATTTCCTGAGCTTCCCTTCCAGAGGAAAGGGGTCGTAACTAATTCAAACAAACCCCGCCCCTAACGATTCTAAATGTTGCCAGCGCTTATTTATACCGATTGGTAAAGTAAACGCTGGCTTTAGCAGCGCCCTCTAGTGTGGCTCGAAGTGATATAGCACAGCGTAACAGTTCCCCTTTTCCCCGGTAAAGAAAATTAAAACTCATTTTAATTTTCGCTAAAGGTCTTACGACGTCGCAGCATTCATCAATCGCCTTTCTTACTATCCACATATATACATCATTCTTTCAGAGTAGGTCCGGCTATAGGGCTAGTCTGACCTTCGCGTCTGGTAGCAGAAGGCGCGGGGCGTGCTCGTAATATATTTAATTTGTCGCGAAAGTCCAAGGATTACCATCCGTCCTTGATAGGTTAACATCCAGATAGGATATGGCTTTTATTTAACGGGTTCCAAGACCGCCCGAGACCTGGATGCTAACATTAGGGCGTTTTTAAGAGCAGGCGCGACCCTACTGGTATTTAGGCTTTTAATTTTAACTGTTTGCGACTATTTTTAATATGAGCAACGATCTGTGGTACTATGTTTTACTTATGTGTTGTGTTGCAATATTAACGTGCAGCATAGGTTAAACTGGCGGTTTAACGCAGTTTATTATTTTATAATTACGTATTGCGGAGAATGCGCGCGCGCATTTGCTGCATGAATGAATTAACTTAACATGGCGCGCGTGCAACTCGCTCGAACGCGTCGGCCGACTGAACTATTGAGGTCGTGGTCATCGCAGGAGACGGCCAGCGTGTTACGTAATTAATAAGAATGCAAGCGCTCTAGAATTAATGCGACAGGGTTGTAGAACCTCGCCGTAGAAACTTTAATTTTGATTTGTATTTAATTGTAATCATTTAGGATTGTTTTTAAGTTAATTAAAAGTACTCAATTTGCATGACCGTTCTTCATTATGTCGTAGGGTTACTATCCGCTCTACATAAGTTAACAACATTACAAAGTAGTAAGGGCTTATTTTTACGAGTTACTATCCGCTCGGAGTAGGTATGCATGCTGTTAGGGTAGGTGAATTTAGGCTTATTTAACCAGTCTTCAGAACCGCTGGAGTAAAAGGCTTTAGTTTTTAAC
Source organism: Ditula angustiorana (assembly GCA_963691745.1). Lineage (NCBI taxonomy): Eukaryota > Metazoa > Arthropoda > Insecta > Lepidoptera > Tortricidae > Ditula > Ditula angustiorana. The sequence continues at coordinate 14,364,642 of OY829471.1, forward strand.
ATAATGGAGTTTTGGTGCATTAACTATTTTTTAAATAATCAAATTGAGTGGTAGTAGTTAGTTAGATTTAAAAAAGTTCGATTAATAAAAATAGTTAAGAGTATTTACGTATTATAAAAGTTAAAGATGATATTAGCAAGTATCGAAGTTATTTTTAGTTGATGTTTTAATTATTATTTTTTAAACGTTAAAATTGAGTGCTAGTTGTTAGGGTCAGGAATGTATATTAATTAAATTAGTCACGAGTTTAAAAATTTTTCTAAGTTTAAGGGAATATTTCCAAGTATTGAAGTTAGTCATTTTATTTTTTAGTTATGAGAGTTTATAGTTGCTGTAGGCAGGGATCGTTTATTTATTAACTTGCATTTTAGAGAACAATATTTTTTGCAAGGATAAGTACTTGTATTTAATATTGTTAAGTTCCATGTCGAACAGCAGGTAAATTTACCCACAGAAATTAAGTTGTATACTTTAAGTAAGTCTGAGTTATCGGCGCGACTTTAAGATTTACCCGCTTTAAAGAATTACTAGCGATAGCGTATAGTGATCCTTAGACGCGCGCGATAAGGTCTTCGCACAATAGAAGAGTGCCTGTGGCCGGAATGCAGGTGGTTGTTGAACACTTATGTGTTCAGTTAAAATAGTTAGTGAGACGCGCTCACAAGGAAGGTGATAACTTAGTGTGTAGAACTCTCTCTGCTAACACTGGATGCTAGACCGTATGAGTACAATATGAAAGTGAAGTATAATTACAGAGTTACAATGTACTGGATTGGATATCGCAGTAATAGTGCAGTGTTATAAAATAAAAGTGAAGTTACGTTAACGAAGTTAAAATTAAAAAAAAAAAAATTAAAAGTGAAGCTACTAGATGTTAATAAAATTTAGTGGTTTTGCCGAATAAGTCCAAACTAATTTTGGTGAAATGTCGATATTCAGTGGTTGTTGTTTCAAGATAGAAGAGTAATTTTAAAGCAATTTGTAGTGTTAATTAAAAAATTATACCGTCGGTTTTTAAGGATTATTAAATAGTTACACTTCTGTGCAAGTCGTCTTTTTAGAAGAGCGAAGTGAGTTGTACAGAGTGAGATAGCTGTTAGAAAATCGTTGTAGTTAATTTAGTTAACTACAGCTGATTCTTAGGCGCTTAGTGGCAGTTGAGGTTTTTTAAATTCGAACCCGCGGTTAATTGTAGTTGACGGTTACCAAGTAAATTTAAATTAACAGTTACGCCGTTAGGATTTAAATTAATTGCGATAGTGCGATAATTTAAATTTAGTATGTACGTTGTGTTATTAATTTAAATTGTTTTATGTAGAATAGTTACGACAACTTTGGAGTATTAACGATAAAAATTTGGAAAAATAGACGTTAAAATTTGAAAAAAAAACCGTTAGAATTTAAACAACAACCCTGATTTTCGGCAAAAACGCCGTTCATTCGCCTTTTACGAATACCAGGCCGGTTTTGCGGTATTCTTGGCCCGCCACAAAACGGGTGAACAAGTGAATTTAGAATTACTGCGGTATCCAAGACAAGAAGAAAAATTATAGAAAAATCACCAACACCAACAACTTTAGCGTAGCTAGCTGACTCAAGCAAGAACTATAGCACAAGAAAACCCGTTGGCGCCACTGTTACCCGGTCAGGTACAGAAGTTCGCCCTAGGGGATTTTCGAGTGAAACAAGAATAAAATTTTAACAATAGGTTTTTATTTAAATAAAAACTCCCTAGGACGACTAGAGACTCTAGGTCGTAAGTTCGTAATTCTTGTGCCTAATTCCTAACTTGAGTCAATTAACGTGATCGCTCGCACTCCCCTGGCCGTGACCCGACGTGGAGCAGCGTAGGCTTGAGGTTCGGCAGGTCTTCGTAGGCTGCAGGGCGTAGAAGGCTCGGCAAGGGTACGGTTGTCCAAGTAACCGGCTGGTAGCAGCTCGGTCAGGGTACAGTGTCCAAGTAACCGGCAAGAGGTGCCCTGCAGGTGGCTCGAGGATATGCGAAGCTTGGGGAACGTGAGCCCGTAGGTAGATGGGTAGCACGTAGGTAGTTAGGTGGCCCGTAGGAAGTTGGTAACCCGTAGGAAGTTGGTAGCCCGTAGGAAGTTGCCCTGTAAAGATTTAGTGCTTTACAGGCTGGCCACTAGCGGGAACTGATGCCATACTGAAGCTCGAGGAGACGAGAGTCCAACCAGGGAGCTAGAGCTCGCCAAGTTGTGGTGTGGCATCAGTTCGAAAGGTTTACAGGTGGCAAGGTAAGGAAGAAAAGCTAAGTTACATTTAGAACGAAAGAAATAGTGAAGTTAAAGCTCAGTGACGGTTACGTTTAGAAAATACAATGTGCGACCGTTGAGCAAGTAAATTAAAATAATAATTATTACAAAGACTTAGAAATTTACAGAAAGAAGTTAAATAAACGGTCGCAGGATTTAAGTTAGAACAAATTAAGATAGAAATAAATTAAATACAATCTGAAAGAAACACATACACGAAAAATACAATTTTATAAGAACAGTTTAGAACAGTTATTAGCAGAGAGAGAGCTTACCAGTTGGGCAGAGGTTTCACCGTTTAGAGGTGGTTGTCGTGATGTAGAAAATATGAGCTCTCTGAGAGCTGCAGGGGCTTTTAAAGCCCATTTCCTGAGCTTCCCTTCCAGAGGAAAGGGGTCGTAACTAATTCAAACAAACCCCGCCCCTAACGATTCTAAATGTTGCCAGCGCTTATTTATACCGATTGGTAAAGTAAACGCTGGCTTTAGCAGCGCCCTCTAGTGTGGCTCGAAGTGATATAGCACAGCGTAACAGACAGGACAGGGTTCTGTTTAGATTGCCGTAAATTAAATGCAGTTAGCAAAAGCGATGCTTATGCAATACGTATACCTCAAATTTTAGACAGTCTAAGAAATACAAAATACATCAGTTCAGTAGATTTTAAAGCAAGCTTTTAGCAAATTGGCCTGGATGAACAGTCACAGGAAAAAACTAGCTTCACTGTTCCAGTAAGAGGTCTTTTTAAATTCAAAGTCATGCCATTTGGTATGTGCGGAGCTCTTGCTCGCCAACAAAGGTTGATGGACATGCTGTTTGGCACACCCTTTTGCAGTGAAGTCAGTAAAGGACTGGTCTTTTGCTACGTTGATGACGTCATTGTAGTCTCAGAAGATTTTGAAACGCATTTACTTTTACTCAAGAGGTTATATCAACGTACAAAACAGGCTAATCTATATATATAAAATTCAAAGTCCTGACTGACTGACTGACTGACTGACTGACTGACTGACTGACTGATATATCAGCGCACAGCCCAAACCGCTGGACCTGGAGACTTGAAATTTTGTGCATAGATACCTTATATAGTGTAGGCATCCACTAAGAAAGGATTTTTGGAAATTCCACCCCTAAGGGGGTAAATTAGGGGATGAAAGTTTGTATGAAAGTCCGTCAGTTTTGAAGTTAGGACCTTGAAATTTTGTTGTTAGGCTTACGTAAAAGAAAATAATTTATACGGGTCTCAGTGTTTTTGATAATTCCACCCCTGAAGGGGTGAAAAGGGGGATAAAGTTGTGTATGGAAAGGCCTACATTTTCACAGCAAAAATCACTACATTTATTATTTAGGCTTATAACGCAACGAGTATATCGGGTGTTATTGGAATTACAACCCTTAAGGGGGAAAAGGGGGATGAAATTTTGTATTTGAGTTGTTCATTCACAATTTTTTTGTATTGAAGTAAAAATAACGTACGTGGTAACGTGTTATTACTTACTAAGCCTCTATTGCCACCTGTCTATCCGTCTGTCTGCCACGAGCTAACATGTCCTGACTTTCTTTTATGAAATAGAAAGGCAAACAAGCAAGTGACTGATTTGCGATCATCGTCCAACCGAAACTATTGAATCAATATTTTTTACATTTAGGGGGAAAACGGGGGTGGGTGTTGAACTTTCTATGAAAGTCTTTGTTGATTGAAGTTATAAACATGAAAATTTGAATTAGAACTACTGATCATAACTAGCTTATAAGTATTATAACGTATTTCAGGATTTTTGCATTTTTACATTTAAAGGGGGAGAAGCGGGGGTGAAAGTTTGTAAGGACGTATTGATTTTTTTAAATAGGAGCTTGTAATTTTGAAATACAGCTACTTATCATAAATAAATAATGACACGTCACAGGGTTTTTGGATTTTCAAATTTGTAGGGGGAAACGGGGAGTAAAAATTTTGTATGGATGGAGGTATCGGGTTTTTAATAGGAACTTGAAATTTTGAATTTTACATACTTACCATAAATAAATAATTATGTGTTTCAGGGTTTTATGACTATCGAATTTTAGAGGTGGGAAATGGGGGTGAAACTTTGTATGGAAGGGAGGTATCGGTTTATTCAAAAATAAGAATTTCAAAATGATTGTTTATTTCAGGGTATTTGGATTTTTACATTGGAAGGGGGCAAAACGGACGGTGAAAATATGAGAGGGAGTGAGAGCACTTATAAGTTTTTTGATTCTAAAAAAAAAGACATTTGTTTACTGTAGGCCATGCGGGCGAAGCCGCGGGCAGGACATAGTTATAAATAAATAATGAGATATTTCAGAGATATTAGATTTTTAATTTGAAGGGGTAACACGGGGAGGGGGGGAGTTTGTATGGAGGTATAGGCGTTTTATAAAGGTAGAAACTTGAAAATTAGAACTATTGAGCATAAATGAATACCGCCGTGTTTAAGGGTATTTGGATTTTTCACAATTAAAACGAGAGAAACGGGGTTAAAAATTTGTATGGAGGTATGGAGGCTTTTTCGAAGATATAAACTTGGAAGACTTTAAGGGATCACAGTAAATGTTACAAAAACGAAAGTAATGGTGTAAGAGGAGAATGAAGAGGTTTCTGAATGTGTAATAAAGATTGGTAATGAAAGAGTTGAACAAGTGAAAGAATTTATGTACTAAGTAGTATGTTTATTAGGGATGGAAAGCACGATGAAGACATTGAAAGGAGAGTGAAAGCGGGAAATTGGGAGCTCTGCGTGCTTTTGTGAGCAGTCAGAATGTCGCATCCAGCAACGTGAACAGCCAAACGTGCCTTTTACGACGTTCGGCTGTTCACGATGCTGTGTTAGTTTCCACGTTGATGTATGGAAATGAAAGCTGGGTTTGCGAGAAGAAGCATAGGAGTAGAATAAATGCCGTAGAGATCCGTTCTCTGAATAGTATGAGTGGGATCAAGCTGACTGAGAGAGTGAGAAATGGTGTTATAAGAGTGAGGTGAGGTCTGCAAGAAGATGTAGTGACTAGAGTAGAGAAACGAATGTAACGTTAGTTTGGGCATGTTGAACGAATGGATGAAAGGCAATTATGTTAGCAAATTTATGAAGGTAATGTGACTGGGCGAGTTGGTCGAGGGCGGCCTCGACGTACTTTTGCCAACCAAATTTGTGATGTCCTGAAGACAGGTCAAACCAGAAGTACACGGAACCGCCGAGCATGCATGAAGAGAGGAATGTGTGTGGCCCTAGCGAGGGAATATGCCAAGAGCAGGGTTAATGACGTTCTGTGGTCTCTGCCTACCCCAAAGGAAAACAGGCGTGAGCTTATAATAATAACAATAAAAATAAACTTGAAAATTAGAATTGTAGCTGCTCATCATAAATAAATAACGATGTTTCGGGGTTTTCGGATTTAGATGTCATTTGTTTTCTGTAGGCCACGCGGGCGAAGCCGCGGGCAGAAGCTAGTTTAACTATACATTTTGAAAAAAGCAATTTCTTCCGAAGGTCACTCAAATATTTGGAATACATAGTAGACGAATGCGTTTTAAGTTTGATCCTAGTAAGGTGCGCGCGGTTATTGACTTTCCGACACCAAAAAACGCAAACGACGTTAAGATATTCTTGGGCACTTGTTCTCGGTATCGACGTGTTATTAGAATTTTTTCCTCAATAGCTGCACCTTTGAACGCGCTTACTAGCACCAAGACAAAGTTTGTTTGGTCCACAGACGCCGAAAAGGCCTTTACGGAATTAAAAAACCGTCAGTGTCCGCTCCAGTTTTAAATTTGTCAAGACTTTGAAAAGCCTTTTACTGTTCATTGCGATGCTTCCAGTTATGGAATAGGTGGAGTTCTGACCCAAAACGTGGATGGTCACGACTAAAAATAATTAATAGATTCAGGTGTTACTTTGCGGAGGTCCATATCAACAAACTGGAACAAATTACCTTGCTACTCCGCGCAACCAGTGCCGGGCTCGTGCAAAATAGCTGCGTCTGTGCGACACGTATATGTTCAAGCAAAAACCCACCCTCCTCCGCTTCCACACGAAACAACATATATCACACAGACTCAACTACAAACCAACACCACTAAACACTAAATTTACACGATCGACGCGCGTTTCGCCTCTATACGAGGCATCATCAAGATCGAACAGTACGACCGTTCGCTACTTGAACGAATGGCGTACTGACAAACTAAAACATTTGTCTTTAATCCCGCCTACCGCCAACATTTTTGCACTACTGCCCTTATTATTTTTCTCAAAGCCTACCCTCAAAATTTAAAAATAAAACAAAAGTACCCCCGTATATTATCACAAACTACCCACATAATTTATCTCAATCTCAGCTACCCCCATTGTTAAAGACAGAATTTAAGCATACCCGCAATAAAGGAGAAGAAGGAAAATTAACCTGTTCATTGACAATAGATCCCGCGTTGTTGTACCTAACTATTTCCAAATGCTCCAAAACATTCAGACGAAATCCCTTTTTGCCAAAGTGTAATATTTCATAAGAATGAGCATCTGATAATGTATGATCTGTGTCTATCAAATGTTTTGCAAAATTGGACTTCTCTGCGTGCTTATGCCTATAAGATGAAACATGCTCCTTATATCTAATATTAAAACTACGACCGGTTTGTCCTATATAAACGCTACTACAATCGTCACAAGTGAGCTTATATACTCCTGATCTACTCCCTGGCGACATGGCGGCTCGGTCCCGCAGTGGAACAATGCAGTCCTTAACGCTAAATTAGGTTGACGATGATCGGCGGGCTCGGGCCCGTATAACGCGAGAGGAACGAGAGGATGACGCGCACTGACTCTAAGATTTACTGGCCAGCAAAAGTAAAAGAAAGTCTTACTCACGGTACCGTGTTTTCGATCGTCTCTTGCCTGAATGCCGTAGCGGAAGTTAGGCGCTCCGCCCACTAACTCCTGGGCCGGCCTACAACGTGAAGCTATCCGTTAGCTCTGCACGGAGGCACGGGCGTGGGAAGGTCGAGTGAAGCTGAGTGGCTCTCGACGAGGCGCCGCCAACGGCGCGATGAGGAGCCGTGTCGCTTGTGGCACGAGGAGAAACACGACGACCCGACGGTACCCTTGGTATCGCCCCACGGCTGCACAGCGCGTGGGACACGGAGAACCGGCCTGCGGGACGGGGCCCCGCAACAGCGACGTCAACCACTGTGACTCGTTGGTCTCGCGCCGATGCGCAAGATTACACGTAGAGGAAGAACAAAGATCGCGTCTTGGCGAATACACTGCACGTCCGAGCGGTGAAACGAATGGGGGAACACTCCCGCACTAAGTAAACTTCACATTAAAAATTAACGTACATCAAAGGGGGGAAACTAAATTAGCAAGATAACGGGCGCGTGCCCGAAGCGCGGCTTAACACATGAACAAAAGCGTCCGGCGAAGGACGCAGACGCAAGTTTTCAGGAGAAAACCAAAATCATGAGTGTTGGCGTGATTTGCGCGGGTGGAAAATCTGGCGCTGGGCAGCGTGTGCACGCTTCCGAAGTCCACGGCCCACTGACTGTCAAAACCTAACTAGTCAAGTGGCTAAACTGATACCACAGACGCATAATATCGATCTCTCTTGCGAATCGATAACAATTTATAAAGTTAATTCTTTACCAATTCAATTCTAAAAGATGCGTTGGGCTTTCCCATTAATGAATATACAAGTATATCCTTAAACAGACGTCCCACTACGGAGTAATTAATTATTTTGTGTAAAAACGATAACTTGACGTACCCGTCACAGCACTAGCTTGCAAAATGTTTTATTTAGCTACCTACCTAAACTAATTTTTCTAAATTGTTTTCACAATATGCTGAAAAAGTGACGCGGATAAATTTAAAGCATCCAAGTTAGCACCAAAACATAAAAAGTGTATTGTGAAGAAGGTACTGTCGCCTTTGGTCTACGAACTGGTTGGCTATGATGGCAAAGATCTTGGTACATGGCATATTAAGAATATCAAGTTATAAGTCCCAACAACCTAGTATTTGTTCACTTGAGGTCATTATCGTAGCTTAGGTTCTCTTGTTAGCCGTAGGACGTGTTTCACGTGTTGGTGGTACAACCCCAACGAAGCCAAGGTTACAAAATAATCTTGGGTTAGGTTTAAACCTCCTCATTTTCGGTTTAAGCTTTTATATTTTAAGGTTTTGCATGCAAAGGGTATCTACTTACACGATTGGCGTAAGACCAAAAATATAAAGGAACGTTTGCTAATTTAAAATTGTTACTTAATTTGTTTTGGGGTATGAGTTGCACTGGGATTTACAGGAGTGACTCGGGTTTGTATGATAGTAGGCGGCACTCAGTGATGAAACTGATGTCTTACATCGAAAGGTGACGAATGGTAGATGATATTTGAAATTGTGGGGAATATTGAGCATAGGTCCTCCGGACAGCAGGTAACTACAAAGATTGAAGAAAACGGGTCCTGGGATGAAAGTTTATGGATTGTAATTGGTTACTGTTGGTCGGATGACACTTAGATATTTCGTTTATTTTAGGAAAGTCGTATCTTTTTCCTTGTTTCAGGAGAGTTATGCATGTTTCAATTTTAGGCTGACTTTAGCAAAGTTCAATACGGCTCTACTTTACTTAAGCTTCTGTTTTTCATTTTCGTTGTTGGAGTTATTGACTCGCTAGTTGTCGTTCCTTTCACAGCGCAGAGGGCAGCGGAATTTCTCACTCCTTTTGAAACTTTTCGTAAGGGAGGGGGTATTGTAACGAAGCGTTTGGCGACACCTAACGACATCTAGCGAGAGCGGTGTAAACTACGTGTGCGGTTTGTTACCTAGTTGCATTTTTTATTATTTTTATTATGGCTTTCCCATCTCTAAGTTGAGATGGATTTTGCCAATGACGACTTTGACATTAGCCACGCCGCGAGACTATTGTACGGTGAGTAGATTTTGCCGGTTCGAGGGAGGTTTCGGGTAGGTTACCTAAAACAAATAACATTCGCTGTTAGTGACGACACAGACAGTACAGGACAATAACAATTATAAATATATGTACATTGTTTTAAAGTTGAGGGGTTGAAAGGAAGTAAAAGTGGAAAAACAATGTAAATTTGATAATTACATACTTATTATTTACAATTTTATATCGTGCGTTTGAATATACTTAATAAGACAGAGAACAAAGGGGGTGTCAGTGTAAGATAAAAGAGTTTGAAAGTTAATAGGACGCGGAATATCTGACGAAAGATCATCATACAAGGAAGAACTGTACTTAGGGCAGGTAAAGAAAATATAGTCCAGAGTGCCATCATCCAATCCGCATTCGCACAGAGAGTGATTCCGCACCCTAATCTTTGCAAGGAAGACCGGGGTGCAGACGTGCCCGAGTCGGAGTCGACAGATCGTGGATGTGGTCCGTTTGTTGCCCAATCTATACCGGAAAAACCAAGGTTTGCGTGGAATCAGGGGTTGAATACTACCATAAAATTTTCCCTTTTCAAGTCTCGTAGTGTCCCATAGCTCTTGCCACGCATCCCTCTCATCGGATCGAGCGGTCGTTAATAGGTCATATGGGTAGATAAGAGAATGTTCTTGGGATCCTAACTGTGTAGCATTTTTTGCCCATGTATCCGCCATTCATTGCCTTCGATGCCACAGTGACCGGGTATCCAAGCGAGAACCACCTCAAAGCCATTCCTTTCACACTGTAATAGTAGTTCCTTAATTTTAAGGATTAAAGGGAATTTTACCTCACTTTTGAATTGGTTGCTAACTATTGCTTGCAGACAACTTTTACTATCTGTAAATATAATTGTCCTAGCTACTTTATGATACTCAGTATATGCTATCGCTTCTAGCAAGGCAACCGCTTCGCCTGTAAATATTGAAGTCTGTGGGGGACATTTAAAGGTCAATACAATTTTGAATTTAGGGACGCAAACCGCCGCGCCAACAAAACTATCCATTGACAATTTAGAGGCGTCAGTGAACACCGGCAGCCAGTCTTGCCATCATTCTTCAATAGTTCTACGGAATTTTCTGTTTGCCGCTGGGTCATCCTTAAATATTCCAAAATCCAAAATTACCTTGGGTGGATGTATCAAAGCATTGTAGTCAGTTTTGAATAAAGGGTTCACGTCAGTTTTAAAAAGACGGAAAGATAAATTAAATTATTAATTATTGATTCTTTAGCGATTGTCTTCTTTAATTGACGTGTATCGGTACGCAGCTGTTTGACAGTGACAGTGACATTTGGTTGATGTTGGAATTGTTCGGCTGTCAAATGCGCAGAGATGGCGGAGGACGTTAATTTAGAGCTGTGAACGCGACGGGGAGGCTTGCAAAAATTTATTCTTCTTCATCCCCCTATTCTGAGCCCTAATAGATGAGGTGCCATATATAAGCAACTTCAGAGTATTAAGTTGATGTCATTTTGGAATTATTTTGGCTGTATTTCTGCATTTTTGGATGTTAACATGAGGTTGTTCTTTCAGACCACACAATGAGCTTTTAAAATAAAATATGCTACCTGGGAGCAAATAATCTTTCAGCTTTCATCAGCTCCTCAAATGAGTCACACTTTGCACTAGGCTATTTTCCATTTTTTTCATCAACTCTGGTGCTAAAGCTTGTTCTTTTCTTTCAGTACAATAACAGCCAGATGAAGCACATTTTTTAAGGGTTTTGGGATACGGATAAGCTTCCGGATCTTCGAGGTAAGCTTCTGCCACAGTTTCTACCATGTGCGTCCTGGAAACTTGACATTTACAGTAATAACCTAATTTTCTTCTTTTCCAGGGCGGAATACCTTTAATATACATCTACATATTGATATAGTATTGCTAGAGATATATCTAGATCTACTAATCCATATCATACTCTCTCTCTCTTTTGCTGTGCTTTGGAGTGCTGTTCCTGCTTTCCTGATATTTCTTCACATCTTTCCTTTGGGTTCGATTGAGCTTCCACGTGCCCCTTGAAAAGGCACCTGTACACCGGCCCGAGGTCAAGCGAGGAAGGTTGACGCAGCCCGCAGGCAGGAATCCTCGATGGAGTAGCACCGATTGTGTCCTAGGGAGTCTTCCGGGAGTGCTACTCGTCAGGTTTGGGCCAGGCCGTCCTGTAAGTACTTCCCTCTCTGTAACCATAGGCGGTCCGGGTACAATTATTGGTTAAATTTACTGTTTGTCGAAGCAACAAATACATCTAAACACGCGAACCGCGTACACGACCCTGTTCCTCCTTGTCAGGGTGTCTTGGCATACCAGTACCACTTTATCTAGACACAGTGTTATCTCTTCTGTAATAGTTTATGCTGAATAAAACATCTAACTGATAATAGAGGCATTTTGTCATCTTCTTATACACTTACCCTTACATAGTGCACCTTTTCTCTTTTTACTATGTAGACACACGCAAGTTTACAAAAGTTTTTATGAATCTTATCTTATCTTTCGTCATTGCCTTTGTCATAACCGAGGTGTAGTTTGTTTCAGCACCTGGCTTGAGGCACACCGCCACCGCGGCAGTCTTTGGCGCCGTTTGCTTTTTTGGCCCAGGCGCCGATTTCACTGTCTGTGTTGTCGCAGGGGGGGAGGTTTTCTTTCTCTTGCCCTTTTTGACAACTTCTACCCAGGTCGGCTGGGCAGTTGGTGCAGTCTTCTGGGCCGAGCTGCTGGGCCTCTCCTTGGTCTATTCCGTGTCCTGTATTCGAGGTGGCTTGGTAGCCTGCACTCTTGGAACAGGGACAGGAGCAGACTTAGCAGCATTCACCACACGCGGTTTGACGGAATTGGATGAACTACTACCGAATTTCAGACGAGCCAAATACTTCTCTCGACTGGACATAAAAAATGCTTTTCATCAGTTAGAGATCGATGAAGAGAGTAGGTACATCACAACTTTCAGCACCAGCAGGGGTTTATTTCGTTACAAGAGATTGATGTTTGGTGTGTCATGCGCCCCCGAAATGTTCCAAAAAGTGCTGGAAAAAATTTTGCTCGGTTGTGACGGGACTGCAAACTTTATCGACGATATTATTATTTACGGTTCCGATTAACAAGAACACGACAAACGGCTCAATAAGGTACTACAGGTGTTAAAAGATAACAACGTTCTTCTTAATGAAGATAAGTGCATCTACAAAACAAATAATGTCGAATTTCTAGGACACCAATTAACTGAAAAAGGAATAAAGCCGTTAGATAAATATATTCAAGCAATTCAATCTACAACAAGGCCGACTAACGTCGAAGAAATACAAAGTTTTCTCGGATTAGTCAACTATGTCGGAAAATGGATTCCCAATTTGGCGTCGTTAACAGAACCCCTGCGTCAGCTGGTACGACTTAAATTGGGAAAGACAGCAAATATTCAGAAATATTGGACCAGCACTCAAGACAAAGCATTCCAGAGTCTTAAGGATAGGCTGTCGAATATAAAAACACTGGGATATTACAACCCTGCAGATAGAACGCAAATAATAGCTGACGCATCCCCGGTTGGTCTAGGAGCAGTGCTTCTACAAATTGATCGCAATGGTCCGCGCGTAATAGCGTTTGGTAACAAGAGCCTTACGGACTGTAAAAAGAGATATTGCCAGACGGAAAAGGAAGCCTTAGCACTCGTATGGGCGGTAGAACATTTTAGGATATACCTTTTCGGCAAGGAGTTCGAACTCATTAGTGACCATAAGCCCTTGGAAACAATTTTTGGACCCAGATCTAAACCGTGTGCTCGCATTGAGCGCTGGGTTCTACGACTGCAGGCTTACAAGTACAAAGTCGTTTATCATCCTGGTAAAGATAATATTGCTGACCCCATTTCTCGTCTCTGTCCGTCAACCAGTCCAAAACCATTTGACAATGAAAACTACATTAATGCAGTCGTAGAATACAGTAGGCCGATCGCAGTTCCACTCACAGAGATTGATGCAGCTTGCACTACAGACGAAGAAATAAAGGCATTAAAGGACGGTATTTTTGAAAACAAATGGACCGAATCGGTTAATGCTTATAAAGTTTTTCAGCCAGAGATCTGTTTTCAAGGAAACATCGCACTAAGAGGTACTAAACTCATAATCCCAAAAAAACTACGTGACAGAGTACTCGAGGCCGCACATCAAGGGCATCCCGACATAGTTGCCATGAAGGCTCGCCTCAGAACCAAAGTATGGTGGCCAAAGATTGACAGGGATGCTGAAAATCGTGTAAAGGCCTGTAAAGGATGTACACTTGTTTTAGCACCCAATCCACCACACCCGACAAAGAGACGAGACCTCCCAGTCGAGCCATGGGTCGACGTTGCAGTGGATTTCTTAGGACCTCTTCCATCAAATGATTATCTGCTAATTTTAGTCGACTATTACAGTCGCTACAAGGAAATCAAAATTATGAGAAACACCACGTCCATAGAAACAATCAAGGTCCTTAAAGAGATATTTTCCCGGACAGGCTATCCTGCAACATTGACTTGTGACAATGGGAATCAATTTACAAGCGAAACATTTAAGGCATTTTGCAAAGAGTGTGGCATTGTAATGTACAATACGATCCCCTATTGGCCGCAAATGAATGGCGAAGTCGAGCGCCAAAACAGAGATGTCCTTAAACGGTTGAGAATCAGCCAATTAGACACAAAAGAGTGGAAAGATGATCTGCTAGAATACCTAATCATGTACAATAGTACACCCCACACCACAACTGGTAAAACCCCCGCCGAGCTGTTTTTTCGAAGGCAGTTTCGGGATAAAATTCCAACAGCAGCGGATGTTGAACATAAGGGATTAGATCCTGACGTTAGAGACAGGGACAAAGAGAAAAAGGAAAAGGGAAGAGAATATGCGGACAGGAAAAGGAAGGTAGTCGATAGTAGCTTAGGAATCGGAGAAAAAGTCTATGTAAAAAACATCATTAAAGACAACAAATTAACATCTAACTTTAATCCAGAAACACATACGGTTACAGATGTAAACGGTGGAGATATAAGGGTAAGGAATGATTCAACAGGAAAAGAATATCGAAGAAATGTAATCCATCTGAAGAGAGTAGAAAATGGAGAATGGTCTGTTATTGATAAAAATACCGGAAATGTGACAATCTCGGACGATGACTTAAATGAAGATTAAGATTATAATTGATTATGAAAGTAATTAAATGATCACAGATTTATATTTAGGGTTTTTCATTTTGTAAAATAAGGAAGGGATGTAGTATGCCGTAGTTGCGTGGTGGGGGCAGTCAGCTGTCAACCGTCGTATCGAGTGGACGTGTCAAGCGTGCCGTATGTCCCTAGTGTTAGTGCTATCGAGTATTTTACAGGGTCCGCTTATGTGGCATCCTCAATCGCCCTCCTATCAAGGGCCCGTAGTTGGACCTTCGCAGTAGAGAGTTCCGCGTATGTGCTCTTGTTGGAAACCACGCGCCCTCTACGCGTCGTGTTTATTTTGGCTCCCCATTTCGGGCTTGGGATCATCGTCCTGGTCCTCGTGAGCCCTCTTTGTAGGGTTTGAAACCCCTTCCTGGACTTAAACTACATCCACGTAGTCCGAGTCCGAATCCCCCTCAGCAACGCTCGTATTAGCCGGCTCAGACATTTTAGTCGAAGAGTTCGGCTACCTCTTCAGGATAACGCAATAAAAACCACCCACAGGGTGGTTTTCCGAGAAAGAAACCGAGTCCAAATATATATTAATAAAAAAAGTTAATTTTATTTTTCTATCACCCCAATAAAATATATAATTCAATTTATATTTAAAATTTATAAAAAATATTTAATTTATACTATAATATATAAAACTCTATAGGGTCTTCTCGTCTTTTAAAATTATTTTAACTTTTTGATTAAAAAATTAAATTCTATTATTAAAAATAAGACAGTTTATATCTCATCCAATCCTTCATACAAGTCACCAATTAAGAGACTAATGATTATGCTACCTTTGTACAGTCAATATACTGCAGCCCTTTAATAATTATCAGTGGGCAGATTAGACTTTAAATTATTTCAAAAAGACATGTTTTTGATAAACAAGTGAATAAATAAATTTGCCGAATTTCTTATTATTAATTTTTAAATTAAGTTTAAAATTTAATTTTAAATTAATTTAATAAATAAACAAATTTTAATTTGTACTAATTTTATCACTATAACTTAAATTTTTAAATTAAATTTTAATTTTTTATAAAAAATTAAATTTTTAAAATATGAAATTTTATTTTATATGAAATTATTTATACTAAAATATAATTTATAAACAATATAAATTTCAAAACATTTAATGAAATATTCTTATTATAATCATTTAAATTAAAGCTTATCCCTTAAAATATTAAATTTAATTTTAATTTTTTTTTTTTTTTTTATTAAATTAATTTAATATTATTTTTTTCCTAAAAAAAACTAGATATATTTAAAAACGATTAACATTTCATTTATAATTAATTATTAAAAATATTTTTCAACAATAAATTTATTAATTATTTAACTCTTTTAAATTCGAGAAAAATTTTTATTCAAATATTTTATTAATTAACTCTGATACACAAGATACAATAAATTAAATTAACTTTTAATAAAATTACATACATACATACATACATAAACCCCCATTTAAATATTTTAATAAAAAATATTTTTATTAATTTTTTATTATATTAATTTTTCCCCTTCAAATTAAAAAAAAATTATTATCTTTTCAATGTAAATGAAATGCTTTATCAAGCTCTAATTTGATCTTTCTAGAAACACTTTCCAGTACCTCTACTTTGTTACGACTTATTTCAATTTATTAATGAAAGCGACGGGCAATATGTACATATTTTAATTTTTCATCATTTTAATAAATTAAATAAAATTATATTTAAATCCACTTTTAATAAAAAAAAAATAATTTAATATTCATTTAAATTAATTTATTGTAATCCATTATATTTTTAATTATAATCTGCATCTTGATTTGATTTAATTTCTATTTTTTTTTCAAATATTAATTTTATTTTAAAATATTTTTTTAACAACGATATACGAAATTATAAATTAAGTAAAATTATTCGTGGATTATCAATTAATAAACAGATTCCTCTAAATGAACTAAAATACCGCAAAATTATTTAAGTTTCAATAAATAATTATTTACTATTTTAGTATTTTTATTTAAATTTTTAATAATATGGTATCTAATCCTAGTTTATAAATAAAATGTATTAAATCATATAATTTATACAATTTTTAATTAAATTAAAATTTCACCTATTAATTTAATATTTTTATTAAATATTTTATATTAATTAATTACTAATAAAATTAAATTTAATTTTTGTATAGCCGCAACTGCTGGCACAAAATTTGTTATTAATTTTAATATTACTAAATCTTAATTTCTTAATTTTTTAATATTAATTACTACTGTAGCACCACAAACATTACGAACCCCAGAAAAGGTAGATTCGTCGCGAAGCAGGTAGCCGAGCACCACGCGACTGACCGACGCCTTGTTTTAGCATAAGTGTCACCACGTGCTAAATTCGCGAACTAAGTGAAGACTGTTGAACCCCTGCGGAGAAACGACGCCACGCCGTAAGTGCGCGTCGTCTCAAAGTCACGTAGGCACCCACGCCATCACATGGTATAAAAGGGCAGACGGGTCATAGTGCAGGGCAGTTGACATCCCAGTTACCTCCAGCAAACACCCTTGCTCAATACGCTCAGTCCCGGTCACACGCTGTGTAAACCCTACCAAGGTCTCAGTTCCGATCGCACCCTGTCGTATAGGCATAAGTGTACAGCCACCCTCTTGCTTAGCACGGCTCAGTTCCGATCATACACTGCGTAAACCCTACCAAGGTCGCAGTTCCGATTACACACTGTGTAACACGGTATAAGTAAGGTGGAAGCTATGCTCGGAGTGTAACTCGGTCCCCGCCAATAGTTACTCTATACCATATTCGCCTAGTACGCCGTGTAAGAGTGTAAAGACAATTTATAAACGTTTTCGTGTAAGAGTGCAAAGACAATTTATAAACGTTATCGTGTAAATTTTAAGTACTTGAACAATCAACCTATGTTAAAATAAAATAATCAATCTTGTGTGCATTGCTGCGTGTTTACTTGCTGCTCCGTTCTTAACCCAGTTAGCCGGGCTCGAACCCAATCCAACAAGAAGTGCCATTCCAATTGGAAAGGCCTACTCAACGGGTACAACTTACATCTTGAACTCCACAACTGGCGCCCAACTTAGTGGCCCTGGCTAACACACCAAGAACGCGAGCGCAACACAAAGCTAGAACAATGGCAGTAAACATGACCGAAGAACAACTTCACAGGATCATCGCAGCCCTGTCTACAACCAGCACCAAGAAAGGATCGTTTACGCAGTGCACAGCCACCTACGATGGCAATGGATCTGTAGAAGTATTAATTTCTGCTACATCGACCTATAAGAAGCTGGAGAAGATAGACGACAACGATGCCCTGGAAGGTTTAACTATACTGCTAAGAAACGACGCGGCGACATGGTGGGAAGGAGTGAAGGCAGAAATTAAAGATTGGACCACGTTTCAAGATCGCGTCCGACACGCTTTTTACCCTAAAATTCCTGCATACATCTTATACCAAGATATAATTGGGAAGTCTCAAGAACCCGGCACCCATACAGAAAAGTTCGTGGCTAAGAAGAAGGCTCTCATAGCACAGCTGACAGGACCAGCTCCAACTGAAAGCCAGCAGCTTGACATGGTCTACGGACAACTGTTGCTGGGAATCCGAGAAAGGGTGCCCAGAAACTCGGTGACGACTTTTGACGAGCTATTGAAAGCTGCAAGAGGTGCCGAGGAGATACTGGCAGAGAAGAAGCCTAGCAGCGGACAAATCCCTGCAGAGGAAAAACACATTCGCCACATGAACGAAACAAAGCACACCCGTTGTGAGTTTTGCAGAAGATTTGGCCACACAACTACTGAGTGTCGCAAGAAGTCGCGCCAAGAAGCCAACCCCCACTCGAACTCCTTCAAGGAAGACAAAGGGAAAAGGGATGCAGACCCAAGGCCAATGAACAATGGACTGGCTTGCTATGGATGTGGCAAACCTGGTATAGCCCGGAGCAACTGTCCGGATTGTAGCAAGAAAATCTATAATCAGGGAAACTCGACAAACGACTTCAGTTTCTATGCAGTAGCGGTGGCAAGTGACGCTAGAGCTCGACCAACACTACCTTTCAAAGTTGGAAAAGCGTCAGGAATCGGGTTTATTGATACAGGTGCCAAGGCAAGTGTCGCCTCATATGAACTATATCAAGTCCTGAAACGTCAAGGCTACGTATTTGCAGAAGCTACGGGAACGGTGACGCTCGCCGATGGCAGTAGAACTCAACAAAAGATGTTGAAAACCCGCGTCCCCGTTACGCTGCAAGGACGAGTCATCCCGACTACATTTGTGATTTTCTCGACAGCAAAAGAAAACAAGACTCTACTCGGAGTAGGTTTTCTCCAGGATACCGGCATAGTATTGGATATACCTCAGCTCACCTGGATTTTCAACACTAAGCCCAACATAATATATGATCTGGAGCCCGAAACAATCCAGGCCTCGGCTGCAAAGATTTTGTCGATGGCCTTAGAAGAGACTAAATTAAATCCCATCATATCACCATTGGCGAAGACTCCTACGCCCAAGAAGGTAGATACTCAAGTTCAGGAAGTCACGCCTGCGAAGAAGGCAAAGCAGCTTTTCGGTGGAAACTCATCCTACCTTATGGAGAGCCTCTACCAGGATGCTGTAGAAAGCATCGAACAAGCTGAAAATACACTGTCACCAAAATCACGGAGCTTATTCTCGAAGCTATGCGACGACTTAGCAGTAATGGCACTAGAAATAGAAGATAGCACCATAAGCACCATGAGTGCCCAGCAGGAAAGTGAATTACAGCAGTTGCTAGGAAAGCACGATGATGTTTCGCAAGCAACGCACCTTCCAACGTTACATACGGAACATCGCATCGAAACTGGAGATCATAAACCCATATCGATGCCACCGAATCGTCTTCCTCCACTAAAGCTAAACGTCTGGAATGAAGAGCAGCAATCAGCTTTCAAAGAATTGAAGAAACGGCTTATACAAGCCCCTATCCTACGGCAAGTTGTTCACGACAAACCCTACACAACAAAAACGAACGCTAGCAACGATGCATTGGGAGATGTTTTGATCCAGGGGGAGTTAGAAGATGAACATCCTGTAGAATATACAAGTCGGCTACAAAGAGCCACAGAGAGGAACAGTCTACCAGAACTACAGTCACTACAGCCTATCAGAAAACGAGGGCGACCAAGAAAGCAAGCAAGAGGAAAGGAGCAAGAACCCCAGACGGAAGAAGTGCTACCAAATCCTGTCTCCTTGCCGGGTCGTCGTCGGAGCCAGAGGGGGAGAATGTAGCACCACAAACATTACGAACCCCAGAAAAGGTCGATTCGTCGCGAAGCAGGTAGCCGAGCACCACGCGACTGACCGACGCCTTGTTTTAGCATAAGTGTCACCACGTGCTAACTTCGCGAACTAAGTGAAGACTGTTGAACCCCTGCGGAGAAACGACGCCACGCCGTAAGTGCGCGTCGTCTCAAAGTCACGTAGGCACCCACGCCATCACATGGTATAAAAGGGCAGACGGGTCATAGTGCAGGGCAGTTGACATCCCAGTTACCTCCAGCAAACACCCTTGCTCAATACGCTCAGTCCCGGTCACACGCTGTGTAAACCCTACCAAGGTCTCAGTTCCGATCGCACCCTGTCGTATAGGCATAAGTGTACAGCCACCCTCTTGCTTAGCACGGCTCAGTTCCGATCAAACACTGCGGAAACCCTACCAAGGTCGCAGTTCCGATCACACACTGTGTAACACGCTATAAGTAAGGTGGAAGCTATGCTCGGAGTGTAACTCGGTCCCCGCCAATAGTTACTCTATACCATATTCGCCTAGTACGCCGTGTAAGAGTGTAAAGACAATTTATAAACGTTTTCGTGTAAGAGTGCAAAGACAATTTATAAACGTTATCGTGTAAATTTTAAGTACTTGAACAATCAACCTGTGTTAAAATAAAATAATCAATCTTGTGTGCATTGCTGCGTGTTTACTTGCTGCTCCGTTCTTAACCCAGTTAGCCGGGCTCGAACCCAATGCAACAAGAAGTGCCATTCCAATTGGAAAGGCCTACTCAACGGGTACAACTTACATCTTGAACTCTACACTACTTATATAAATTTAATATTTTTAAAATATTTAAATATTAAAACTAAAATTTATATGTAAAATTAATTTTTAAAAAATTTTTTAATCATAAAAAACTTATTTATATATATAATTTGTTACATAGATTTTTTGTATACAATATAATTTTAATATATATAATGTATATAATATATATATATATAATATATATAACATATATATATATATATATATATATATATAATTTTGTTATTATTATTTTTAAAAATTTAATAATATCTTTCTTTTTTTTCATATTATGTATATTAAAAATTAAATTTTGTATTTAAATTTTGCTGTATTGTAAGTTGATAATGCCTTTTAATTGTGTTTTATGTATTGTTTTCTGTCAATTAATTTAGATTGCTATTTTATTTAATATTATTCAAATTATTTTTATTGTTAATAACGGACCGAATATTCTGTTTGTTTATATTTTAATTGTATATTAATGTTAAACTTATTTGCCCTTTTTTTTTACAAAGCCTAGTTACTTATGATTTATTTAAATAATTATGGATTTCAGAATTGTATTTTAAGTTGATTGTATTAGTTTCCGTTGCCGTTTAATCTGATTTTAATGATTTTTGTTGACATTATAATTATTATTGTAAATCACTGTCATTCAATCATGGTTGCTAGGGATATAGAATGAGTAGTCCTTCTAGAGTAACCTGTCCCTATTGTCCGGGTTCCCCAAAGCTATATGTTGCGCCTCGAGGACTCAATGTCCACATTGGATGTGTTCACAAGGACGTGGCGGGATTGGGTGTCCTAGCGGACCAGCGATTGAGTGCTCCTCCGCAGATAGCGGTCAGTCTAAGCCCTAGGGATGCATCGCAATCCGTGTCGAGCTCCACTGATCTCAGTGATTTGCCTTTGCTCAAGTCTAGAGTTGGAGTTTTGAAGCATATACCAAAGGGTGCGAGGAGTCTCGCTGCTGGAAAACTCTCCTCGATAATAGAAGGTTGTTTGCGAACGAACAGCGTTGAGGACTGGTACAGCTTGCTATCCTTTTCTTACACGGCGCTCAGAGTACCGGATAGTGGTGAACGTAAGTCACTGACCTCTAAAGTGAAAGATAATATTAACAATTCTGCAGCATTGTGCCCAGGGGAAAGAAGAACCCTGAAACCGGGGACAATATATCGCTCTATTGAGGCCAAGGTACACGACGGGGATTTGCGGGGAGCCGTTCGTCTCCTTGTGTCAGACTCTTCGCTGGCGCCATCAAATGAAAATACACTGAGGTTATTAAGGGAAAAGCACCCCTCACCCTCTAGGCCTCTGACATTTCCGCAGGAGCCAAATGGGTGCAACTCATTTGTGTCGGTGAGTCCGGCGGAGGTAGCGGAGGCTTTAGGGTGATTCTACAATGGGTTGGCGTCGGGGCTTGATGGGTTGCACCCGCAGCACCTCAGGGAGCTGACGTCGGTTTCGGCGGGTGATAATGGATCCCGTCTGCTGGGCTCAGTCACGGAGTTGTGTAATTTTCTGTTGAAGGGTTTACTCAATCCTGAAGTCTGCCCGTTTCTGTATGGGGCTTCCCTGTGTGCCTTGTCAAAGAGCGATGGGGGAATTCGGCCAATCGCGGTGGGGTGTACGTTTCGGCGGCTAGCTGCAAAATTGTGCTGTCGATCGGTGCGGGACGCCATGGCGGAGTACCTCCAACCAAAACAAGTGGGATTTGGTACTGCTCAGGGGTGTGAGGCGGCCATACATGCCACGCGATCTTTCGCGTTCGCTGGCGGGAGTATTGGTGCTGTTATTGTTAAGGTTGACATAAGGAACGCTTTTAACATTGTTGAGAGGGATACTATCTTGAGAGAGGTGGTGGACAAAGTGTCAACTCTTTATCCCTTTGTCCATCAATGTTATCACAAGGCTAGTCATCTGTACTTTAACGGCAGCTCCGTCTCCTCGCAGGTTGGTGCTCAGCAGGGTGATCCTTTGGGGCCTTTGGTGTTTTGCCTGGCGATACATAAAATCATCTCTGACTTGGCTTCGCCTTTGAACGTGTGGTATCTGGATGATGGTACAATAGGAGGCCAGCCGGAGGTGGTTTTGAGTGATTTAAAAAAGCTTCTACCAGCCTTGAGAGAGATAGGACTTGAGGTTAACCCTGGCAAATGCGAGCTTTATGCTTGTGGTGCAGTGAACGGAGAAACTTTGGGGGCATTTCAATCCTTGGTTCCGGGCATAGGGATTTTGGATAAGGCTGCGGTGACCCTGCTTGGCGCTCCCATTTTTCCAGAGGGAGTCGCTTCTGCCCTGGAAGCCAAGAGGCAGGCCCTGGTTACGGCCCAGAAGCATCTCATGCAATTGTCGGCGCATGTCTCGCTATGTCTTTTGAGGCATTGCTTTGCGATACCTTGAATGATATATATGTTAAGAACCTCCCCGACTTGGTTATTTAAGGATGACGTGAAAAGAGTGGACGACACGCTTAAACTTGCATTGGAGAACATTATTAATGTTCAGTTGAATGATTCCCAATGGTGTCAGGCAGCTCTTCTTGTCCGGCACGGTGGTTTGGGGGTACGCCGGGTGCAGGATGTCGGCCTCGTCGCGTTTTGGCTTCGGCTCATGGTACGGTGGATCTAGTTGCTCGCATTCTACCTATTGATGGCAACGGGGTCCCTGTGCCATTTGTATCGGAGGCACTCGCGGTTTGGGGGACGTTGTGTACGGGTGATGAGCGGCCGGACAATCCTGCTAGACAGCGACAGTGGGACGAGATTCTTTGTAGGCAGGTTGTGGAGGGTTTGGTTGGTGGTGCTTTGGGATCCGATGTGGCGCGGCTCAAGGCCTCAGTTAGGCCCGAGTCAGGAGCATGGCTCCAGGCTCTACCGTCCCCTAACCTTGGCACTTTGTTGGACAACGATTGTCTCCGGATAGCCGTTGCTCTGAGGCTGGGATGCAAAGTGTGCGAGCAACACCGTTGCATGTGTGGGGCGATGGTAGAAGAAGATGGCCACCATGGTCTTAGTAGCCAAAGATCCGCTGGGCGGTTCTCAAGGCACCATTCAATTAATGGTCTGATTCACAGAGCAATGGTTTCTGCCAATGTACCTTGTGCTTTGGAACCACCGGGATTAAGTCGTAGTGACGGCAAGAGGCCCGATGGGTTGACGTTGGTTCCTTGGCGGAGAGGGCGTTGTCTTCTGTGGGATGCAACTTGTGTGAGTACCTTTGCACCATCACACTTAGGTCACACCTCTAGGGTTGCTGGGTCCGCAGCTGAGAGTGCAGCGCAATCCAAGCATCTTAAATACTCAGCTTTGGAACCAACGTACGACTTCGTGCCTGTTGCGGTTGAGACGGCCGGCCCCTGGGGTGTGGAGGCGAAATCGTTGGTTGCGACCCTGGCTCCGGGTCGTACCTGGTTCAGCAAATCTCGCTGGCTATACAGCGGGGCAACGCGGCAAGCGTAATGGGCGCGTTTGAGCCAGGTGCGATGCGGAGTGGGGTTTTTTTTTAGGTTAAGTTAGTGTTTGCAATCGTTTTAATTCTGTTTGTGTTATTGTACTGTCTGTGTAAATATACCTATGTTTATTATTTAATGTTAGTTTTTAAGTTTGATTGTTTGTAATTTAATTTGATGTGTTTATTAAATAAAATTAAATTTCTTTTATTAATTGATATACCACTTAGGACTTAGGTTACTTTGATATGCGCTGACTTAGTTATAAATAAATAAAAACTTTCAAATTTTTAAAAATGTAATTAATAAATTTAATTTATTTATTTTCTTTACCATTTTTAATAATTTTTATATAAATAATAAAAAAATATTTAAAATAAGCTAAATATAAGCTTTTGGGTTCATACCCCAAATATAAAGGAAATCCCCTTTAAAAAAAAATAAAGTGCCTGATTAAAAGGATTATTCTGATAGGATAAATAATGTAGTGGTGGTGGTGTAATGTTTTATAGAATTAAACTATATCTAATAATATCAAAAATTATTGTGCATCATACACTAAAATATATTTTTATAAAAAAGAACTTTTAATTCTTACAAATTTTTATTTATTTTAAATTTATTTTTGATTAAATTCTAATAAAATATTTTTTTATTTCAGTTTAATTTTTAGTACTTTAATTTCAATCTCTTCTAATTCATGATTTGGATATTGAATCGGTTTAGAAATTAATTTATTGAGTTTTATCCCTCTAATTTCAAACTCAAAAAAATATTTTCTTCTGAAGCTTCATTAAAATATTTTTTAATTCAATCTATTGCATCAATTAATTTTTTATTTATTATTTTAATAAAAATAACTTTTATAAAATTAGATATTATTATCTCTATCATAATAAATTTCACTTTATTAATAAAAATAGGATCTGCCCCTTTCCATTTTTGATTCCCAAATATTATAGAAGGATTATCATGATTAAATTGCTTTATTTTAATAACATGACAAAAAAATTCCCCCATAATTTTACTGTCTTATTGTTTTTTTAATATTTTTTTAATTAATATTTTAATTATTAATGTAATTATTGGAGCTATTGGAGGATTAAATCAGACTTCATTACGAAAATGAATAGCTTTTTCTTCCATTAATAATTTAGGGTGGATATTATCTTCAATTATAATTAGAGAAAATTTATGAATGTTATATTTTTTATTTTATAGATTTTTAATTAGAATTATATGTTTTTTATTTTTTATTTTTAATATTTATTTTATTAAGCAATTGTTTATTATTAATTTTAACCCTATAATAAAATAATCCTTATTAATTAATTTTTTATCCTTAGGTGGATTACCACCTTTTAATGGATTTTTCCCAAAGTGAATAGTTATTATTTATTTATTAAAAAATATTTTTTTTATTTTAACATTTATTTTTATTATAATAAGATTAAATATACTTTTATATTATATTCGTATTATTTATTCATCATTCATTTTTAAGTACCTAAAATTAAAATGATTAAAAAAAAAAAAAATTCTTTATATTGTATAATTTTTTTAAGAATAGTCTCAATTACAGGAATAATTATTACAACTTTTTTTTTATCTAAGGTTTTAAGTTAAATAAAACTGATAATCTTTTTTCAACTTAAAATTTGCAATTTTATATTATTTTTTGACTCTAAGACTTAATAAAATAATCAAAGAGAAACATTCTCGTTACTAAATTTACAATTTATCGCTTAATTCTCAGCCATTTTATTTTTATTTGCGAAAATTACTTTATTCTACAAATCATAAAGATATTGGAACATTATATTTTATTTTTGGAATTTGATCTGGATTAGTAGGTACTTCATTAAGACTTTTAATTCGTGCTGAATTAGGTAATCCTGGATCTTTAATTGGAGATGATCAAATTTATAATACTATTGTTACTGCTCATGCTTTTTTTATTTTTTATAGTTATACCTGTTATAATCGGAGGATTTGGCAATTGATTAGTTCCACTAATATTAGGAGCCCCAGATATCGCTTTTCCCCGAATAAATAATATAAGATTTTGACTTCTTCCCCCATCTATTATATTATTAATTTCAAGTAGAATTGTAGAAAATGGAGCAGGAACAGGATGAACAGTTTACCCCTGACTTTCGTCTATCATTGCTCATGGAGGAAGATCAGTAGATCTTGCAATTTTCTCATTACATTTAGCTGGAATTTCTTAAATTTTAGGTGCTGTAAATTTCATTACAACTATTATTAATATACGACCACATAATATATCTCTAGATCAAATACCTCTATTTGTATGAGCATTAGGTATTACAGCTTTATTATTATTATTATCTTTACCTGTATTAGCTGGAGCTATTACTATATTATTAACAGATCGAAATCTAAATACATCATTTTTTGACCCTGCTGGAGGAGGAGATCCTATTTTATATCAACATTTATTTTGATTTATCGGACATCCTGAAGTTTATATTTTAATTTTACCAGGATTTGGTATAATTTCTCATATTATTTCCCAAGAAAGTGGAAAAACAGAAACGATTGGATGTTTAGGTATAATCTATGCTATAATAGCAATTGGAATATTAGGATTTGTAGTTTGAGCACATCACATATTTACAGTAGGAATAGATATTGATACTCGAGCTTACTTTACATCCGCAACTATAATTATTGCAGTTCCAACAATAATTAAAATTTTTAGTTGATAAGCAACACTTCATGGTACACAAATTAATTATAGTCCTTCCATACTTTGAAGACTAGGATTTGTATTTTTATTTACTGTAGCGGGATTAACAGGTGTAATTTTAGCCAATTCTTCTATTGATGTAACACTTCATGATACTTACTATGTTGTAGCTCATTTTCACTATGTTCTTTCAATAGGAGCTGTTTTTGCTATTATAGGGGGATTTGTTCATTGATATCCTCTATTCACAGGTTTATCAATAAATCCTTATCTATTAAAAATTCAATTTTTCATTATATTTATTGGTGTTAATTTAACATTCTTCCCTCAACATTTTCTAGGATTTGCAGGAATGCCTCGTCGTTATTCAGATTATCCAGATACTTACACATCATGAAATATTATTTCATCTTTAGGATCTTATATTTCATTAATTGCAACAATATTTATATTACTAATTATTTGAGAATCTTTAGTTAATAAACGAATTATTTTATTCTCATTAAATATAAATTCTTCTATTGAATGATATCAAAATTCACCCCCAGCTGAACATTCTTATAGTGAATTACCTATTTTAAGAAATTTCTAATATGGCAAATTATATGTAATTGATTTAAACCCCATATATAAAGGAATATCCTTTTTTTAGAAATGGCGACATGATCTAATTTTAATCTACAAAATAGAGCTTCTCCATTAATAGAACAATTTTTTTTTTTCATGATCATACTTTAATAATTTTAATTATAATTATTATTTTAGTAGGATATTTAATAATTAGTTTATTTTTTAACTTTTATATTAATCGATTTTTACTTGAAGCACAAATAATTGAATTAATTTGAACAATTCGTCCAGCTATTACATTATTTTTTATTGCATTACCTTCTTTACGATTACTTTATTTATTAGATGAACTTAATAATCCTTTAATTACATTAAAATCAATTGGACATCAATGATATTGAAGTAATGAATATTCAGATTTTCATAATATTCTATTTGATTCTTACATAATTCCTATTAACGAAATAAAAAATGATAATTTCCGTCTTTTAGATGTAGATAATCGTATTGTGTTACCTATAAATAATCAAATTCGAATTATAGTAACTGCAACTGATGTAATTCACTCTTGAACAATTCCTGCATTAGGGGTAAAAGTAGATGCTAATCCAGGTCAATTAAATCAAACAATTTTTTTTATTAATCGACCTGGTATTTTTTTTTGGTCAATGTTCTGAAATCTGCGGAGTTAATCATAGCTTAATACCTATTGTAATTGAAAAAAATTCTATTATTTTTTTTATTAATTGAATTAATAATTATTCATAATTAGATGACTGAAAGCAAGTACTGGTCTCTTAAACCATTTTATAGTAAATTAGCCATGTAGCCATGTAGCTAAATCTTTCGGAGAGGTAAGGTGGGGAGAAGGGTTGAACAGGATATTGAAAAGAAGGGACAGGGTATGAACGTCTCTGCGACGTCGAATGGGGAGCCAATTAAGCTGTTCGCGGAAGTGGGACACATGATCATACTTACGTAAGCCATAAACATAACGTATACATACGTTTTGAAGGCGCTCAAGCTTGTCAAGTAGCTCCTCCCTGAGATCTAAAAACACGATATCAGCGGCCGCTAACTTTTGGCCGCTAACTTCACACCGGTAAAGAATTAACATGCTTAAGTTGTTGGAAAAAGATCGCAAATTAAGCTTAGCATTTAGAAACTGGGGTCTTTATGAATACCCATACTTGTCAAAAACCACAAAACACACATGGTCAGTAAAACCATCAACCCAAATAGAAAAACCACGTTTCGTTATTCTATCTCCGTCTACGAATAGGAAAAACTTTTAAAATGCAGACTATTCTTGTTTTGATCACTGTCAATTGAGAGAAGTTAAAGTGTTTTTAAATTCTATTTATTTTCCATACGAAGGCTTGAATGTTAACTTTGAATCAAACAATTATGCTTTATTATATGAACAATATGCTAGATTTCAACAGTTATATCACGGTCGTCGCGCTGAACCGTTGTTAACCATACATTTTATATTTTAAAAGTTGTCCTTTGTTTCTACTTGACTGTTCTCGACAGAACGAAAGATTAAAGACAGGACCTATTGACGTTAGAATAGAAATTGAATGCGATTCGGAAATTCCTGACAATACGTCCGCTTACTGTCTTATACTGAACGAGTGCATAGTAGAATATAAACCGCTAACCTCAATTATAAAGAAAATATCATGAATTCAAATATTTATATAATCGATGTGCAAGGCTTCTAAGACAAGGATAATCATTTTACTATGAAGGAATTAGCAGTGGCTACAGAAAATTTTACACAAGTTTATTTAATAAAACCGCCGTTCCCTTATTCTAAGTTAACTGATAAAGAACGACGTCAAGTGCGGTGGATAGAAAAAACGTATGGTATAACATGGAGTGAAGGAATTATTGATTATAGAGAATTCATAAGATACGTACAACCATTCTAAAAAAATAAGACCATTTTAGTAAAAGGCTTGGAAAAAGTAAGATGGGTGCAAGAATTATGTTCTGATTGTGATGTTACCGAAATAGGAGAAATAGAGAATTTTATAAAATGGGAACTGATGACGGTAGAGTCTGGCCATCCAAACGTGATACTGAAAATTGCCCGCGATATTTAAAAAATATATCTATGGTATCCCCACGTGAACTAGGATTAAATAGTTTTAATACATTCGCATTAAAATTTCATGTAAATTTGCCGTAATACATTAGCGTTTGTACTAGAACTAGAACCACTTCCTGACATCCGGTTAGGCTCGAATTTGGCGTACTTATACTTACTTAACACTTTCGCACGCAACCAAAGATTTCGTAGCGCTAAGCTCGTAGCCGACTACTTGGGAAAATGCGTATGTAGCGAAAACTTTCTTCGAGCATTGCGCCCACGGAACCGGTTCCTGGTGTTTAAGTAAGCCAGGTGACAAAAATCAAAATCAAAAATATTTTATTGTCAATGCAGCATTATTGTATCAGCTATATCAGTAAAGTGGTCTGATGATGAAACAAAAGCAAAAATGGCAGAAACTTGAAATTATTAATTTGTTACACCACAGGAATTCTGTATTAAAGTGAAACAGCATACTGATTTAATGATTAATAACCATTTTATTGAATAAAATAACATTCTTTCAACTATCATAGAATCATTATTATCATTATCTGAACTAATCTAGAACTATTCTACCTATAACTAACTATCGTACTCAAAATCAGATTCCAAAAACTCAATTGGCTCCTCAGACTCACTATAGACCCGTAGCGTTGAATTATTTTGAGGGCAAAACCTTCAAGAATTCTAATGTTTGATAAAATCTTGTCTGTGGATACATTTGCATATAAACAAAATATATTTGCGTTTTTGTGTCACATCCCGGTTGTGCATTTTTAGAAATTTGATTATTTGTAGTGGATATAAACAATTCAAATCAAAACTGACAAAATTGATTTAGAGTTCAATGATTTAATGGTTTTGTATTTTAAATAGCCTGTCTAGTGTGCAAACCTAGTTTGTGTCATCTTCGTCCAGCGAAAACTGACTTGGGGTCAGTACATTAAAAACTTCGACAAAAAAAAATTACAATTCCAAAAACTAGTACCATATACCTCAGATCACTTAAATATCTCTATTAAATAAATTTGTGCCAAATTAAAACACGAACTTTTAATATTTCAGATTTTTTTGCTTCTCCAAGCTATAAATACTTAAAAAGAATATTACAATTATTAGAGTTTACATATCCAATATCATAAATGCATAAAAGATGGACACTGTGAATTTGTGTCATTTTCTTGCATGATATATAAATGAAAATAAAAACAAAAAAGTCAGCGGTCGAAGCGAGTAGGAGCGAGCGAGAGGTGGCGGCAACTGCCAGCGGGGTGCGGGCGGCGCGACATTCGGTCCGTCTCGATCGGGTACTATACTTACTATTTACAAATGAACACGCGCGGCGCCTTCGTTCGGGCGTCTACTTTTCCGTCATCGCTAGCAACGGCAACGCTCGATTCAATGAACTTTAATATTCCTTTTTCTTTAACGATCACAATATTTACGTCCAGTATGAGGCCACATAAAACACATTTATTACTTTCAACTTCCATTTTAGTATTTCACAGCTTCATATTTTATTCACAACGCGGCCATATTGCACTTCGCACTTGTCGCAACTCGCAATCGAATATAAACAAACAGCAGGCACGCGGCCTCACCGCACCCCGCCCCCCGTTCCCCGCGCGTGTATGCTTTCTCTGTCCTTCGCGCTAAAAAGTTTTCGTCTTTCAACTGTATCTTAAAAATAAGATTTCATAAATAAAAAAAACGACACAAATTGTGAATAGCGTTTCGTTACACCGTAATAATAATAAAGACATAAACTCTAATAACTTGAATTTTCTTTTGTGACTTTTACAGGGTGTTTTAAAAAAAAATAAGTAGCTAGAAATACCATGGATGAATTCGACACAGAATACTTTGTACAACAGATATCATTGACCTAAAACATCTAACACTTATTTGACCAATTGTAATATTCTTTTAGAGCTACTAAGGCGACATCTTAGGTAGTAGCTAAATGACTGTATTCCCATCGACAGAGATGACACAAAAGGCTCATGTACATCGGTTACAACTTCGTCATCATCATGAAAGTAAAATTTTCATCTCTAATTTTCTTTTCATCCGATATTGTTAGAAAAGACAAAAACCTGAATTACTACTTATGCACAACCCTAAACTGACACAAACTCATGTGTTAGGTTAAGTAAATGGCCAAGAAACTATATACGAAAAAAAGCTAACATTAGTATTTTTGAAACCTCAAAACCCAGCGCTACGCGTCTACAATAGCAGGTGGTGTGGTTAATAAATTGTTTCGGCCAACTGATCAGAATCCAATGTGAGGGTAGGGTGTCACCTAGTGCCCACCCATTTATACATTTCTATAAGAACTGTCTTAATAATATTATTTAAGATCTTTTCCCTCATCCTGGCACTATCCTAGTTGCATCTTTGTAGCCCCACTTCCGCTAAAGATATTATTTTTAACTAAATGTGACTTCCTTGCTTATTTATAGCTATATAAATTTGGACTTTAACACACTTTTAATTATTAATTTACAGTTAAAATATCATACCTGTCATTGCAGAAATTTCTTGCACAAATTGAATTTCTGTTTTGAGTTGACTATTTTCCTCTATTTGTTGTAAACTCTTCACAGCATTACTAATATCATTCAACTCATTTAAGCTGTTGTCATCAAGTTTATCTCTCATCCTCTCTGAAATAAAAAACATGCAATAAATTACAATCGGAACATAACCTCTAAATGTAGGAGAAACTACTATTTCAAACTGAAACCAACAACAAAAGCATAATTAAACGAATAATATGTTTAGTTCAACGAAATATATCTTGAAATAACTATGGAGTATACAAACTATTCAACAAATATCAGAATCATTACAGTGCACTAATTTATTTATTTATTTATTTATTTATTAAATTCAAACAAAATTTTACAGCATTACAGTCACATTCAACAAATGCACTATAAAATTCAACTATATTAAATACACATCGGATAATATTATGAATAAAGAATCTAGGTTAACCTGCATCCATCCTCTCACAGAATCTTAAACATTCCTGGCACACAGTCAACCATCGGGTAGCAAACACGTCACATTCATCTGGTATTGATGACAGGAACGAATTAAGGAGCCTTAAAGCCCGAACGTTCGGAGAGTTTTTGTAGGCCACAGTGCGAGCTTTTGGTATTGCGAACAGGTGATATCGTCGTGGCCTCAGGAGAATCTTAGGAGTGGGAGGAACTGCCAGTTTTACAAGCTGCGCTACTAGATAGGGACAGTCCGAATCGCCACGCAGAACACTGCAAACCATTTTAAGGAGATTGCAGTTACGTCTTGCTTCTAGGGAATTAAATCCCAATGCCCCAAGCAAAAATTGTGTTGGGTACATAAATGGGTAGTAGCTAAAAACTTTTTTATACATAAAACGAAGAAAAGATTTTTGCACTTTCTCTAGGAGCAAGGCGTAAGTGGTCTCATAAGGATTCCATACAACGGCTGCTGCTTCAAGCTTACATCGAACAAGCCCAGTATACAAGAGCCTGAGGGCTTGAGGATTATGAAAGTCGCGCGCATTTCTAACGATGAAACCCAGTCTTCTGAAACAGTTAGCAGCAAGAGAGTTCATGTGGTCATGAAAAGTAAGTCCAGAATCAAAAAGAACACCGAGATCCTTTACAGTTATAACGCGAGCAATTGTTTCCGGTCCCAACTTGTAATCAGCGAGCAACGGCTTTTGCGCGCGACTGAAGGTCATGACACAACATTTAGCCACGTTGAAATGCAGTTCGTTATCAACACTCCAGCGCAACACAGAGTTCACGTCTTCTTGTAGTGCCTCGCAGTCCGATAATTGTTCTATGCCAAAAACAAGTTTTAAATCGTCTGCATAAAGTAGACACGTGGAATTTTTAACAGCTTTCTCTATGTCATTTATCATGATGCCAAATAAAAGTGGACCCAAGATAGAGCCCTGGCTAACTCCAGATCTAGTTGGATATGGCTCTGAGACAAAGCATCCATGCCTTACGAATTGTTGCCTATTTCGCATATAACTGGCGAGCAACTTAAGGAGTTGCGGGGAAAAACCAATTTGACATAGCTTGTTAAGCAATACGTCATTGTGTACACGGTCAAAGGCTTTTTTAAAGTCAAAGTAGATGACATCGACCTGTGTGCCTTTATCTAAATATCCAGAGATGATACTTGTGACAGTCAAAAAGTTGGTCTCAACCGACCGTTTAGACCTGAAACCGTGCTGCGAGTCGCAAAGCAAAGGTTTCAGTTGTGCGGAAATTGAACTTTTCAGGACTGATTCATAAACCTTTGCCAGTGCAGAGAGAATGGCGATTGGGCGATAATTATCTACATACAATGTATCCCTAGTTTTGGGTATAGGAGTGACTCGTGTGAGCTTCCAACGCATAGGATACACACCAGTGGAAAGCGATAAATTAATAATATGATATAAAGGGAGAATGAGGTGATCCTTACATCCTTTAATTATATAAGAGGGGACAAAATCTGGTCCTACTGAACTTCGAGGTTTCAGACGCCTTATAGCAGCATCTATCTGATGCGGTGCTATAGTGCTAATGTGCACGTAGTAGTCAGCGGAGCACGATTTATCGTCGCTATTGGCAATGTTTGGATCAAGTAACGGGGCATCAGGCAAGAAAACACTAGAAAAATAGCTAGCAAAGGCACTCGCTGCATCGCTGCCAGCACATTCCTTCCCCTCGTAGTGAACACGAGACTCAAAACCTCCCTTTGATTTAAGGTTACCTATGTGTGCCCAGAAAGCGAGAGGATCACAACTAACCCTTTCCTGCAACCTGTCCACGTAAGCATCGTAAGCTGCATTTATACGGTGTTTAATGTCAGTACGTAGTTTGGTGAATTCAGTGTAGGCAATTTTACTATTACTAGACTTCCATTCACGATGAAGTTTAGCTTTACGGACTATATTGTTAATAATATCACTATTAAACCATACCGGATAACGCCTGCTAGATTTTTTAGGACGCTTTTTCCTTAGAAATACCGTGTTAAAAATTTCATATCAAAAATTATAAAAAGCGTCTACAGCCACATCAACATCTCGAGTCTGCAGTACTTTCTGCCACGATACCTCCGATACAAGTTTATATAGTAGATAAAAGTTGCCTTTCGCAAAGTTCCAATCAAACTGAGACTCCATATTACTGGGTTCAATACAGCTTAAGTCCCCGTTATGGTTGTAGTCGGAACATACAACAATATCTAATGGTGGATGATATGCATCGCGTTTCGGAACCAGCCCTCCTCCATCGATCTCCCTGACCTCAGTCAAATGAATACGCTCCGCCACAAGTACCACATCGAGCATACCTCCAAATGCATTCTTCACTTCGTTCAAATTGGAAATCGCATATTGATCAAATTAACAAAAAGATTGCTAGCAGTTGTTATGCCTTATCCATACTATCTGAAACATGTACTGAATCTGTGGTTAGAAGTGCTTATTATGGAAATGTGTACCCATTGCTCACCTACGGAGTCATCTATTGGGGAAATTCTGCTGATGTGCTTAAAACATTTAAACTCCAGAAGAGATGTTTAAGGATAGTATACCGCATGCACTATCAGGACTCACTTCGAAGCGTCTTTAGAGAGAAGCGTTTCTTGACGCTGAGCGGTATTTACATTTTGGAGTTGTGTTTGTTTTTAAAAAGCCAACCTTTTTACTTTACTTCGAAAGCTTCCCTAAAATGTAATATACGATCTCAATATAAGGATAATATTTGGCTACCTAGAGTAAATACCGCTATTTACAAAAAGAGCTCATATATAATGGCCATTTATGTCTTTAACCATCTCCCTGCGGAAATAAAAGCTCTGGAAGGTAATATTTTCAAACAGAGACTTAAACATTGGCTTGTCGAAAATGTATTCTACAATCTAAATGAATATTTTGCAAATGATTGTAAAAATAAATAATTGTCTTGTATAGTTTTAATTGCTTATTGTACGCCCGGCATGGGTAGCTGTTGAATCATATAAATTGAATTTTTCCATCCTTGTTAACACAGTTATGCAATAAAATATTCTCATTCTCATTCTCATTCTCATTCTCATTCTCTCATTCTCATTCTCATTCTCTCATTCTCATTCTCGTTCCTTTCAGTCAATCCGCAAGCAGTCAGAAAATAACAATAACAGTTTAAAATATTTACAGAAGTGTAGGTTGGATTCAGATTAAGGTCTCCTACAATGATAACATTTTCCTTTAGCGACTCGATTATTGACTCTACCTTTTGAAACCATCGCATATATACATCGTCTATAGCTCTCGGAGGAATGTACACTACACATATGTATAGGAGAGCATCAAGAGTAGCCACCGCTGCCCAGAGATCTTCACCATCCGACGTCTCCATGTCTCTACGCCTTGTCGCCTTAATGCCTGGGCGACAAGCGAGAAGTACGCCGCCGCCGCTCGCGCCGGTGGCCCGATCACGTCGAAGTAAACTCCAATCATTGCATACGATTTCAGGATCGTCGACTGATTCCCTGAGAAAGGACTCCGTAACTGCAATGATGTCGCTGTCCGTAGAGAAGAAATTCTGCCCAAAGTGCTTAAGCTTTGTGTTCAGGCCTCTGGCATTCTGGTAGATGACATGGATTTTCGGATTGGCTTTTGAATCTTGTTTGGACTTAGGCGCCAGTTTCCGATTTTTTTTGCTCAAAGGCTCTACGAAAAAACCATTCCTTGATTCGGGCATTACATGGCCACAAGTCAGCCGATAAACACTTGTCAAAATAAGCCGCAGGAACACTGATCTTGAAGGATTTATAATCACCCTTTGGCTTTAGGTCCTCTACAGTGCAAGTTCCCTCGGGGCACAGGTTTTGCAAATACATACGGACATCATCCGCGCTGGACAGCATATTCCACAAATGCAGATGTTTCCGATGTTCCACTGCCTTCAGAGATGTAACATTTGGTCCAGCGGTCCCCCGTATGGAGCTGAACCGTTTTGATTTTCTGGATTGGTAAACCTGCCATGATTCCATATCTGACGCCTCTGCTTTTTCTTTGTCGAGTGGGGTGAGGGCGACAGTTTCGCTACCTTCAGGTTGGGACTTCGGCAGGGGGTCTACAGATTCAGTATCTCGGCCGGTGGCTGACCCCGACGGTCCCATTTTGGTACTATCATTGGCAACGTCCGCATAGGATTGCGGAAATGTGACTATCGGATCCACAGGTTTAGATCTCGCGTCATTTGTCCCCCGGCTCTGACCCGCCCCGTCCCTCCGCTTGCGCTGGGGCTCCGGCTTTTGGTTTACTGCAGTAATAGCTGAAAGATTTCGCGACAACGCAATGAGGTCCTTAAGTTGATTTATCTCAAGACTCTGGGCAAAAATTTTTTCGTCGCACTGGTCCAGTTTTAAGTGCAAGGCCGTCGACAAAACAGATAGTTGGGTTTTTAGCTCCTGAAAATCTTGCCTCAATGTGATAAGCTCCCCAACATCCCTTCGCAGCTCTCGTATTTCCGCCAGCAACAACGATGAACTTGAATCGTCATTATTTGAGGCCTTAGCCGTTGTACTCGTAGGCTGGCGGGATCCCCTAAACAATGTAACGTTCTCATTCGCTGAGTAAGTACTATTTAAGATTCCCGAAGTGCCACGTATTGGAGTGTTACTATTATCTCCTCTAGGGTGGGAACTTTTACATGTAGGGCATACCCAATCATCTTTACTTTGTTGCGAGAGTTGTTTAAAGGTTTCAGAAGATATCTGAACGCAGATAAGATCATAAATCAAAGTGCACTTTGAGCACTCCATAAATTCCAGTGTGCGAATTTTCTCACCGCATCCATTACAAGCTGTTGCCATCGTTGCTTATTGAAATCACTGCACTGGCTTGCGTAGCGCGACCCGTAGCACGGCGCCGTGCGAGTCTCGTAGCACTGTTCCCGTAGCTCTTAGCTCCGGCGAAGTAGCTCGCGGCGGCTGCCAAGACGAGCGCGAGTGAGCGAGAGGGAAATTATGGCGGTGGTCTCGTTTCCCCGAGGTGTAGTGCGGGGCTGCTAACACAGATCGATCGTCGCCCGCTATGCGCACGAGTCACAACACAAAACGACAACGCGATATCAGTATATTTGTGCCCACACAAATAGGGCACCCAAGGGTATAAAAATATGAGCGAGATTAGGTTCTCAACTATCGCGTTATTTACGGAAAAAAATTAAGCGCACGTCCGTACACAATAACAGCTTGGACGAAAAAGGATTAAGGGATTAATCTGTGGCAGCGATTATTTCATGGAAATATCGTTCTTTCTCGCGGAAAGCAGAGGCTCGCTCTTCTTGTTTTGCTTTAAATTTACACATCATTGTATAAATTAACTTCCTAGCTGAACTTTTTATAGGTTTCCACATTATAACGCAAGATAACCGTTTGTTATTCCGAAAATTGACACGACTTGACAACCAACGTACTAAAGTTTGACAAGTATTGAGTATTGCCATATAAAGAATTCTGTTTCAAGGTCAATATCACGTTTCGATGGCCAGACTCTAACACGAACTTTTACTGTATTAAACATTAAAAAAAATGTTCTTTGAAAAATGTAATTTGTATTAGAAAATGGTATAGGAAATGTGACAAATGTATGTATGTATGTAAATGTAAACTCTTTATCGTACATAAGCACTTACAAATACACAGAAGAAAAACAAGAAGTGGTACAAAGGCGAACTTATCCCTTAAAGGGATCTCTTCCAGCTAACCTTTGAGCAAAAGAGAGAGGATTTACTTATACTTAGGGTGAGATACAAACAATACAACTACCTATGTACAGGGAAATAAACTCGAAATTGGGATAAACAAACCATAAACAAAATACACATAAGAATAAATACCAATAATTACAACTACTGTCTCAGTCAAGAATCCCTAGCCAGCCACCATTTCTTTAATCCATCCCTAAACGAGGCCACAGACGGGGACTGCCTTAAGGATAGAGGCAATTCGTTCCACAGTTTGACGGACTGGACAGTGAAAGATCTAGCCCTTTCATTTAGTTGATTATAGCCCCTGACCTTTAACAGGAGCTATTGGAGTTTTAACTTTAGTAACAGGAATAGTTAAATGATTTCATAACTTTAATATAAACTTACTAATCTTAGGATATATTATTACATTAATAACAATATATCAATGATGACGAGACATTTATCGAGAAGGTACTATACAAGGTAAACATACAATTTTAGTATCTAAGGGTTTATAGGTTATAGGTTATAGGTATTCGCTAACTGGTCTCGCAACTCGACGACTTGGGAAAAGCGCCTATTTTGCGTGATGACTGGGTGGCCCTACTCTTGCCAACGCAGATCTTCCAGGAGGCCCAGCAGACCCTTAATGTTGCCGATGACCTCTGGAAGTGACCCCGGGGTACCGAGGTACTGTGCCCGGTAACTTGCTACTTCAGGGCATTTTAAAATGACATGTGCAGCTGTCTCCTCCTCCTCCATGCAGGCTCTGCATAGGGGGCTGTCCGTGACACCTAGGGTGAATAAGTGTTTGTTAAAGAGGGCATGTCCAGTGATGGCTCCTGTCAGGAGCCGCAGTTGCGGTCTCCTCAGGTGACGAAGCCTCCTTACGAGTCCGGGGTTGATCGTCTGGATGGCTTCCTTGGTCTGCCTGCAGGTGTCTAGATTAGACTAGAATATCTGGTGCTCTTCCTTAGTGTTTTGATGCAGTCTGTTACGTACCCAGGTGAACGGGAGTGGTAGAAAGGGCTCGGGGCCTTCCACCGTCGTCTCCGAGCCCCTTCTCGCCAGCAGATTTGCCGCATCATTGCCGCGTGACTCGCTGTGTCCTTTAATTCATTGCAGAGTCATGCTGTTGTTTCTACATACCTCTGTTAATGCTCGGTGACACTCAAGTAACAGTCCCGAGGTGACTATGTTGCTCTGTAGCGCTTGTAAAACTGATCTGCTGTCGGAAAGTATGCGAATGGGGAAATCCGTTACCTTCCTAGAGGCGATTGCATGCATTGCCATTATTATGCCCATGCATTCGGCTTGGAAAACCGTGCTATGGGCTCCTAGCGGCGTTGAAATGTGTACGTTTAAGTCCTCTGAGAAGACTCCCGATCCAGTACCTGTCTTAGTTTTAGAGCCATCTGTGAAGATCCTGAGCTCCCTGGGATTAAGGCCCTTCTTTGGTTCCTCGTACAGTTGGATTTTGTATTTTTTGTCGAAGACGAATTGTTTGGGTATTCTGTCGGTCAGCGCCCCTATGAGTGGTTCCTTACCTATTACCTCCTCCAGGATTTCGGTGTGAGGAACCCCGGCCGACCTCCAGAGATTTAGTTTAGCGAGACGTACCGCCGTAGCTGCTGCCTCCTGCCTTATGTAGAGATGCAGCGGTGGCAGGCCCAGTAGTATTTCCAGGGCTGCAGTTGGTGTTGTCCTCATGCATCCCGTGGCTGCCATGCAGGCCAGTCTTTGGAGTCGTTGTAGTTTAGCTTCGACTGTGGATAGTTTGGTTCGTGGCCACCAAACCACCGCGCCGTAGCTTACCATAGTTCGTATGACTGACTGGTATAGCCATAGAGTGATCTTCGGACTGAGACCCCAGGTTTTACCTACCATTCTACGACATTGCCAGAATGCGACTGTAGCTTTGTCTATTTTGCTGTTTAAGTGTGAACTCCAGTTTAATTTTGAGTCGAGTATTACCCCTAGATACTTAACTTCTGTTGATAGCTGGAGTTCCGTGTTGAACAGTCTGGGAATTCGATAGTTTCCTAGATTGCGTTTGTTGGTGAACATTACCATTTCGGTCTTTTTCGGGTTAACCGACAATTTGTTTTGGTTGCACCAGCGTTCCACGATCTCCAGTGCCGAGCGGGTGACATCACATACTACACCTGAGACTTTCCCGCTTATTAGTATTGCTATGTCGTCAGTGTAGCCGACTGCGTAGTAGTGATTGTTGTTAAGCGTGGTGATCAGATCGTTCACCACCATGTTCCATAGTAATGGAGAGAGAACTCCCCCTTGGCGGCATCCCTTCGCCACCACCGCTTGTTGTGTTTTGCCTGTTTTGAGTTTTATACTTCTCTTGCTTAGCATGTTCCGGATCCATTGGATCATGACTGTGCTCGCGCCGTGCCTTACCAGTGCTGCTTTTATGCTGCTGAATTTGGTCTTGTCGAAGGCTCCCTCGATGTCTATGAAGGTGCCTAGACACATGGCTTTGTTCTTGACAGCTTCCTCCGCCTTGGTGACCACTGCATGCAGGGCAGATTCAGTGGATTTACCTTGACTGTAGGCGTGCTGTTGCGGGTGCAGAGGCGTTTTTGTCAGGACCCTCTCCCGTATGTCCCTATCACATAGCCTCTCCAGGGTTTTCAGCAGGAACGAGGTCAAACTGATGGGTCTGAAGGCTTTCGGGTCTGAATGGTCACTTTTACCTGGCTTTGGTATGAAGATTACTTTGACCTCTCTCCATCCTTTCGGCACGTATCTGTGCGCAAGGCATGATCTCAGGATGACGACGATCCTTCGGGCGAGGTCCTCTCCACCCCACTTGAGCAGGGCGGGGAAGATGCCGTCCACCCCGGTTGATTTGAAGGAGTCAAAGCTGTTGATGGCCCAGAGTGTTTTTTGTAAGTTGACTAGCATATGCCCGCGGCTTCGCCCGCGTGGCCTACAGGAATCCAATGACATATTTTTCTTTACAAACAAACATTATAAGCACTTTCACCCTTTCTCAAATTTTCACCCCCCGTTTTGCCCACTTCAAATTTGAAAATTCAAAAAGCTTGAGATATGTCCTTGTTTATTTATGATGAGTGTAGCTACAATTCCAATTTTCAAAAAATTATACACCTACACATACTTTTCAACGCCCCGCCCCTTCCTTGAAACACTATTAGCTATTATTGCAATTTCGAATTTCCTACTTTTAAAAAACCGTTGCCCAGAAAGTAATTTTAACTCTCCATTTCTCCCCCTATGTGAAAATCTAAAACCCCAGTTTTATGACGAATAAAATCAAAAAATCTAGATCCTATTTCTAAAAAAGATACATCCAAATAAACTTTTACCTCATGTTTCTCCCCCGTACAATGCAGAAATCCAAAAACACTTTATTATTTATTTATAAATAACTTATGCCCGCGGCTTCGCTCGCGTAGCCTACAGGAATCAAATGACATGTTTTTCTTTACAAACAGACATTATAAGCGCTTTCACCCTGTCTCAAATTTTCACCCCTGTTTTATCCTTTTCAAATGTGAAAATCCAAAAATCATGAAATACACCATTATTTATTTATGATATGTAGCTGTAATTCAATTGTTAAATTTATTATTTAAAAAAGACCGATACCTACATACAAACTTTTACCTCCGTTTCACCCCCTTAAAATTTCAATTGAGGCAGCCAAGGCGTTAAGAGATGATTTGGAGTGTTAGAGCCACACTGCAGCCAGTTACGGTTGTAGTAGGAGTGTGCTGGTCCGACCGTGGTAGTATTCCACTCTCACAGAATGCCGACGTGAAGTAATAGCTTGCTGCTGGATATCGGACAGTGAGTAAAAGATCCAGGAGGCCCACAGGGAGGGGGGACCTAAAGGTGGGCAACGGATCAGCGACTCTCTTAAAAACGTTAGTTTTCGAGGGCGGCCTGCCTATCAGTTACTCACATGCTCGTTTTTCTCCCTATTCCATTAAAAAGACCAAAACTGTATATATATAGCTTAATATGTAGTAATTTATCTTTCACCGCAAAATCCTTTTTTTTTGCAACAGCACTATATGCACCAAATTTTAGAGCACATAATCGTGTAGTGTAGGTTATCTAAATCTACATATAGGCATCCAAAAGAATCGAAGTACATACCTATTAATATTGATATCACAAGATGGTGAAACGCGTCATTATTAATTTATTATGAATAGCAACAGATCCAATTTCCAAGTTCTCATCATTAAAAAAACCACCACCCATATAAACTTTCTTCCCCGTTTATCCCCTTTTTTCACCCCCCGTTTCTCCCCCTATGAGAAGATCCAAAACCCCAGTAGCAAGTCACTATTTATATATGATGAGTATAATTAAAACTTTCAAGTTCCTATAAAAAAAAAAGATGCCTCCAAATAAACTTTCACCTTCTGTTTCACCCCCTTAAAATGCAAAAATCCAAAACACTTCATTATTTATCTATGAAAGTAGCTAAACTTGAAAGTTTTAAGTTCTTATCTTTAAAATAAACTGCACCCATACAAACTTTCATTCTCCCCCCCCCCCCTAAAAAGTAAAAATCCAAAAACCATGTAACACAATTTAATTTATCTATGCTCAGTAGCTCTAATTCAAATTTAATTATTACGTTTCTAACTTCAAAGAACAAAGATTTCATACAAAGTTCGACCCCCACCTAGTTCCCTCCTTTAAAATCAAAATTTCCAAAAGTCCTTTCTTATCGGATTCCTACGTTATAAAACAAAACTATATTCCAAATTTCAGTTTTCTAGCTTCAGTAGTTTCGGCTGGGCGATGATCGCCAATCTGTCAGGACGTGTTTGGGCATGGCAGACAGATAGACAGACGCACAGACAGGCGGCAGTAGAGGCTTAGTAAATAACACGATACACGTTTACATTATTTTTACTTTGAATACAGAATTTAGTGAATTATCAACTTAAATACAAAATTTCATCCCCCTTTTTACCCCCATAAGGCTTGAAATTCCAACAAAACTGATTTCCGTTGCGTTACTTTCCAACCATAAGCCTAAGTAATAAATTAAGTGATTTTTATTAAGAAAATGAAAGACTTTCCATACACAACTTCATCCCCCTTT
The DNA here is from genome assembly GCA_963691745.1 of Ditula angustiorana. NCBI lineage: Eukaryota > Metazoa > Arthropoda > Insecta > Lepidoptera > Tortricidae > Ditula > Ditula angustiorana. The sequence goes on from OY829471.1 coordinate 14,407,823, forward strand.
TCATCCCTTTAGGGTTCAAATTATCAAAAACCCTGAAACAGGTATAAACTAATTTTCAATCATCAGTCTACATACAAAATTTGATAATCGTAACTTCAAAACTGACGGACTTTCATACAAACTTTCATCCCCTATTTTACCCCCTTAGGGGTGGAATTTCCAAAAATCCTTCCTTAGTGGATGCCTACACTGTATAAGGTATCTATGTTTAAAATTTCAAGTCTCTAGGTCCAACGGTTTAGGCTGTGCATTGATATATCACCCAGTCAGTCAGTCAGTCAGTCAGTCAGTTTATCATTTTATATATATAGATTACCTCCGTTGTCTGTTGCCACTCCTCCTCTGTCGGAGTGATTACCTCGTCTGTCCAGCTAACCAGTTGCGATATTTCGGAGTCCGGGAAGTGCGTTTGTACCAGGACACGTTCCGTTTCCTCTGGTGAGCTGGTGAGAGTGTTGTCTGGCTTACGTAAGGATCCTAGAATCACTGTTGTTTGGTTGGAGAGAACTTTCCTTACCCTGTTAGCCTGTGAATTATTTTCAATGTTGGTACAGAATGTGCGCCATGAGCACGACTTCCTGTATTTGAGACGTTTTTTGTACCTGGATTTGGTGGCCTTATAGCTACCCCAGTCCCGGTCGGTACCTGTATTCATCGTTCTGTTAAATAGTTGCCTAGTCCTTTGCCTGAGTCTCTCCAGCTCCGGTCCCAACCAGTTGATTTTGCCATTGCAATTAGTTGGCGGGATGGATAGTGGGCATGTCTGATGGTAATTGTCTATGATGATTTCCGTAATGGTACACACCTGTCTTTCTATCTCCTGAGAATCCCCCAGCCTGGGTGGAACCTCGGTTTGCGCTATGGCTGTGCTCACCTTCTTCGTGTATTGCGCTCGATTAGTTCTACGCGGGTTCCGTTTGGGGGCTATCTCAGGAGTTGTTACCTGTATGTCGAACCGGATCCATCTGTGGTCTGAGCATGATGTCTCTTTTGATACATGCCAGTTTGAGACGTTATCCGATGCGCCTCTTGTCGCTAGTGTCAAGTCAATGATTGTCTTGCTTCGTCGGTTTACAAATGTAGGTTCTGATCCTGTTTTTAGTGTATTTAGATCTGTTGTAAAAAAGTATTCAACAAGTTTCTTACCTCTGTCATTACCTGTCTTCATTCTCCAGAGGGCGTGGTGCGCATTTGAGTCCGTGGCCACGATGAGTTCGAGCCCAGCCTCCTCGCAGTAGCTGACCAGCCTCGTCATGTCATGTGGCGGTGGGTCATCTGCCTCTGGCATGTACATCGAGGCTATGACCACCTCCCTTAGGCTCGTGCTCCGCGCCCCGTGCACTTTGATGGCGCACAGGTCTCTGGAAAAGAAGCTCGCTAAAGGTTGCGCCTGTATGTTCCTGCTGGCGTAAATGCAGGTCCGGGGATTATCCGGACCTGTGTCCACAATTAGCTTACCTCCCATGTCACGGAGACCGCAGACAGTGCCCCTCCTGACCCGCGGCTCCTGGATCAGTGCTAGGGCTGTGTTGTTGGCCTACAACCATTTCCGTAACTGAGCCGTCGCGGTTTCGCTGTGGTGGAGGTTGGCTTGAAGGACGTTACAGACTGGAGAAGGGGGTACCGCCATCGGCGTCGTCCTCCTCCGTCGTCGTCCCGTCCCCATCCCCCTCGCCGATGGCCAACTTGTCTAGCCCCTGCGCGCATTCCTCCCCACCCTCTGACTGGTCTCGAAGAAGTTCTTCTTCGTCCTTGTCGGGGAGGAGGATGTTCTGCTCTTGGAGGTGGGACCCGGGCACTACCGTGTCATGGTCGGTGTGTGCCTCGGTCCCTTCGACTGTGTCCATGGGTTTGGGGTCTGTCTCGTCTCTGTCCCCCTTGAGGGAGACAGCGTCTTTCGGTGGTGGGTACTCCACATACCTGCCCTTGGGCCCCTGGAACTTCACGTACACCGAACCCAGCATAAAGCCAAGTCGGCGCTCGTTCTCCATCAGGGGCTGCACAATCGTCTCGGGTATACTGACTACCGCGAACGTCTCCGTGGACTGTATGTCCGCCTTGTGTAGCAGCCAACTGTCGATCTCCGCCCATGGATTCTGAAACCGGAGTGCACGCGTAACTGCGCCAAAGTCCTCCCACACACCCGGTAGCAGAATACCACAGCGTACCCTGCGCGGTACCTCCGACTGGCGCTTGACGACCACCTTCTCTCCCGTTGAGAGAGTGACGGCCCCCACACACCGCCTGAGCCACGCGAGGGTGTCTTGGTTGGCACACCACAGTCGGAGGACCCCTTGAGCAACGTACGGCTTGCCTCGAAACACGGGGCCGGCCGGGCTGCTGCTGGTTCTGGGCTGATCCGCATCCCGCAAGAGGTGAGCCTGAAGTTGTTGCTCAACCTCCTTGGCTAGCGTCGGACTAAGGTGGCCTGTGGTTACTGTGGTAACAGCGACCAACAGGTCAGCCTTAAGCGCCTCCGCATATGACATTCTCGGGGCTTTCCCCGCTTGATCGAGCCTCTGCTTCTTGGCTTCGCCTCTTGGAGATATGATCTCGTCGAGACGACCCCTCTTCACACAAGCTCGAGCCTGCGGGTGCTTCCCTTTCCCTTTCCCTTTTGCACCTGGTGGCGCAGGGCGCGGTGCCGGTTGGCCTGGGGCCTTGGCTACCGCCTGCGCCGCCGGGGCTTTGGGAGCACCTGGCGGTTGCACAGGCACCGGGGCGGGTTGTTGATTCTTCCTTGCTCGTCTCTCTCGGGACTTGCGCCGCTGTTTTTTATTTTTGTGAGTCTTCCATTTGAAACCCCCTTCGGGTCCGGGTTCAGGCCGACTTTCGGATGCACCCCTCTTCCCTTCTTGGGTTTCTCATGGAGGGTCCACCCAGTGAGTAGTTGGGCGTTTGGGTCAGGCGTTGCCGGTGGTGTCCTTTCCGCGGCCACAGGAGCTGCGTTCCCCGGAGCGGTCACCACGGCAGCGCCGTGTGTCTGTGCAGGCTGGGAACACCCTGGCGTCCAGCTTGGTCTTCTTGGGGCCGCGTTAGGTCTCAGGCCCATCGGTTGCCTGGTGGGCCGTCCAACCCTCACGGCTTTGGGTGCAGGGGAACGCGTGTGTGAGTGTGATGGCACTGTGGAAACAGCACCCCCCCCCCCCCGCGTCTATGTGTATTTGTGCTCCTCAGGGGCAGCTGCGCATCCCTGAAGGCACGACTGTGAGAGGGTGGCACTGTGGCTACAGCACCAGTCCCTCCTCGCTGTGGCTGTGTGATCGGGTTGGGCACAGTGTTAGCCGCACCTCCGTCCCGTTTGTGTGTGTTTTTGGTTTGTCTGTAGGCACTGGGGTTCCAGCACTTGCAGGTGTAGTGTCAGTGGTTAGCAATGGCGACCCTTGATACAACAACAACAACAACAAATACTCTTTATTGATTCACACAAGTAAACAAAAATAAAGAAACACAAACAGGGAAATTTTACAAGAAATACAACAGGCGGTCTTATCGCTAAGCAGCGATTTCTTCCAGACAACCTTTGGAAAGAGATACGGTGAGAAATAGCCAAAGTACAACGGGCAGTGCAAATTAAAAGAACCAAACACACTCACAATAATGGTACATAAGAGTTGATACTTATCCATTGTTGTACTTTCTTCATCTCTCGACCTTCCCACCCTTGGGACCCGCACCTTTGGGGATGCCACGTATGGCATCAGGACTACCCAAGAGATATAGACGCGGCTGGTCGGGTTTCCTGCGCGACATCGGGGGCTACAGACATGCAGTTGAAGGGAAAACAGGTCAATTTCCCCCCCAGTGGCTCCACATGCCGTTGCCCCGTCAGCATGGCCGATTCCCGTGGTCCTCCCGGAGGACCCCCCCCCCCCCCGCGTCTCGCCTGCGGACCATACCTCCTCAACCGTACGGGACGCGTGTCCATTTCCCCGCAGTGGCTAGCTACGAGGCTACCGTTTATCCTGAAATCCAGACCAAAGAGGGCGTGTTGTCTCCCGGAGTAACTAACCCCGACTCCGTTTGACTCAACCCTCCAGGACTCCTTCATCCCTGCTCGACTGTGCAGGACACACACAGGTAGGCAGTACAAGTCCACCGAGTCACCTACTACTCTCGGCGGAACCGTGGGGGAATGGGACATTGGGAGGGTGAGGGAAATCAGGTTGGGTAATGGATGTTATAGAATGTATGGGATCATAGGAAACTAGGGAAGAGGATTATCCAGGTGGTGGGAGTGCCATCCCGGATATTGCCTGTCACACTTTGCTGCTGACAAACGGTCCGGGGTAGATGGTAAATATAGCGGCGCCCGTTACGACCGCAGCATTTCCAGGGTGTGCGACCCACTAGGAGAATAGTGGGTTCGCCCTCGAGCCCGTACGTTGGCAGGCCGAGGGCGACGTGTACGCGTGTGATCGAACTGGGCAGAGGTAAGCCTTTAGCTCAGCGCCGCAAACCCAAGCGTGCCTACCCTCACGTTACATCCGCTTACACATAAAATAATAGACATAACACAAACTAAACTTTTTTTCGCAAGCACTTAGCACAAATCCATGCGCGTTTAGTTTCTTTACAAAGCATCATCTCTATAAGTTTTATTTTAATACGGACTAACGCAAGATAACGCCTGAATTTACTAACTCGGTATTTTTTTTATTACAAACATACGTATATTAGGTCTTTTAATGCATTGTTTTGTAAAAGCACTCGTCCCATAGGTAGGTGTATGTAGGTACATAAAATTGATAATACAAGCTTGTCTCGCGCTGAGTTCATGCTACATGAAACGAGCTTTAAGTTATTTTTCAGTTCTCTAAAAGTATGTCATAACATGTGAAATGTTGGAATTCATCTCTAGAGAGTAAAGTTTCGTTTTTTTATACTTATACTTAAACAAACTGAATAAACCTACCTGTGGTGTATAGACAATAAAGGTGCCCTCCGGCCCGCCCGCTCCCCGCACTATGACGACTGACGTCAGGGTTAACGGACGTACCGCGAGAGTACAATACCAAATTGTGTTGTTTCATTGTGCTTCCCTGGTTGCTCCGATAGCGTAAACATCACATTGGCGACGAGGATGAAGAACGTGAGTCAAATAAACAATTTTTACGACTGTAAATGACTAACGGTACAAATTTCTTCAAATATATTCATTATGAAAAAAAAGGGAATGGAGGTATGCCAATAAAATCAAATAAGTAGGTAGTGTTGTTTTCCCGAAGCATGGTACACGAGCCATAAATCAATAATAAGTGGATCACTATTTGCCAGCAACGGGCATGCAAGTAGAAATCTAACTAAATGTCCATGTCACGACATAATAAATGTCCAAAAACAATAAATAAATAAAAGTACTAGCAGGGGGTCGTTGAAGCTTTTACCATTAACGCAGTTGTTAAATCAGTTGACGTTTTTAACTGGGTTTAATAAATATACTTATGTTGATTGATTCGTTCGGCGAGACGTAAGTAGTAGGGATTCGCCGGTTCTGGATCACTTTTTTGTCGCTCAAAATGGCGGTTTGGGGGGCAACGATTTCTAAAAAAAAAAAAAAAGAAAAAAAAAAAAAAAAAAAAAAAGGTCAACACCCCATTTAAAGCGATTGGACGGGGTCTCATCACGCTCCGCCCACTCTTTCTGGTATATATGTACTTCCATTGCAACATAATAGCAACACCTAATCACATACTCATAAAAGGAGAGAGACCCTTTCCTTTGTTATGGACCCACCCTTTGTTGGGTTCAGCTTTTTACCTGCGCCCACTTGGGAGTTCGGTGCCGACCTTTTTTTTTTTTCCTGGCTACCTGATCGCCCGCCACGCTCCGTACAAATAATATCATGTGTTTTCGTAAGTCCACTTTCTATTCATTATTCTATCAGCACATAAATATCCTATCGCATTATTCGCAGTACACTTTTATTGGTAACTCATAACTTTTAGGACTATCATAAATCTAACCTAACCTAACCTACATTTTGGAGAAATTCAAACCTAACCTCCTAACCTAACCTACGTTTTGGAGACATTCGTAAGCCCTAACTTTGAGGACTATCTTAAATCTAACCTAACCTACCGTTTTGGAGAATATTGTTACGCTAAATAGTAAATAGTTTCAGTTAAAAACAAGAATTTTGTTGCTTTATTGCTTTTCACTTCTAATCTTATTAAGTACTCCTTAGAAATACTAGTTTTAACGTGTTTGTTACGCAATTCGATTATTTAAATACTAGTCAAAACTTGTAGGATTGCACTATGTATAAAGGATATTAAGAACGCAGCCTTGTGTTTCGCTTACACAGTAGGTACTATCCTACATTTTGTGGACATACTATATAGCTAAAGTTTATATTATGAATATACATATAGATAGAGAGTTTACATAATACAGTAAACGGTTTCAGTAGCTTTATTGTTTTCTTTGTATCAAACGCACCACGATCTTTTATTATTCAATTACTTAACATCAATACACTATGCAAAGAGAGCTTTTTGAAAAAACGGCTAGTTTGAACGTGTTCACTAGGCGAACCTTTTATTTACCTGGCCGTCGTCAATAAGAGGAGCGTTATGTTTTTTTGAGTGTATGTCTTTGAAGATACTGCTTTAAACCAGTTAAATTGCACTACGCATAAAGGACCTTAAAAACGCGGACGGCATAGTATAATTGCTTTATTGTTGTCTTTGTATCAAAAGAACCGCCGCTGTCTTTTGTGCTTCAATAACCGCGTCTAGAGAATACGAGTTTATACTTGTTCACTAAACGAAGCCCTTTTAAAAAAAAATACGTCTCCAAACTTGTGGGGATTGCGCTGGGTATAAAAGCGTGCCGTCACAACTCGTCTTCATTGCGTCCCAAACAATTCATCGAACAAGATCTTCGTGTAAGAGAGTCGTGAGTCGTGAAGTGTAAAAAAGTTTAGTGCATTGTTCCTGAAAGCAGTGTTTCGTTGCTGAAATGGATGTAAGTATGTAGTCATAATTTTATGTGTGCCCATTTATTTCAGATTTTGATTGACTGTAACATAACCTTCATCTATTTTTGTGTTTACCATGTAAATCTACTTTGAAGGACCGTTTGAATAATGTTTTAATATTGTTACAGGAAAACACATTTAAAAATTATTACTATCCCGACGACGAAGCAAGTGATGAAGAAGGAACGTTGGCCTATAAAGTCAAAAAAGCTATTGCTAACACTAACAAGAGGCCTAATAACAGCATAGATGGCTTCTTTGAAAAACGGAAGAAAAGGAAAGTTGCAGTAAAGTCGTCGAGCGTCAGCCAAGCCATTGCGGAAGGCGTGGCTTTTATAAAGTCCAATAAAGACGATGCATCATACGCCTCACATCTCATAAAAATTGAGGTGTATGATGCGCGGAAAATAAAAAATATTCCGCCAACGGAGCATTGGAAGCATGCGGAAGTGCGTGTTAAATACTACGCTCACTCCGAAGAGGACGCTCACGTCGAATCTACGAGGGATGTGATTTACCAAATCACCAAACAGTTAGCGGACAAAAGTGATTGTGTAAATTACGTTATAGACAATACAAAATAAGTGTAAAAGTAGTTTAAAGATCTTAATTTGTTCCTTTTATCTTTTTTTACTCCATTGTGTGCGTTTTGTTTGTTTACTTTGTTTTATAACTCGTACTGAACATTTTTCTTTGTATAGCGAACACCTTTTGTATTCTAAGCTTCCTTTGTAGTTATTTTTTTCCGACAAAGAGTCATTGTCTTTCATATTAGATAAGTAACACAAGTTCCAAGCGCCGATGTTCATAGTATAAATAGACCATAGCCTTGACTTTGAATAAAGTTTTAATGAATATCATGTTTTCATTTTTATGTTTTATTCACAAATACACTTCCCTTGACGAAAATGTAGACTTAACTTAGAACAATAAAAGAGTTTGTTTTATATTTAATTGTTTATTTCAAAAAAAATAGACTTAAACATATTTCTTACAATTAGATCGTTACATAGAGAACTCTCAGTAAACACATTTACCAAGTCACACATAGTTTTTCCTTTAATCTTAAAATACAGATAGACTAAACAATATTCCCCGCAGACCGAGGTAAAAGGATTTTGGAATGAGTTGTGGTTATGAACCCATCTCCTGGAATTTCTTTTCAAAAATAGCTTATGACTACCTGTAGGTTTTCGACCAAATGAGTCAAAATATTCACCAATGCCATTAATATCAATGTGTATAGCTATCCAGTGAGACCCCGGTTTTGAGTCGGGATCTAAATTGCTTATAATAAAAGCAGGTAAATTTACCCAAATAGGCAATCGGTTTGCAGCAAAAACATTTGATTTAAAACTGGAACTTATTTTATTCATACAGAGCTGTATTTCATTTGTATCCATGATAAATATAAATTTAGCTGCTTATTAATGATTCTGTTAACAACGTTTAAGAACAAATGATGTATCCTTTTTAAAAACAAAGTATTTATTAACTGTTATAATCCACAGTTACGTCACGATTCTTGTTTATTTCAATTACATTATCAAATTCTGCGTATACAATACAGTTAACAGTTTGACTAAGAGACGAATCAAAGCGAACTTCTAACCGTACACTTCCATGTCTGATGAGATTCCAATGTGACGTTGAACTAGCAGATAAATCAGGAGTCAAATCAAAACATAGCAAACAATATCCGTCTCCGTAGTCTGTTCTACTAATTGCGTTACCTTCGTTGTGAAAATGAATACCAGTCACAGAAAATAAAGTGTGATATGGTGATGCTATTAAACCAGAGCTAAATGATGGTTGTAATGTTCTAGAAGGTATTTCATGACCGTCTACATACAAACTGAATGAATTCATATTAAAATGTTGAAAATTGAAAGGATTCAATGCTAAATTACCGTTAAACGATGAATTTAAAACAAAACCGACAATACATCTTTTAGGAACTTGTCCAAGGAATATATTATCTAATGTTTTACCTTGCACACCTGCCGGTATTGTCAGGACCTTAACTTCCGCTCTTGTTATAGGATACTTTGCAGTTGTTGACGCTAGTACTTTTTGATGGGCTAACAAAACGCTAGGGTTGACTCTTGCTCTTCTTATAATAAGACTAGCATCCATTATTTGTACTTTAAATTTTTTATCTTGATGACAAATAAGATTAAATGTTTCTTTTGAGCGCACTAACTTAACACGCATTTCTACGCCATTTATTAAAAATTTCTCTTGGTTAAACATGTCACCATGCAAGTGACCAATCATTTCAACTTGTCTACTCTCTTTGACAAATTCCATTCTTTTGTGAAACCCTTTGTTCGTTGCGTCAACGGCATCCATATGATGTGCAGTATCTTCGTACCACAACCCACAAGTTAGATGAGATTCTTTGGCTGCTGGACCATAGTTAAGAAGATTCTCCAAATAAGCACGATAGGCATATGTGTTGTTCGGAGGCGATATGAGTTTTTGATTTAAATATACGTCTAGTTGGTTGAAAAGGGAATGCAACCAATTGTTAACAGGCGAAACTTGGACATTTGCTTTTAAATTTGTGCCATCCTGATTCAATACTTTTGCATTGACATGCAGTAACGTATGTGACAAGTCAATATAGTCATCACCTGATCCGGGAACTTGAAATTCTATAGGGCCGTCGTCGTTTAAAGATGAAATTGGTTTGTAATGAACCCACTGTCCACTTTCAATACTGGTTTGAGTTGACGGCAGGGCAAATATATCTAACTCAGATTTTGCACATTCACATGAATGATTATGTAAGAATGACATTATTTAATATGAAAATATATCTTCGACGTTATACTTTTTAATTTTTTTACTTCCTCTTCGTCGTGATGCTTTTAACGGAATGAGTCGTTCTCGTCTTTTAGTTGACATTTTATATCCAGATCCTGACATTAGAGAATCAATTTTTTCATTAGCTTTTCTTTTTAATAATAATAATAATAATAATAATAAATAAAATCATTTATTCTCAGGCTACAAAGGCCCATAGACAAATACCTTACAGACTAACATACATAAAATTATATAACTAATAAAAAAAAAAAACTATTTCGGCGACGATTCGGCGTGGCTCCGTTTTATCGTCGATTCTGGTGTCAAGTTCTCCAGTGGCAGGCTGCCCCTGAACCGCCGGAACACGACACCCTTCGGCCAGAAGTCCGCACATGAGATGCTCTCCAGCAACGGCCGCGGCACGCGCACCACGAACGAAGCGAAGTGCACGTAGTGGCGCGGACGAAGCTGGAACACCCTCAGGTTGTAGCCGGACTTCCGGCGGACGTACTCCACGACGTCGTCGACTGTCATGGAGTGGTGCAGGCGCGAAACGTAGAGCGCCGTGTTCGGTACGGCAGCTCGCAGCCCGGAGTTCTGTTCCGGCTCGGCGGTGCCGCACTGGCTCTGGCGAGGCTTCCTGCGAGCCCTGCTTTTCTTCTGCACCAGCGTGTATCCCTCGTCATCCACATTGGTGCGGGTGGGCTCGCTCGCTGGTGGCGGAGCCCTTGCTTTAGGCGCCTTAGGCGGCGCGGCGGGCCGGCGGGGTGCGCGGCCAGCTGCCTCCGCATAGAGCCGCGGCGGCGGGTTGGCGGGGGGCGGCGGCACGCGCGGGGAGCGCGCGGGCCGCGGGGCGGCGGGTGCAACATGAGGTGCAGGCCTCACTTGCGACGTCGGCGAATGCGCGCACTCGAAACTCGACACCGATGAGTCGACACGAGTACCTCGTCGCACATCGACAGTAAAATTCGACGCGTCAGCAGGTGACCGAGTAATTAGGGCATTACGTAAACAGGTGACGTCGTTACGCAGCTCGGTGATAGTGATCTGCGACGCATCAAATTTTGATAACACCTCTGCCAAACTCGCCTTTAGGGCCACTATGTCCTTGAGCAAGCTGGTGACGTCGACGTGATCGAAGGTGACGGGTGGAAGCTTGCGCAACTCCTTCGCCACGAAAGCGGGCACGTCGTCCGGATCGGTCGCCTTGAACATCGTGATGATGTCCTGGAGACTTTTCACTTTTTAAGTTAGCACTTGCATCTTTGAATCGAGACTTAATCGAACTCTCCATAGGACGTGAATTTACCATATCAGACAGCAGGCCGATCCCCGCATCTAATGTTTCTTTCCCTACAGCCCTAAAACCACTGGATAACAAAGGAATCACAGACCTAAATAGCCCACCCAAAAAGCTTCCAATCCCATGACCTCGTTGAAATGGAACACCTTTATAGACAATTCCTACACCAGAGCCAGCTTGATGGAAATAATAATGTTCATATGGACAAGAGGCAGACGATCGTTTGTGAGTCATTTTATTCGTTGAAAATGTAGCTTCACACAAGAAGATCCAAATTGAAATGGTACTCTGGCACCGGTAGTCGTTCTTATATCTATTTCAATCGTATCGAACTCTCTACGTAAAACAGGTACATAATGAGCAGGTGAGAAGACATGCATTTTGTAAGCTCCATAAACGAACTGAGTTGGATCCAATGGAATTATTCTCAACAATGATGTTATAACATCCCCCACTACTTGCGGTTCAATGATATCGGTATACACAAATATTTGTGATGGTAACCCTAAATACAAATTTACTGGATTTTTCCCAATTGAAATTTGTTTTAAATTAGATCGTGGTTTGAAACCTAACTGCAAACTCAGTATCGGTGATGTTATGATAGATGTTATATCTTCAGTTGCAGTTATAGCCACCATTTTTTATATTTTATCACACCTAAATTTCACCTTATTTTTTAATTGCGGGTTTTCATTAAACGCGTCTAGGAAAGTGTCAACGCTATCATATGTAGTAGCAGGTATGTGAGTTTTTATATCTATGATTTTGTCAAACTTGTCATTAGGTAGTCGTACTTTCTTTTTTATATAGATGATATTTTCTTGATCTTGAACATTGTACATGGAACGTGGGTATTGAAATTCCACTAAACCAACAACCCATTCTCCTTCTAATTTAACGGTCTTAGGTAGTTTGGTCATGAAATGGGCTGTTGTATTATCAGTATAATAAGCCGTCGAGCTATTGCTTAACAAAGTTATATAAAAACTTCCTTCACTCATATTTTTTCTAAGTTTGATGCAAGAATCCAAGAATTAAATTTACTCGGATAACCTTGCCACTTCACTAACACTTCCTTTCTGCCACCAACACGACGTGAGCGTATTATTTTATCAATTTTATACTTCATGGAGGGGTGATAAGATGTTTTTTGTAATTCTTTAGAATAAAATGTACCTACGATTGGTTCACCATCCAAGTCCTTTAAGGTATAAACAAGTCTCGGAGATCGTCTAATGATTGCATCAATAATAAAAATTTCATCACTCCAATTAGTTTCATAACCCTTTTGAAATATGTGTTTATAATTAATAGATTCAGGCGTTACTTTGCGGAGGTCCATATCAACAAACTGGAACAAATTACCTTGCTACTCCGCGAAACCAGTGCCGGGCTCGTGCAAAATAGCTGCGTCTGTGCGACACATATATGTTCATGCAAAAACCCACCCTCCTCCGCTTCCACACGAAACAACATATATCACACAGACTCAACTACACACCACCACCACTAAACACTAAAACTACACGATCGACGCGCGTTTCGCCACTTTACGAGGCATCATCAAGATCAAAGAAACAGTACGACCGTTCGCTACTTGAACGAATGGCGTACTGACAAACTAAAACATTTTTCTTTAATCCCGCCTACCGCCAACATTTTTGCACAACTACCCTTATTATTTTTCTCAAAGCCTACCCTCAAAATTTAAAAATAAAACAAAAGTGCCCCGTATATTATCACAAACTACCCACATAATTTATCTCAATCTCAGCTACCCCCATTGTTAAAGACAGAATTTAAGCATACCCGCAATAAAGGAGAAGAAGGAAAATTAACCTGTTCATTGACAATGGATCCCGCGTTGTTGTACCTAACTATTTCCAAATGCTCCAAAACATTCAGACGAAATCCCTTTTTGCAAAAGTGTAATATTTCATAAGAATGAGCATCTGATCATGTATGATCTGTGTCTATCAAATGTTTTGCAAAATTGGACTTCTCTGCGTGCTTATGCCTAAAAGATGAAACATGCTCCTTATATCTAGTATTAAAACTACGACCGGTTTGTCCTATATAAACGCTACTACAATCGTCACAAGTGAGCTTATATACTCCTGATCTACTCCCTCTTTCTACTTTATCCTTACCATTACATAGTCCAGAATACAAAGAATTATTAGTCTTAAAAGCAACATTTATTTCCTTTGATTTTAAAATATTATAAATTTTATCTGACAAAGGGCCAACGTAATTAATACTTGCTTTATATTTGTTAATATGTTCAGTAGACGGGCCGCTATATAACATGCTATCAGCTATACGCCTCTGTTTCTTTTTTTGAGCCCGGCACTGGTTTCGCGGAGTAGCAAGGTAATTTGTTCCAGTTTGTTGATATGTGTTTATATTTAGTTATTCGAACATAATCACCTACATTAAGTTTTGTGGTTTCTATTGAAATTTGTTTGTCTTTTTTTCTATCATATAAGTTACACCAAACAGTCATGATATTATTAAAATTAACATCAATTGGTCGCATTTTGATACTAGAATGATAACTATGGTTATAAGAGTGAAGAAGATCTTGTAATATATTAGTGTAGTTGTAAGTATTTCTATGAGTAAAATAACGCCACATTTTCATTTTAAGAGTTCTTTGAAACCTTTCAACTATACTTGCTTTAATGTCTGGATTATTAGTGGTGTAATAATTAATGTTTTTGCTTTTAAAGTAGTCTCTTACCACCTTTGAAACAAATTCTGTGCCTTTATCGGATTGGATGTGACGAGGGGTAGATTTGGCTTCTGCAAATATGCTTTCAAAACATTGTTTAACTGTTTCTGAATCCTTCTTTTTCATTGCTCTTGCAAAAGCATATTTACTAAAAACATCAATAACACAAAGAATATATTTATATCCATCATTATATTGACTATAAGTACGCATATCACTGAGATCAGCCTGCCAGAGTTCATTATAATTAGATAGGATGTATCGATTCCTAGTAAATCGTCGGTGGACAGGTTTATGTAAAGTATACGTTTCCTGAGACTGTAACCATTTTTTTACTTCCTCCTTGCTCATATTACCTTTCATTTCCTTCGCTAACTTATCTATACTACTGTAACCAGCTGGGTTGGACACATCGTAGTAAATCTTATTTATATCTAATAGGGAGTCCATTTTTCCCAATCTAATTTCTTTTTGGTCGACTCAATTGTTTTAGCAGAAATAGGTGTAGATGCGTTTTTTACTTTAAATGATGAATCCCTTGTATTTTTAGAAGATGATGATGATGCGCGAAACCCGTTGGTGTAATCTCTCTTCATATACTCCAAGTTAACAGGATTACCAATACAAAATGTAGGAACTCTTATATCTTTTAAAACCAATGCAAATTCTTCCCAACCTATTGGTTTTGCGCGTTTTAGAGGTCTTGTTACATCGTTTATCAGATCGACAATATTGCTATTTGGGATCACTCGATTGTTTAACACAACTTCCCCTCCTGTCTTCCACCAATTTTTTTTTTTATTAAGGATAATAATGTCCATTAAAGTTTGGGTTTTCGATCGATAAGATTTCGGTATTCCTTGTACGATATGAGATGGAGTTAATTCCACAGGATAGTATTGATTCGTTTTATCAAGTGGTGGTGTAGCAGGAACATCATCTTCCAGCAAAGTTGGGCTTGCGACTGAGTCATTATTTGCATTTTCCTGCTTTTTTGACTTTGAATCTAAGTCACTGTTGAGGTTGTTTAAGTGATCAACTCCATCCATTACTATTGGTATTTTGAAAGGCTTTCGATCTGCTTCGGCAAAATGTAAAAATCGCTGCAGTGCTTGGGAATATAATGCCCATTTTTCACGATCATCCATTTTACTTTTCAATATTTTTTTCATCTCTCCATCCAGACGAGACGATGAGTTCTCTGATAGCTCATTATTTTTAAGTCTTTCAATAAAATCTTGTTCTACCAAAAGCATTTTTTTTGTGTTCTCCATTTTGGTTATAAAGAGTTTATTAAAGCACTTAAAACTGCACCTAAAATAACACGTAGAAATGCACCACCCTTTTGAATGATGATAGTTTTTCTTAGTTTTTGTTTTCCCTTTGAAACTAGCTTGCGTAATATGTTCTTGTGTTTATTTAATTTAGATTTTTCTTTTTTTTCTAATGGAATTTTTCCTTTTAGCACGTTATAAATACACTCGCAAATAATATTGATTTCATCATCATCACAAGCTTTGAGTAAAGCCGTGCGATATTTTGGTTTAAGTACTTGCAACGCTTCAAGTAAGTGTTTATATGTGCTCACACTCGAGTGCATCATTTAGAACTGACTAAAACTTGTTGATTCCTGTTATATTTAAATCCTTTTTTAGGAATGTAAACTGTGCAATATTTATCGAACGGAAATATTTTAGTTTTGAAACGACATAAGTCATCTGTATTTTGTTTCAGATCAATCATGAGATATCCATGGGCATCCTTAGTAGCATCTTTATAGGCTTCATCCACGAATTTTGAATTTTCAGGATAAACTTGTCGCGACAAGTATCGTATTTGAGTTTTATCTCTAGGATTTTTAAAATATACAATGTAACTTGTGTTTAGCGAGATGTCACGTTGACCTCGTCCCTGGTGAAATATATTTTGTGTAATATAAAACACGCTTAAGTTTCTGTGATGACTACCCTTCGTGAAAATATCAACGATCCGTCCATCTGACTCCCTCATCAAATCATCGATAATAAGAAGTTTAGGTTGCTTCCCATCAAACATGTTAATATCAGGTATTCCTTGACTATAATTAACATTTTCCAGATTGTACAAAGGTTGCATTTCATCATAACACCAAATAACTTCCGAAAAATTTACATCGCATAGTACTTTGCAATCATTTAAAAAGTTTGTGACAAATTTTGATTTTCCACACCCACTGGGACCAGCAACAATGGCCGTAAAAGGGTGACAAAAGTGAATCATTATATAGATCTGTTATACGTGTTGAATCTAAAAGTATCAAAACACTAATGATTTTTTTTAAAGTCCAAACAAGGTTATATAGTTTTGTCACACCTGAATAAATTTTTAAATAAAAACACATGAAATTTATCTAAACACTTTATTTAATTAAAAAAAAAGAGTTAACTACATCTTTCTGTAATCTTATAACTAGTCCATGCATAATACTACAAATAAAAAACTTAAATTTATAAAAAATGTCTAAAAACATTCTGAAATTTTATAATTATACATAAATTACAACTTTCTATTATCTTATTACCAGTCCATACTCAATAATTACAAAAAAATGTTACAAATTTAGAAACAGTCGCAAGTACAGAAAAGTAATATTAACACTGAATGTCCTTTATTCTGTAGTGGCCCCAAGCAAGCGTGTCAGTGGAATTTTCTAATAAATATCGTTTTGTATCACTGTGTGATAAAGATATTTTGTTTATTTTTTGTGTAAATATAACATGTTTTATAGACCTGAACCGCATCATTTCACACAACAAATTATCTTTTTTGAACAAACATGTTTTGTAATTGTCAATGTCAAATTTTTTAGTAATACATTTATTAACTCCTTTTGCTTTTGCTATAAATTCGTTTTGTACATCCATTGCATACATTTTTGATCGAAGGCCAATAAACTCTTTAAAAATTTTACCATTATTTTCATCTTTAAAAAAACCCAATTGCTTTTTATTTACTAATGGCAAACCGTATTGATTGTCAGGAGGATAATCAGAAGTATCAAAGTAAGATTCTAGATCTATTAGTATATCAGCGTAAAAGTTATTCGTAAATATTTGATATACCAAACTGTCCGTGCCCGTGTAAAGCAATTTCAGTTTATCTGGATATTTGGTTTTCATGAAGTCATAGTGAAATTCATACATTAAAGTTTTTGACAAATCTAATATACAAAATCCTAAATAAATAGGTTTGTTGTACAAGACTTTTGTTTTTTTCAACTGTACTGCAACCAAATTCTCCGAAAATATAGAAAGGCTGTAAAATTCAGGTCTTGCTATTAAAGATTGAACTCCTTGAGTTTTTCCGTGGTTTTGCCAGTGGTTAAGTAATTTAACATTCACTCTTTTATTTATATTTTCCATAGTTTTACCGAAAACAGAATTGTTCATGAGTTTGAAGAAGTCTTTTTCAAATTCTGATCTGGCCAACGAACGCATGTGTGTATTTAAATCGATGTAAGTCTTTAACCATGCCTTTTGTTCAAACTTTAAAATTCTGTGAATTTTTAGCAAACGTAAACCAGATTTTAAACATTGTTTTAGATTTCGATAGTGAATCACATAGTTCGCTTTGTTATTTAAATTGGGAATCAGCTTTTTTTCTTTGGTATCACCTAAACAAACGTTTTCTGGACAGAATGGTAAATCAGAATGAAAATCGTGTAAGTTATTTGGGTATTCCAAATCAACTTCTAAAATGTATCCGTGTTCAGCATCATCAGAAACATTAAAATCAGTATTATTATCCACCCATTCAAACTTGCCAATGGGAAGGCATTGTGACATTGCTCAACCGTAAAAATTATTTGCATCTAGATACATCAAAAATGAAGATGGTAACGTAGGATCATATTCAGACATAAATATATTATTAGCTTTCCCATGTCTGTTACTACATTGAGAAATACCACCTCTTATGTTATTTGCGATAAAAGAAATTTTGTCAATGTCCGTTAGAAGTTCTAGATTAATTTTAGTAGACATTAACATAGCATCCCAACTTAATCCAGGTGCCGTGTAATATTGTGCAGGATCCAATCCATATGTTTCTTTACAAACATTTCTAAAATTTTCAAACACATCTGCTAACAACAAAACATCAGTTTTTAAGTAAAGTTTTGAACAATCCCCCATGTTTTTACATTTAAAGTGATTCCATACGTCACGTGCATGTTTATAATCATTTTCTGAAATGTGGTTATCATTTAATGAGCTGTAAAAATCATCGTGATTGGGAAGACTAACCAATTCTAATGATTCAAAAGATGTCATATGTTCATATGGATATATTCCTTTTCGTATTAAGCGTTTAAATTCTTCTTCAGATGGAAAATTTAACCGAAGTTCATGAAACTGATCGGGCAGTAAATTTTTGGCTAACTTATCAAGACTGCTACTCATAAATTTGAAGGAATCAAGAAATCTTAATTTCATTACATGGTTATTGATGTGAAATTGCTTGGAGAAAGAAATATATTTTTCTTTGTTTTGTGGGATAACTTCTATGTCCCCCTCTTCAAATCCAAGCCCGTGTACAATAAAATGAGCATCATAGCTACTCAAATTGTGTAAAAACACAGGTAAGAAATTAGGGGTTCGTTATTTCTCAGAACAGGATGGATGAGCGACTCCTTCAAAAGCACCGGTATGTTGGTTATGAGACACAATGAATTCTTCATTTAATTTTTTTTCACAAATGAAACAGGTATCATTTTGTGCTATGGTTACTTTATCTTGTTCCGTTAAGGGTAAAGGACATTTTACAAAAGTGTTCTTTTTGCAAATTTTCTCTAAATCTTTTTTTAATAATTTCATAAATGATTCGGCACAATTTTGACCTGTGTATGTTCTATATACAGATAAACTGTCATCATATGAACATTTAATATAGTACCCAAAACTGTACATTACATGTTCCTGAACATTGGTTGTTGAGGATTTATTCGGATCGTTGATACAAGTTTCAATGGGTTTTAAAAATGCTTCGAAATCGGCATATATAACAAATGGTACCCTCAATTTACGATCGTAGTTATTGAATGATATTTGGTTAGAGGGAACTAATTCATTAAAACAGTTTCTTTTACTATCGTTTTCAGAGGGTAAGTCTGTACATACATGAAAACAGTCATGTTTTTGATGTTTCTGTAAATTTTCATGTGATGTGAAATAAATTAAACAACCATCACATAAGTGGATTGCATGCTCTGACGTCGTCATTTGTTTTGATACTAATCGCGATAGACTTTTTATGTAACAATAATGGCCCTTAGTACCGTGATTTAAATACAACAAGTTTAAATGGATAGTTTTCCTACTTTTCGTTAAGTGTAACGGACCAATAACTATTTTGCTTGCTTTTCGAATCGTACTCCAAGCCAAAAACATTAATGCTTAGATCATTCATTTTCTCGAATTTATGAATATCGTTTATTTTTATTGGGAAGGAAAGATTTTCAAATTTCAATTTATTTCTGTGCAATTTGTACGACGAGACCCTGTTAGAGTTGTTATTTGGCTCATATAAACCTGACAGTATAGCCCAACGGAAGCATTCATGGTCTTTGTTTTTAACGTTGATAACTGCTTTTTTGTTTTTTATATCCAATGGTAAGTTTATGTAAGATGAACCACGCAAAGGATTGAATTTATTGATATTCATGTCTAAATATTTTATTTTAACTAAACTCCATCCGCTGTCTTTTTTTTCAAAATTGGTTACTTTGTTAACAATTTCAGTTACAAGTGATGCATAAATACCATCTGTGGCGTCCCCCTTGCAAACGACGTAATTTAACGATTGAAAGTCAAAAATATTATTAAGTTGCTTAGTTTGTTGTGTAAAATCTGCATTAAGAATGAAATTTACTTTTACGACAGTTTGTTCTGCTATGGATCGTTCTAGTAATTTAAACACTTTTCCCTTGATATTATGCAAAAATAATTCTGGTGTTTTAAATGCATTGGTAGAAACGGAATCAGGTAAAATTCTGTAAGTAACTATTCTATTCCCGAACGCGCTTTCAATTAACTGAACGTTTGTAAATTCCTTGTCAGAACTTATCACGTTGTTTTTATGAGTATTACTTTTCAAGTGGTTGGAATAATATTTTCTAGATACTGACACGTGACACACAGGACATTCAATTTTGTGATTACTTTCTGTACTCACGTTTTGGTGTCCAACTGATACTGTTGATGTTGCCACAGCAGCGTAGCTAGTTGAATTGTTCAGAGGTTTTTTTTCTTTGTTGGTGGTTCGGCAGTCACAGTTGACATTGCTGTTCTTTTTTTATTTACACCTCCTCGGCCAACTTGTAAAGATCTGCAAAAAAAAAACAATTATTAATATTACAAATTATTGACAATTATAAAATAAACGAAAACACCTAAAAGTTTAATACTAACTCATTTCTCGTCTACAATTTAAGCAATACGCTTGCATTGGCAGTACACCATCAATTTCATCGGATGTGTCTGATTTATGAGTGTGTATGATGTGTCCACTGCATGGCGTGAAATATGGCATAATCTCCGTATCCTCTAACCACGAAACTGGTAAAACCTTCCTTAAGTACCACATCCTTATTTGATGATGGAATTTGGACAAGATCAAAGATTTGTCTAGGCTTGTAATTTTACTTTGAGATAGATCCAAATTGAAATACATCTTAAAAAGTACTACTCCTACGTCGAGAGAACAGTAACAAATGATTTGAAGCAACTGGCATTCGGTTTAAATACCTTAAAATCCACCCCTACCAGCTACAACTAGCAAAAAACGAGTTGAAACATGTTTCGTTAAGATGGGTACCCATTACAATGACACAATATAACAAAGGTAATAAAAGTAAGCTATTAACATCAAATGAGTTGAAGCATGATTCAGTAGGATGGATATCTATGACAATAGCACAATTATAACAAAAGAAAATTATAACAAAAGTAAGTAACCTACGTTTTAAAATATTCTTGTTCCACTTTTTCGCAGAGTTCGTATAGCCTTTGGTCTTCAGTAAGCTGGTCAAGTTGTTGGTCGAAGAAGTTGCAGCTCAGTCCGTCCATTATTATGTCTTCGTTAGAATGTGTTTTTCTAAAGCGGGCTATGGTCTATTTATACTATGAACATCGGCGCTTGGAACTTGTGTTACTTATCTAATATGAAAGACAATGACTCTTTGTCGGAAAAAAATAACTACAAAGGAAGCTTAGAATACAAAAGGTGTTCGCTATACAAAGAAAAATGTTCAGTACGAGTTATAAAACAAAGTAAACAAACAAAACGCACACAATGGAGTAAAAAAAGATAAAAGGAACATATTAAGATCTTAAAACTACTTTTACACTTATTTTGTATTGTCTATAACGTAATTTACACAATCACTTTTGTCCGCTAACTGTTTGGTGATTTGGTAAATCACATCCCTCGTAGATTCGACGTGAGCGTCCTCTTCGGAGTGAGCGTAGTATTTAACACGCACTTCCGCATGCTTCCAATGCTCCGTTGGCGGAATATTTTTTATTTTCCGCGCATCATACACCTCAATTTTTATGAGATGTGAGGCGTATGATGCATCGTCTTTATTGGACTTTATAAAAGCCACGCCTTCCGCAATGGCTTGGCTGACGCTCGACGACTTTACTGCAACTTTCCTTTTCTTCCGTTTTTCAAAGAAGCCATCTATGCTGTTATTAGGCCTCTTGTTAGTGTTAGCAATAGCTTTTTTGACTTTATAGGCCAACGTTCCTTCTTCATCACTTGCTTCGTCGTCGGGATAATAATAATTTTTAAATGTGTTTTCCTGTAACAATATTAAAACATTATTCAAACGGTCCTTCAAAGTAGATTTACATGGTAAACACAAAAATAGATGAAGGTTATGTTACAGTCAATCAAAATCTGAAATAAATGGGCACACATAAAATTATGACTACATACTTACATCCATTTCAGCAACGAAACACTGCTTTCAGGAACAATGCACTAAACTTTTTTACACTTCACGACTCACGACTCTCTTACACGAAGATCTTGTTCGATGAATTGTTTGGGACGCAATGAAGACGAGTTGTGACGGCACGCTTTTATACCCAGCGCAATCCCCACAAGTTTGGAGACGTATTTTTTTTTAAAAGGGCTTCGTTTAGTGAACAAGTATAAACTCGTATTCTCTAGACGCGGTTATTGAAGCACAAAAGACAGCGGCGGTTCTTTTGATACAAAGACAACAATAAAGCAATTATACTATGCCGTCCGCGTTCTTAAGGTCCTTTATGCGTAGTGCAATTTAACTGGTTTAAACCAGTATCTTCAAAGACATACACTCAAAAAAACATAACGCTCCTCTTATTGACGACGGCCAGGTAAATAAAAGGTTCGCCTAGTGAACACGTTCAAACTAGCCGTTTTTTCAAAAAGCTCTCTTTGCATAGTGTATTGATGTTAAGTAATTGAATAATAAAAGATCGTGGTGCGTTTGATACAAAGAAAACAATAAAGCTACTGAAACCGTTTACTGTATTATGTAAACTCTCTATCTATATGTATATTCATAATATAAACTTTAGCTATATAGTATGTCCACAAAATGTAGGATAGTACCTACTGTGTAAGCGAAACACAAGGCTGCGTTCTTAATATCCTTTATACATAGTGCAATCCTACAAGTTTTGACTAGTATTTAAATAATCGAATTGCGTAACAAACACGTTAAAACTAGTATTTCTAAGGAGTACTTAATAAGATTAGAAGTGAAAAGCAATAAAGCAACAAAATTCTTGTTTTTAACTGAAACTATTTACTATTTAGCGTAACAATATTCTCCAAAACGTAGGTTAGGTTAGGTTAGATTTATGATAGTCCTGAAAGTTATGGCTTCAGAATAAAATAAGTAGTTTGCAAAATAAGAATTTGTCAAAAGGTATGTCTACGAAACATCGAGTTGCGAATCAAAAGTACAAACCAAGTACCATATAGCGTGACAATATTCTCCAAAACGGTAGGTTAGGTTAGATTTAAGATAGTCCTCAAAGTTAGGGCTTACGAATGTCTCCAAAACGTAGGTTAGGTTAGGAGGTTAGGTTTGAATTTCTCCAAAATGTAGGTTAGGTTAGGTTAGATTTATGATAGTCCTAAAAGTTATGAGTTACCAATAAAAGTGTACTGCGAATAATGCGATAGGATATTTATGTGCTGATAGAATAATGAATAGAAAGTGGACTTACGAAAACACATGATATTATTTGTACGGAGCGTGGCGGGCGATCAGGTAGCCAGGAAAAAAAAAAAAGGTCGGCACCGAACTCCCAAGTGGGCGCAGGTAAAAAGCTGAACCCAACAAAGGGTGGGTCCATAACAAAGGAAAGGGTCTCTCTCCTTTTATGAGTATGTGATTAGGTGTTGCTATTATGTTGCAATGGAAGTACATATATACCAGAAAGAGTGGGCGGAGCGTGATGAGACCCCGTCCAATCGCTTTAAATGGGGTGTTGACCTTTTTTTTTTTTTTTTTTTTTTAGAAATCGTTGCCCCCCCAAACTGCCATTTTGAGCGACAAAAAAGTGATCCAGAACCGGCGAATCCCTACTACTGACGTATGGAAACAGTGCCTTCTACTGCTTTAAAAACGCTAACTGTAATTGACGTTTAACTAACAATTAAATATCGATCGTGCAAAAATTATACGATATAGTTAAGGATATTGTCTGAGGAATGTGCTAATTTGTTACACGATAGGGTGTACTTTGCTCGATCATAAAAAATCCCAAATACAGCCTAATATAAAAGTCTAAATCCAATAATTTAATAATGAAATTTCTGAATTTACACATCATTTTTATATGGAAATATTCCTCTTTAAAAACTACAGGGAACCTGCTAAAATTTGGGTTTCTAGTGAAGTCCTATATTTTTTGTCAATTTATTTATCCCAAAACTTGAATATTTCCCAGCGGTTTGAGAGACGCCGCGCCGCCCGCTACCCTGCCAGTCGCAATCCGGCGCTTGCCAACGTTAGACCTGTGCCAAATTTTCTCCGCCCGTTTTTACATTCGCGCAACAGCATAATAATTAAAAATGGCTTAAAAAATATATCATAGTTAATACGTAATAAAAGGTAATCATAGTTTAACATCTAAAATGTTATATACTGTGCCGTAGTGTAAACAATACGAGAAATTGATGGCGCGCGTCTTAGAACATAATATCCACCGGGAGTGGCCTTGTGTGATAATTTGCTTACACAAAATTCTGCCATTTCTCGCGGGGCATTTAAAACACTCGTCTTTGAAGGGCTCTCATTATATTATAGCAGTTGCATAAACTACTCTTAATATATTTGTTGCCAAGAGCGATGTAATAATGCATGTAATGTAATTTTGATTAGTAATCTATATATATAAAATTCAAAGTCCTGACTGACTGACTGACTGATATATCAGCGCACAGCCCAAACCGCTGGATCTAGAGACTTGAAATTTTGTGCATAGATACCTTATATAGTGTAGGCATTCACTAAGAAAGGATTTTTGGAAATAACACCTCTAAGGGGGTAAATTGGGGGATGAAAGTTTGTATGAAAGTCCGTCAGTTTTGAAGTTAGGATCTTGAAATTTTGTTGTTAGGCTGACGTAAAAAAATTAATTTGTACGGGTCTCAGTGTTTTTGATAATTCCACCCCTGAAGGGATGAAAAGGGGGATAAAGTTGGGTATGGAAAGGCCTTCGTTTTCACAGCAAAAATCACTATATTTCTTATTTAGGCTTATAACGCGACGTGTATATCGGGTGTTATTGGAATAACAACCTTTAAGGGGGTGAAAAGGGGGATGAAATTTTGTATTTGAGTTGTTCGTTCACAATTTTTTTGTATTGAAGTAAAAATAACGTACGTGGCAATGTCTTTTTTTATGAAGTCGGAAGGAAAACAAGCAAGTGGGTCACGTGATGGTAAGTGGTCACCACCGCCTATAGTCTATAGGCGGTGGTGATCACTTACCATCACGTGACACCCGCAACATCCAAGAGATTGCAGATGCGTTGCCAACCCAGAGGGCTAAGATGGAATATCTCTTGCGCCAGTAATTACACCGGCTGTCTTGCTCTCCACGCCGGAACACAGCAGTGCAACCACTGCTGCTTAGCGGCAAGATTAGTGAACAAGATGGTGGTAGCGATCCGGACGGACCTTGCACAAGGTCCTACCATCCGCTGTGTCTAAGCCTCTATTGCCACCCGTCTATCCGTCTGTCTGTCTGCCACGCGCAAACGTGTCCTGACTGATTTGCGATCATCGTCCAACCGAAACTATTGAAACAAGAAAGCTGAATTTTGGAATATAGGCTATTTTATAACGTAGGCATCCGCGAAGAAACCATTTTTGGTATTTTTTACCTTCAGGGGGAAAACGGGGAGTGAGGGTTGAACTTTGTATGAAAGTCTTTGTTGTTTGAAGTTATAAACATGAAAATTTTAATTAGAACTACTGATCATAAATAGATTATAAGTATTATAACGTGTTTCAGGATTTTTGCATTTTTACATTTAAAGTGGGAGAAGGGGGGTGAAAGTTTGTAAGGACGTATTGTTTTTTTTTTAATAGGAGCTTGTAATTTTGAAATACAGCTACTTATCGTAAATAAATAATGACGTGGCACAGGGTTTTTGAATTTTCAAATTTGTAGGAGGGAAACGGGGAGTAAAAGTTTGTATGGAAGTATCGGGTTTTTATTAGGAACTTGAAAATTTGATTTTAGATACTTATCATAAAAAAATTATTATGTGTTTCAGTGTTTTACGACTATTGCATTTTAGGGGTGAGAAACGGGGGTGAAACTTTGTATGGAGGGGAGGTATCCGTTTATTCAAAAATAGGAACTTCAAAATGTTCGTTTGTTTAAGGCTGTTTGGATTTGAATGCGCGGTGAAAATATGAGAGGGAGTGAGAGCACTTATAAGTTTTTGATTTAAAAAAAGAATTGTCATTTGTTTTCTGTAGGCCCCGCGTGCGAAGCCGCGGGCAGAAGCTAGTATTTATATAGATTAACTTCTTCTACCTAAACCGACCCGTAGAAGGATGAACGCTACTCTGCTTATATGTTTTATTTATTAGCCAATTTACAGGTCAACATAAAATAAAACATGTAGTATTACAATACTACATGTTTTATTTTATGTTGACCTGTAAATTGGCTTGCCAGATAAATTTATGATTATGATCAAACATTTAAGGCAAGGCATTTGAGCGCGAACTAGGATATGTTGTTATTATTAAATTCTCGTAGTACGATATGCAATAACCTAAATATTTCTTGACCAAAGTCTACATTGAGATCTGTTTTTTATTACATTCTTATTACATGAAGTGAAATAGTATACTTTACTATAAACAATCTTTGCGTCTATAAGAAATATGAATGTAGGTGATCATTTTTAGTTTATTTTATTGCCAGAGGGTTCCTTAGTTTGATCTTGTATGACTAATTATAATTTTGAGAGCGCGACGTGTTTTTAAAATGGCTCTGCCAGTGAAGTCAAATGTTTGGCACTTTTTTATTAAAAGTGACACGGGTGGAAAATGTAAATTATGTCAACTATTGGTTAAAACAAATGGAAATACCACCAAGCTGACTAAACATCTAAAACGACACCACAAGGACACATATAGTGATATTAGTGATGTAAATAAAAGTTTAAGCAAAATTGGAGAAACTTCCAGTACAACAACAGCTGAAATCGAAAGAAATATTTTTTTTACTTAAAACTACTGCTAGCCCGCACCCGCTGATTCCGCTGTATTAATTACCCAACTGCCGCAACAAGGGCGGGTTATCGAATAATTGATCATTATACTCCCACTGTATACTTCAACTGCTGCCAGATTGTCTATCAACTATCCCTCTACAAAAAATAACAAATGATTCTGGCTCTTTGTTACGTACGACGTTAAGGAAGGACAAACAAACTTCTTTTTTGATTTACAATATTACTAAGGATTAATAGAAGTACGGATTACGATGCGATTCATGCGATCTTTGCTAGATCGATTCAAACCCATGCGATCCAGATCGTAGATCGATTCAATGGATTACTATCCATTGAGTTCCAATAGATTGATTCAAATCAAAAAATTGGGCATCCCTAGTAGCGGGCGTCGGCTTGGCTTCTTGTAAAACCGCTGGGAAATATTCAAGTTTTGGCATAAATAAATTGACTAAAAATATAGGATTTCAGTAGAAACCCAAAATTTAGCAGGTTCTCTGTCGTATTTAAAGTGAAATATTTCCATATAAAAATGATGTACAAACTCAGAAGTTTTATTAATAAGTAATTTGATTTACACACACAGTTATTTATTTATATTAAGCTGTATTTGGAATTTTTTATGATCGAACAAAGTACACCCTGTCGTGTAACAAATTAGCACATTACTCAGACAATATCCTTAACTATATCTTATATTCAATTTAAATTTAAATTGCTATATATAATGAATGAAAACACAAAGAAAAATTAGGGTAATGGCAGGATTCGAACCTGCAACATTAGCATTCCGTGCCTTGCGTTTGCCAGTTTCCGCCACATTACCGCTGCCATACCCAGCGAATTTTTCAATGGGTTTCGTCTTTACGGTCATTATTATTGATATTTTTTTATTGGGAAAACTACCCTCAGTGTCATCTATGAGAAACTTAATCAAGTTGTCTCATTCAACTTGGTCATTTATTTTATTATTATTAGCTGACGAGAGATGACGCCATTTGTTGTTAAATTATTGTAATGACCGTAAAGACGAAGCACATTGAAAAATTCGCAGGGTATGGCAGCGGTAATGTGGCGGAAACTGGCAAACGCAAGGCACGAAATGCTAATGTTGCAGGTTCGAATCCTGCCATTGCCCTAATTTTTCTTTGTGTTGTCATTCATTATATATAGCATGTTAAATTTAAATTGAATGTATAAAAAAAATAAACAATTTCGATTACAATAATTTTACAACAAATGGCGTCATCTCTCGTCAGCTAACGGGCATTCATAAATGACCAAGTTAAATGAGATAACTTGATTAAGTTTCTCACAGATGACACCGAGGGTAGTTTTGCCAAAGAAAAAATATCAATAATGTAATGACCGTAAAGACGAAACACATTGAAAAATTAGCAGAGTATGGCAGCGGTAATGTGGCGGAAACTGACAAACGCAAGGCACGGAATGCTAATGTTGCAGGTTCGAATCCGGCCACTACCCTAATTTTTCTTTGTGTTGTCATTCATTATATATAGCATTTTAAATTTAAATTGAATGTATAAAAAAATACAAAAAGAATATCGAAAAAATTTAATAATAAATAAATTCGATTACAATAATATATCGTATATTGTTTGCTAGATCGATATTTAGTAGTATAATGCGAATAAATAACACTTATGATTAAGAAATATATGAAAACAAACATTACTATAAACAAATTTATAAACATTGGCGTTATGAATTAGAATGATTAGGAGTTTCAATCGTTAGTATAAGAAAATATATGAAAACAAATATTAGCATAAAAAAGGTGTGTGATTAGCGATATTATGAATTTTGATTATTATATGTATGAGTTTCGATTGTTAGTGTTTAATATTTTTATGAAGAGTGATCGTTATGATGTAAAATGGTATGAGAAACATTTTCGGACTTCCGATAATAGGACTTAAAAAGTTATGTGAAAAAAATGCGCAGCCGTCCCTATGCCAACGGCTCTGTAACTATAATGATCTAAGGCGCGCGTAGAGTGAGACGCATGGGCGCGGCGGCCGCGCGGCCCCCCACACCTCACCACCTAAAATCCGAGTTCGCGGGGAAATGCCTCGCCTTAACGTGTTGACGATAACAAAACGGTTGAATTAACAAGTGCGTTGATTCAACGCTCACTCCAAAAAAAAATACAAATAAATCTTAATTTCCTATAACTATCATGATGATAATAGTTATGTTTATAATTTCATTATTGTAATAATTTTAATTCATAACAATAATAAAATTAATAGTATTTTAACAGTAACGTACGTACGTTATGTTATAAGAATGTCAACTTGAAAAGCATCTGTGTTTAAAGCATTTTAAGTTTATCACATTTTATATTCACAATTCAAAACATTCTTGTAGTTACCCACTTCTTATTATTTATCACCTTTGCATGTTTGCAAGGTGGTAAACTATTTGGGTCGATTTAATTAACCTATAATATGAACTTTGTTTCTGCATACCCTCCTGAACCATTTTATAAGATCGTGCTATGATCAGGAAGAATATTGAATGTAAATAGTCAAACAATACCTTCGGTCACGTCAGTCAAAAGATGGGCATCTAACACTTACCAAAACAAATACTCTAGTGTTGTGTAGTGATATCGACTGTATTTAAATTGTTAACCAAGCTTTGGCATAGTAGTGTAAACTACGTTTCACTCTCAGGAAACCTGAGTTACAAGATTTATTTAACTTGTTTTCTTTTGTAATGTTTAATAAACACAATTGAAACATTACAATAGCAAGATGGTATAAAATTTAAATGTGTGCACACATAATAATGATGTCAATAATAAAGTAAAGTAAAAGGAAGCTTAAAATATAAAAATAACCGAATACAAACAAAGAGAATATTGCTGGTAAGTGTTAGTCAACCAAATGAAGCAACAACAACGAAGAAGAGGAATCTTCTTGAGTCCCTCATAACTGGAAATCATAAATATGATCAGTATAAGAATGAACAATGAAGAACTTAAGGAGTGAAAACTCCTTAAGTTCTTCACAACTGGGAATTACAAATATGTTTGGTTACGCAACCATAAAGGAGTGAAAACTCCTTGAGTTATTCATAACTGTAACATTATGAATGCCCACGGTCAGCTGTATACTGACAAATAGATAGATGGATAGATTGATGTTTATTCATGAACAATACAAGATAGTAGTTATATGTCAATATCAAAGAATACAAGTACCTACATACGAAATGTAAATCACAGTGATATTGAGCTATGACTATTCATAACTACAACGTAAGCTACCAATACGTCAATTTAATAAAGCCTTACGTATCAACTTTAAAAACGTCATCATCAGTGCATAAAAATACCTCCGCAAAAAGCGTTTTGATTATAATATATTTAATTTTGTTTAGTTTGTAATGATGGTTAAAATAGTAAGTTATATTTAAATTTGGCGCTGAAGATTTTAATGGTCTGATTTCGGGCGCATTGACCCCCTACCCTCAGTTTTGGGCACAAACTATATTCGACATTTTTAGTAGGTACGTGTGAGCAAACGAAGCTCCCGCTCCTCACTCGTTTTCTATTTAAAGATATTTTGAACAAATTCTGTAAGTAAAAAATAAATAAAAAAAGGGCATACAAAGTAGGCCCCGTAGGAATATCTATTTGCTAAAAATGCTCCCTATAGTGCGGAAACCATAATGTAAAACGTGTTCCCGTCTGCATAACCGAAACCCTATTAATGTTGGTTTCTCAACGTGGGTACTTATGTGGTGCAATGACGAAAATGTGAAAACATTGAGAGTTTCCTATACCTCAGAGGTATAAATAAATATAATCAGTTATGCAACCACAAAGGCGTAAAAACTCCTTGAGTTCCCTATAAACTGGTAATGATGCCTGTTTATACAATTGACAATAAACACATTGTCTAGAGGTCCGATTTTATGTATAAGTGCCAACTTATTCATTTTATTTTCATGTTAAGGAAGAAACAATCAAATCAATCAATTTACTTTAATAGATTGTGTAATCAGATATCCAATAGTTGGAAAATACGCTCTGTGATTTGGTCACTATAGAAAGGTGACCAGGCCAGGTTGTTTAAAATGCATTTAAGTTGAAACAAGGAAAAAAAAAATAAGTATAACATTTTTATAGGCGTGTCGAAAATATATTATATTGTTATTTCTAATGCAAGGTAATGTCAATTAAAATTAAAAATGACAAAAAGAATACAACAATAATAAAATAAAATGAACAAGTGAACAAAATGGAAACAAGATCCAACAAAACCATGATAAACAAATGTGGAAATAAATTTCACAACAAAAGCGTTCTATTAGAGATAAAGTTTCTGACAATTATGATACGAAGGTAACTTCTAAACGAAATAGTGCGAAAATAAAAGTGGAAGTAAATTCCATAGCAATAACCTTGCACGCTGTCTCGCCAGAGACAAAGTATCAGTACCCTTACCATGAGCTTACAGTGACTACACTCGCTAGCGACGGCGTAAATAATTTGTATGAAGAATTGTACAGCGCTTCTAGCGGTCACTTTTAGAACTAAAGATCGTTAGTATGAATCCAGTGATAATTTTCTCATCGAAAGCTAAGCGCTAGCGACGTAGAGATTATTGTTTTGTAACTTTTAGCGTCAAACATCGGTACCTACCATGAGGCATAAGGTTGACAGAAGATGTCAGCGAAAATGCCTTATCGACTATAGCTAACCCCATTATTCATAAAAAGTTAACAATATTTTTAAGGTAATAAATGTTTTGTCCCTTTCATTTGAGGGCAAACGTCACAATGACAGATAAAGACATAAAATATGTTGACTAACAAACGCTTACGAAGCGTTAATAAATAAGGGGGTTATTCTTTAACTTGCAAACTAGAGCGTGTTTAATCACGGTTGCAACGTGATAGGAGGTTTAAGTCAGTCAGTAATTACTTTATTGTACTTACATCGAACACGCTACACAACATTATAAGTAAAATAATTGAGTACAAAAGCTAAGTTACTTATCCCTGTAAGGGGATAACCCAGCATCTTCCAGCTAACCCAGAAAACTTTACGCATAATTAACAATGAGAGACCAACAATAAGCGTCGACCTTCAACTGGTACGAATATACCTGACCTAATAGAAATATACTTACATCACTATAATTATAGAGGTATTTTATATTTACATTCTCAACTAAAAACAACAAAATAAAATATAAAAATTTTCGATGGCAGCTCATGGTAGTGGTACTGACAGATGTGATCAAGTTCATGTCAAAACGTAATGGCGTACAAAGAAATATAAAATTAAATAATCAGAAAATCAATGAAAAAAAGTAATTGGCTTATTTGAAGGCAATTATAGTCTAACTACAAGCAAAACCGGCGAATAGCCAAAAAAAAAAAGGATGCTGCTAGGTATCTGAATGTAAGCAGATTGACGGCTCAAGCATAAGCTCAATGATAAACTCGATGAAAGAAGAGATAATCTTGCTTGTGGATCAAGCTACGCCTTGGGTTTCACCAATAGTCCCCATTTTAAGAAATGTCAGCAATATAAAACTACAGCCGCAGATTATTGTAAACGGTCATAGAAGTCCAACTAATAATATGGAAAAACGATAATGCCAGACTAAAAAAGAGGCACTCGTTTGGTCTGGACGGTTGAACATATTATACCTAATGTATATTTATATGGACTAAAATAAATTGGACTGAGCACTGACCACAAACTACTAAGAATGGAAAAATCAAAACTCTGTACTCGAATAGAATGTTGGGTATTACGATGGCAGGTGTGTAACTATAGAGTGGTGTACTACTCTGACAAACAATATATCCGATTCATTGCCCGGGTATGGTAGAAAAGCTTACGTTAAAATCATGATTTTGGGAAATAAAGTGATACTTAAGCTTATTTGATTCTAACGCACAAACCGTCATGAATACAAAATCATGAGACTGGCAAATTGAACTAAATTAGGTGGTGTATTATTGAACAGAAAACATATGCAATTTTCCTACTAATGTCAATAAGCTAAAGGCTACCAGAAATACCGGAAAGCTTAAAGTTCCAGCTTACAAACTAACTATAACCAATAAATCATTCATGGGAAATTCTGATCTTTCAACAAAATTCTGACTTTTAACAGAAATGAAGTCACAGACCACTAAAAGATACTACGTATAATGAAGTCAATAAAATATTAATTTCTCGAGCGTATTATATAATTAATGATAATCATCTTGGACACAGAGATATTTCGAATTGATTCCGGCTCGCATTGGTGATTTCTGGCTCCAAATGATGTATACCTGTATATACTGTGTTCAATATGTAGGATGTAAGAAATAACATTGTAATTTTGTTTTATTTGAAAACAAAACCTCAAAAAAAAAAACAAAATAAAGTAGAGATTGGGAATAACTGTTACTTTTGAGTAGTATCAAATTATTACATTATGTATTAAAATAATCTTGGTATATTTAAACAGATTATATTTAATACTATGGTATATTGTTATATATTGTTTTAGTGAATAGATTAAATACCAAAGTAATTATTGACACGATATAAGTTTAAGTTGTCATTACAGAACATAATATACTTAAATGCATAAACTAGCAAATGATAAGGACGTTCCAATGTACTTAGATTGTGAATTAACTGATATAGTTGTTGCAAGATGTGTTATCTTCTTTAAAGTTTATATTTCGATAATGTATTACATATATAGGTCTGTACAGTTTGATAAGATGTCAATGGATAAAAATGATTTAAACATTAAATAATTTATTGAAAGGAAGAGATGTGGTGTATAGACAATAAAGGTGCCCTCCGGCCCGCCCGCTCCCCGCACTATGACGACTGACGTCAGAGTGAACGGACGTACCGCGAGAGTACAATACCAAATTGTGTTGTTTCATTGTGCTTCCCTGGTTGCCCCTGTCGCGGTCATTATTAGCCACGTAGTATATATGCGTAGGCACTGGTTATTTACTTTGCTTACTAGGAAAAGTCACTGATGCACTTGTTAATTAATATTTATTGGAGAAGACACAAATCACGTTACAATCGTTACATGGTTGTTGGAAGAGAGAGGGAGAGAGTGCTAGATATAAGTGTTGCCAGCTTATTCTAATATTTGTTATAAGAAAATGTTGGGTTGGTGATGCCAACATGCTGGGGGGGCGGCACAGGAAGCGCTGATACCTGCTTAGTTATTCTAAGAAATATTAAAGCGTTGACTAATAAAAATACCAGCATCCTGACATGACCTTGTAGGTATTAACATTTTAATTACTAGCAGAAACGTTCTTTGATTCAGGAATACAATATTGAAACATGAACTTAACAGATAATTCTGCACGACAAACTAATAAAACAAAACAATACACTTTCCTAGTGCTGTTAATTAAGCGGTAGCTCAATAGGTAACAAAAACGATTATTTTTATTTCTACATAGCCCTTTGGAGCGTCTGAGACATATTTATATATAATCTAATCACTTAAACCTAAGTACACAGGTAAGGGACGTAAGCATTCATTACCATGTTAACTAGCCAAACCTATATAACATATAACAATATTGTTACAGACTTTTAGGCATGTAAGAATTCTACAGGCAAGTAAATTTAAAGCTCAATTGGTAAAATACAAATTCCGGATAATGAGCGTTTGTAGACTTTCTTATTAGGCGCTACGACCTCTACAACACGCACCTTACCGTCGGTGCCCGGGAACACTTTGACTACCCTGGCCATGGGCCACGACAGGGGGGGCAAGTTTGGCTCTCTGAGAAGCATTAACATTCCTACCTTAACATTTGGCTGGCTATCACGCCACTTTGGACGACATTGTAAAATATTCAAATAGTGTTTGTGCCACACTTTCCAGAAATGTTGTTTGACATTGTTGCAAATTTGCCAGAATTTTAACCGATTAGTAGGTATATCACAATTTGTTTCTTCTGGGATACAGGTCAAAGCCGTGCCAATTAAGAAGTGACCTGGAGTGATGTAACTAAAATCATTTGTATCAGAAGCTGTAACAGACATAAGAGGTCTTGAATTTAGTACGGCTTCGATCTGCGTCAGTATCGTGTTCAATTGTTCATAGGTTAGCACTAAATTTTGTATAATACGCTTCAAATGAAATTTAGTACTTTTGACGCAAGCCTCAGCAAGCCCTGCAAAGACAGACGAGTAGCTTGGCACGAAATGAAAGTTAATGCCTTGATTATTCATACAGTGTTGCACCTGTGTTTGATGGGCTTGGGAGGCATGCAATAAATACAATTTTTCAAGCTCGTTCTTTGCCCCCTTAAAGCAGCCTGCATTGTCACAAAATATGTCACTAGGTAAGCCTCTCCTTGCAATGAAACGTTTTAAGCATGCAAGGAAAGCGTCTGTAGTCAAATCTGACAACAGTTCTAAGTGCGCTGCCTTAGTGACGAAGCATACAATAACACATATGTAACCTTTGGTTTCTACTGATCGCCTTACGCGTGAATTTTTGACCGGTATAGGACCGGCAAAGTCTATGCCGACCTTTTGAAAGGGTCGACAGGCGGTGACTCTTTGAGGCGGCAAGGAACCCATGAGCTGCTTAGCCGTTTCGGCTTTTAATCTGAAACAAACTGGGCATTTATCTACAATCTTTTTGACACGTCTTATACCATCCACAATCCAGTACTTATCATTTAAGCTAGAGAGCAGTAATTTCGGGTGAGCATGTAGTAAACGTATGTGTTCATGCTGTATAATTAAATCTGTAATGCGGGAATTCTTAGGTAAAATAACGGGGTGTTTCTGAGAAAATGAAATTTCAGCATTTCCTAACCGCCCAGTTACACGAATTAACCCGGTTTTATCAATATAGGGATACAATGGTTTCAATGAACCTTTATTTTTTTCATTGTTAAGTAAGCATTTCGATTCCTCCCTGAAATGAATTCTCTGTTCATTACTTATTATACACAACAGTGACTGTTGCAATTCCTGACTGGTTAAAAAGGTGTTTTTTATTTTGTTATTTTTATTTTTTAAATTATGACGAAATCGTAGCACGTATGCAAGTACCCTAACCATTTTATTCAGGTCTGAATATTTTTCAAGAAATTGAAAGAAATTTGAGTCCTGCTGTATAACTAGAGAAACCTTGGCGTTGGAAACCTTCTTCATTTCAGGCAGATCGTTGACAGAGACAGGTTGACCATCAAACTTGTACTCACTGTTGTGCAGGAATTGTGGCCCCTCCCACCAACTCTTACACTGAGGTAGCTCGCTCGGAGAAACTCCTCTGCTAACCAGGTCAGCTGGGTTGTCCTCAGTGCTGACATAGAGCCAGTGCCAACCTGCAGTTTGCTCTCGAATCAACGCAACTCGGTTTGCAACATATGCTTGCAGTTTTATTGGCTCGGTCGCTAGCCAAGCAAGAGCGATTTGTGAATCGGAAAACAAATAAACATTGTCAATTTTTATTTTTAATTTTAGTGTGTCATTTACCTTGTTCATTAGCTTAGTTAGTAGTAGCGTCGCATTAAGTTCTAGGCGTGGCACAGACAGCTTTTCATTGCTGGGGTTGATGCGAGCTTTTGAGCATAATAATGAAAGCTTAGCATTACTTGCATGACCAACAACCCTTAGGTAGATGCAGCAGCCGTAGCCTGTCGAACTGGAGGCATCAGCAAACCCAATAAGCTGCACACACCTAGCTGTCTTTGTGATAGATATATTTCTATCCAATTGTATCTGTTCCATGCCAGATAAGCCTTGCGCAAACGATAGCCACTCCTCCTTCAAGTGAGCTGGAGGGACATCGTCCCAAGCAATATTGTCACACCATAGCCCTTGCATAATTTTCTTAGCCTTCATAATAACAGGTGACACAAAGCCTAATGGGTTATAGAATTTCGAAATATAGCTGAGAATGTCCCTCTTAGTAATACATTTTTCGTTAAATGACCCCGGCCAAGATAAAATAAAGCAGTCCTTACTGACATTAAGGGTCAAACCTAGTGTTTTCATACAATAATTATCTTTTTGAAAATCTAATTCGTCAAACTGTTGCTTGTCCGAGGGGACATCCATCAAAACTTGAGAGCAATTGGAAGCCCATTTGTGAGTTTCGAACCCACCCTTTGCTAGTAATTCGCATAATTGCCTCTTAGCATCAATTACCTGTTGCAAGTCTGAATGTGAATAGCAGGCGTCGTCCACGTAAGTACAATTCTTTAAAATGAAGCAAGCTAGAGGATAGTCTTCACTATATAGATTGGCCAACTCATTTAAACAGCGTGTAGCAAGAAAACTTGAACTTTTTTGACCATATGTAACAGTATCTAACTGAATGCACTTAATGGACTCTGAGGGATCATTTCTCCATAATATATGTTGCAATGGAGTGTGCTCTGGGTTTAGTTTGACACAACGAAACATACGCCTAATATCTGTTGTAAAGGTATGCTCACCTAAGCGAAATAAAAGCATTATGTCAAAGAGATCCCTTTGAACTAATGGACCATTCAGCATAATATCATTCAATGATATCTTTTTATCTGTTTGCATAGAGCAATCAAATACTACACGAGTTTTAGTACTTTACTGTTTTCGTTTATAACTGCATGGTGCGGCATAAAATAAAGTGGGTCACTTCTAAAATCAAGCGAGCTAAAGTCGATGAAGTGCCCATGCCCCCGTTCTACATACTCATCAAAAAAATTTTGATACTCCATGAGTAAATTGACATTTTTGTGGAGCTTCCGTTCAAGATTTAAAAATCTATAATATGCGAAATCAAATGAGTTTCCCAGGGCATCATTGACTTCATCTATGGGTAATTTCAAAGGAAGATCCACTTGAAATTTATTATTTTGCAACTTATGTGTTGTTTGAAATATCTGCTCACATAAATCATGCTCTGGAATACCCTCTTGATACTGCTTGGGTACACTCTCAGTTTCCCAAAAGGTTTGCAATGTGTCATTGATATTAGAGTCGCAAGAAACACAAAGAAGAGATACCTTGTTAGTAGAAGTTTGTTTTGCTATAGCACCGGCTATAACATGCCCAAACCGTGTGTTAATAAAGCGAGGTTGCTGTTGCACGCTGTGCTCAGCATGGTCGGAGACAGGCTGAGAGGCTTGCTGGCTCGCCGGCGGCTGAAGCTCTGGTTCCTGCTCTTGCAGCAGCACCTGAAAAAATATATCAGCACCTATTAACATATTTATTTCAGAAGGAATGTTAAAGTCAACATCGGCTAACTTCATATTTTGTGGGATAGCAAGCAAGTCTTATCTATTTTATATTGAGGCAGTTTGCAAGTTATCTTGTCAAGGACATGACAGTTAATGGTCACTTTGTAAGGTGTTGCTAGGGAGAAGACTTCCAATGGAACAGAATATCTTGCATCTTTGGTGTGTTCCTCACACCAACAATGTTTGTGTTGTCTTCAACCGGTTTGATACCTAAAACCTCAATGCATGCACATTACATGCACCTCCTTTCCTTGCTGAGAGTAGAGCTTTACCTTGACTGTAGGGAGTAAAACATTATTAGCTACAGAATTTGCTATCAACGAGACAGGTTTCTCAGAGGTGGTGTCTTTGTGAATCAAAGTATTGTGATTCCCTTTACAACTAGCACATCGGAAATGAAATTTACACTTTCCTGAATGTGGATTTAAGCATACTTGACAAAGTTTCTTTTCTGTTACAAATTGGATCCTGTTAGCGGCGGGCAGAGTTTTAAAAGTATGACAAGAAAAAATCTTGTGATCGGGCAACTTACAATATGCACATTCGTGCTTGGCTCCTGTTGTAGCAGCTGTAGCAGCTGTGATGTTCACCACGGCCTTGTGAGCTCTCACAGGTGCAGATGTAGTTGGCTCGATGTTTTCCAACGCCAAGGCCCTCTTCTGCAGGAACTGCAGGAACTCGGTGACAGTAGGAACTGCTGCGGCGGAACGCTCCAGCTGATACGACCTCGCCGTGAAGATATCTAGTTTACGCGTTAAAATACACAATATTATGGGGTCCCATTTATGAACATTGACATCCAAGTTTTTGAGTGCTGCAATGCACTGTTTAATATGGGACACAAAATCTCGAATATTGTTAGGGTCTGATTTGAACAGAGGACTCATGTCAAGTATGGAATTGATATGCTCATTTACAATTTTTTCTTTATGATTGTACCTTTCATCGAGGAGTCTCAAGGCCTCTTCATAACTCTCATCAATGAGAGGTAAGTTTTTTATCAAATCAAAAGGCTCACTTTGTAAAAACGACCTCAGATAATATAATTTTTGAACGTTATCTATGCATTTGTCGTTATGAATTATTGCACGAAATAGATTCGTGAAAGGAATGTAGTCTGAGTACTTACCTTTGAAAATCGGAATGTCTATAGTGGGCAATTTTGCCTTAAAGTTTGCAGCTGGAGGCTGAGCCTGCGCAGCCGGGCTGATACCCTGTGTAATTTTTTTTCATCTGCTCGTGCAGTTTGTTGAGAATGGAGAAATATTTGAGCTCCACCTCTTCGATTTCTTCATCATCCTCTTCGACATTACATAAAAGTGTTTTGTTGAATGATTCGTATTCGGTAAACAGCTCTCTTGCTCTCGTGATTTTAGCTTGCAGCGTCAATGGGTTAAATTTTTCGACCTCTTGGGGATTTTGCAACGAATTGAAAAGCCGCGTAATTGACGCTTTAGTATAACCCCTCGAGGCCTTAAGCTCACATATTTGTTTTTCGTCCATTTTGCACTTAAACTAAACACCTTTGTACTATAAAACACAAGATATTCGGTAAATTTTAGCTGACGCTCCGTACTGTTACTAATGAGTTACTAATCTTACACAAAATGGCTACCGTGAAAACCGCAATACCGCGTACCGCTCCCGGTGAGAATTCGCAGAATTTTGTTGTCCGTCTCACTCGCACTTGTTGCAAACGTCGTCCCGTCCTTTTCTCACTTGCGAAATCGACGAATCCTAATCTTGTCGCAGCACGGGAACTCCGACGCAGCCAATCACAGAGCTTCGTGCGAGAATTGCAGCGCGCACATTGGTACATTCAAAGCTGCCGGTGGTGGATGACGAGTAATGTGATGGAAGTGATGAAATTTATTTTTCTTAATAAATGATGAAGCGCGTGTATTCGAATTATGAGCACGCGAAATATTTTGTCTAGGAGTTATCTTCGTAGTTCTTCTAGGTTGATTGTTGGCACGAATTTGTTGTCGCGTGCCAATGAAATAAATATGAATAAGTTACCGAGCAAGGCGATGATGAAAGCGTGTGATGTTGCACACGTCGCGAAGCCGGTATTGTCGTGTCGTCTTTTCTTCGTAGTTAACGATTCCTTGCGTGTCATAGGCACGAATCTCACCATGCCACCGATAGAAGCGCGTGAGTTGAGTTTTTTCACACGAAATTGCGGGGCGGTGTTCCAAGATGGCCGTCTTCAAAAGTGAATTTTTTTGCAGCGTTTTCCTTTATTTTTCTTATCTTCGAAGGACCATGTCGTGGTCATTATTAGCCACGTAGTATATATGCGTAGGCACTGGTTATTTACTTTGCTTACTAGGAAAAGTCACTGATGCACTTGTTAATTAATATTTATTGGAGAAGACACAAATCACGTTACAATCGTTACATGGTTGTTGGAAGAGAGAGGGAGAGAGTGCTAGATATAAGTGTTGCCAGCTTATTCTAATATTTGTTATAAGAAAATGTTGGGTTGGTGATGCCAACAGCCCCGATAGCGTAAACATCACACTACCAACTGCCAGACACGCATACATTGTAAAAAAATACTGCCTTCGTTTGTCACACGATAAAAGACAAACGGAAGAAGTTACCTAGCTACTCCGCGTAACCAAAACAGAGAATGCATCAGGGTTTCAGTGCGCCTTTTTTATTTGGTATTGCTCATTTTATGTAATAAAGATTAAATACTAAACAACTTCTTGAGTATCGTGTCATCGATGTCGTATTGATACGATTTTATCGTTTTGTCGACCTCTGGTATAAATGTAATATTAATTGTTTTTTTTATGTGTGCGTGAATTGCGTTTTAAACCAATTATGCACTAGCGTCATTGGTGTTAATACACTGTCGCGCCACGCCCCTGTCTTTGTTATTACACGCGCCAATGTGCGTGTGATAGTCGTGGTGGGAGATGTTTGGCGACACTGGTTCTCACGGAAACTAAGCAGTTTGGCACTTCTCCCTGATTTAGTGTTCTAAGGTTTATTGATACCGATCTTATATGTACCTTCATTACATCTTTGAAGAATGTTTACTTTAAATGTTTAAAAATAATTTAGTGGGTAAAAAAACATCATATAAAAAAATTGCAAGGAGAACCATACCCACTAAATTATTTACAGTTTTATTTATTTATTTAAAAACATAGGAAGGCAAACGAGCAAATGGGTCACCTGATGGTACGTGATCACCACCGCCCATAAACAACCGCATTACAAGGGATTGCAGATGCGTTGCCAAGCTAAGATGGCGCCGAAATACAACGGTGCAAGCACTGCTGCTTAGCGGCAGCATTGGCGAGCAAAATGGTCGTAGCGATCCGGACGGACCTTACACAAGGTCCTATTACCCGCGAGACTACTACTAAGTTTGCATTTTGAAGATGGGACAAAGCCTACTTAGTTATATTTCAATAAATTTGTAGTTTCCGCGAGATACCGACAAACAAGCTCTACATAACCTACGTCTCAGTTAATCTTGAAATCGCTTATATTTACTTTATTAAGTTTTATATTTTTACTTACACAGCCTGTATTCTGTTTGTTTTGCTGTTCTAAATTTTGTAGTGGTTCCCTTGTAGTTTGCTGCTCAGTATCCATCATCATCACTGCTGAATCATCAAGTATGCATATTGTTCTATCACTCATATCTGAATCTCCAATGTCTTCAACATTGGCCTGAAAATAGTTTCACCCACAGTTATAAAACAAAAAATGCTTCACAAATGTTATAAATATTTAAATGCGTCTACTTATTCTGCAAGCTTTTATTTAATTCTCGCTGTAGGGCAGCCATATTCAACCTTTTTTTTTATAGGGGTAACAAACACGTTTCAGTCATGATGTCGAGGGCCGCAAGCAAAAATTATTTAGTGCGAAAATTAAAATGGTTAACCGGTGTGAAGTTAGCAGCAAAAGTTAGCAGCCAAACCAAGAAAAGTGTGCTCAAAATTAAATTCAGTTTTAAGGACAAAAAAATACACAATAGTTCGCTATATCCCTTTTACGTTGTAATTCAAACGAAATGCAGTTTTAGCGAGTATGTTAAGAGGACGTGAACAGAATTTTCATCATACCTATTCGAAAAACAACAATTGGCTTTAGGGGATAGCAGGGACAAAATTCTATTTTGTCCCCTAGGGAGTTTTAGTTTGAGTCCTCTGAAAGTCCGCGTTCTGGCTTCTGATTGGTTAGCGTAGTTAGGTTAGTATTTTTGTAGACTGGCCCACTTAACGGCAGGCAAAGGTCCACGCAGCCATACAGCCATGTCTATGTCTGTAGTAGGTTGAAGTCACTCGCGTGAAGGTTGAATGTAAAAAAATATAAATAATAATGACTGACTGTTTTCTGTGATGATGAACTCATTTTTGTAATAAGTTAACAAGTAGTTTGTATTATAATAAGTACTAACTCTTTATTGATTAGTATGAGAAGTTAACCAAAGAGATTGAGCTCATGTGCATAATTATGAAGAACTGAATGGGTGGTTAGATGTTAGATCGGGGGGCACGGCAGTGCCCCCGCCAAGTCGAGCGCAAAGCAAACACTGCCGTACCATCCTTTAATGGAACCATTTCGCCGCATTTTCAGGCCCCTATTTGAGAACCTCTGGATAAGACCAGAACGCAGAAATTTTCGTCATCCAGTAGGCTATAATCACATACTTAAAATCCAAAATTTCAAGTCTGTAGGTCATTTTGTTCCGAAGTTAAGCGAAAGCAAAGTTTCGCATTTATGACACTCACTCACTCATGATCATCAGAATAGAACTAGTACTTCCCATAAACTCAGAGAGCTGAAATGTGGTACAGAGTTAGGGTTTAATGGCCACATAAAGGGAAAACTATAAAAACTAGGATAATCGAAGATCTGGAGTACCTGGTGACCCTGATTAGAAAACACAAGATCCCAACCAAACTATTAGAGATCGACATACAGCCTTTACAAAAAATATTCAACTTGGTGGGCCGCTTCATTTGATGTCAAAAATCGAAGGTCTGAAGTATCTGATGAAGAACCCTCAGCTGGATTTAGCTGTATTTGAGATATGGTAATGCGCCCTTCTACTATTGGTACATAAAAAAATCGACTGTCATTTCAAAAATCCAGCGTAGTGGGACACATCTTCTAATTTTATCTAGCCTATAGCGTCCTACTACTGGGCGAATGCCAACGTTTTTACAAAAAGAAGTGAAATCCCACCAAAAAATTCTGTAAAAAACAAGCCAAGTCTCGATGGAGCTGCTTGTTTATCTCTAAAAAGTAATGAAATCTAGACAAAGTCGTGCCAAGTCTAAGGTTCCTTACTGCGATTTCTTTATTATTATAGTAAATGTAGTGTGACTTGGCCGTTGAAGGGTACACATGGGTACAAAACCAGGTGCAGCTTTATCAAGCCTACAATTGACTGGTTACTGAATCAACGTTTTCCAAGTGGCAATTTTCCATCGTCAATGGGTAGCGGTTCTGGCGACAGATCGGTGCAATGGTGTCATGGAGCGCCTAGTTTTGTACCCTTGTGTACCCTTCCACGGCCAAGTCACACAACATTAACTATAATAATAAAGAAATCGCAGTAAGGAACTTTAGACTTGGCACATCTTTGTCTAGATTTCATTACTTTTTAGAGACAAACAAGCAGCTCCATCGAGACTTGGCTTGTTTTTTACAGAATTTTTTTGGTGGGATTTTAATTTTTCACGATTAATTGTGTTTTACATACATTTTCAATCCAATGTTTATACATACGAGTTTCAAGGTGTAGTTTTTTTGTTTTTCTCATAGGTAGTGATGAAAAATAGTATTGTATTGTATTGTAATCTCTTTATTGCACAAAATAATAAAAAAAATACAATTTACAAGAAAATAAGTAACATGTACAAAGGCGAACTTATTCCTTTAAGGGATCTCTTCCAGTTAACCTTTGAGCAATTGACAGGACATTTGAGTCGAGATTAGACACTCAAAAGAGTAGATAGTGTAACTTAATATATAG
The DNA here is from genome assembly GCA_963691745.1 of Ditula angustiorana. Classification (NCBI taxonomy): domain Eukaryota; kingdom Metazoa; phylum Arthropoda; class Insecta; order Lepidoptera; family Tortricidae; genus Ditula; species Ditula angustiorana. Next base: position 14,451,734 of record OY829471.1, read on the forward strand.
ATTTTACCTATAAATAAATACTTGAATGTACGAAAAATATACGTACCTATAAATACCTGAATTTAAATACTTGGCCATAAAAATCATCTAGTTAAATGGAAGGACCCTTTCTACGTTGTGTAATTTTTATTTATACCGTAAGACTTTGGTTTAAGTTTATTAACTTCCTTAAAATTAAGTTAGTCAATTGATCATAAAAATATTATCAGTGCGGTGAAACATACAGTTTCAGAGTAAGACCTGAGATCCCTAACAACTCCCCTGCCGGTCGGCCTGGTACAGTCAAAAATCAGTTTGCGTATTCAGCAAGTGTTTGAAATTTGACCTTTACAAAGTGTAAAATTAAACACAAACTGAAGTTTGCCTTTGGATGGGGTCTGGCCAGAAAAACAAAATAATCCTACAAAATATACAATTCATTCGATTCAAACCATCACTCTCATTCCAAACACTCTGAACAAAATCCAGTCATTCTGTGGTGTTGGGGAATTTAAGTGCTCCCCTAACGAGAAGCTTTCTTTCAGAACGTCGTTAGGTTCATTCCTTGAGATTGCAACCCCAGGTATAGTATTCGACCTGTAGGCACGACGTCAAGGAATAGAGCACGCACGGCTTTATTGAATCGTCCATCAACAATATAAAAAGTCGTACGTTCTATCGACCGGCCGTAGGCCCCGGGGCCCCGTCCGAATTCAAATAGACCTGACTTTAAACTTAGCCGTTGACGACTCGGACAAAAGATAAAACAAAAAAAATAGGATTTTGATAAGCAGAAACACATTCGTACTTTATCTATCTAATACCTAAAAAATCGCCGCTCTGGTCACAGTTGAAGCACGCCGAAACAATCAAATTCTAAACAGCAAATAAGAGACTGTAATTTCTATTTTCGTTTGAGTAATTTAATTACGTATTATAATGTTTCACTTCAATATGGTATAGTTTGCTTTTGATTTGGTTAGTTTTTGAACACATAAAAAAGATTATTGTGAACGATAAAAATATAAAAAATTATGATAACACACAAAACAAAATTCGCATGCTTAGTAATAAACGGGCTTAACTCAAAAATCGTGAATTGTGGTAAATCGAGTTTAAAGTTTAAGTAATTGGCACTTCTCATTTCCGTTGAATTATTTGGTAGGATTTTATATTGTTTGCTACGTTTTTTACAATTCTTAACGTTGTACATTATGTCTACTTGCACTTTTTTTTAAACCAATTTATTTTTATATTTTTAATAATATTGCCAAGGTTCAAAAAACACATTGCACTGATAAATCACTTTATTACAAAATGTAGCAAAAAAGTTTTTTTTTAAATCGAATTAAGTCCACCCAGATAGCCATTTTCGGTCGCAGAATCTTCAAAGTAGTTACAAATCCCTTCAGTGTCGTTACCGCTACGACACATCGTGACTATGTGGGATTTGGTTTCGTTGTGTAGTAATAGTTTACGCACAATGCGACCACAAAAAGTTTCAGTAACGGTGTGCCGTCGCTGTGTCCACATGTTACGTAATCATTTTTGTCGACTTATTTTGTACACTTTGCGTGTAGTTTGTAACTAGTGTACAAAGTGTAGTAACTGTGTGGTAACCATGTTACGTCAATGTTCCTAAACATTATGATACTAAATGTAAATAAAAAAAACATTATGACATCCAAACCGCCTCAAACTTTACGGCAGCGTGCCATTAGGTTATGAAATATGTATGTATGTATGTGTGTAAATTCTTTATTGTACAAAAAAAAACATAAACCTAATCCTAATCTAGTACCTAATCCTCAAAATCAAACTCCATGTAAGTAATTCCTTCATATTTAATTTTAACAAATATGAATCTAAATATTGCTTTAGTTTACTTAGTACCTATGTTACATGAAATTTTAAACTGTTGCTAGTAATCACAATTAACAGTTTTCATTATTTTTATGGTTTCGTACCTCAAAAGTAAAACGGAACGTTTGTAGGATCACATCGTTGTCCGTTTGTCTGCCTGTCAAGACCCTTTTTCTCAGGAACGTGCGGAAGTATCTAGTTGAAATTAATGCCAAATACTCAAATCTGTAGTCCCTTGAAGCCGTGAAAAAATCAAGTTTCTAAGTCAACTCAATCAAAAGATATTTCATACATTTGCAAGGCACTTAAAACCTATGGGGTACTTCCCGTTGACCTAGAACTACGAAATTTGGCAAGAAGCAAGGTCTTACAGTACAAGTAAATTAAAAATGCCGAAATATACGGGTATTTGTAATTTAATCACAAAAAAAATATGTTGCATATAGTTACTTCTAGTGCCATCTAGTTTAGAAGTATTAAAACAAAGAAAGCCAACTGGTCACGCGTGCTCAACCGATAACATTGATCAAACATCACAAGAGATGGCGTTAGTACAACGCCTTTTTGTTATATAATTTTGATTTAATGTACCTGTTAATATATATCCAAATAAATAATTTAAAACCTGGTAATGTAGTTTACCTAGTTACTTTCATGTAAGCAATGTGTTAAATTTAATTATTAGTTCATCAAATGCCGCTAGATATGGCACTGTCAAGTTCAGTCTCCATCGTACATCGCGCTGTTAAGATTTTTCCGTACTTAATAGGATCAAGTACGTTTCGTTCCTGTACTTACCTCTCTCCAGTTAGCTGACAAAGCCGACAGAGGCTACCAGGTAATTTTCGAATTCTGCTTTGAACAACGCGTGGAATATTTTGTTGTCGAGTTAAATTAATTTTATAAATGCAACAATATTCATACCTAATAGCACCTAATAGTATATCCCTAAATGTTTAATTTGTGTCATCTATAACAGATAGCGTTAGTTAATACCATGTTTATGTGTTAAAATATTTATTTATTTTATTTATTTAAGCTTTATTGCACAGTTTACAAAACAAATACAATTGGCGGACTTAATGCCAGTAGGCATTCTCTACCAGTCAACCACACTATAAAAAAGAAAGTAACAAACATGGGTGCACAAAAAGAAAAGTAAAAAGCTGATAAACAATAATCTACCTATCAAGTACATACTAACTAGTACATAAATACGTAACGTACGTAGTATATAGTACGTAAATATTGTGTTAGATATATCTGAAACTAAGTTTAACCCTGGAGAACCAACTTCTGATATATAAATCTATAATCAAACTAATATGGTCCTATGGAATAGAGCGATTCCAAAATAACATGTTAAGAACCATCACCAAATCCCAGTGGTTCATCCGAAACACAGAAATACACAAATACCTATAAACGAAAACAGTGAAGGAGACCATCAGACAGTGTTGTTCAAAATACAAACCGCGCCTCGACAAACATGTTAATATGCTGGCTAGCAGCCTCACAGACACAACGAAAAATACAGTGAGGCTCAAAAGGGCCCACATCATGAAACTGGATATCAGAACCTGAAAGAGAACACCATGTGGAGCGACATGTCAATAGACCTACCAGCTCTCAAATTCATTACGCATAAATAATCTGATTATAGCTAAGAGGCTGATTGCAGATAGTTGACACAAAATTAAAAAAATACATATGTCTGAAACTGAGTTTTTTATATTATTTATAACATTCTAAACCTTTCTATGTAATTAATTACTGTTAAATTTCATGATGTTTTATATGAAATGATTTACTTTGCCGAACAAGAGAATAGTAGTGTTAGTATAATAGGAGTTTTTGCGCCACTGTGAATGAAAGTGTTATTTCCAGTGAGTGGGTTTGTACGGAACCCTCGGTGCGCGAATCCGACTCGCACTTTGCCGGTTTTTTCGAATTAGGCCAAGAAAGAATGCTCCCTTCGCCGACTCATGTACTGGGCTGGGCACAAGGGATATTAATTGGGATGAACCTAAACGATGCAGTATGACATTTTCTAATGACAAAACCCAATTATTTAATATGCAGTATCCGAAAGTTTGAGAATGACTGTAAACAAAAAAGTACATAAACCATTTTATAAATTAAGTAACTTTGTAACTACTTCTGGTTTTAAGTCGACAAATGTCGACATAGTCTTGTAACTTTGTAACTTGTTGTGACTACAATATTTTCCTTTAACAATTTTTTTATTGTTTGATTTTCCTATATTTTTTTTAATTTCCTATAATTTAACTTATTGTTAGTATTATAACGAATTACTTTAATCAAACAGAAGCTTACAAGCTCCCGAAATGGATATACTTATTATAGAAAAACGAATTTTACATTTCGCTATACTAGTTAAATTACGGCTGTAAGGTGGCGCGTCGGTAGATTTCAACTTATTTTATCAAATTATGCAATGAATTTCTTTTCGCATCCATGTTTGAACATTAAAAACCATTTTTAATCAATTAATACCAAAAATAAATACTGACGTTGAGAATCTGACAATCTGCAATGGTCTTCTTTTTTATTATTCAGCACTTTCAAGTTCATATCGAACATTGAAGCAAATGAGTGAATGAACGAATGATTTATGTGATAGTTGGTTGGGGAATGGTAACATTGTTACCACACGGTTACTTAACTGCGAAACCAAATGATACTGTGTCGACTGTTCCCCATTTTAGTCGCAGCGACCGAAACCAGGTCGACTCACCGAGCAAAAATGTTACTGGATGTAGACAGTGTCGACACAATCGTGTAGACTTATTTCGTAACGGCTACCAAAAATGGTTATCTGGGCAAATAATACTTTTTTGTACGAAAGGGATAGAAATGACTAAGGATATTAATTCGTATAAATCTAAATTATTACAAAACAGTTTTACAATTAAAATATCTCCATTATGATTATGCCGTTTTAGTAGCTATGTTCAGTAATATTAAGAGGAGCATAAATGAAAATACAGTATGTTTTTCATAATAATACATAAAACATCAACATAGTTTTATCTTTATCATCATCATCATCATCTCAGCCACAAGAAGTCCACTGTTGAACATAGGCCTCCTCCATGGATTTCCAAAGTGACCGGTTGAAAGCGGCATGCAACCAGCGCCTTCCTGCCACCTGTATGAGGTCATCGGACCATCTTGTGGCTGGTCGTCCTACGCTGCGCTTGCCAATACGCGGCCGCCATTCGAGAACTTTTCGACCCCATCGGCCATCAGTTCTCCGTGCTATGTGCCCTGCCCACTGCCACTTTAACTTGCTAATCCGCTGGACTACGTCGATTACTTTCGTTCGTCTGCGGTTCTCCTCATTTCTGATTCGATTACGCAGAGAAACTCCAAGCATAGCCCTCTCCATAGCTAGTTGCGTGACTTTGAGCTTTCTTATAAGGCCCATAGTAAGCGGCCACGTCTCAGTGCCGTTAGTCATCACTGGTAACACACATTGATCATACACTCTCAATTTCAGACAATGAGGTATATTGGACAAGAAGACATTTCGCAGTTTCCCGAACGCTGCCCAGCCGAGTTGGATTCGACGACTGACCTCTTTCTCAAAGTTGGACCTGCCTAGTCGGACTGTTTGTCCTAGGTAGACGTATTCGTCAACAACTTCGAGAGTTGAGTTTCCTATTGCTATTGGGGTGGGCACCACATGCACATTCGACATTACTTTCGTTTTGTCCATGTTCATCTTAAGGCCCACCCGTTGGGAAACCCGATTGAAGTCTTCGAGCATCGTGCTAAGGTCTTCCATCGATTCTGCCATGACTACTATATCGTCGGCAAATCAAAGGTAAGTGATGTACTCGCCGTTGATATTGATGCCGAATCCTTTCCACTCCAGAAGCTTAAAGGCATCTTCCATTGTGTTGGTGAACAGTTTCGGAGAGATAACATTTCCATTTCTCACACCTCTTTGCAATGGAATTGCCTCCGTCCTCTAGTCTTGTATTCGGACCGACATGTTGGTGTTATTGTATACCGATACTTCGATATACCGATAGTCAATACGGCATCGCTGGAGAGACTCGAGCACCGCCAACGTCTCGATCCAATCAAAGGCTTTCTCATAGTCTACAAACGCTAAGCATAATGGCATGTTATACTCCTCGGTCTTTTGTATAACTTGCCGCAGCGTGTGGATGTGGTCTATGGTACTAAAGCCTTTTCGGAAACCGGCTTGTTCGGGAGGCTGGAAGTCACGCTTTTACTTTCTAAGCTTAACTATGTTGATGTTGTGATTGGTGGGTACTTACTGGCTCGCTCAAAGTCGCTATTGCAACGTGTTCAGAACGCTTCTGCTCGCTTTTGTTTTGCAATCCCTTCTAGAACGCACGTTTCACCTTACCTCAACCAGAGTGATTTGATGAAAATGGATGCTAGACGCTCACTTCACCTTGCCACTTCACTCTTTGGGGTCGTCAACTCTCGTCAGCCGATTTATTTGTATGAGAAGCTCATCATTTCTCGACGTGCCGTTAGAACTGCTACGAGATTAATATATCCGAAACACTGTACAGCTGCTTTTCGTGGTAGCTTTCGTTGTGCTACTACGAAATGTTGGAACAACATACCACCACCAAAAAGAAACACCAGCACGATTGGATCTTTCAAAAATAAGTTAAAACAACATTTGCTGCAATTGCAGAAAAACCAACATTAGGCAGTTTGTACAGTGCTTAATTCTACAACTTTTATTCTCTAACTTTTATGTAATTTATATGATTATTGTTTCTGGCCTGCTAACTATTTAATTAAATTTATTTAATTCAAACTATCCATGTCTTGTGCTATATCCTACATGCCACTCCTACTACATCACACATCCTCTCGTTTTAGGGCCGCTCGGTAAGTCAGGACAGTTGTTATTGGTATGAGAGCGTCTATAGTGATGTAACCATGAGTGTGTACAATAATGTTCATTCCAGTCATCGTACCATAGCAGTGACTGGTGTATAACAACTTATTCGGGGTATTTCCCCTCGGTTGCTGTCGCGCAACCCCAACCAGGGCTCCAGAGAAAACCAGCGTTGCTGCACTCGTCTCGTGTAGCAACACGTGCTGAGTGGAGATTCCTTTATTAGTGTCAAATTGTGTCACCATCGATAGTTAGGTTATAAATATTCTGTAAGTTAGTTTTTGTAAATGGTGGTGGGACTTTATGAGACTAAATAAAAATATTTCCTTTCCTTCTTTCTTTAAAGTGTTTTCGGCATCCAAACACGATGTACTGGGATTTAGTTTTTGTTCATCAGCGGCACCAGCAAGCCGCATAATTTCTTTTATTCTTTTACTCGTGCTAAAATTGGTTAAAATCAAAATTAATTCGAAATCCATACATTTCTCATACTCAACTTTTAAGACAAATTTTAAGACGCTGTTTTCCTTTGTTCATTAGCTTTTATACTGACGCCAAATTACCCCCACCCTTGATTCTAAACACCATAGATGCTTACTGAACAGTTTGATAAAAATTGTGCCAAGCGCGAAACGAAATAGCACACCCTGAAGTTCCGTGGTTACTCAAAACTTTCTCTATTCCAATAACTAAAATTTTATATTTGCTACCCAATCATTACTACATAGTATATAGCTTTACTACCATTAACATTATATAGGAATACTTTTGTAGTTTTTGTAAGTTTATTTACTAATAATTAATGATTACTCGACCTCACAATACTCTTCGTCCTGTCTAAAATTAAACTAGCATGATAACACACTTATACGCCAAGGTCACCTTATACAAGCTTGTAATCCTTTAATCTGATACAATCAAAATTATAGTGCAAAACCAAAAGTAATATACGTAACATAAACGGCAAAGCGGAATTTAAAAAAAATGAAACACCTTTTATATTATATTCCCTATTGAAAGCAAATCAATTTCGATCTTACAAAATACAAAAATGATCATTAAAAATGTAACGTCATATACAGACAAACATACACATACCGAATAACGCCGCGTTTTACTGTTGACATTAAGGAACCCTAACAAACTCTGATGACCACTTGAAATGTGTTTGAACGCTGCCCTGTGCGAGAGTGGAAGAAAAAGGTCATAAAAATTTTTGAATTTATTGCCTGTGAAATCTTAAGTTTCTAAGTAATAGACAGCACTTGTGCGCACATGTAAACGAAAAGAATGTACAAAAACAGGCACTGGAATTTGTTGTGTATCTAAAATTAGCAATTAAAATTATATGTTATTTTAAACTTAATATTAAATATATTTTATATTCTAATCTATTATAACATCGGTTACAATAGGGCAAAAGAAAACAAATAAATATAATAAACACAAAACAATAGATGCATAAACAAAAATACATGTAAAAAAAAACACATACGCACGCAATGAACATAAACCCATAGATAAAATAAACACACTCAAAAGGACACACAGTATCCGGAACTTAAGAAAAGTCAAGCCAGTATTTCTTAAAGTTACTACGCAGTGAGGCAACAGACTGCGACTGTCTAATATTTCGCACCCTTAGAATTAAAGCGACTCAATTCTGAATATGATATTACCTAAAATTAAACCTTATGTCTTTTAATTAAGGTGATATTTTGGGACGTGTATTATTCAGAAATGGGTCACTTTAATTCTAAGCGTGCGATTTGTTGGCAGTCGATTCCACAGTCTGACAGATTGAATGGAGAAGGACTTAGATTAGGACTTTGATTTACTAAGAGGGAAAGCGAGCTAAAGATTGTTATTAGACCGCGCGGATGGTGTCCGCACTATAGGGAGCATTTTTAGCAAATAGATATTCTTACGGGTCCTACTTTGTATGCCCTTATTTTATTTATCTACACACATATCATAAAGGCTAAATAACGCGTTCAAAAACCCTAGGAAATGACCAGCATTATTACAACCAATGTTATTATAAGAATTTTCTTGTCTGTGGTAGTAGGTAAATCTGTTCTTTATTGGTCATCACATTACCGATATCTCGTGACTGCTCGTGATGTTATGAATTTAAATTTGGAACAGCTGTCAAAATTCAAGTTGGTCTCTATTCTAGTATCCACAGATATTAAAACAGTTATCGATACGAAATGTCAACTCAGTATGTTTTTTTAATTTAAACGCACGACATTTGATCTCGAGTGACATAACAATAGGGACTTAATTCGTTCGTCTATGGTTTAAAAAAAACGTTCGTCTTGACGGATAGATCGAATCACAGAGTACCTTTTTAATATACATGGCCGCCATTAGTTGTCATTCGGTTGTTGGTTTTTTGCTGTTACGGTTTTTCGCAGTTATGATATGTGTGTAGATAAAGTAATGTATGCAACTGTATATAATTCGGCCTTAAAACACTCGTGTGATCCTATTATGAAACTCGCTGACGCTCGTTTCATAAAACCACACTCGTGTTTTAAGGCCTCTCATTATATAGCAGTTGCATAATAGTATTTTATGCAACTGCTATATAATGAGAGGCCTTAAAACACGAGTGTGGTTTTATGAAACGAGCGTCAGCGAGTTTCATAATAGGATCACACGAGTGTTTTAAGGCCTAATTATATACAGTTGCATACATTACTTTATCTACACACATATCATAACTGCGAAAAACCGTAACAGCAAAAAACCAACAAACGAGTCGCAATAAGTATGGCGGCAATTCGATCTATCCGTCAAGACTAACTTTTTAAATCATAGACAAACGGATGAAGTCCCTATTGTCATGTCACTCGAGGTCAAATGTCGTGCGTTTAAATTTAAAAAATCATACTGAGTTGACGTTTCGTATCGATAACTGTTTTAATATCTATGGATACTAGAATAGAGACCAACTTGAATTTTGACAGCTGTTCCAAATTTAAATTCATAACGTCATAGATATCGGTAATGTGATCACCAATAAACACAGACTACTAAGAGATACTACCCAATAAAGAACAGATTTACCTACTACCACAGACAAGAAAATTCTTATAATAACATTGGTTGTAATAATGCTGGTCATTTTCTATGGTTTTTGAAAGCGTTATTGAGCATTTATGATATGTGTGTAGATAAAATACTATTTCAGAATTTGTTCAAAATATCCTTAAATAGAAAACGAGTGAGGAGCGGAAGCTTCGTTTACTCACACATACCTACTAAAAATGTCGAATATAGTTTGTGCCCAAAACTGAGGGTAGCGGGTCAATGCGCCCGAAATCAGACCATTAAAATCTTCACCAAATTAAAGTATAACTTACTATTTTAACCATCATTACAAACCAAACAAAATTAAATATATTATAATCAAAACGCTTTTTGCGGAGGTGTTTTTTTGCACTAATGATGATTTTTTTAAAGTTGATACGTAAGGCTTGATTAAATTGACATGTACGTAGCTTACGTTGTAGTTATAAATAGTCATAGCTCATTATCACTGTGATTTACATTGCGTATGTAGGTACTTGTATTCTTTGACATTGACATCTAACCACTATCTTGTATTGTTCATGAATAAATATCAATCTATCCATCTATCTATTTGTCAGCATACAGCTGACCGTGGGCATTCATAATTTTACAGTTATGAAGAACTCAATGAGTTTTCACTCCTTCATGGTTGCGTAACCAAACATATTTGTAATTCCCAGTTATGAAGAACTTAAGGAGTTTTCACTCCTTGGTGGTTACATAACTGATCATATTTATGATTTCCAGTTATGAGGAACTCGAGAACATTTCTCTTCTTCGTTGTTGTTGCTTCATTTAGTTGACTAACACTTACCAGCAATATTCTCTTTGTTTGAAGTCGGTTATTTTTATATTTTAAGCTTCCTTTTACTTTACTTTATTATTTACATCATTATTATGTGTGCACACATTCAAATTTTATACCATCTTGTATTGGACCTGTTGTCCACCACTCGCATGGGCTGCGCGCTGACAGCCTGGGAAGGATTGCTTCTCTCAATTAAACTCCGGAAAAACGGCTATCTGGGGGCACGGCAGTGCCCCCGCCAAGTCGAGCAAAAAAAAGCGGCACGGCCGTACCATCCTTTTCTCGAAGCAGTTCAGGCCATTTTCGACCCCCTATAACTTCGTTGTGGATTAAACTAGAACCCTGTATTTTCAGAAACTAAGCAGGCATTGCATAAACACGGTATATTTCAAATTTCATTCAATTTGAACCAGTAGTTTAAGAATTATAACTAGTCAAAGTTTCTTAATTTGTCACTCACTGACTCACTGACCGATCATCAAAACTTTCAGGCACTTCTACTAAACATAGAAGTTTCAAATTAAGAATACAATTAGTGTTTAGTGTATAAATCAAATAAAAACCTAAATATTTTGCAATTTCTGTCCAGTTTTCAAAATACACCAACTGCATAAATAACTTTGTAATCCCATATAATGTAGGATTAACAAAGTTAACATTTGCAGTGAATGAGTCAGTGTACCTGTATATGTATGAATATAAAGTGGCGGCGGGTGGTAGGACCTTGTGCAAGGTCCGTCCGGATCGCTACCACCATCTTGCTCGCTAATCCCGCCGCTAAGCAGCAGTGCTTGCACTGTTGTGTTCCGGCGTGGAGAGCAAGACAGCCGGTGTAATTACTGGCACAAGCGGTATTCCATCTTAGCCCTCTGGGTTGGCAACGCATCTGCAATCTTCTTGGTGTTGTGGGTGTCTATAGGCGGTGGTAATCACTTACCATCAGGTGACCCACTTGCTTGTTTACCTTATTAATTCATAAAATATATATATATATATGTAGCTCGTAGGTAGATCACGTACGTAGCTCGCATGGTGTTCACTCACTACACTTTGCTAACTAGAAATAACACTGCACTGATTAGCTTTACAATCATCCATTATAAAAAAACAGGTTAGGCCATATAGAGCGTAAGAAACACATCGTTATCTAGTTGCGTTAAGATAACAGCGCCATCTGTGAGTGGCTTTTGAAACTAATTTTTCTCTTATATAATGCATAGGAACACAGCGTTACCTAGATGCACCGCGGAGGTGGCGCCCTCTCTGGGGCGTTGTGTTAAACTACATACAGACAACATGGAAGTTTAAACACATGGCAACGTGTGTAAGTAAGGTTGCGCGCACCGCGTTTGCACATTTGAATGCGAGCTCGGCTCTCGCACATGTGAATACGATATGCGCAATAAGAAAAGCTCAATAAGACAGAGAGTGGGTTTTGAGAAAATCCGTTGTTGGTGTTTAAGAAGTAGAAGGTACCGGAAAGGAAAAGAAGAAGGATTATCTACAAAAAGAAATGAGATGCCATCAAAAACAAAACTTGTAAAAAAAACCAAGTCTCGCAACTCAGTTCTCTACCGTAAAAAGTTGTGAGATCCATGTTATACCAAGTCGGTTGGCTTATTCAGTCCCTAATTAAGGGACCTTCTGTCTTAAGTTATGACGTAATTAGATAATCTAACAACATCTTGTAGTGACCACATTAATATTAAAAATCTTTTTTGTTTAAATAAAATAGATTGACTTGGCCATCGCATGTAAACACAATGTGACTCAAAAGCAATGCATATTATAGTTAATGTAACAAAAACAATCTAAACAATCTTATTTACTATAACATGAATTGCTTGTGAGCTACATTATGTTTTCATGCGATGGCCAAGTCAATCTATGTTATTTAAACATAAAAGATTTTTAATATTAATGTGGTCACTACAAGATGTTGTTAGATTATCTAATTACGTCATAACTTAAGACAGAAGGTCCCTTAATTAGGGACTGAATAAGCCAACCGACTTGGTATAACATGGATCTCACAACTTTTTACGGTAGAGAACTGAGTTGCGAGACTTGGTTTTTTTTACAAGTTTGATTTATTTTCCCGTAAGACACAGTAAATTCGTACATTCATATGATTATATCCATAAAGCTCCTATCACTTCGACGCTCTGAGCAAGAATGTCCTGCTGGCCAAGAACTTCTTCCCAGTTTTCCTTTAACGCTTGAAACCCAGCTCTGCGATTGGTTCACAACAGTCAGGAAATGACGTGGACCAATCGCCGCTGCCATACTTTCCCGCCAAATACTCTACACCAATCAAAACAACTAGGAGCTGATAACAAAAATGTTCAGCGATTATTAAAGGAAGCAAAACGCTTTATACTATCGATATCATACAATCGATACTATAAAGCGTTCGAAATAACAGAATTTGAAAAGTAATACATTAAAAATATCGAACCCTAACAATCGACCATTCTGACGGCGTGCGCGTCCCCGCACACGGCACCAAGTGGAACCCTAACAATTGAAATCTTGGCCAACTTTACAATCTCTGCTAACATAAAAATAACAATACCTGTAACGCATAGCATCAGCACCCTAGGAGCAAAATTATTAAGCAATCAGTCACAATTTTAATAACAGTTTATTAGGTACTCTATTAGTAACTACAATATAGGTAAGGAGACCAGGGGGTCTAGCACGCTAGCTTTTATCGATGACATACAGCATTTATCTTGTTTTAACCAGTATGCGTGTGCGAGAGGGATCAAAGCGGTTATGTGTGCGATAAACGCTGGCGTGCTACTATAGCAGAGCTGCAGAGACAACTACACAGTACTCTTCAAATCAAAACAGAATTTGCAAATTTGTATGATAATAAAAGATACCCCAACTCAGATAAAAGTACTATATCCTTTTACTTTTGACTAATTATATACATTTAAATTGATTCTATTTATTATAGCACGTAAGCTTAACTAACGGCTTAATAATAGCATCTACTACATAAACCACACTTTTAAGTGGCTACCTACCAAACTTTAAGGGGTACTTAATCATATTTAGTGATTGGGCCACAGTTGGAATACATAAGAGTAGGACCAAACTGTACGAGTTGTATGAAATGAAGAGCTACAGCCAAGATGCTAGTTTCATTGATTATGTAAAAAAATATTCTAAATTATTTAAAAAGGTTTGTTCTGCCGCCAAGGCAGACTATATAAGTAATAAAGTTAAATCTGCATATAATAAAGTCAAGGCAGTTTGGAATGTTATCAATTCAGAGACAGGTAAATCAAAGCCCCGTGATGGCCATTTTAAACTCAAACTTAACAATAAGATACTGACGTCAGATTTAGATGTGGCGGACACTTTTGAATTTTTTTTCTCGAACATAGCTTCAACTACTACTCGTGGCCTGAATTCATATAGTGTGAGGGCTGGTTCTTACTTAAACGTGGTTGCTAATGTAAGAAATCTAAACTTTGATTTTCATTATACCGACCCACACGAGATCATCAAAACATTTAAATCCTTGAAGCTTAAAAATACTGAGGATCTTTGGGGTACTTCCGTTAAAGTTATCCAATCTGTCATTCATATTGTGGCACCATATCTGGCCATTACATTTAATAACTGCGTAGACGAGTGTATGTTTCCCGACCTTAAGAAGTATAGTAAGGTTATTCCTTTATTTAAATTTGGCAGCAAATCCGACCCTGGAAATTTTCGACCGATTTCTATACTTCCAGTACTAAGTAAAGTGTTTGAGAAGATCATGCTCAACCAAATGCTTCATCATTTTAACATTAATAAATTACTACACAGCAAGCAATTCGGATTTACAAGAGGGCGTTCGACCACAGATGCAGCTACAACACTCATGAAGCATATTTACGATGCATGGGAACATTTGCAGGATGCAATAGGCATCTTCTGCGATCTCTCCAAAGCGTTTGATTGTGTGGAACATGAGACACTCCTGCGCAAGCTTCGGCACTACGGGCTCTCAGCTGAAGCACTGAATCTTGTTTTGTTCCTATCTTAGCCAGAGAATCCAGAAGGTGGTCGTAAATAGAGTGCAGTCACGTGGAGCACCAGTGAAGCTTGGAGTGCCACAGGGATCGATTTTGGGACCGTTTCTTTTTCTGGTCTATATAAACGACCTACCTAGCCTAGTGCGAAATAAATGTGACATAGTTCTATTTGCTGATGACACCTCGCTAATTTTTAAAGTTAACAGGCAACAAGAAGACCAAAGTCACATCAATGAGACTCTAATAGATGTTTTAAAATGGTTCACAGCTAACAACCTTCTGCTGAACGCTGCAAAAACTAAATGTGTTAAATTTTCACTGCCAAATGTAAGACAAGTTGATACAATGATTACTTTAAATGGAGAGAGACTAGACTTAGTAGATGAAACTGTTTTCCTTGGACTTACTTTGGATCGAAATTTACAATGGAGTCCACATATTTCGAATCTTGCTGATAAATTGAGTTCTGCAGCATATGCCGTACGAAGAATCAGACAATACACCAGCGTGGAAACTGCGCGTCTCGTTTATTTCAGTTATTTTCACAGCCTTATGTCCTATGGCATTCTGATTTGGGGTAAGGCAGCTGACATTGAAACCATTTTTGTTCTGCAGAAGAGGGCAGTTCGGTCCATCTACAACCTGGGCTCTCGTGATTCACTGAGAGAACGCTTTAAAGAAATAGATATCCTTACAGTAGCTTCATAATATATTTATGATGTATTGCAACACACGAAATAAAAATAAGCTTTTTGTACCCAAATTCCGCTTAAAAAAAGTTAGCAAATCCTTTCTAGGGAACTGCGTGAGGTTCTATACTAAAGTGCCTGTGGATGTTTGGGAATTACCTCTAAATGCATTCAAGAGGTATATTAAAAACACGCTATTGAAAAAAGCTTACTACAAAGTCGACGAATATATATGCGACGATTTGACTTGGCCAGTTCTAAAGGCGTAAATATTTAATTTAAATATCTTTGACTTTAATAAATAATTGTATGTTTGTGACATTTCTAAGCATTAATCTTTTTTTTATCACTTAATTTTATTCCTATTAACTATGTATGACATCCTATTAAAGTGTAATTTTTATCTTGGAGCACATTGTGATGTTTCTCGCCAAAAGAGCCGTATTCAATTTCTCTTTTGTAGTCGTACAGCTTGAGTATGTCATGCTCGCTTAAAGGGCATTGCTTATGGTGGCGTCGTTGATCGGATCGCCACCTTCCCTGCAATATGGTTGAAGGAGTCGATGGCTGAGATACGCGTCATACTCGTGATCGGGTGCTGTTTTTGGGGTTCGGACTATTCATGCTGCAAAGACTAATGTAATTCTCAAAAAGCCTAAAATGTAGGTACTTAAATGCGGTTTGATGTGGGAGACTTCATCGTGTTGTCTATTTATTTATATTTATATATATAACTAGATATAGATATATATTGAGTTGTTATTGTTATATTACTGATTTTGTTGGATTTTCAACAATATTTTATTTTTATTTGACATGAATATTTTTATTCTTATATTCTTTTGACATTCGGAGACTATACATCTCCAAGTAATATTGTACAATTTGACCGTGGAGGCGTTTTACACCTCTGCTAAGCATAGATTAAGGTAATTAATTTGTTTTTGACCCTTAGAGACTATACATCTCTAAGTTATTTAGACTAGTATTTGATCAGGGACCACATACATCCCGATTCTAATTTCTTTGACCCTGGGGGCCCTATACATCTCCTGGTCAATCTGTACTAGTGCCAGTTCGTTCAATATGCTTAAAGCTTGCTGTGCTATTTATTATCGTTTTTTTTTTCTCACACTTTATGTGAACTATTGTTATGATTGCTCTGTAATCTTGTTTTGAAAAGAGAAGAAAAAAAAAGATAAACTGCTGAGTTTCTTGCGGCGTTTCTTCTCAGCAGATTCTTCCATTTTCCGAAGCGCTAGTAGATTCAGACATGTAAAAGAGCCTATATGGCTTACTTGCAAAATATATTTTTCATTTTCATTTTCATTTCATATTTAAGGTTTTATACTCGCAAAAGGTATTTCATCTCTAAAGGTATGTATAATTTGAATAACATTTATTACATTTCTAGAAATTTTAGTTTTACTTCTAATTCATTAATAATTTAATTTACTAATTCTAGCAAGGAATAAACTAGCTCTTAAGCTTAAAAACTCTTATTTGCTATCAAAAATAAATTTAACTGATAAACGAAAAACAGGCCTCACCAAAACATTACTCATCAAAACATAATGCCGATCGATTTGCATTATGTGTTACGATGGTGAACCCAAACGATCGATTTATTGGGTCACCAAACCAAACTAGTTTCACGACCGATCGATTATCGAGAAACCTTACTTTTATTACCCGACCGATCGATTATCGGGTACGCCTCACCGGTGCCGACACGAGCCGATTGATTACTCGTGAAGGTAGCGGAGAAGGCAAGCATTGACACTCTCTGCTTCAAGCCCGAGCCGATCGATTCGCTCTGCTCGATCTGCAACAACATATAGCATTCTGTAGACATCATAGCCTCTAGGTGGGGCCCTCTATTAAATAAAAGTTCTCTATTATTACTGTGCTGCTCATAATACACAATTATTAGAAGCATTATCCTCATCATCGCTATCGCTACTATCGTGGCCATTGTCTTCGACTTGCAACGCTGCCAAATTTATCCACGGTTTCATGCGATCCGCCGCGACAGTAGTTGGGCGCCTATTTTCAGTACTTATCAGTCCCGGGATAGGAGCCACAACGTACCGGTCCATGCCCAAGACTTTAGTAACACGATATGGCCCTACAAACGAAGGCATAAGTTTCTTACTCTGTCCATTGTTGTTAAAACAAGTCTTTGTTATTTTCACAAGGTCACCTTCGCTGTACACGTGAGCTGGCTTCCTACCCTTATCGTAACTGTCTTTCTACTTGTTTTGTTCACTATCGATGCTAGCTTTAACTTCCTCACGTATACTAGATCTATCAGAGCTCTCACACGTGTTAACCACTACTTCATTTAAGTTGGAGTTCACTTCACCATTCATGCAGGTCCCGAACATAACCTCTGATGGAGTCTTCTTTCCTGTCGTTTTCTGGACAGTGTTATTGAGACTCCATTGAAAATGAAAATGAAAATGAAAATGAAAAATTTATTTTGCAAGTAGGCCATATAGGCTCTTTTACATGTCTGAATCTACTAGCGCTTCGGAAAATGGAAGAATCTGCTGAGAAGAAACGCCGCAAGAAACTCAGCAGTTTATCTTTTTTTTTCTTCTCTTTTGAAAACAAGATTACAGAGCAATATACACAATCATAACAATAGTTCACATAAAGTGTGAGAAAAAAAAAGATAATAAATAGCACAGCAAGCTTTAAGCATATTGAACGAACTGGCACTAGTACAGATTGACCAAGAGATGTATAGGGTCCCCAGGTCAAAGAAATTAGAATCGGGATGTATGTGGTTCCTGATCAAATACTTAGTCTAAATAACTTAGAGATGTATAGTCTCTAAGGGTCAAAACAAATTGATTACCTTAATCTATGCTTAGCAGAGGTGTAAAACGCCTCCACGGTCAAATTGTACAATATTACTTGGAGATGTATAGTCTCCGAATGTCAAAAGAATATAAGAATAAAAATATTCATGTCAAAAAAAAAAAAATTGGTGAAAATCCAACAAAATCAGTAATATAACAATAACAACTCAATATATGTCTATATTTAGTTATATATATAAATATAAATAAATAGACAACACGATGAAGTCTCCCACATCAAACCGCATTTAAGTACCTACATTTTAGGCTTTTTGAGAATTACATTAGTCTTTGCAGCATGAATAGTCCGGACCCCACAAACAGCACCCGATCACGAGTATGACGCGTATCTCAGCCATCGTCTCCCTCAACCATATTGCAGGGAAGGTGGCGACCCGATCAACGACGCCACCGTAAGCAATGCCCTTTAAGCGAGCATGACATACTCAAGCAGTACGACTACAAAAGAGAAATTGAATACGGCTCGTCTGGCGAGAAACATCACAATGTGCTCCAAAATAAAAATTACACTTTAATAGGATGTCATACATAATTAATAGGAATAAAATTAAGTGATAAAAAAAAAAAGATTAATGCTTAGAAATGTCACAAACATACAATTATTTATTAAAGTCAAAGATATTTAAATTAAATAGTGAACAGCCGATATTTAAATTAAATATTCACGCCTTTAGAACTGGCCAAGTCAAATCGTCGCATATATATTCGTCGACTTTGTAATAAGCTTTTTTCAATAGCGTGTTTTTAATATACCTCTTGAATGCATTTAGAGGTAATTCCCAAACATCCACAGGCACTTTAGTATAGAACCTCACGCAGTTCCCTAGAAAGGATTTGCTAACTTTTTTTAAGCGGAATTTGGGTACAAAAAGCTTATTTTTATTTCGTGTGTTGCAATACATCATAAATATATTGTGAAGCTACTGTAAGAATATCTATTTCTTTAAAGCGTTCTCTCAGTGAATCACGAGAGCCCAGGTTGTAGATGGACCGAACTGCCCTCTTCTGCAGAACAAAAATGGTTTCAATGTCAGCTGCCTTACCCCAAATCAGAATGCCATAGGACATAAGGCTGTGAAAATAACTGAAATAAACGAGACGCGCAGTTTCCACGCCGGTGTATTGTCTGATTCTTCGTACGGCATATGCTGCAGAACTCAATTTATCAGCAAGATTCGAAATATGTGGACTCCATTGTAAATTTCGATCCAAAGTAAGTCCAAGGAAAACAGTTTCGTCTACTAAGTCTAGTCTCTCTCCATTTAAAGTAATCATTGTATCAACTTGTCTTACATTTGGCAGTGAAAATTTAACACATTTAGTTTTTGCAGCGTTCAGCAGAAGGTTGTTAGCTGTGAACCATTTTAAAACATCTATTAGGGTCTCATTGATGTGACTGTGGTCTTCTTGTTGCCTGTTAACTTTAAAAATTAGCGAGGTGTCATCAGCAAATAGAACTATGTCACATTTATTTCGTACTAGGCTAGGTAGGTCGTTTATATAGACCAGAAAGAGAAACGGTCCCAAAATCGATCCCTGTGGCACTCCAAGCTTCACCGGTGCTCCACGTGACTGCACTCTATTTACGACCACCTTCTGGATTCTCTGGCTAAGATAGGAAAAAACAAGATTCAGTGCCTCAGCTGAGAGCCCGTAGTGCCGTAGCTTGCGCAGGAGTGTCTCATGTTCCACACAATCAAACGCTTTGGAGATATCGCAGAAGATGCCTATTGCATCCTGCGAATGTTCCCATGCATCGTAAATATGCTTCATGAGTGTTGCAGCTGCATCTGTGGTCGAACGCCCTCTTGTAAATCCGAATTGCTTGCTATGTAGTAATTTATTAATGTTAAAATGATGAAGCATTTGGTTGAGCATGATCTTCTCAAACACTTTACTTAGCACTGGAAGTATAGAAATCGGTCGAAAATTTCCAGGGTCGGATTTGCTGCCAGATTTAAATAAAGGAATAACCTTACTATACTTCATAAGGTCGGGAAACATACACTCGTCTACGCAGTTATTAAATGTAATGGCCAGATACGGTGCCACAATATGAATGACAGATTGGATAACTTTAACGGAAGTACCCCAAAGATCCTCAGTATTCTTAAGCTTCAAGGATTTAAATGTTTTGATGATCTCGTGTGGGTCGGTATAATGAAAATCAAAGTTTAGATTTCTTACATTAGCAACCTCGTTTAAGTAAGAACCAGCCCTCACACTACATGAATTCAGGCCACGAGTAGTAGTTGAAGCTATGTTCGAGAAAAAAAATTCAAAAGTGTCCGCCACATCTAAATCTGACGTCAGTATCTTATTGTTAAGTTTGAGTTTAAAATGGCCATCACGGGGCTTTGATTTACCTGTCTCTGAATTGATAACATTTCAAACTGCCTTGACTTTATTATCAGCAGATTTAACTTTATTACTTATATAGTCTGCCTTGGCGGCAGAACAAACCTTTTTAAATAATTTAGAATATTTTTTTACATAATCAATGAAACTAGCATCTTGGCTGTAGCTCTTCATTTCATACAACTCGTACAGTTTGGTCCTACTCTTATGTATTCCAACTGTGGCCCAATCACTAAATTTTGGTTTGTTTGAGCCGTTCTTGACAGTCTTTAATTTGAAAATGTTTTCAAACTCATTTTTTATAACACTAGTTAAATCCTTATATAATATGTTGGGATCACTCGTCCCTATGGTAGGCACAGGAACTGTACAGAGAATATTCTGTTTGAACTTTTCTATTCGACCTACAGTTATAGGCCTGTAGGTTAATTCTAGTTTAGGATTCTGATTGGTGATTTTAAAAGTGGCTTTCTGGCCACTGTGATCCGAGTTAAAACATTTAAATATTGCCACTTCCGTAGCTTCACTCATGCAGAAAATATTGTCTAAACATGTCGCCGTGCTGGCGGTCACTCTAGTGGGCTCATTAAACAGATGAAACAAGTTAAAAGATTTAAATAGGTTCAATAGTCTGACCGAGTTTGTATTTGTTGAGTCTAGTAAGTTAACATTGAAGTCACCACATACCATGATGAATTTACTACTTTCAAAAATCTGTTTCAGGGCATCTTCCATTACGGCTTCAAACTGGCTAAAGTCTGAAGACGGTGGCCTGTATACGCACAGTATAATGTGGTTTTCTAATTCCACACATGAAATTTCGATAACTCGCTCAATAGAAAGCTGAACTATATTTTTACGTTCTTTACATTTAAAATCGTTTTTTAAAATAATCATGGAGCCTCCGTGAATTGTCGACTTTCTAGTGAAGGAGCTACCGATTTTGTAATTATTAAAGTTCAATAATAATTCATGTCGTTTCAGCCAGTGTTCAGTAATGCACATTACATCTACATTAAAAGCATCTAAGAATAAACCAATTTCTATTATTTTGCTGGAAAAGCCTTGTATGTTTGAGAAAGTACTGGCTTGACTCTTCCTCTTAATGGTTATTGTATGTCCTCTGACTTATGTATATGTATTTTATATGTAGTTTATGTATGTATATATCTATCTGTATTGGTATATTATTTTAAGTATGAATATTTTATGTATATGAAGTTTAGTAGGTTTTGCTTAGTTTGCTTTTTCTTTATCTTTTCTGTGTGTCTACTCTAGATCTTGGGTCCTGTCAATCGCTCAAAGGTTAACTGGAAGAGATCCCTTAAAGGGATAAGTTCGCCTTTGTACATCTGTTTTGTCCTGTTATCTGTTATTTTATGTGTTTAGTACAATAAAGAGTCATACATACATACATACATACATACATATTTTGATGAACCAAAATAAGGTTACGTTGCTTTTCCGCTGTCTCACGCATTAGTTTAAAGCCGGCTGGCGGGCCGCGGGGGAGGCCGCGCGCTCGGCGGCTCCGGCCCCGCCGCCGCTGTCTGCTGCGTGCAAGTGCCCAGGTTCAATATTGTATGCTAGCAGCTTCGCTGTTGCTATTTTACATTTTTTTGGTAAATAACATTTGTCTCTATTTAACTGAAAACGTTTTACAAATTTGTTGCTGTCAAAAAATGTATAAGTACTATTAAAACATGTCAAATTATACAGCATAGCATTCAAATTTGAAATTTTGATGTTTTGCTCATAGGATACAGAACCCGAATACGGGAGCGCACATAAAATTATTTTATGAATACCGCGTTGCTCGACTATTGACAGTGCTCGTAGTAAGCATTCAAAGTGAGGTTTCGACAAGTCTAGACTATTACCTAACATAATAATTAGCGTTGTGGCCGTGTTAAAATTGTCCTTTGACAGTCGGTCGGCGAACTGCTGAAGACTCGCGCCGCGGAGGCATTGATTTACGACCCTCTGCCTCAAAAGCTGGCCCAGCACGGATCCAATTGAATGCTACCCAAATGACTATCCCAACTTTTTTCGCCGTGTTTGATACATAATGCCTTCAAGGAGTCAAGAACTGTACGGTTGTACCGCTCGACTTGGCCATTTGACCTGGGACTAGCCACCGCATTTAAGATATGCTTTACCCCTTCATCCAAACAAAATCTCTTAAAGGTGTGTGACATAAAACAGCTACCGCGGTCACTGATAATACGATTAGGGTTTCGGAACGTGCTAAAGATATCTTCTAGCGACCTAATGACGTTCTGAGTGTTAGTGTTCCTGACGGGCTTGAGGAAACAGAATTTAGTAAACCCATCTACAATTACAAATAGATGTGTATAACCTCTATTTGACTTTACAAAGGGTCCGAGGTGGTCAACATGCAATGTGTGAAAAGGTGTTTCGACTTTCGTGATGGGATGAAGAAAGCCTTCGCGAGTTACTGCATTGTTTTTGCTATAAGCACATTCAATGCAGGCGGTCACGTATTTCTTGACGAACCTGGACATTTCGGGGAACCAATAATGCTTCTTAATCCTTTCTAAGGTTTTCTCAACCCCAAAATGTCCAATGTCATCATGATTAAGACGACATAGCTGCCACCTCGCACCCTTTGATACTACCCACCGAACCTTGTTCTCGTCACCATCAAGAAGACGGAATAATTTATTGTCTTTAATGACGTAATTATCTTTTATGTACCGTAAACCCTTTTCGTCAAGTCCACTACTTAGGATATCTCTTACCCTACGTAACTCAGAGTCCCCTAGCTGGAGCGTGTGCAGCCAATCCTCGCCACTTACAGACATCACTACCGGATATTTGTCTACAAGAGACTCTGTCGTTTCGGAGACTGGATTACGAGACAACGCGTCCACGTGACTCATCTGAGCCCCGGCCCGATATTCGACTGAACAATTGAATTCTTGAAGCGTCAACCACCAGCGAGCTATCCGTCCCGTTTAGAAAACGTAGACCGCAATCAGTAACAATTTTGAATTCTCTTCCTAAAAGATAGACTCTAAATTTGCGTAAAGAATAAACCACCGCTAGAGTTTCCAACTCATAGGAGTGGAAATTTTTCTCCTCCGGTGACGTCTGTCTGCTGTAATATGCTACAGGGCGAAGACCTTCACAAGCTGAAGATCGCTGCAAGAGTATCCCTCCGACGCCGATTCTACTTGCATCCGTATGTAGCCCAAACTCCGCTGTGGGATCATATATCACCAGAATGGGCCTATCAATCAACCTTTCTTTTGAACTCTCAAACGCGCGTTCCTGTAAGTCAGTCCATTCCCATACTGCGTCTTTTTTGAGAAGCTTACAAAGAGGAAACGATATCTGCGCAAAGTCCTTTATAAATTTGCGGAAATAGCTCGCCAATCCTAGAAATTGCCGAACGTTATGCACGCTCTCGGGTCGAGGAAATTTCACCACGCTCAGGATTTTCTTCTCTCCAGGTCTTACCCCGCTAGCACTAATCTCGTACCCCAGGTAATCTATCTTACTACGCAAAAACTCACACTTTGACAAGTTTAATGTTAGATTTGCTTTATCTATCATTTGCAGCACCTCCTCCAGTCGCTCTAGACACTCTGTGGAGTTTTTACCGAAAATGAGAATGTCATCTATATAAGCTGTTGCCTTACTGAAACGAGCAGAACCTAGTATGGTGTTAATCATACGCTGGAATACAGCAGGAGAATTCGCCAAGCCGAACGGCATACGGTTGAATTCGTACTGTCCGTCCGGTGTCACGAAGGAAGTAAGATGTTTGTTTTGTTCCGAGATGGGCACTTTATAATAACCCGATGCAAGGTCGAGAGTTATAAAACAAGCCTGTCCAGCAAGGCGTGCTATTTCGTCTTCGATGATAGGCATGGGGTATCTTTCCTTCACTGTCACAGAGTTGAGCATGCGAAAATCAACACACATCCTAGAGGACCCATCCTTTTTCTGAACATATTCTGTAAAATAGGGCTAGCATAATCTGAAACAGATTCAGTCATTATACCGGCATCGAGCATTTCTGCTACCATAGAACGCACCTTCTCTCGTTTGTGGTGGGACAACCGGTATGGGCGATAAACAACTGGCCGCTGGCTATTTAACTCGATATTCATCTCCGTAACATTAGTACATCCTAATTCCTTTAAAGAAGACGCAAAACAGTGCTGGTATTTTTCTAACATAACCAAGAGAGTTTGCTTGTCAGCTTCTGTTGCGGTGTCATCGATTCGTACCTGGCTTTTGTCAAATGTTTGCACCGATCGTAGCATGTCATCGCCTTCCGAAATAAGCCTATTGACAAAGTCGACACGCTCTGCACGGCAAAACACAAGCTTAGGTGTAATGAGACAGGAATCTGCACAAGGTACGATTAGAATGTTGGCACAACCGCTTATTGAACGATAAAGTCCACCACCAATAAAATATTGTTCGTTGGGTTTCCCCGCCACGCAACTCTTCACGAGCACATTGCCATCAAATGAAGGTTCAGCTTTGACCCTAACAGACGCTGCACCAAAAACTTGTATACTACCCATTGGTTTAAACTTTAACAAAGATTCATTGTCATCATTCACATCAGGACAGGGCAGTTCATTACCAATGTTAAAAAACTGCAACTTGTTCACATCTTTGTAAACAGATATGTGTGGCTGCTCCGTAAATGACTGTCCGATGAGGACAGGTACTTCTAACAAATGATCACTCACGACCTTACAAGCGACGTTGGCATCTACACCATCGACGTTCACATTTGCAGATAACCCTCCTAACGACTGAACTACGTCATTGCCAAACCCTTTCATAAGTGTTGGAACGTGATCATGGGACATTCCTAAATCTTTAGCGGTAGAGTCCCTTATTAAGGTAACATCACTTCCAAAATCTATGAAAGCTTTAATAGGAACACCGTTTATCAGCACTTCCTTCACAAACTTCGAACCCCGATTAGTAACAACGTCTGTATTTACGTAATCAATACGCATGGTTTTCCCTATCGGAGTTGGTTGGCTACCGTTAGTTGGTTTGTCACCTGGCTTGCTAAAGCATTTGTCGGTAGAGTGTCCAACTTTATTGCACCGTGTACACTTTACCAGTGGTTTGGGGCAATATAAAAAACTATGGCCCCTTTCCTTACAGTTATAGCACCCGATTGGTTGTGCTGGCTTAACCCCTGACTTTGCATTGTTAACTTGACCAAAGTTTCTATTTCTGACATGGAACCGGTCCCCACTAGATTGGCTAGAATCTTTATTACTGAGCAAGTATTGCAATAATTGATAGGGCTGGGAGCAGCGTAGTGCCAAGGCACCTAATCTAATTGACCTATCACTAAGACCGTGTATTATACAATCTACGGCACGTCTACCCTCTAGTTCACATTGATTAATGAGACTTAACTTTTCATAGTAATATACTTCTATAGGTTCGTTAAATTTACTATTTCTTTTGATCATGTCTTCCAAGGTCTGGCCATAGTTCTGCTCGCATGGAAACGCGTTTACTAATTTCTCTTGCCATTCTTGCCAGGTGAAAAGAATAGTGTTAAGACTCTCGTACCAGGTCTTGGCCAGACCTTGCAATTTTTGCATAGCAAAGTGAGTGGTGGTCCGTTCATCCCAACCATATACCGAGGCGCATTCGTTGACCTTTTTCAACCAAATATCAATTCATTGATTCTTAGCGGAAGGGTCAAAGTTAGGTAATATATTCTTATGGTCTATCTTTTGTACCGGTTATTGCGCGCCTTGGGCTGGGGATGGAAACGACAGACCGTCTCTCAGTTGTTTAAAAATGTTAACCAAATCACGCTTACAAAAAGAGGGACTACGTGACCTTCTGTCATGTCCCGCGTCGTCACGTCGTGCGGCGCGCGGCTCAGCTTCCCTGCCGCGCCGGGCATCCCTGGAGGCGCTGCGGCGGTGGCGGCTGCGTGACCGTGGCTCTCCATCGGGACGCGAAGCATGGCGTTCCTCGGCAGCTCGCAGTCTCTCCCGCTCCCGCTGTAGCTCCCTCTCCAACATGAGAAGTCGCTCGCAATCCAGCTCTGGACCAGGCAGAGGGCGCCTGGGACTACTAGTACGCAGCCGGCTTCGACTTCGCGTGGCAGTGCGGGCCTCTCTGCGACTCGGAGTCGAGAGCCTGCGACGGCCCGGGCTCTCCTCCATGGCCTGAAACTCGGGACAAAATTAAATGTTAGCATACGAAGCCTTAATGTTTGACGAAGATTAGTGTGAATATAGCAGGCTAAGTTAACTGATAAGTTCGGATCTTCGTTATTGCACGAAATGGTATAAAAACAAATTAATAATTGCAAGGAGGGTAGAATGAATTTCATTTCGTATTTTAAAACGAAACGGTTAACATTTAAAATAAAAATCAGTAACAAAGGGGCAAAAAGAGTTTCATTTTAACTTGAAGGAAAACTTGACCTTAATTAAATTTGACCTCAGATATCAAAACAAACTTAATAATGTAACAATTACCTACAAGCTAACGATAAGACGGAAACATTCAGGTCTGAAATGGTCTGTTCTCCTGTTAATTAAACAATAATTAACTGCTCACCGTAACTGTGTACATATTATAACATGCACATACTTAAGATGAATTCTATTAACTATCTGCATAACAGAGGATCGAAGTTCTTTATTTGCTTTGTGATTTGTCAGTGAAGAACTAAGCCAACAGCATGGATATTTTTCATAAAGTCAATAACTACTTCCAAATAGATACGTGAGGTAGATGCTTAACCCTAAATAATTAAAAAATCTGACGGATATATCGCAACTTCAAAGCTAGCAATGAAATTCAGGATGTGGGTAAACATGATTCGAGCATTAATTCATCCACAAGCAATTGATATAACGATTTGCTATGATTCTAATATGTTGCGAGATTTACTTAACTACCCTCGATGTTTTGCAAGATTTAGTATTTAGAACAAAAACTGAAACAATCAGGCGGCCACATAGCAGTCACTGACAAGACTAATATCAAAATCACAAAATCTAAACAGAATTTATCTTACCACATAGTTATTCTGTTTAGTAAAAACCATTTACACACATACATACTTAGGTTACAATTTTAAAAGTCTAGGAAACAAACGTTCTTTAGCCATGTTAGAAGCAAATAACTATAGCGTATTCCAGGTACAGAGCGGCAAGCACATGAGGCAGTACCTCGCTTTTAAGCTATGCGCTTCCCTTTCTAACCAACTCCGAGGAAAGACTCGCTGCACAACAATGAGAAAATGTTGTGCGAGCTAACTGGCCCGACATAGGTTTGCATATGAAATAGCGATTCATTTTTTTTTTTTTTTTTTTAATATGGCTTTCACATCTCCGTAGTGTTTGGGATGTATTTTGCCACCAACAACTTGTACATTAGACACGTAGGAAGAATGTTCGGTTGCGTACTTTTGGTGGTTTTCTGGGAGGATCTGGAGGAGAGCGATTCATTTTAAAGCAAAGGATTGGGCGTGTACTTACGTTTTGGTGTCACTTTGACACTTCTGAGATATTGGACCTGTTGTCCACCACTCGCATGGACTGCGCAGCCTGGGAAGGATGCTGCTTCTCTCAATTAAACTCCGGATTAACGACTATTGATTTATTTTCCCGTAAGACACAGTAAATTCGTACATTCATATGAAACATTTTCATTTTTACATTCTTATAAAAGTCAAAGTCAAAGTCAAAATGTTTTATTCAGATTAGGCTTACAGGTAGCACTTATGAATGTCAAAAAATTTACCACCGGTTCGGAAAAACCTCTGATGAGAAGATACCGGCAAGAAACTCAACGAGGTGTAATTTTTTAAATAAATCAAAATTACAATGTTATGTTACATCTCAAATATAAAAAAAATAAAATACAATTTAACACAGCAGGTGTACAATCTTTGGAGCCAGGGATCGCCAATACTAATCGGGATCATTTCCAAACATCCTTGTCCAAGATATAGTTATTGATTTTATAATACGCCCGAGAAATTAATGTCTTCTTGACAATAGATTTAAATTTTGTATCATTTAGTTCAGTTATGTTTTTTGGAATTTTGTTGTAAAATCTTACGCAATTTCCCATGAACGACTTATTGGTTTTAGCTAGTCTATAAGTTGGAACTTTAAGCTTTCCTGTATTTCTAGTAGCCTTTGGCTTACCGACGTTGGTAGGGAAATTGCATATATTTTTCCTAACGTACATGATTATTTTAAAAACATATAGCGACGGTAGGGTTAAGATGTATATTTCCTTGAAAAATTCCCTTAATGACTCACGAGTATCCATATTGTAAAATGTAATCTGACTGAATGAAATCTGCAGCAGATCCCCATAAAATAAGGCCGTACGAAATAATGCTATTAAAATAGGCGAAATAGACCAACCGTGCCGTCGCTACATTGGTTAGCTGCCGAATTTTTCTTACTGCAAAAGCAGCAGAACTCAACCTACTTGCTATTGCTGTGACGTGGGAACCCCAGTGCAGTTTAGAATCGATTGTTATTCCTAAAAACACAGTTGATTTTATGAATTCAATCGTTTGACCATCTAATTTGATATTTGAGACTGAAACTATATTAGTTGAATTTAACAATGAAAATTTAATAAATTTAGTTTTATTAGGATTTAATAATAAGTTATTGGCAGCAAACCATTCAGATACAAAGTCAAAGTCAAAGTCAAAATATTTTATTCAGATTAGGCTTACAGGTAGCACTTATGAATGTCAAAAAATTTACCACCGGTTCGGAAAAACCTCTGATGAGAAGATACCGGCAAGAAACTCAACGAGGTGTAATTTTTTAAATAAATCAAAAGTACAATGTTATTTTACATCTCAAATATTCAAATTTTTTACAATTTAACACAGCAGGTGTACAATCTTTGGAGCCAGGGATCGCCAATACAGATCGGGATCATTTCCAAACATCCTTGTCCAAGATATAGTCATTGATTTTATAATACGCCCGAGAAATTAATGTCTTCTTGACAATAGATTTAAATTTTGTATCATTTAGTTCAGTTATGTTTTTTGGAATTTTGTTGTAAAATCTTACGCAATTTCCCATGAACGACTTATTGGTTTTAGCTAGTCTATAAGTTGGAACTTTAAGCTTTCCTGTATTTCTAGTAGCCTTTGGCTTACCGACGTTGGTAGGGAAATTGCATATATTTTTCCTAACGTACATGATTATTTCAAAAACATATAGCGACGGTAGGGTTAAGATGTATATTTCCTTGAAAAATTCCCTTAATGACTCACGAGTATCCATATTGTAAAATGAAAACTGACTCAATATCTGCAGCAGATCCCCATAAAATAAGGCCGTACGAAATAATGCTATTAAAATAGGCAAAATAGACCAACCGTGCCGTCGCTACATTGGTTAGCTGCCGAATTTTTCTTACTGCAAAAGCAGCAGAACTCAACCTACTTGCTATCGCTGTGACGTGGGAACCCCACTGCAGTTTAGAATCGAGTGTTATTCCTAAAAACACAGTTGATTTTATGAATTCAATCGTTTGACCATCTAATTTGATATTTGAGACTGAAACTATATTAGTTGAATTTAACAATGAAAATTTAATACATTTAGTTTTATTAGGATTTAATACTAAGTTGTTGGCAGCAAACCATATAGATACCTTGGACAGGGTGTCGTTGGGTTCAATGAATTCAGTATCTTTCCTATTAACCTTGAAGAGTAAAGAAGTGTCGTCAGCAAACATGACGATGCTTGATCTTCGGCTCACCATATATGTAAGGTCATTTACATAAACAAGGTACAGGAATGGAGCAAGAATTGATCCTTGAGGCACTACCATCTCGACCACAGATCCCGATAATATTGCTCCATTTATCGCTACCTTTTGATTTCTCTGCGCTAGGTAAGACTTGACTAGCTCTAAAGAGATGCCACGAATGCCATAGACATTTAATTTACAAATTAAGGTGTCATGATCTACACAATCAAATGCTTTGGAAAGGTCGCAAAAGACACCTATGGCGTCATGCGACTCTTCCCAAGCTTGCAAAATAAATTTTACCAAACTGTGACCTGCATCTGTAGTAGATCTACCCTTAGTGAATCCAAATTGCTGCGAATGTAAGATTTTATTTGCATTGAAATGAGAAATCATTTGCGTTAGCATTATTTTTTCGAATATTTTGCTAAACGCTGGTAGAATGGACACTGGGCGATAATCAGAAGGATTATCCCTATTACCTGATTTAAATATAGGAACCACTTTACTACATTTCATTAGATTGAGGAATACGCCTATGTCTATACAGCATGTAACAAAAACCCTGTACGTCCGATTAAGGGGATGTATATTAAAATGTGCAGATACCATTTAAATTGTTTAAAAATAAATATGTCCAATAAATAAAAAGTTACACAAGGAAAACCATTTAACACTTAATGCTTAAGAAAATGTTTACAACCCCTGACGTAGAATTACTACACGCGCAAAGCTAGGTCAAATGTCAAAGCGACCGCGCGCGGCGGGTGGGGGGCTTCTCTTTCCTTTGACAAATGCCGACCGCCGCGCGCGCCGATCCTTTTTTGGTAATACTTTTTAGTTCAGTCACCCGCAAACTTTACTTCCGGTCGGATGTGCTAAATTTGCACACGCGTCACTTTACGTGTGTTATTTTATTTTGTGATGGTGAAAATGTTGTATTCCAATCAAGAGTATTTTAACATGCTAATGTGCTTGGGAAGGAACGACTGTAATTATGCTGACGCTTGTAGGGAGTACGACGTTGTTTAGTCAGTAGGTTTTTAGCAAAGTCGAGCGAAACGCGGAGTTTTTGAAGTGTTCTGTTCTGTGTTTAACTACGAGTGCTTGTTTCATCGGACGGGGGTTTTCAATTTCAACTGCCACAATGAGCACGTATGGTCAATTGAAAAATCATACGCTAACAAACCAAGTCACTTTCAATACCGTTGGCGAACACGTGTGAACCGTAATCGTAAATGACCAAGTAATTGGTCCTAATGCGTTACAACAAACCACGAAAGGTCCAAATTACTTGCGATTCCTACAAGAAGAGTTGAGCGAGCAGTTGGCCTCGCCTCGCCACGCAGTTGTGAGGTCGATGTGGTTCCAGCACGCCGGGGGCGTCGCTCGGACGCCGCGGTCTCCGGACCTCACCCCGCTCGACTTTTATTTGTGGGGTCACGTAAAGGAATACGTATTTCGTAAAAGTTGCGAGAGTGAGGCCGAGATGCGAGCCCGGATAATCACAGCATTTGTGATTTCACGACATTAAATCCGACGCAATGGTATTGCAGTGTATCCATGCTGACTTGATCAAACGCTGTCGATGGTGTGTGGAAGTCGCTGGCGGTCACGTTGAGCAAGATTTTCGTCGCGGTCGTAGTGAACAAGACGTGTACGTAATAGTATTTTATGCAACTGCTATATAATGAGAGGCCTTAAAACACGAGTGTGGTTTTATGAAACGAGCGTTAGCGAGTTTCATAATAGGATCACACGAGTGTTTTAAGGCCTAATTATATACAGTTGCATACATTACTTTATCTAAACACATATCATAACTGCAAAAAACCGTAACAGCAAAAAACCAAAAACGATGACAACTAATGGCGGCCATGTATATTAAAAAGGTACTCTGTGGTTCGATCTATCCGTCAAGACGAACGTTTTTTTTAAACCATAGACGAACAAATGAAGTCCCTACTGTCATATCACTCGAGATCAAATGTCGTGCGTTTAAATTAAAAAAACATACTGAGTTGACGTTTCGTATCGATAACTGTTTTAATATCTGTGGATACTAGAATAGAGACCAACTTGAATTTTGACAGCTTTTCCAAATTTAAATTCATAACGTCACGAGCAGTCACGAGATATCGGTAATGTGATGACCAATAAAGAACAGATTTACCTACTACCACAGACAAGAAAATTCTTATAATAACATTGGTTGTAATAATGCTCGTCATTTCCTAGGGTTTTTGAACGCGTTATTTAGCCTTTATGATATGTGTGTAGATAATAATAAGTTAAGGTGTTAGCATCGACACATTTTTAAAACCTCTTTTAAGTGCTATAAAATAGCTCTTATCAGAGCTGAAACATTTCATTGTTTCACAAGATGTCAATCAAACATACTTGTAAAACAGCTGATCGGTCGATCGCTGTTTTAATGTTGCGCGGACGTCGGATGCTCCGCCCCAAGCCCCACCCCCCCTCCCGCAGGCTGAGTGAATGAAAAGTCAGCAGGGCAGTTGCCAGGGCTGCAAAACCTTTTCTAAACCGTTATGCTTATAATTTTTTTTGATGATCATTTTTTAATGTTCTTATTTAATTGAAATAAGTATTTATTCGGTATCACGACTTGATACTGATATACGCCTTTAATGGACGTACAGGGTTTTTGTTACATGCTGTACAGTTATTAAAAATAGTAACCAGAGTTGGCGCAATGACATCCAAGATGGCATGTAAAACCTTGACTGATACGCCCCACAAGTCTTCCGTCTTTTTTATTTTTAATGATTTAAAGGATTTAAGAATATCGAAAGGAGAGACTTTTATAAATTTGAATTGACTAATGTTTTGGATACTAACATTTTGTTCTAATAGGGCTTCAGCTAATTTTGAGGAGGACGCGAGTAGGGTTTACATTATCCGCTCATTTTCAGTATCCGGATAATATGGATATCAACATTTTTAGTATCCGGTTATCCGAATAATACGGATAAAATGAATATTTCATATTACGATAGCTCGGTCGCTGTTTATTGACAAATATTTAGAGTCCGACCAAAACTGGTTTTCCGGCCGAAACCGAAACCGAAACCGAATATTCGGCCGTGGCTTTAGTTTCGGCCGTGGCTTCAGTTTCGGCCGAAACTGAAACCGAAACCGAAACTCACGTGCTCAAGTATAAAATTCCTTAAAATACTGCAATTTGGTGCATTTTACACACTATTCTACTAAGTTGTGTTGTTACAGAGCTATCCGAACGGCGCACGACAATTCCCGAACAGAGCCGCCAGCGGCCGCCAAAGCGTTGCCGCGAGAAAAGAAGTTAGGCGAGCGTGCACGACAACTTCCGAAATCGGTTTCGGCAAAAGTTTCCGCCAATTTTGGCCGAAACCGAAACTGTCGCCGAAATTTGATTTTTGGCCGAAACTCGACCGAAACCGAAACCGGACTCTGCAAATGTTTGAATCAACCCCACTCAATAAGTTACAGACTTTAACTTTCTACACTTTAAATGCATGTAGGTACCATCAAAATAAGACGACCGTCAACGGCTACAGTCAGAACGGCTGGTTACATAACGGGTAGTTATCAAATCTTGGCAACCATCTAGGGTAAATACTTAAAGTAGGTTAAGCAGAAACACCTTGAACTGTCATTTGGCAATTTAGAGCTTTCATACGGGAGACGACATGCAACGACTTACCCCTCTGCCGCTGGCACAGGCACAATGTGCCTACGCGACACAAAAACTATTTTTAATTGATTTTCTTTCACTCTTTCAATCGGCACGGAAGGAATCCGAGCTCACCGAAAACGTCCGCATGTGCTGTAAACAGTTGTAAAAATCGTTCTATGCCATCAAGTTTGGAAAAGGACGGTATAACATTTCATTTGTAATTATTTTTTCTAATTATTTCTGCCTAAAAACACAATTTTTAATACAACTGTTTTTGTTACACGAGTTGACATGACAAATCGAGTCAAACTTAAAATCGATTGCCATGCGAAAATGCCCCTTAGTGTAAAGTGTAGCGAGACTATATTTTTGGTGTTTTCAAAATAAGTCTAATGGGGTACAGAAAAAAGTCGATTTTAATATAACCACAGATTAAATATGACGTAAAGGTACTTCTTCCCACGAGACTTCTTCTTCTTTCTTGCAAAATCGAATCGAATTGCTTACGAAATAAAGTTGATAATAGATTTGACCTGAGCTGCGCGTGTCACGAGACTTCGTCAAAATTGACAACCCATACTCCCCACGAGACTAGCTTAGTGCACAGGGTAGTGTCGATAAATAAAATGAATCATTATCGATAATTTACATTCTTATATTTGTTTTGTTATATAGTTAATAAAGTAAGTTTTTATTGTATTTAGACTGGATATACTAATTAAACACGTATTATCGAACTAGATATTAAAATATATTTTACACAGGAAAAGCAATCAGTGACGGTTGTTCACATATGACACAATTCTCTTCATAAAAGTATATGGCATCCGAGTGGCCAGCTAACCAAAGAGGTAGCTATTCAACAGTTTTTTTATAATAAATAAAGAACTGAACAGAACTGGGTGCAAGATATTGTATAAGGTACGATTTATCGGTTACGAGCTCTTTAAACATTCGTATTACTTTTTGCATTTTCTTTGGACAGAACTGACAAAGGTCATTAAATGTTTACGTAATACGTGTTTGTAATTTTATGTACCTGGATTATTAAATATTAAATCGTGAAATTATTTTATTTATTGTTACCTATTCATTAAAAAGATGAAGATGTTGAGAAGCAAGTGAAGCAACGGAGTGTTTTATTGTAGTATAATGCGATAAAATGACAGTTATAGTATTAGCTGTCAAACGCTAGCCAAGCAGGAAATTGGATTACCACAATGTTTGTTGTAGAAGATTTTGATAAAAAAACCGACAAGTGTGAGTCGGACTAGCGCACCGAGGGTTCCGTACAGACTGAATAAGCGCCGAAAAATACTCTACGCGGGTAAACGCGAGCGACAGACAGACGGAATACGAAGTGATCCTATAAGGGTTCCGTTTTCCTAATTGAGGTACGGAACCCTGAACATACATATATATATGTATATACATATACTTAGATTTTTTATATACAACAAAGGAAGGCAAACAAGCTAGTGGATCCCCTGATTGATGGTAAGTGATCACCACTCCCCGTAGACACCCGCAAACCGAGGAGATTACAGGATGCGTTGCCAACCCAGAGGGCTAAGATGGAATACCTCTTTTGCCAGTAATTGCACCGGGTGTCTTGCTCTCCACGCCGTAACACAACAGTGCAAGTACTGCTGCTTCGCGGCAGAATTAGCGAGCAAGATAGTGTTAGCGATCCGGACGGACCTTGCACAAAGTCCTACCACCCGCAAAATGTTGAAAATTTTGAAAATGTTATAATTTATTGCTTTACATAAGTACATTTATGATGTAATATCTGAATTTAATATATCGATATTATTTATCGACAGGTCCCTCGCTCAGTTGATTAGGAGAAATACATTTGCGTTTTCGTTTACTTACGCTGTATCGCAACATAACCTTTCCATGTGTATTGAGTGTATGTGCGTGAAAAGGATAATGTGTTGTAGTTTTCTAAATGTGTGGGTTTGTAAACACTGAGTGAAATTGCGTTAGTGTGATGTGTTAGGTTTGAGATTTCACCCCCCCGCGAGAAATGGCAGAATTTTGTGTAAGCAAATAATCACACAAGGCCACTCCCGTATGAAAGCTCTAAGTTTGGCAATGACAGTTCATTCAGTTTCTGCTTAACCCCGAGTAACATTACTTATATCTTAACTTTTCAAGCAAAAAAAAAAACTGATGAACTGACTTGCTATTTCAACACATTGTCCAAGATTTCTGTGCATGATTTGATATGGCTCAAATCCTGGCCCCTTCATTTTTGACAATTTAAGTACAGTCGGCCTCAGAAGTAGCTAAACGCGACATTTGGAATTCTTATAT
Organism: Ditula angustiorana; assembly: GCA_963691745.1. Lineage (NCBI taxonomy): Eukaryota > Metazoa > Arthropoda > Insecta > Lepidoptera > Tortricidae > Ditula > Ditula angustiorana. The sequence continues at coordinate 14,488,127 of OY829471.1, forward strand.
TTTTTTATTAATATAGTACCGTATTTTGAAAGTCTTTACGTCCGTATTACTTTTTTCAGTTAATTTACGGTTTTGTCACGAAGGTCGGCGACGGGTTAATTTAATATTCTCACAGGAAGGTTAAGTTGCCACAGTTGAAAGTACTCCTGGGCTTGGCAGTAAAGTACAGTGAGCAGGACAGTGCTGCTCGCCGTTTGTACTAGCTGACGGATCTATATTTGAACGCCAACTGCCTCCTCGTTTTTCTGTTCTACTATTCTGCCACATTGTTGTCCCCGTGTGAAATCAGCAACATACTGACAGCATAATACGGTGGGTATAAATTACAACGTGCGTTGCGATAAATCCATTTCTTTAATTTTTCTGGACGTGAATGGCTCAGATTTTGGAATAAAAATAAAAATAATAATAATAAATATTTTCATTATCCGAAATATTCAAGTTATCCGGATACTCAAGTAAGCCGTATCCGGATATCAATTTTAACGGATATCCGGATAAAACGGATATCCAAATATTCGGATAGCAAACCCTAGACGCGAGACACTTTGTCGTTTTGGCGGGAATTTCTGCAAAGTATGTATTAAATTCGTTATTATAATATTATTTATTTTTAGTGAAATAGATGAGTCTGCGTTTTTTTTTGTCGGCCTGTTTCGGTATTTATTATTTTCCAAACTGTTTTAACTTTATCATTCGATAATTTTATTTAATTATATTAACGTGTGCTGCTTTTCCTTTATTACATACGATTTTAAATAATTTTGAATAATCCCTAACGTATTGATGGAAGCGTTCGTCAGTAGTACAGGACTTTCTATCATACAGCTCGTATAAGACGTTTCTACTCTTTCTTATTCCAGTTCGTAGCCCATTCATTAAATGTTAATTTACTTCCTACCTTAATACGTTTTTTAGCACAAGTTTTATCGAATTCTTTACACACGGTATTTAAAAGTATTTTGAAATGTTTATTGGGTTCATTTGAGATTACTTCTAGATTGGTAATTTTTTGCGCGATGTTGGTTTTGAGACGATCAAGTCTATTTTTATCTAACGGCCTAACTTTTATGATTCGATCTGTACTGGCCTTAGCCCGAGGCAGCTACTAATTGAGCTTTATGGTTCGAGCGAACTCCGTTTATAATAGCTTTCTCTAAATATTTACAATTTAAACAAATGTTATCTATGCATGTGGCCGAAGTGGGTGTGACTCTGGGTGTGAATATCTATATCTATAGTTTCAGACAATAATTCTAAATCTAATATTTTACCAGAAAAGCGATTTATATTTTGATGAAGTAATGTTAAACTACTTAGCTTCTCTATTGTCGTAGTAGGTAGTTTAAAGACAAGTCCTCGGTCGGAGATGTCGTCCTAACAGGGGAGAGGGGAGGAGGATGATTTCCGAATACGGAATTAATAAAACATGCTAAGGATTTAGCAAGCTTGTCAGAAGTAAATTGATACTCACTAATAAGATTATTAGTGTCAAAAAATAAAACGTCACTATGAGGGTTCGTCAACTTAAACAATCATTTGTTTAAACGATATAAGGATTTATTACATGGAGATTGTGAAGCTGAGTAGGGAAACGCACCTATAATAATGTTTTTTGCACCCAGTTTTAGTAAAGTCAAAGTCAAAGTCAAAGTCAAAATATTTTATTCAGATTAGGCTTACAGGTAGCACTTATGAATGTCAAAAAATTTACCACCGGTTCGGAAAAACCTCTGATGAGAAGATACCGGCAAGAAACTCAACGAGGTGTAATTTTTTTAAATAAATCAAAATTACAATGTTATTTTACATCTCAAAAATTCAAAATTTTTACAATTTAACAATTTAACACAGCAGGTGTACAATCTTTGGGGCCAGGGATCGCCAATACAGATCGGGATCATTTCCAAACATCCTTGTCCAAGATATAGTCATTGATTTTATAATACGCCCGAGAAATTAATGTCTTCTTGACAATAGATTTAAATTTTGTATCATTTAGTTCAGTTATGTTTTTTGGAATTTTGTTGTAAAATCTTACACAATTTCCCATGAACGACTTATTGGTTTTAGCCAGTCTGTAAGTTGGAACTTTAAGCTTTCCTGTGTTTCTAGTAGCCTTTGGCTTATCGACGTTGGTAGGGAAATTGCATATATTTTTCCTAACGTACATGATTATTTCAAAAATATATAGCGACGGTAGGGTTAAGATGTCTATTTCCTTGAAAAATTCCCTTAATGACTCACGAGTATCCATATTATAAATTGCTCTAACTGCCCTTTTTTGCAAAATGAAAACTGACTCAATATCTGCAGCAGATCCCCATAAAATAAGGCCGTACGAAATAATGCTATTAAAATAGGCAAAATAGACCAACCGTGCCGTCGCTACATTGGTTAGCTGCCGAATTTTTCTTACTGCAAAAGCAGCTGAACTCAACCTACTTGCTATCGCTGTGACGTGGGAACCCCACTGCAGTTTAGAATCGAGTGTTATTCCTAAAAACACAGTTGATTTTATGAATTCAATCGTTTGACCATCTAATTTGATATTTGAGACTGAAACTATATTAGTTGAATTTAACAATGAAAATTTAATACATTTAGTTTTATTAGGATTTAATACCAAGTTGTTGGCAGCAAACCATTCAGATACCTTGGACAGGGTGTCGTTGGGTTCAATGAATTCAGTATCTTTCCTATTAACCTTGAAGAGTAAAGAAGTGTCGTCAGCAAACATGACGATGCCTGATCTTCGGCTCACCATATATGTAAGGTCATTTACATAAACAAGGTACAGGAATGGAGTAAGAATTGATCCTTGAGGCACTCTTTTTTTTTTTTTTTTTGGATTTTATGGCCTGGTTGCGGAGACCTTTAAGCCACGTCTTAAATGTTCAGATTTTTCACATTTGGTTTACACGTAGCTTCTTCAAATTTTTTCTACTGTGTTTTTGATAAACTTGTACAACGGTCTATATGTATTTACATCTTTGAGCAATTTATTAAGCGGCGGCGGGCGGGAAGAAAAGTTATCGTAATTTTGAAACACTTCACTGAGTTCACTTGCAAGCACTAATCTGTCGATGAGGAACTTTTGACAGCTGAATACAAAGTGTTCCACAGTCGCTTCGTTTGCTCCACAGAAACTACAGAGGCTGTTTTGTAGTATTCCAAGTCTAGCTAGGTGTGATGGTGCAGTGTTGTGTCCAAAACGTAGTCTGTTAATGGTAGTAATATAATCACGGCTGGCTCTTTGTATGGTGTCATACCATGGTCTCACTGGTAAGACTTCCTGGATGCGTCCGTACCATTTCCCTTTCTTTTCTTGATCTTTCTTCCACATTTCTACCCATAACTGGCTTATATTTATACTTATGGAGGAAAGGTAAACAGTCATAGGTACATACATAGCATCAGAAACATCAAGTGCATTCGTGCCTTCGTAAGCAGCTTTATCTGCCACCTCGTTGCCTGAAATACCCTTATGGGAAGGTACCCACATAAATGAAATGTCTATTCCTTTCAGATAGCATTTTAACAGTAATTCCTTAATTATATACAAAATAAAGTTTGTTTTAAAATGAATTTTCAAATTATCTAACCCCTGAATTACACTTAAAGAATCAGTTATAATAAGATATTTACAACTATTTACATTGCCAATTCGTAATAGAGCCTGGTATACAGCATAAGCTTCTGCAGTAAATATAGTACATGCACTCTGCAAAAGAAAACTCTGAGACAATTTAATTTGAGGATCATACACAGCACAGCGCACATAACCCTCGCCTTTGCTTCCATCTGTATATATAGTGTAGTATTCATTTTCCGAGAGGAACTGCAACATATCTGTGTTGTTAGTGACTGAATCAACTACTTTAATTGGATGTGTTATGCTTTCATAAGGGAAGGAATAGCATGGCCATGGGCACTGTTTTCTAACTTTAATACATTTATTTTCAACTTCCAGGAAAACATGAAACAACATTGGAGAGTTACCAATCAGGAGACCTTCACCAGTTGCTAAGGGACCAGACACAGTGATTCGATGAGGTAAAATTTTGTTAATAATTTGTATGTTATTTGAGTACAATAGTTTAAGGCAGTACCTTTCAGCAAGAATGAGACGTCTCAAGATTAATGGCATAATTTTGGTCTCAACTTCCATGGCCCTTATGGGAGTTGAGCACATTGCACCGGATATAATTCTCAGAGCCTTATTCTGCAGAACATCTAATTTTTTTGCATGTGGACTATTCATATATGCCAAAGAACTATAGTCAAAATGACTTCCGACTATAGCTTTATATAACATAGATAATGTTTTGGGGTCTGCACCCCAGGAAACACCAGCGAGACATCTTACTATGTTAATGGCTTTCAAAGCATTTTTAGAGACATATTTAATATGGTCTTCAAAAGTCAGTTTTTGATCTATGATGACACCTAAGAATTTTTTGGAACTAACTCTATTAATAGCTTCACCACCATAAACTATATTGCAAGTTGGGTCATCATCACCAAAAATCATTAAACTACTTTTAGAAGGATTGATCTTTAAATGCAATCTTCCATCATAGTAGAGACTCAACTGATCTAGGGCTCTGTTAATGTTGTCCACAGCAACTTGTAAATTCTGATTGCTGCTGTATAGTACAATGTCATCGGCAAATTGTAAAATATTCACATTACTACAATTAACATATTTACATATTTCACATGTGTACAAATTATACAATAGTGGTGAAAGTGTGGCACCTTGCATTGTGCCTTTTGATGCATTTCTAGGCCCATGTAAAATATTGTTATGTTTGACATACAGAGTTCTATTAGTTAAAAAATTATAGATCCACTGACATAATAGACCAGGTATACCTAGATCAGACATAATGTTGACCAGAATACCAGGATCAACATTATCAAAAGCTCCCTGAACATCCAAGAAAACACAAACAGTATGTGACTTTAAATTATGTGCAATTTTCAGGTCTGAAATAAGCGAGATGAAACTGTCAGCGCAACTACGCCCTCGACGGAAGCCATACTGCACATGCGGAATAACACCATTTGCTTCGACAAACCAGTCCAATCGGACTTTAACCATATTTTCAAATAATTTACCTAAACACGAAGATAAAGATATGGGGCGATAAGAACTGGCCTGCTCTGGAGACTTATCTGGTTTTAGAATTGGGATGACACACTGCGTTTTCCATGACTCAGGAATTATTTAATTATGCCATAAAGAATTAAGAATATCAAGAAATAATTTCTGCACAGATACATGAAGCTCTTTAATAAGAATATATGGAAAGTTATCTAAACCTGGACTTGTGTTACGCCTAGATTGTAAACTCATTTTAAATTCATTCCATGTAAATGGGTATAATAAAAACTTTGAATTAGTATTATTGTTATTGGTTATAAAATAGTTGTTTAAATTACTTGACTCTATTAAATTGCTATCATCTGATAGCTTATCTAAAAAAGGGGAAATGAACTCATCTCTGCAAGATCTGATACCGGTTTTAAGACCCTTGAACATCTTAATCATGTTCCAAATCTTACTTACAGGAGTAGTTCTATTAAATGTACTGCACAAATTATTCCATCCAGCTTTCTTTTGTTCAGAAATGGTTCTCTTTTTTAAAGCATCTAGTCTTTTATAATTTATGTAATTTTCTATTGTGGAATCATTTCTGTACAATTTCAAAGCATTGTAGGATGCCACAACGCTTTGCTCGCAAACCTCATTCCACCAAGGTGCTGGAGGTTTACTAGTAAAGCCAGTAGATTTGGTGAACTTTGGAATAACTTTCTGCTGAAGGGCATCAAGGCGGCTACAAAATTCAGTATAGGTAGCGAGTGGATTATCAACATTAATTGTCAAGCCGTCAAATGCACTTTCAGATAGTTCATTATATTTGCGCCAGTCAGCTCTTTTATATAAAAACTTGTCAACAGGAGGGTTAATTTGATATTTATCAATGCAAAGGTTTATTTCAGTTATAGTTGGGTAATGATAACTTCCCATAGAATTGTCATGTACATACCATTCGCATAATGGTGCTAAGCAGGCACTAGCAAAGCTGACGTCGATAGCTGATGGATTGTTTCTAGGGCGATTGACTGTCGTGAAACTGCCATCATTTAAGATACATAAATCAAACTCATCTATGATGTCATACAACGCTTGACCGCGACCCTTAGTTGATACGAAACCAAACGCAATATGATGAGCATTAAAGTCACCACTAACGAAAATAGGTTTAGGGAGATCTCGAATTATATTGCGCAGTCTATTCATTCTAATATGCCCACTGGAAGGAGGACAGTATACACAGAGTATCGTTAAACTACCTCGTTCAGTAGATAAAGATACAGCTACAGATTGAATGTCCTCATAGAAGAAAGTGTTTAAAATATTATATTTAAAGTCAGGTTTAATTAATATTGCTACTCCATTGTGAGCGTTTTTAGATATCCGGGAGTGAAGATTGTAACCAGGGACTCTAAAATTGTGATTTTCTTTGAACCAAGTTTCACTAAGTAAGCATACATCAATATGTTGATCTTGTATAAATTTAATTAATAAGGGCTTCTTACTGTTAGCACTTTGAATGTTAAACTGCGCAATACGTAGCTGGGATGTTCTAGGAGAACCTAAAGCCATTATGGAGACAGATTTTTGACTAGCATGTCTTTAATAGTTGTAGTAGTGATCGGGGCAGGATCACTTTTATTACCCAGCTCTACCAACGTTTGTACTAGGGCCATTAGTACTTCACTGTTGGAGATTATCTGGGCTTTGATGTCCATGGGTTGGACACTCGTTTTTACGGCCTGTGGCGCAGGCTTGTTATTTACATTTTTATATACAGAAGTTACAGGTTTATTTACAGAATTTACAGAATGTACAGTTTTATTATTTACAAGCAGACTTTGCTGCTGTTTAGGCAATGGCAATGGTGGGTATTCAATTTCCGGTTTCTTAGTTTGTGCAACACTTGCATATGTAATTTTACTTTTCTTTTCTAATATTTTCTTTATCTTTATTGGGCACAATTTAGATATAGCTAGATGAGGGCCGCTGCAATTGGCGCAGCAGAGCTCGTTTGGTTTGTCGCATTCTTTATATATGTGTTCGCCTGAACAAATTGAACACCTTTGCTTGCCGTTGCATATTTTAGCAGAATGATTAAACTTGAAACATTTAAAACATTGTTGCAATGGTGGGATATATTCGAATACTCTGTAAGAGAATAGGTCATATTGAACATTATCCGGTAATACATTAGATAAGAATGTTATGCTAACTGTTTGTAGCGGGATTCGCTCTTGTCCTACTTTCTTGGTGAAACGCCGTATAGCAATAATTTCATAGATGGAACTCAACTTCGTGTATAAATCCTTATTTGAGATATTTGCTGGGACGAATCGAATGATTCCAGTTTTTTCTATTTGGGCTGCAGGTATATATGCTTTCATGCTATGTTTTTGTAGAAACGCAGAGTTGTTCAAAAAGTTATTAGCCGTATTATATTGTTTAAAAACAACTGCAATTTTATTGGCACTCAACCTTTGAATAGCCATCACACCTTTAACATCAGTCGTAAATATGTGGTTGAGGTATATGGGACTTTTGTTTCCCAGTCTGTCCGATTTATTAATGTGTTCTACAAATACCTTGAAGTCGGTATTGGTGGAGTTTTCTGGATAAAGTCTTTTATAATTGGGTTTGAAATATGGCAAAAAGTCATTTTGCTCACCGCCGCCGCTATCACCGTCCTCGACTCGGACGCGCTTGTTGGAGTTGGGCGGGTTATCCCCGCCCCCCTCGTTTCCATCCATTTTATTGTTCCCGAATCACAATTTATTAATTTATTGTACGCTTAGACAAAGAAAAAATACAAAAAAGCAATTTTCAAAACTTTTGAAAAAATTCTCAGACCGCCTTAATTCAAGTTCCCGCCTAGCTTGAGGCACTCCCATCTCGACCACAGATCCCGATGATATTGCTCCATTTATCGCTACCTTCTGATTTCTCTGCACTAGGTAAGACTTGAGTAGATCTAAAGAGATGCCACGAATGCCATAGAAATTTAATTTACAAATTAAGGTGTCATGGTCTACACAATCAAATGCTTTGGAAAGGTCGCAAAAGACACCTATGGCGTCATGCGACTCTTCCCAAGCTTGCAAAATAAATTTAATCAAACTGTGACCTGCATCTGTAGTAGATCTACCCTTAGTGAATCCAAATTGCTACGAATGTAAGATTTTATTTGTATTGAAATGAGAAATCATTTGCGTTAGCATTATTTTTTCGAATATTTTGCTAAACGCTGGTAGAATGGACACTGGGCGATAATCAGAAGGATTATCCTTATTACCTGATTTAAAGATAGGAACTACTTTACTACATTTCATTAGATTGGGGAGTCGAACCCAGTTTTGACATCTGAATATCGAATGGTAGCCCCGTCACCTAACATTAACACAGTTGTTGATTGTTTGGTCACCTTAGAATGCATAATTGTTTCAATTGTTTGTTTAAAAGAGACGTTCGGCATACAATGATTTATAACACAGCTGTTTGGTACCTTATTATATAATAGTTTGCCAAAGCCTTTTCCTATCCTATCAGAAAACACTAGGGTTCTATTTACATTTTTACAGATGTTTTTATCTTTTAGAGTTCCGCCACAGGGAGACTCGGCGCTGGGGGCCTCAGGCCGACCGAGCAAATAATAACAGTAATGACTGTGAAAATACTATTAATTTTATTATTGTAATGAATTAAAATTATTTCAATAATGAAATTATAAACACAACTATTATCATCATGATAGTTATAGGAAATTAAGATTTATTTGTAATTTTTAGGAGTGAGCGTTGAATCAACGCACTTGTTAATTCAACCGTTTTGTTATCGTCAACGCGTCAATCGTTTTTCGATAAACTAGATAAACGTCAACTACAGTAAGCGTTTTTAAAGCAGTAGAAGGAACTGTTTCCATTCGTCTCGCCGAACGAATCAATCAACATAAGTACATTTATTAAACCCAGTTAAAAACGTCGACTGATTTAACAACTGCGTTAACGGAAAAAGCTTCAACGACCCCCCGCTAGTACTTTTATTTATTTATTGTTGTTGGACATTTATTATGTTGTGACATGGACATTTAGTTAGATTTCTACTTGCATGCCCGTTGCTGGCAAATAGTGGTCCACTTACTATTGATTTATGACTCGTGTACCACGCTTCGGGAAAACAACACTACTTATTTGATTTTATTGGCATACCCCATTCCCTTTTTTTTCATAAAGAAAATATCTGAAGAAATTTGTACCGTTAGTCATTAACAGTCGTAAAAATTGTTTATTTGACTCACGTTCTTCATCCTCGTCGCCAATGTGATGTTTACGCTATCGGGGCAACCAGGGAGCACAATGAAACAACACAATTTGGTATTTTACTCTCGCGGTACGTCCGTTCACCCTGACGTCAGTCGTCATAGTGCGGGGAGCGGGCGGGCCGGAGGGCACCTTTATTGTCTATACACCATATCTCTTCCTTTCAATAAATTATTTAATGTTTAAATCATTTTTATTCATTAACATCTTATCAAACTGTACATATATATATGTAATACATTCTCGAAATATAAACTTTAAAGAAGATAATACATCTTGCAACAACTATATCAGTTAATTCAGAGTCAAGTACATTGGAGCGTCCTTATCATTTGCCTTGAGTACAGGCTACATTTGTATCCTAGTTTATGCATCTAAGTATATTATGTTCTGTAATGACAACTTAAATGTATATCGTGTCAATAATTACTTTAGTATTTATCTTATCTTATCTTATCTATGCGGGGTCCTTTCGGATACACTTCGACCCAGCGGGATCTTTTGTGTATTTACCCCTCCTTCGCACTCAGTCCATCGCTTTTTCCACTTCCTCCATAAAGTGGATGATGTGGTTTAGCGGTAGTGCCTTGAATTCTCCTGGTTCGGGGTATCCGTTGCCGAGGAGTTTCATTTTTGTTCTGGCGAGGGCCTCACAATCACATATTATGTGTTCCATTGTTTCAGCCTCCTCTCCACACATTCTACAATCATCGTTGTCGTATAGTCCCATCTTAGCTAGTAGGTGTTTAGTTCCGAAGTGACCTGTAAACACCCCGATTATGTACCGGAGTTGTCTTCTGCTGAGTTTCCACAGTTTCTTGGTCCAACCTGGGTCGATCTTTTCTATGAAACGTTTTGAATGCCTTAGACCTGCCAAGCTTTTCCACTCTTTTTGGTGTTGCTTTTTGGTGTGGTTGTTTATGGCCGTTTTTATGGTTCCCTGAGAGAGTCCCACATATGGTTCAGGTCCAATGTAATTATTGGATGAGCCTTCCCTTGCAAGTTCGTCTGCTTTTTCATTTCCGGTGAAACCTTCGTGGCCTGGTATCCATATCAGGTTCACTTTGTTATGTCTACCAAGCTTGTTCAGTGCTTGTATTCCATTGTATACCAGTCTTGAGTCTACTCTAGGCGATGTGAGTGCCTTTAGTGCCGCTTGACTGTCGCTGAGTATATAGACGGTTGTCTCTTTTAACTCCCAGTCTATATTCACTTGTGCGCAGGCTATTATTGAAAATGTTTCCGCTTGGAAAACAGTTGCAAAATCACCCATGCTTGTACTGCAACTATAGCCCTGTGCATAAATGCCTGCTCCCGTACCGGATTTCATTTTGGATCCATCCGTGTACCATGAGATGCCTTCGCCTTCGGGTAATGTCCGTCGCTCGGACCATTCGACCCTTGTGGGAACATGGAGCTTGTAGTTCCTTTGGAACACGTACTTTGGTTGCATTTTGTCGCAACTCATAGCCGTTATTCTGTCAAGTTCCTTGTTTTGTTCCATTTTGGTATGCTTCGTCCTCGGGGCTAAGTCATTCCACAGACCACCTTTTCTCATTCTGTGTAATGCTTTACGCGCCTCGGATTCGATAGCAATATGCAGTGGCGGTAGGTCCAATAGGACCTCCATTGCTGCCGTTGGTGTCGTTTTGAACGCCCCAGTGATAGCCATGCATGCCATTCTTTGAAATTTTTCAAGAGAGTTTTTGCATGTGCGTAGTAGTGTTCTTGGCCACCAGGTCAGACAGCCATACATTATAATGGGTCTCACCATCATGGTGTAAATCCATCTCAGTACTTTGGGGTTGAGTCCCCATGTTATCCCATAAGCAGATCTACACATACCAAACACTCTCGTTGCCTTGGTTATAGTTTATTCCGCGTGCTTCTTCCAGTTTAGTTCTTTATCTAGAGTAATCCCTAGATACTTCACATCGCTGGAGAGCTTTAGTCCCTCACCATATAGTTTTAAGGGCTGTAGGTTTTTTAAATCCCTTTTTCTGGTAAACGGTATTACCACTGTTTTGGCCAGTTTGATAGAGAGTTGATGGCTACTGCACCATCTCTCCACCTTTCCAAGGGCCTCTTTCATTATACCTGATACCGTGTTTGGGAATTTCCCATTAATCAGTATAACCAGGTCATCCGCGTACCCTACTGTGTGGATAGGGCCCGTGTTGAGCTCCTCAAGCAGCGAGTCCACCACCAGGCTCCAAAGCGTGGGTGATAGGACTCCTCCCTGTGGGCATCCTTTAGTAACCGTGGCTAGTATTTCGTCAGCTAGACATAGTTCCTTGTTTTCTAACGCCTGTTCTGCTTTGCTTACCACTAGGTGTATCGCCGTATCAGTCGATTTTCCCAGTTGAGATGCGCATTGCATTTTGTGGAGTGGATGCCGTTTTAGAGTAATTAATAGATTCAGGCGTTACTTTGCGGAGGTCCATATCAACAAACTAGAACAAATTACCTTGCTACTCCGCGAAACCAGTGCCGGGCTCGTGCAAAATAGCTGCGTCTGTGCGACACATATATGTTCATGCAAAAACCCACCCTCCTCCGCTTCCACACGAAACAACATATATCACACAGACTCAACTACACACCACCACCACTAAACACTAAAACTACACGATCGACGCGCGTTTCGCCTCTATACGAGGCATCATCAAGATCAAAGAAACAGTACGACCGTTCGCTACTTGAACGAATGGCGTACTGACAAACTAAAACATTTTTCTTTAATCCCGCCTACCGCCAACATTTTTGCACAACTACCCTTATTATTTTTCTCAAAGCCTACCCTCAAAATTTAAAAATAAAACAAAAGTACCCCCGTATATTATCACAAACTACCCACATAATTTATCTCAATCTCAGCTACCCCCATTGTTAAAAACAGAATTTAAGCATACCCGCAATAAAGGAGAAGAAGGAAAATTAACCTGTTCATTGACAATGGATCCCGCGTTGTTGTACCTAACTATTTCCAAATGCTCCAAAACATTCAGACGAAATCCCTTTTTGCAAAAGTGTAATATTTCATAAGAATGAGCATCTGATAATGTATGATCTGTGTCTATCAAATGTTTTGCAAAATTGGACTTCTCTGCGTGCTTATGCCTAAAAGATGAAACATGCTCCTTATATCTAGTATTAAAACTACGACCGGTTTGTCCTATATAAACGCTACTACAATCGTCACAAGTGAGCTTATATACTCCTGATCTACTCCCTCTTTCTACTTTATCCTTACCATTACATAGTCTAGAATACAAAGAATTATTAGTCTTAAAAGCAACATTTATTTCCTTTGATTTTAAAATATTATAAATTTTATCTGAAAAAATCAATCCTCCTAAATCCTCTAAAATTAATCAAAAGGTGAAAGAAAACTTAGCGGTGGATTCTGAGGTGGCAATTGTTCGCAATGGTAATGATATCGATACCAAGGCATTAGTTGCTAACACACTTAAGAACACTCCTTCAACTGGGTGTATTTCTGCTGGTGGAGACACGTTTTTATTGCGTTCCATTCAACATAAAGTGCATGATAATGATTTGGTGGTTTCAAAGGCCGATAAAGGTAATTGCGTCGTGATTTTGCAAAGAAATGAATATAATCAAAAAGTTTTGGATGTAGTTCAAGGTGAGGGTTTTTCGGTCTTACGTAAAGACCCTACTGGCGGGTTCCATAAAGATCTAAAAACCGTCATCAAAAATTCTAAATTTGTTTTTGAAACCGAAACAAAGAAGAATAGTGTTATACCTATGAATCCGCTAGCACCAATTCTTTATGGCCTTCCGAAAATTCACAAGGACAATATTCCTATTCGTCCGGTTGTTTCATATATAGAGGCTCCAGCATATAAATTAGCTAAAAAGTTAAATTTTATCATTCGAGAGAAATCTTCCTTCAAACCACTTTATTGTCTGAAAAATAGTTTAGATTTAATAGAAAAAGTCAAAGACATCAGCATACCGCCAAACGCAACATTACTTTCATTGGATGTAGATAGTTTATTTACCAATGTACCGTATACTGAAACGTTAAATATACTTCAAAATCATTTGGAAAGACAGCGACTACATCCGGGAGAGGTTTGTGAGCTAATAGATTTAACAACTATCTGTATGAAACAAAATTATTTTAGGTTTAACGGACAATATTATTTACAAGGTGATGGGTTGGCTATGGGTTCTCCTCTCAGTCCGCTAATGGCAGATATTTTTATGGATAGTTTTAAGACTCAGTACATAGTGGGAAATACAAATTTGTTATATTATTATAGGTATGTAGATGATTTGATTTTATGCTGGAGGGGTAGTATGAGACAATAGGATTTATTTGTGAGTAGTCTTAATAACAAACATCCGAAAATTAAATTTAAGAAGGAATTAGAACAGAATAATTCACTTAACTTCTTAGACTTGACTATAACTAAGGTAAATAATAAGCATCAGTTCCACATTTATCGTAAGTCTACGCAGACCGATACAGTTATTCCAGCTTCTTCTAATCACCCTTGGCAACATAAACTGGCTGCTTTCCATTGTTACATACATAGATTGTTAACAGTACCTCTTTCTAGGGAAGATTTTGATTTAGAGTTGAAGACCATACATATGATTGCAAATTCAAATGGCTACACTGAGACAATGGTAAATAGTCTGGTTAAAAAGAAACAGAGGCGTATAGCTGATAGCATGTTATATAGCGGCCCGTCTACTGAACATACTTACAAATATAAAGCAAGTATTAATTACGTTGGCCCTTTGTCAGATAAAATTTATAATATTTTAAAATCAAAGGAAATAAATGTTGCTTTTAAGACTAATAATTCTTTGTATTCTAGACTATGTAATGGTAAGGATAAAGTAGAAAGAGGGAGTAGATCAGGAGTATATAAGCTCACTTGTGACGATTGTAGTAGCGTTTATATAGGACAAACCGGTCGTAGTTTTAATACTAGATATAAGGAGCATGTTTCATCTTTTAGGCATAAGCACGCAGAGAAGTCCAATTTTGCAAAACATTTGATAGACACAGATCATACATTATCAGATGCTCATTCTTATGAAATATTACACTTTTGCAAAAAGGGATTTCGTCTGAATGTTTTGGAGCATTTGGAAATAGTTAGGTACAACAACGCGGGATCCATTGTCAATGAACAGGTTAATTTTCCTTCTTCTCCTTTATTGCGGGTATGCTTAAATTCTGTCTTTAACAATGGGGGTAGCTGAGATTGAGATAAATTATGTGGGTAGTTTGTGATAATATACGGGGGTACTTTTGTTTTATTTTTAAATTTTGAGGGTAGGCTTTGAGAAAAATAATAAGGGTAGTTGTGCAAAAATGTTGGCGGTAGGCGGGATTAAAGAAAAATGTTTTAGTTTGTCAGTACGCCATTCGTTCAAGTAGCGAACGGTCGTACTGTTTCTTTGATCTTGATGATGCCTCGTATAGAGGCGAAACGCGCGTCGATCGTGTAGTTTTAGTGTTTAGTGGTGGTGGTGTGTAGTTGAGTCTGTGTGATATATGTTGTTTCGTGTGGAAGCGGAGGAGGGTGGGTTTTTGCATGAACATATATGTGTCGCACAGACGCAGCTATTTTGCACGAGCCCGGCACTGGTTTCGCGGAGTAGCAAGGTAATTTGTTCCAGTTTGTTGCCGTTTTAGAGGTCCATCCCTTATATGTCTATCCACCATCTTTTCTAGAGTCTTCAGAAAGAATGACGACAGACTTATTGGCCTGTATGATTTGGCCTCACTATAATCTGCCTTGCCTGGTTTCGGCAAGTAGATCACCTTCACCAGCCTCCATATTCGTGGTACGTGTCCGAAGGCTATGGACGCTCTGTACAGTCGACTTAGATGCGGTATAAGTACGTTGGCGCCTTCTCGTAGTAGAATAGGGTAAATGCCGTCCGGTCCTGGAGCCTTATATGGTTGAAAGGTGGATGTCGCCCATTTTATCCTATTGTGGTCTACTACCTTTTTAGCGGTGTCCCAATTGTGCCTTGTTGTCCTTGTTACTTGTTCAACTGTGTCACGGGCGTTCCCCTGCCCGGAGGGAGGAACACCAGTTTCAAACGAAATATCAAAATACTGAAAAGATAGCCGGAGCTATCACAAAATCGAAATATTGTCTGGAGGCGTGCTTTGAATGTTTAGGGCTTAACTAAATGGAGGTAAAGGAAAAATGTTAGTAATAAGCACAATCTTTATTTCCTATAAAATTCACATATATACAGTAATGTAATTGTGGAACCTTAGCGTCTAAATACCAGACAATTAAAGTAAATATTTGATTTAGCTCAGCCGCAAGCGGGTGTTTTGCTGAAGGCGGTTCTTATGATAGGTTCACAATTAACTATGTCTAAAGATGTTAGTCCCTACGTAAATCGAAATGCCATCAATTCCAATTCATGTCTAAATGACTTTAAATCCTAATTCCCTACTTTATTAATGTATGATTGTTTCACAGACCTGGCGCTGAAGTAAACCTTCCCGGCAAGCTGTCCGGCTGCAGACTGGAACAGGGCAGTGTGAGTCGAACACGAAGCTCGGGGGTCGACTCTATGCAAGCTCAGCTCTCAAGCCACACAGGAAGACGCGAAGATTATATTCAGGCGGCGCAAGCAGTGCAATCCCCAAATTACGAAACGTGGTAGAAGCTTGGTGCAGAAGGCATATGGAAAATCAAGGGTTGGCTTTACAAAATGGCGGCTGGGGAAATGACCAAGCCCGCAATTACGAAATACTCGAAATAAGCAACCCCTGACTTAACCCTACAAAACTAAATTCACAATGCAAAAGATCAGAAGGCCTAAGGCATAAAGAGATTACTAAACTGAAGATTAAATAGAGCTTAAGTGAAGCCTAACCAAATTTAATTAATTTAATGAAAACCCATCCAGCTGGAAAGAACACATTGCTTCGATTAGATAGTGCACATTGCAAAATTTAAGCGATAGCGAAACAGACATTAGGAAAGGATTCTTACCGGAGACCATCCAGTAATTTATATGGACTATCTCAGACGCCGGCTCTCCCTCCTTCCCGTCAAGAAGAATCCTTCAAGAGCTGCAAATAAACCACGAGGTTAGAAACTATTCAACAAGGAGCCACATGAATTTACCAGGGGAATTTCTACTCACGATTTTCCTAACTCCTTCAAAATATATTTTAAATAGGCTGCTCCGACGCCACATGAGCCACTCAAGCTGTGCATCCAGGCGCGGACCTCCTTCTTGCACCCGATTAATAAAACTTCTCTTGCGCACCATCATAGAGCCCTGGTTATATCGGAATGATTCCCAAAATGGCTGGAGGAAGTTGCGACAGAAGCACCCTGGAGCACCCTCAGATGAAGAAATTTCCCCCAAATTGATCCCCTGAAATTTATTCCAAAAATTGACTCCCTATGCTCTACTCTTGGATCCAAACTATAACCATGACCGAAGACAACTATCAAAGAAGATCTCTGCTCTGCTTTCCTGTACCTGAATGTGTGCAAAACCTTGTTAGAATAAGTACTTCCTGAAATATCTGAAATAAATGGTATGTATGAAAACGCAATGTTCATTTTATATCCCCATATTTAGGGGGAAAATCTGCGGCTGACAGTCCTAATTTCATTATCATATGATCTACCAATCATATGTAGCCGCGTACGTAAACACAGCTAATTAAGTTGCCAGTATTGAAAAACCCTACCGATGTTACCACAATAATCGAAACTCAAGCTGTTCAAGTCACTGGAGAAAACGTACCAAAAATACACAACGTTACAACTGCACTGATTGGTTCATCGTCTGTTTTGCCCTGATGTATGATAGAGCCTGGAAAGTGTGTCTCACACATTACTTTTAGCGTTTCTAAGCCCGTTTCAGTCATTTTCCCGTTTTTATCTCGTATGGTTGTTAGTGGGATTGACTTGGTCGAAGCTAACGCCTTGCTCAGTCTCATGCCTTCTGGTATTGAGCCTATTTGATCGCAGTGGTTTCTCCATGCTTTCCTTTTTGCTTTCCTTACAGCCTTGTTGTACTCTGTGAGCTTGTGCGCGTAGTTCTCGAAGTTTTTCGAGGCTTTCGCGTCGTTGAAGATGGCCCTGGTCTCCTTCCTGAGTTTCGTAATGTCAGGGTTCCACCATGGCACCTTCTTTGCTAGAACTTTCCTTTCGGGGCAGTTCCTAATCCAGGCTTCGTTAACCGCCTGCACTATATTATCCGCTTCAAATTCAATATCTACAATGAAATTGAGCTTACCTTTTGGATCCCCTAGTTCTACTTTCAGATCGGCCTTAAAGGACAACCAGTCAGTGTTCCTAGGATTTCTTTTGCGCACAGTTTCAATGGACATGTTGGTCCTGTACCTAAAGCATATGTATCTATGATCCGATAAAGAAGTTTCATTGGACACATGCCATGAAGTCACATCTCTGCTTATGTTGTTGGAAGCCAACGTTATATCAATAACCTCACCTCTCCTTATGTTAACAAACGTCGGGTCATTGCCTTTATTTAGAATTTGTAAAGAAGAGCTCACCAGAAAGTCCAGTAACTTCTCTCCTCTTCTGTTGACATCCGAGCTTCCCCAGATGACATGGTGTGCGTTGGCATCGCAGCCAATGATTAGGCCGGTGTTCGCCTGGTTGCTTTTCACGACGAGACTCCGTAGCAGTGGTGTGATCGGGTCCGTCGCCTCATATGGTAGGTAGGCCGACGAGATGATGAGTGCCTTGCCTACCCCCCTCCCCAGGATCTTGATGGTGGTAAGATCCCTGGAACACAAAGCATTTAAAGGCATGGCATTTATGCCATCTCTGACATATATGCAAGTCCTCATGTTGTTTTCGGGGCATAGAAAGAATATTGTACCTCCCGTGCCACCTAAACCTCTTATTTGCCCTTTATATATGTACGGTTCTTGAATAAGAGCAATATCGAATTTCTCGCTTTTTAGCTGCCGCGCTAAAATAGCGGTAGCTGCTTTATTGTGTTGTAAATTAATTTGTACGCACCTTAGACCCTCCATGAGGCTTTATGTGGGTTTGAGTTTGGGCATGCTGAGATCAGCAGGCCCCTCCTCCGGTTCCCCGTCGTCAGGCTCGGGTGACGAGCGGCCGTCCAGGTAGAGCTCTGACAGGGCGCGCAGCTCCGCGAGGGACACCAGTGACGATGTCACCGACGACCCCCTGGCCCCGCGCGCCGCGTCATCCTCGCTCCCCTGACCGGCCCCTTCGTTGACCTTTGCCCTCTGCGCTTCCGCCTCCTCCTCCACAGGCTGTGCACTCGCGGCTGCCACTTCCGCGTCACCAGCAGTAGCTTTGGCGTCACCGGCAGCAGCTTTGGCGTCACCGGGAGCCACCTTGGCATCACCGGGACCAGCCTTGGCTTCGCCGGGAGCAGCCTTAGCTCTGCCGGGAGCAGCCTTATCGGCGCCAGCCACACGACGGGCAACTCCGGAATCGCCATCAGCCCCCTCCAAGCCCCTCTCCATATCCTCGAAGAGCTTGAATGAGCTGACGTCGATTCCCGAGTGAAGAGAGTAGCCGGCCTCTCGGATGACATCTGCCGACTCCCGGTCCATCAAAATGATTCGCCGGGTGCTGACGTCCGCCACCGAGGTGTCGACCACCTTCCACTGCTCCGTGTGTAGTCCGGGGTTGTACCGCTGCAGCAGCTTGAGGAGCGTCTTGCTGTCCTGTACGCCAATGATCTTCGTCTTCCAGGCCATCTTGACCGGTTTCGGAAGGTCCTTGGCGTACACGACCTTTAGGCTCATCCCGGCAACTTCTCCCTCTCCAATTGCCGTGCTGAGCCAGGCGAAGGATTCCCTGTCACCGCAACTGATGTGCAGGGCACCCCCCACCACGTTACCAAAGGTAACCCTCGGGAGCGGGTCGGGAGCATCCAGCAGGCGTGAGATCACAGCCTCCTGTATGGCCCCGACATGCCCCATCAGGACCCTTTCAGCTGGAAAGCCCACCGGCACCACAGCGGCTCTCTCGCCCGCCAGCGCCTCCGCATACGAGCCTGCCACTTTCGTCCTCTTGGAGTCGCCGGCGGCGCGGGCAGCGTCGCTGGTTGGTGTCGTAGGCCTTTTCTGTGCCGCTCTGTCGGCGCCCGCTCGTTCATCCTCCGATGAGTGTTGCAGGCGCTGGAGCGTCACCAGCTCGGCTTTGGCCCTCCTCTTCCTCCTCCTGCTCATCTTCGTCCAGCCTTCGTACGAAGGCGCGCACGTACCCGGAGGTGTATGCGCACCCTCCCCGGCAGCCGGCTTTGGATGGGCGGGATTCGGAAGTGGTGTGGCAGCCACCTTCTTGCGACAAGTCGCAGTTCCGCCACCACCTCTCTAAGCACCGACACCGGTCGAACCCCTTGCGGGGTGCTCGGTGCGTCCTCTCTTCGACCCGAAGGGAAGAGGTCGGATAATGCCTTTCGAGTTGGCAGCTCCACCGCGACTCGCGCCCTTTAACGCGCTACGCGCTATCTCCACCCTTGCGGGCCCCCGTACTCCGCTGGGTCCGGATCCCGCGTCTCTATCTTTGACAGAGTCGCGTCTCACCTTTCAACAGCTTACTTTTGCGCTATGCGCCTTTGCCTCATCCCCTACGGGTCCGACCTCCTTCGTCGTTTCAGGTATTTTTGTATCCATGCAAGACAGTTACAATTTCATCCAACTGGGTCTCCACCCTCCTTGGAGCCCTCCTACTGGGGATGGTTTGACCCATCAGGGCTACCAGCCGGATATAGCATCCCAGAATGAGCTGCCGAGTGAGCCTGCACGGTGCCTCCCCCGCTGCTGCCTCCTCAGGCGGCATTGGGTTTGTGCTCCGCCGGCTACCGACTTTTGCACCCTAGGACGCTCGCCTGCGGCCATCTAACTGGACGCGACAGCCGATTGATCGTAACTGGCTAGGTTACGACCGCCCGTGTGAGGTGAATTTCGAGCCAAAGTGGCGTGTTGTTTTCCGGGGATAACGACTCCGACCCCCTTCAAACTCAACCTACCAGGATCACGTCCTCCACCCGTACGGGTCCCCGCGCACAGCACAAACACGCGGGTGGCATTCTACCGCCTTACATCCTGATATTTTGGATGTGAGGCCCGCTGCGACATGCCACGTCATCGCCTGCGGCTGACTAGAGGGGATTTACAGGAAAGGGAAGGCTGCGGATGTTCTGTGGTACGACTGTGTTGTTTTTGTTCTTCCTGTTTCGTCCGGGGGAACCAGGCAGTTAACGGGCAGCAACCACGAGAAGGAGCGCAACCAGTCTTGCCGAGGATTTCATTGCAACTGTGAGCTCCACCCCAGGCCATTCGCCAAGTCAACTGCCGGCCAGGCAATTAAAATAGAGATAGACCCAGTCCAGCAAGCGACCGGTCGCAAATTTACGCTGGGCTGATCCTATCCCCGCCCACTTTAGTACTTAATCTATTCACTAAAACAAAATATAACAATATACCATTGTATTAACTATAATTTGTTTAAACATACCAAGATTATTTTAATACATAATGTAATCATTTGATATTACTTAGTTAGAGTAATAGTTATTCCCTATCTCTACTTTATTTTGTTTTTTTTTTGACAATTTTTTTCCAAACTCAAAAGGTCTAAAATCAAAATAGGTACTTTATTCAAATTAGGCTTCCAGGAAGCACTTAACTTTGGATGTCAGAATATTTACCACCGGTTCGGAAAAAACCTCTGATGAGAAGAACCGGCAAGAAACTCATGGAGGTATTGTTTTCAAATAAAACAAAATTACAATGTTATTTCTTACATCCTACATATTGAACACAGTAGGTATACATCATTTGGAGCCAGAAATCACCAATGCGAGCCGGAATCAATTCGAAATATCTCTGTGTCCAAGATGATTATCATTAATTATATAATACGCCCGAGAAATTAATATTTTATTGACTTCATTATACCTACGTAGTATCTTTTAGTAGTCTGTGACTTCATTTCTGTTGAAAGTCAGAATTTTGTTGAAAGATTAGCCAATGAATGATTTATTGGTTACAACCCAAACAAAATTGAATATAATATTATAATCAAACCGCTTTTGGCGGAGGTGCTTTTATGCACCGATAATGACGTTTTTAAAGTTGATACGTAAGGCTTTATTAAATTGACATGTAGCTTACGTTGTAGTTATGAATAGTCATAGCTATTAATTTCATTATTGTTATGAATTAAAATTATTTCAGTAATTAAATTATAAACATAACTATTATCATCATAATAGTTATAGGAAATTAAGATTTATTTGTAATTTTTTAAGAGTGAGCGTTGAATCAACGCACTAGTAATTCAACCGTTTTTTGTCGTCAACGCGTCAATCGTTTTTCGATAACTAGTGTTGAGAACCGGCTCAACTCATGTCCGGGACGAGACGCGCGGGAGGACGACACGGTGACGTCACGACGCAGCGACCGGGCCGGCAGCAGCACTCGCCTTAACACCGCTCTCCGCCGTCGGACGACTACCGAATTTAACTATAGATTATTCGTGATATTAAGTAACGGCGAATAAACCAGCCTATTGAAATACAGTCCACTCAATTATTTACGTCTCAGTAGGACCCTAACATTGGTCCTTTAGGATTCTCACCGTCTTAATTTTTGCGGATAAAAATCGGTCTACGCGACGACAAGTCTCGAAGCGCTTCAGTTGTGGTCTACAGCAGTCGAAGAACACCTCAAGGAGCCTTCTTTCATCTTTCCTGCCGAGGATTATTCGCCACGCAGCCACACACGCCCAGGGACAGAGGTCGTTTGGAGGTCGAACCCGCGACGGACTTACCGAAAGTGCGAGTCATCTTCAAGAAAAAGAAAGGAAAAGTACACTAGTGGACGGTTTGAACATTACAGTGAGTTCGTTCCATTTTTCCGTCTATATCAGACGTCTATCCTTCCCTTTTTTTCCTTTAAACAAAACTTCATTTAAATAATTTATTGTTATTTAAATCATAAATAGCTTCTACTTTAATTATAAAAGAAATAGCTTCTATTTCTCGCGTTAAAATCATTTCAACCTTCTACAATCTTCGTAATTTTAAATAAAATCTATCCATCTTTATTACTTATCCAAAGCAAATACAATCTTATCTTACGCTTACAAAGCCTACTTCTGCATACATTATTCTTGAATAACGGGAACTTGTTTACGCCAAGTCGCTCGCTTCTATCACTACCTCAGCTAGCCGGCCGGTCGCTCCGAGTCGCTTACGCAGCTATTCATTTGTCATCGCCTCATAGTCAATTGCACTTTATTGCCTTATTATAAACTATATTTTACTTGCACAGTTTCATCGTAGATTGTTGCTAACCGCTATTATGGCGGAGGAAAAAATCGAAACATTAATTAAAAGACGTAGATGTATGAAGTCAAAGCTTACTATTTTCAAAAATAAAATTATATTAGTGTTTTTCAAACTTGCAGCGTTCCTAGTAGCTTACAACTACTCGACCTTGAGAGTCGCTTTAGTAAATTCAATCCCTTATACGCGGACTTCGACAAATTACAGTGCAGCATCGAAATGCTTTCGGAAGAACCCGACCAAGAGACAGAGGAGCGCGAGCAGTTCGAGAGCCAGTATCACGCGCTGGTGGCGGCGGCGCGCGCCCTGCTCTGCGCGCTGCCCGCCCTGCACGACGCGCGGCCCGCCCCGCATGACGCCTTCCTCGACGCCACGAGATTCGAAGATGCACAGGCAAGCGCTTTCAAAACCAATTGCGTCAGATTGTCAAAAATTGAATTACCCGTCTTCCACGGTCACTATCAACACTGGCTCGAGTTTAGGGACACATTTATTTCTCTGATCCATTCGAGACAAGATATCGACACCATAAATAAAATGCACTATCTCCGTGCATCTTTAAAAGGTAGTGCCCTGCTGGTTATAGATAATTTAGATTTTAAAGCCGATAATTATGACTCCGCTTGGAATTTACTGTGCAGTAGGTACCACAACAAGAGACTGCTTGTAAATAATCATGTCAGGGAACTTTTTAACATTGAGCACATGCGTAGCGAATCTTGTTCGTCAATTCGACGTCTTATAGATATTACGAATAAAAATCTTCGTGCGCTGTCTACTTTAGATCAACCTACGGAGCATTGGAGCACGTTAATAATTCACATGATGGCTGAGAAACTTGATAGTGTCACTCATAGGGTATGGGAAGAACATAGAAATACGCTGACTAATCCACCTTCTTTAGATAACTTTACTTCTTTTCTTTGCAACAGAGCAGACTTATTGGAGACGTTGCAAGAAAGTAAAGGTAAAATATACAAGTCGGAACCCTACAAATCAAATACAAATTTACTTATAGCTACAAATAATCAAAATAGTAGTCAAAGAAAAAATACAAACCAAAAACCTAATACATTTCATAAAAAAATATTTACATGCCCCTTATGCAATCAAAATCACTTTCTATTTAACTGTGAAACATTCAGAGCCCTTCCTATAGAAAGTCGCATTCAAAAAGCCAAACCCAATTCTTCTCGTGGGTGTCGTAAAAGGCGACTAAGAGACTTATGACCACGTACACATCGGTCCCACCGGTGTCGGGCAGCAGCGATACCGGTGTGAATACACTGCGATTGCCAACCCGCCTGCTCAGCGTGGCAATTAGAGCAAACCCTGACCAATGGCAAGTCAACACAAACCACGGCCCCCAGTTCCCGGCCGTCCTGCTATTCCTGATCAAGGCGGCGGTCACGGTAACGGCAGGGCTGGGGGTGCGAAGAATCCCCGGGTTACGGAATGCCGCCGAAAACAATTGACCTTGGCAACGTACAACGGACGCACGTTACGGCTCGACGAGCATCTGGCACAACTCGAAGTCTAGAAAGTCTAGAAGAACTCGAGAAAATAAGGTGGCACGTTCTTGGGTTAAGCGAAGTCCGAAGAGAGGGGGAGGACACGGTAACTCTTGAATCAGGCCACCTTTTATATTATCGAGAGGGAGACCAGCTGTCCCAGGGCGGCGTAGGGTTCCTGGTGAATAAAGCTCTCTGCGACAACGTTGTAGAAGTGTCCAGTGTGTCGAACAGGGTTGCGTACCTCGTAATTAAGCTAACCGAGAGGTATAGCTTCAAGGTTGTGCAAGTTTACGCACCGACCTCGGCGCACTCTGATGATGAGGTGGAAGATATGTTCGATGACATATCGAAGGCCCTACACTTCACCACCAAGGCCCACTACAACGTTGTCATGGGAGACTTCAACGCCAAAATGGGAGTACAGAGTTGCGGCGAATCGGTAGTAGGATCCCATGGCTATGGTAGCAGGAATCATAGGGGGCAAATGCTTGTCAACTTCCTCGAAAAGGAGGGGCTATTCTTGATGAATTCATTTTTCAAGAAACAGCTCCAAAGGAAGTGGACATGGCGGAGCCCCGACACTATGACTAAAAACGAGATCGATTTCATCATAACGGACAAGAAGCGCATATTCAGGGACGTCTCAGTGATCAATAGGTTTAATACCGGAAACGATCATCGACTCGTGCGAGGCTCTCTGAATATCGATTTTAAGCTTGAACGTGTTCGTTTGATGAAATCCAGGCTCCGACCAACTCTGCTCCAAACTATAGTCGGATCTGAAAAGTTCCAGTCTAATCTGGAGAACCGATTCGCTGCCTTGGAAACCACAAATAGCGTTGACATTGACCGGGCCCTCGAGAATGTAGTCGGAATCCTCAGGGAGGAAGGTGTGAGATTTTGCGAATTGCGGCGTAAAGGCAGAAAGTCGAAGCTTTCGGAAGAAACACTTAGACTCATGGAAGAACGACGTGAACACCCACCAGCTACTTCGTCAGAACGACATGCTCTAAACAGGAGAATTGGCAAACTCGTACGATACGATCTCCGATGCTCCAACACCCGTTCAATAGAACGAGCGATCGAGCAAAATCGGGGATCAAAGGTTTTTGTCAAATCTCTTGGGAGGAGTCATCTGACGAAGCTGAACACTACGGATGGAGTAGCTGTTTCTTCCAGGTCTGGGATTCTTTCGGAAGTTGAAAACTTCTACAGCCAGTTGTACGCTACGCATGCATCTCAACCTGATCCCGAAAATGAGGAGTCCAGAGCTGCATTAACACGCCACTTTACGGAAGACTTGCCAGAAATCAGCCTGGACGAAATCGCGATGGCTCTCAGACAGCTTAAAAATGGAAAAGCCCCTGGAGAAGACGGTATTACGACTGAGCTCCTGAAATCTGGTTGTAAACCTATAATGAAGGAGCTCCAGGACATTTTTAATACTGTTCTTTTTTAATGGGAGAACTCCAGAGGCGTGGAGTAAGAGTGTTGTCGTGCTGTTTTTCAAAAAGGGTGATAAAACTCTTTTGAAGAACTACCGACCCATTTCACTCTTAAGCCACGTCTATTAGCTGTTTTCGAGAATCATCACGAACCGTCTTGCGCGAAGGCTCGACGAGTTCCAGCCTCCCGAACAGGCCGGGTTTCGATCGGGATACGGCACCATAGACCACATCCATACAGTGCGGCAGATTATACAGAAGACCGAAGAGTATAATCAGCCCTTGTGTTTAGCGTTTGTGGACTATGAGAAGGCCTTTGACTCGATAGAGATCTGGTCTGTTCTGGAATCTTTGCAGCGATGCCAAGTCGATTGGCGATACATCCAAGTGTTGAGAGGTCTGTACAACGCCGCTACTATGGCCGTCCAAGTCCAGAATCGGCAGTCTGAACCTATCCTCTTGCATCGTGGTGTGAGACAAGGGGACGTTATATCCCCCAAATTGTTCACAAATGCATTGGAGGATCCGACAGAGAACCAAAGTTATCGACATAGCCCACCGCATAAGCACGCTGAAGTGGCAGTGGGCCGGCCATATAACCCGAAGAACCGATAACCGTTGGGGTAGACGAGTTCTTGAGTGGAGACCACGGATCGGCAAACGTAGCGTGGGACGTCCTCAGACTCGGTGGAGCGATGATCTTCGCAAGGCGGCTAGCAAGAGCTGGATGAGAGTGGCCGAGGATCGTGCTCAGTGGCGTGCCATGGGAGAGGCCTATGTTCAGCAGTGGACGAATATAGGCTGATGATGATGATTCAAAAAGCCAAGGACGCGAAAGTCTGCCTTAATTGTTTACGTCCAGGGCACTTAGAAAATCATTGCAACCTTGTACCATGCAAATATTGCAAAAAAAGGCATAATACTCTGCTACACTTGCATGAGCCTCAATCAATGCCTGAGCCTGCTATTCCATCGACTAGCAACGTAAATTACTTTGCTAAGTCGAACAACGTGAAGCAGCCTACTACCCCTCCGCATGTTTTGCTTTCCACAGCGCTCATGAAAGTGGTCGACAACGCGGGCGTCGCGCGCTCTGTTCGAATGCTGCTCGACAACGGCAGCACGGCTAACTTTGTTACGGAATCGCTCTGCGGTAAGCTGGGTTTGTCACGACGCAGTGCGAGCTCCACGGTGACAGGTATCAACAACAATTCTTCTCATATTACACAGTCTTGCAGCCTTACTATTAAGTCATCTTATACAGACTATAGCCTTACTGTTGACTGTCTTATTTTGCCACAGATCACCAAAGCTTTACCGTCTTCGTTCATAAACATCGATAATATTCCTCTTCCAATGGGAATTCATCTAGCTGACTCTTCTTTTAATATACCGTCAGCAATTGACATCTTAGTTGGGGCCGAAGTATTTTGGTCCGTCTTATGTAATAACTCCATAGACTTGGGTAAAAATCAACCTAAGCTATATGACACAACTTTGGGTTGCTTGGTGTCTGGGTATGTCGGACGCCTTAAGGCACCGTCTTCATCTCCCGTTTGTCATTTTTTAAACGAGGAATCCAATCCAGACTTATCCACTCCTTGTCTCCTGAAGAACGTGCATACGAGCAAAGCTTTTTAAAAAATACCACACGCAACAAAGACGGTGGTTTCGTCGTCACCATGCCGCTGAAGGACGATCCTTTAGTCTTGGGCGATTCTTTTCAAATGGCAAAGTGCCATTTTCTTTCGTTGGAGCGAAAGTTTAATAGAGAGCATGTTTTTAAACAAAGGTATTTGGATTTCATGCACGAATATGAACGTTTGGGTCACATGACCGAAAACAAGGAGCCTTCGCCTAGCTGTCTTCAACAGGTGGCGTATTTTTTACCTCATCACGGCGTCGTCCGTTGCTACGTTTTGACCTGGGATTAGTTAAATTAAACAATAAAAATGATAATCAACTATTTATTAACTGTCCCAAAGTACGCCGCTAGCACACGAATAAGTCGTAGGGATGGGAACGTTAAGGCCGCCTAATTTTGCTCCTTGGTTCTGAAGGGGTGTTGCAGCCACCACGTCAGTACTCCCCTGGTTCTCGGAGTGGCCTCGAAGTGGGTGAGCTGAAGGACGTCAGCTACGGGCAGTACGGAGACAGGTGTTGGGCTTGAGCCTTGCGGTAGCACCCTGGAATTATGTCCACCGTAAATATTCAATCTTAATCGGCTCCGCTGGCTGTGACCGGCGTTAAGTAGAAGCAGGGAAAGCAATACTGCGTGATGGTGATATGGCCCGGTGAAGTGCGGATGTCACAGTCAGACGGAGTTTACAAAATGAGATGAAAAGCGCTAAATGATTACAATGGATTTATGCTTACTACCTACAATCTTTAAAAGGTGATAAATGATAAATGCATGTAAGGCGTGTGATGACATTAAAAGCATGATTAAGCATTTATCATAGCGGGAAGCAAAATCGAACACTGAAACACACATTTTTAAATCTAACAGTTTTTTTTAAACTAAAGCACAAGAAATGTTCAACACTTACCCGATAAAGGGGGTAGAACAGCACTGATTATATAAACTACTACTAGACGAGTACGACTCTGGGCAAATATACTGCGCCCGTAATAAATAGTAAAATGTTATAATGTTATATCGCCGGCGACGTGTGACGACACTGACTGGAGGGACAAGTGAACGTGCGCCTGCGTTGGAAGCGAGATATGTCTGACGGCAGCGCGGCGCGGACGCTCGGAGATGCGGGCGCGCGGGCGCGGGCGGCAAGCCGCCGACCGGTTCAGTCGGAACAAAGGCGCTGCGCTGCAGTACAGTCCGCCGCGTAATAAAGCAACAAGATGTGATGCACTGTTAACATATTATTACGTAGGCTAATTATATTTGTTTTAATTGTGTTTTAGTGTAGTTATAGATAGTAATAGGTAAGTTTAGTTTATAAGTGTGTTTATTTAGTATTAAGTTGTATAATATTGTTTTAAAATGTATTTTTTTAATATAACCTAGGTTACATAACGTTTTTTACGTTACAGTACCCCGGCGCGTCGTGAAGGATTTTATTATATCTAAATGTAATAAAATCCGCGTAGATCTGTACTTGTAGATACACTTTCATAACTTACATTCATACTTCACGCTTGCATAATAACATCAGCAACTGTTTTTTTTTTTATCCAAATTACTAACGCTCAACACAGAAAAAAATTAGGTAACCCGTTACAAGAACTTGAAACCTTACAAGTACAAGTAATTAAAGATGATGAGACGCAAGAAAAACTTGAGACACTAATATTCCAGAATAAATAATTATGTGATTAACGAGAAAAGAGATAAAATACATTTGTTAAAACATAAATTACCAACAGATCATTTATTAAGACCAACCAGTTTGAGGTCTTTTATGTGCCAGGTGCCTAGATCTTTACCTGACAAATCTTGTAGAACATAAACTAAAGGTGACTTTTTGCCTACAATTTTAACTTTTATGAATTTCGGTGCCAACTTTTTCGTGAACTGTTTGTCTCGGTCACTTAAGAAGTAAGTGCGTTTCATGACAATATCCCCTATGTTGAATTCAGCCGGCTTACGTCTGAGATTGTAGTGAGACGTGTTTTTAGCATGAGCGTGCCACAACTTCTTTTGCACATCATCAAAAATGGAGGACAGGCAACCTAAGTTCTCGGCATAGATGTCACGTGGCAAAAACAACAATTCCGTCCCGATATAAGTTTCTGTATAGTGTGTTCCGCATGGCACTAACTCCCTGCCGAACACAAGGAACGCGGGTGTAAATCCTGATGCCTCGTTAACAGAGCTGTTGATGGCAAATTGAACCTGTGGGATCAATACGTCCCACGACCTATGGTCGTCGTTAACAAAGGTAGAAATACAAGTAATTATAGTCCTGTTATAACGTTCTACTAAATTCACTTGAGGAGTGTACCTAGGACTGTAATAGACGTTAGGAACGTTATAAAATTTAAAGAAACCTTCCATAACCCTGCCTGTCAGTTGGGCAGCGTTATCCATCATCACTATTTGTGGCACACCATGTACAAGGAAAACCGATTCTTCTAAAATTTGCACTATGACTTCTGCAGTAGCCTTTTTAATGGGGAAAATTAAGCAATATTTGGAAAAGCAACATGTAACGACTAAAATGTAGTTATTACGTTTCCTTGAAGTGGGCAAAGGTCCCATCAGATCGACTGACAACATTTGAAACGGCCGTGAACATTGTTTAGGTCTCCCCATTTCCCCTAAGGTTTGATGGTTCTGAGACTTGTACGACAAACATTTATCGCACGTTCCAATGAACTTAACGACGTCCTGGTACATGCCTGGCCAAAAGTAATGCAAAGCAAGTCTGCGGTATGTCTTAAAAATACCCATATGTCCTGCAGTAGGCTCGGAGTGGTTTTCATAAATAGCCTTTTGACGCAACTCGGCGGGAACAACCAATTTCCACGAAAATTCCGATGTAAGGTCGTGTTTATTTTTGGACAAACGGTACAAAGAATTATTTTTTATTGTGAAGTTAGGAAAATCAATCGGGTTATGAAGGCAGCCATTGTAAATGTTAGTGTACCAAGTGTCTTTAGAGACCAAATAAGAGTTGGAGGTAGAAATGGTACTAACTGGTAACCTCGACAAGGCATCAGGGATGACATTATCAACGCCTCGGCGGTGTTTAAGAGTGAAGTTAAACGCGGATAGGCGAACACCCCAGCGAGCCAATCTACCAGTTGGGTTGCTAATGGACAGGAACCATTTAAGGGCACTATGGTCAGTATAGACTGTGAATGGCTGTCCGTTTTCAATGTAGCAACGCCAATACTCTAAAGCGGTAACTACGGCTAAGGTCTCGCGTTCCGTGATGCTATAGTTTTTCTCAGCTGTTGACAAACTCTTCGACATGTACTCGTACGCGATCGGATGTTCCTTACCTTCGATGGTCTGTGTAAGCATCGCGCCAATCCCGTAATTACTCGCGTCGGTGTGCACCTCGAAGGGTTTCGAATAGTCCGGACAGCAAAGAACCGGAGCGGAAACTAGACGCTCCTTGAGTTCCCGGAACGCAAACTCGGCATCAGAGGTCCATTTAAACGGCAGTGCACCCTTCTTTGAAGAAGTCAAAGAATTCAATGGTCCTGCTATGGTACTGAAATTGGGGACGAAACGTCTGTACCAAGTTGCGGTTCCCAGAAATCGTTTGAGGTCTTTACGACAAGTAGGTGTGGGGTAATTTAAAATTGCCTCAACTTTTGTGGGGTCAGTGCGCAAGCCAGAACCGTCGACTACGTAACCCAAGTACTTAAGTTGGTTGCTGAAAAACCGGCATTTATCTAAATTGACTGTCAGATTGGCCTGTTTGAGTTTGTCTAAGACGCGCAGAAGTAACGTGACGTGACTATTAAAATCCTCGGAGACGATGATAATGTCATCCAGGTAAGCGAATACTTTAAGATCGAACTCTGAGAACAACAGGTCCACTAATCGTTGTTGAGTAGCAGGAGCGTTGGTCAGGCCGAACGCAGTTCGCTTAAAGTGAAAAGTCCCCCTACCAGGTACATAAAATGCCGTCTTGTTCCTATCTTCCGGAGCGATTTTAATTTGCCAGAAGGCCTTGGACAAGTCGATGCTGGACAGGTAACGAGCATCCCTGAGGTTGTCCAAAATCTCCGAAATGTATGGCAGATTATAGGCGTCACGTTTTGTCACCGAGTTGAGTTTACGGCTGTCGAGACAGAAGCGAGGCTCGCCGTTCTTCTTAGTGACGAGTAAAACGGGCGATGACCAAGCACTCTCACAAGGCTCAATCACATTTAACGAAAGCATCTCGTCGACCTGCTTAACTAAGATGCGCTGCTTTTCAGGTGACAGACGATAGTAGCGCTGTCGCTGTGGCCGCGAGGGCTTGTCGTCACATTATAGTTTGGGCCCAACGACGTCAACCCACCAGTTAACATCTGCAACAAGGCAGGCGTACTCCGAAGCAGCAACTGATGGCCGCCAACGGAACCTGCTGTCCTTACCACGGAAAGAGCTGCGACGACTGTGTCGACGCACGGCGGGAGTGATGTTCAGGCCAGACAGTGTTAATCGTGATATTCGGGACACACATAGTGTATAGTGATTTATATAGTGACAGTACATAGTTAATTTATAGATATTTTGTATCGAAACAGACAGTAGGAACATTACGTACATAATAGTTCATAGTTTACAGTACCTACTTTTGTAGTTCATAGAATACGTAATGTTTCCCGATCTAAAATCAACTATCTACCGATACGTACAGTTTTAAACAGAATTGTAAGTTTGCTTTTATTATTTAAATAAAGGCTTTCCAAGTGGGCGGGGCCAGAACATTCGAGACTTAGGGGCGTGGCCGGAATGTTCTAGAATATGGGCTTAACCTTTTGGTCGAATATTCTAGAATAAAATAGTGGGGATAGATTCTGGTATAAAAGCCGCGCAGGTTGCACGCCGCGTCATTCCAGTTCGGCATTCCAGTTCGGCATTCCAGTTCAGCATTCCAGTTCAGTTCCGAAGAACAAACAAATAAGAAAGGAGAAACAGTAAACTAAAGGAAAACAGTAAGAAAGGAAGCAACAGTGAATAATAGTAAAACAGTACCCGCTCACAATGAAAAAGCTTTGTCTGTTGCTGTATTGGTTGCTGTAGAATCGTCTGTGACTGTAGAGGTAGACGCACTTGAGGTTGCAGTACCGGTTCTGTCTGTAGAAACGCCTGTGGCTGTTGTACCGGCTGTACCGCTGGCTGTGGCGGTGGCTGTATCTGTGGTTGCATCGTCGCTTGCGGTGGAGGAGACTGTGGGTTCGACGGCGGCGGTAGCAGTACCAGTGGTTGCGGCGCTAACTGTTGTTGCTGTGGTGCAGTGAAGATCTGTGCATCTGTCGCACGCTGTTGAATGTGCGTTGCCTGTTGAAGGATCTCTTCTATCTGTTTTTTCAGCTGCGAAATCTGTTGTTCCACATGCGCTGCATGCTGTTGTACTCCACTGGCCTGTTGTTGGAAACCAGCAGTCTCCTGTATTATGGGGGCGAAATCTGTAGCTGTTGGGTCCTGTTGACCCGTTGGCCTCCCATACTGTTGCATCTGTGCTGGCTGCAGGTGCTCTCCATGACGATGCTCTTCAGTCGGTTGCTCTGTACCGAGTAATGGATGAGTTTCTTCCAACCATTCTGAAACTCGACGTTGACCTTCTCGGTCGGACAACACTGTTTCAGT
The DNA here is from genome assembly GCA_963691745.1 of Ditula angustiorana. Lineage (NCBI taxonomy): Eukaryota > Metazoa > Arthropoda > Insecta > Lepidoptera > Tortricidae > Ditula > Ditula angustiorana. The sequence continues at coordinate 14,521,120 of OY829471.1, forward strand.
GTCGGATTCCATTTCAGCTTCCGCCTCGGCGAGTTTCAGTCTGTTTTCCGCTTGCTGTATTTTCAGCTTAAGCAATTCGTCCCTTGCTTGAGCCACCCGAACTGCGCGTGTAGATCCTCGCGACGAAGCTTTGTGGCTGCGACGGTCGGCATCAATCACTCGCGGGCGCGCCACGGCGGTGGGCGCGCTGGCCCCCTCGACCTGTCCCACAGGGGGAGGGGGGTGCCTTTCGCACGGTTCGGCGACGCAGACAGGCTATTCGAGTCGGCAATAGCCTTTCTGGCTCTATACTCTAGCCTCTCGTCAAGGCGAGGAGCCATAGTTGTTTTAACATCGAGAAACATTACGTATTCTATGAACTACAAATGTAGGTACTATGAACTATTATGAACGTAATGCTCCTACAGACTCTTTCAATACAAAATATCTATAAATTAGCTATCTATCGTTAAGTAATTATGTGTTCACTATAAAACACTATGCACTATGTTTGTCTGTCTATTCCGAATATCACTATAAACACTGTCTGTCCTGCACAGTGGCCGAAATCAAGACCGTCAGAGGAATCATCAAACGAGCGTTCAATAATATATTCCCGCTACCGACTGATGGGATAGATAGTTAAGTTAGTTAAGTCGTTTACCTATACCTAGTTATACTCACTTACAATGTTATTTAAGTTCAACTTTACCTAATAAACAATTTTTTTGGTGTGTTTCCATAAGTAACAACCTAATGACGGTGGTAAATGGTCTGGTACTATTTAAAAAAATAAGCTTTGCCTTAACTTAATGTAACTGTAACTCTAAAGTTAGATTCTGTTTTATCTTTAGATTGAAAATATTGTTGTTAATTTCAGTACCGGGCTATATGTTACATATTAAAATATAAAAACCCTTTCATTGAATGCGGTTGTGGTTGGCTATACTTTTACCTATTCTATCTATTTGAAAGCAACTTTAAAGTTATGTAATTAATTATAGCTAACGATAATCGTGAAATGAGGGGGTAAATAATAGTTCTACCTTTTCCTTCCAACAAGGGTAGATAGAGATGGCGTAATTGCAAAAGTTTGCAGACGCACTTACGCCCTTTGGACTGGCACGATGGAATAGCACAGATAATCCATCAGTTTGGGTGGAGCATGTCAATATGTATGACAGCGCCATCTCTGTTTTCCAATACAAACTAGATGGCTTGATCACTAAGATGCCACCTGATTAGCTAATTAGTATTGTAAAAAGTTCTCGATCGTGCTATCAGGTGGCGCTGTCATTAATCTCGATGACTGGGATGATTTTAATAAGGTTTTACTTTTCCAATAAACGCCGAATAGAGAGGTTGGCTTCCCAATTAATTGTCCCCGGCTGGCCGCGCCCTTCTACAATCCAACATATTCAATGTGAATTAACAAAGTACGTCGAGGCATACCCATTGGTAAGTAAAGAAGCAAAGGAAGGAGCAGAGGCATTTGTGAATAATTTTATTCTTCGCTACGGGATACCTGAAGCCATAGCAACAGACAGGGGGACGGAATTTATTTCCGAGACGTTTCAAGAGGTATGTAAATTACTACACATAGACAGTCTTACTTCAACCGCGTATCATCACCAGAGTATTGGCGCATTATAAAACTCGCATAAAAGTCTGGGAGCGTATCTATCAATGCAAACGGATAACCATGTAGAACACTGGAGTAAGTGGGTAAGTTGGTGCTTTGCATATAACACAGCAGTCCATACAGAAACAAAATTTACACCATTTGAACTAGTATTTGGAAAACAGTGCAATTTGCCTAGTAATTTGACATGTCGTATCGAACCCCCAAACAACTACGAAAGCTATCCCTTGGAGCTAAAATACAGGCTTCAGACATCTCAAAAAGAAGCAAAGAAAAATTTGTTAAAGAGTAAGTTAGTTAGGAAGATTAAATATGATAGAAATGTTAATCCAGCCCGGCGAGCACACTAATATAATTTAACGTATAAGTCGTCGGTAAAATTTTAGCATCGCGTCCATATTTGTCGCATTAGCTAACACGCTGTTGTCGGATCGGTAAAAATAGTATGGCGCTACGTCGACATAACGTGTTATGTGCTATGCGTGACATTTGAGACGACAGTTTCTCAACTTAGTTAGCACACTATTGATTTTGTAGACAAATTTACGGTTTTTTGACAATTATTTGCGACAAATATACGTACGTCGTTCGGTGACCACCGCAAATTTAATCAGTTGTAAGAGATGAGAATACACTTTCAATCTTCGTTCTCGCTCACACTGAAACAGAGTTATTATTTTGCGAGCAAGTCGTGAGTTGAAAAGTTGAAGCCGTTAAACTGTTAAGAGATCCGTTCAGTGTAAATGCGTAAATATAAACTATATGCTATACTTGTAGTATGTTGGAATTGAGATTTATACTTACATCGCTATCCGACTACCATATTATGATGATTTCACCATGGCCATTGCTTATATATATTATCTTCTCGCCTTATTTTAGGGCTAAGTTACACTTTGATAAGTGCAAGGGCAAGTTTAAACATTTGCTACTTGTACCCTTAAGAAGAAAAAAGAGCATCGGTATTGCCACACGGCTGGCCCGAACGGACGGTTAAAATTTCAAAATCATTTCCGAAAAATTTGGATGCCGTCCCAGTCGTCTGAAGCTCGACGCACCACGAAAAAAACACATATTGGATATTAAATCACTTTACCAAACAATGTTTATTACTCGCATGCGTTAAAAAAAAACACCATTTAAATTTAAAAAAAAAAAGAGTCCTATTTACCGTCGATAGTCAATTTAACGCATGAGCTAACACACTATTGCCGGGACATATAATTCTCGAAAGTTTAATTTTTGTTGTTTAAAATGACACTGTGTTGCAATAGTTGGGAAAAATAAAGAAATGTTGCGCATTTAATATATTAACGTCATCGTAGATAGAGAAACTTATTGTAAGAGTGTCATTCGTAGTTTCTTTAAATAAAGCATGAAAGTAACCCGAGTAAGCAGTTTTTTCAGGTTTTTTCCAAATTTGTCAGAATACTTAAACTGCATTGTAGTTTTTTTCTAATTTTTAAAATGTTCTAAAGGTTGATTCACAATGCGAAGTTTGTGGATCGTAAACTTGTAGAGCGAGATGCGTCCTTTTCTTTTTCGTTTTGGCCAATCAGAGACAGCAATGTGATTGGTCCCGTTGGTCGATACGAAAAGCTAGCGTTGCGCACGTGTAATACTTTTTATGGTTTGTGACTTTGTAATGTGAAATCACCTTAATGAACGAAACACAAGGGGATTGCTTCATTCGTTAAGGAAATTTTGAAAAAATCGTAGAAATTAACTGAGTGTGACTAAACGTTATGGTTTTTTGCAATAGTCAAGGATTGGTTCATAAGCTACAAATTTTATATAATACACTTTATTTTTAAGTGACTTTCATGCATTTAATGTACAATAATTTACAACTTAGCAACTTGATCTTTCAAAAATAAAACACAGTGCTTTAAGAAACTGTTTCATTACTCCAAAATTACTTGAAATTATAAAAAGTTACATCATTTTTTGTCACAATAAATAAAAACCTGAAAATTTCGAAATTCGCGCCTCATGCGGAGCGATCGGCCATAAACAACGAGTATGCCCATATATCTCTCTAATCTGTGAGTCTGCCGGTAAACAAGAAGGCCGCGCCTCGCATTCTCGCGCACCGCACGAAATAAAAATTGTTGGGTATACTTAGATTTAACCGTTCCATCCATATTTCAAAGCCAATCTCACAACTTAACTTAACTCTTAAAATGGAAGCGGAAGACGCCAAGAAATCGTAAGTTTTGTTTACTTAAATAGGAAATAATGAAAAGATTGTGTTTACATGTAGGTAACTTAAGTGATTTGCAATATGTCTCTTTTCGGGCATCCCTTATCCATTTGTTTTTTGTTACGGTTCTTTGATTTACTCAACTACGCCTCATCCTGCTTTTGAAATAATGTTTATTAGTTATTTGAAGAAAGCAGGTACTCTTGCACTGATTACCCTTCATCATCAATTAGATTTTGTTGGATACCTTCGTATAAGAAAATAACAATGCTTATAGATTTATAAGGCCACAAGCGTCCCGCCTGGTTTCGCACGGGTATTGTAATGTACATAAAAACTTCTGAAGTCTCTAAATGACAGTGAAAACCGTATCAAATTCCGTGGCGTGGTTAAGGAGTAAACGGCCGAAGAAACGATGTAGACACAAGAACGGATAGCGACTTTGTAAAGATAAAAATACTATGTAAATACAAAGATGATAGCGACTTTGTTGTATTTGTATACTTTTAAAGATGAGAAATTTCTTCTTTCATTTCTTATCTTAGAAAAAAGAGATACATATCGTCCCCTTACTGCTAAAACCGACTAACTGCATCAATGATAGTTTCGAGAAAAACGCATTTAAAGGTTTGAGTGGTACTTTCTCTAACAAAATCTAACATTAATTGAAGTGTTTTTGTGTTTTTATTTAGATGGTTTTTTTGTAAGTAAAACAGTATGAGGAAATTTAGCCTATACCCAATATAAGTAGGTAAAATCACGCTTTTATTAAAAAAAGTGGCGCAGATAGTCGGTTTTGCTTGTAGGGTATGTGTAACATTTCGAAATTAAGCGCCATTAAAGTATTAAAATGTAACTAGTATGTTTTGTCACTTAGCTAATTTTACAAACTGTACAGGTCCAATGGGGCGAAGCGAGATTCTTTGTAACGATTGCAGTTATATTGCTTCTATTCTATTTATAAACAAATTATCATGGAGTTATATTTACAAATCTGATGATTATTTGACTAATAAAGCAACATTGAACATCAGATAAGACAAAGATGACCATTTTAATAACTATTTAACAATAAATATTATGGAAATTAATCCAAAAAGTCCCTTGTAACCACAGGGAGGAATATAAAACCTAAAAAAACAATAACTTGTCATCGAATAATCACAACAAGGAAGTTTTTGTTCATTATCCGATGGGTAAGTAATACGGTTCAAAGAAAATAAACAACTCGCTTTATTTACAGTATTTACAATTAATTATATATTCAAGGGAATTGCATAGCGGACAGCTCTTGAGGTACGGTGATAGAGTGCTAATCATTTTTGTTTTGCCGTCCAGTAGCTGCGCGCGGTGTAGGCGTCACCAAGCAGGTGCAATACCGAGCTAGGTGGAAGTACAGTTGTGGCCGAGGCGTCACATATTCCCCCTGGCCAGAACACCTGAAATCTGACCACCCTGCCGCTCCGCGTCCGCTTCTCGATCGGTACGGCCGGACTAGCAGGAACGGATACTTTGGGTGCATTTGCCTCGCGCACCATGTAGGCTGGCTTAAGTCTATCGATGGAGACAGTGTTTCTCTTGCCTTTGATGTCGACAGTGAAAAATTTCGGTTGCCTTTCCAATACCTTGTAGGGTCTTTCATAAGGCGGCTCAAGTGCGCCACGAACACTATCGACTCGCAGAAATACATGAGTGGCGGTATGCAAGTCACGAGGTATGTAGAAAGGTGAAGTCGAAGTGTGCCATGTCGTTGGTCTTGGCGTGAGTTTAGCCATATGCAATTGAAGACGTGTCGCGAATTCTGTGATATCTGCCGTCTTGTAGTAATCTTTCGGCGACAGAAACTGACCAGGTAGACGCAGCGTCTCGCCGTAGACAAGTTCGGCCGGAGTGGCGTTTAGGTCTTCCTTCACAGAATTTCTTATACCCAGTAGGATCAGGAGAAGGGCTTCTGTCCACTGGGTAGAAGAATGGCACATAATGGCTGCCTTGCTGAGCTGTCTATAAAGTCGCTCGATAATCCTGTTGTTCGCAGCTGGCAGGTAGGCAGTGGTGCGAAGATGGCGCGCACCAATCATGCACGTGAGAACTTGGAAGAGGTGGCTCTCGAACTGACGACCGCGGTCCGTCGTCACTCGCTCCGTACAACCAAAGCGAGCAAACCAGCCAGACACTAGGGCAGCGGCACAGGATTCGGCAGTACAGTATCTGTGTGCAGTGACGGTGAGACATTATCTGCAATCAGAAGACGGGGTAAGAGGTCCTACGATGTCGAGATGAATATGAGCGAATCTCGACGAAAGAATATGAAATGAGGAAAGTGGTGAAATGGTATGACGAATGATCTTACTCTGCTGGCATTTCAGGCATTACCTGACCCACTATCTAGAGTCTTTGCGAATCCCTGGCCGCACAAATCGCTCCGTGACCAGTCGCACAGTTGTTGAACTTCCAGGATGATGAAGACAATGTAGCATGTCGAAAAATTGCTTGCGGAAAGTGGCGTGACATAAGGACGTGATATATGCGTAGAAGTGTCGCAGAACACAGGTTAGCCACTGTCGAATGTAGGCATCTTCTTTAGCTTCAGTGTGGAGTCATGAAGGAGCAGGTCTGGCAGTTCTGGATCAATATCCTGAGATCGTGTAAGCGCCTGGTAATCGATGCATGCAGCTACTTTTTCGACACGAGATAAAGCGCCAGCAACGACATTGTCTCTCCCGGGTAAGTACTTCAGTTCAGTAGTGAATTGTGAGATGAAATCAAGGTACCTGAATTGCCTTGGTGAAAATTTTTCTCTGTTTGTGGAAAAAGCGAAAGTGAGAGGCTTGTGATCTGTAAACACGATGAAAGATTTGGCTTCTACCATGTGACTGAAGTTCAATGGGGCTTGTATTTGAGCAGCATTGGGAACAAAGCGTCGATAAAAGTTGATTATTCCTAGAAAACGTCTTAGTTCCTTAACGATTTTTGGTGCTGGATAGTCCTGGATAGCGTTGACTTTCGTCTCCAATGGCTTGGTACCAAGCCATTCGCAGTCGCAGTCGCAGTAACACGTTATCCGAGGAAAATTCAGATTTACCAAATGTGCATTTTGAAGTGTTGACCACCACTCCGTAACGTTTCAGTCGCTCGAAGAGTTGACGGAGGTACTTTTGTGATCTTCTAAAGATGGTGAGTAGATCAAAATGTCATCGATGTAGCCATAACAGAAGTCAAGACCTGATAAGACTTCGTCAATGAACCTCATGTGCAGTCTCGATCAAGGTTGAAATGCGACTAAGTGCGGGGAGGGGCTGCTTACGCACTCTTAAGCGGTTTTGCCTGTACCACAACTCTGTCGCCGATAGGAGAAACGTTACATTCAAAACCAACTATTCTACGTTTAGTTTGATTTTGCAGTTGAATATTTTTATCTATGCAATAATTTAGTACAGGAAAAAAATACTAAGGGTAGGTTTGATTGTTTTTTCAGACGTCCAAAATACCATATTTGTTTTATAGTTTACAAGAAAAAACGACTATATATGTTTTAGTCGCTTTATGCAGTAATAAAATTGCTGTTTTATTCAATAACATGCACTTAGTAGCTTTTGCTAGTTATCTATTTCTGAAAATCACTAATAACCTACCTTAAGCTGGAGGCTAAATCAAGAACGAAGGTTCGTATCCAAAACGGGGTTTTGCCACCAGATAGAGCTTGGAAAGCGTATTCTAACTGTACTGCTAACTCATTTTTGCCAAAAAGGGAGGTTAGTCGGTTTTAGCAGTAAGGGGGCGATATAAAGATATATATTGTAGGTATATATATATGAACATTTATATACATTTCAGGCGTTGTACTAATAAACAAAAAGCTGCGCTGGTGGACTATATGTCCTCCCATACATTGTTCGCAAATGGTGAATTTTCCGGTCCATTGGGAGCGGCAAAGATGTATGCGGAGTGGCAGAGGTTATCAGTGTATTTGAATTCGATGGGCCCAGAGAAATCAATAGTTGCATGGCAAAGAGTAAGTACCTTTATATTATAACATTTATCCAGCATAATAAAATAATTGTTTCAACTTTCTTTGCTGTAATAGTTTTCCGGTCACTCCACTGCTATAGTACAGTGGTCTCTGTTGTTTGAAGTTCTAGTTTTTTATTTTTGTAAATTGTAGTTAATTAAGAAGCCTATAGTGTTTATGCACAATGGCCCAACATGAATGGGTTAAGCGTGGAAAAAAAGCACATAGCCATAATCATAAGCCCTTATGGGCTTATGTTAACTATGAGCCATTTAGTTATTCATCTTATTACCATCTTAGTAACTTCATTCAGCATTGTATGAAAGAAATTGATAAGTACCAAAATTACTAAAGCTTTAGGACCTCTGTGCAATTTTGAGAATAATCTATACATATAATACCTACTTCATAGTCACTAAAGTTCAAATTTTATATTCATGTACTTTTGTGGTTCATAAGTCGCCTTTGATCGGATAAGGCAAAAAATGCAAAAAAATCTAGTTTTGTTTTTTGAATGTTATTATAGATATGGATGTCTTAGCTAAGCCCAGTATTTTGTTATGTGACTGACGCTAGAGAAGCAAATGTTTAAATTGTTTTGAACTTTCGCGATTTTTACACATATTTATAACGTTATCGGGACTTAAACGCGATAAAAACTACTACTTGTGACTACCTGACTCGTGAGTCTACCTGTGACCACGGGCGTTGAAACATGGCCGAAACATCGAGGTAAATTATCAATGTTTTTATCGCATTTAAGTCCCGATAATGTTATAAATATGAGCAAATGTTTGTATGATAAATATCCATCTACTGGGTCTGAGTCTTGGATATTCTATATATTTATCTTTATAAGTAGGTATATCCATTGTCTACTATTAAAAATCCAGTCAGGTGTATAAATATGGGTGTATTCAACATACTCAAAAATATGTACTGACACTCTTATTACAACAGCAAATAATATTCTTTATTGTACACCACATAAAAAAAAGACAAAGAATACCTTCAAAGAAACACTCTTATTACATAGTTATTAGTGTAGGTACGTATTTTTGAGTATGTACAGTCAACCAATTTGATTCATAGGCCACTGTAGGACCTTTTCACAAAAAATGTCACAATGACTTCTCAATAAATGTCATAATATCCCAGCGATGACATGTTGGGGTGCGTGTCGGGTTTCCTCCTCGTGTGCCTAAGTGCTGCGGTTCCCTTATGGTCTTTTCCGGGGGGAAGAGCAGTGTTTGGGCCGGTGCACCCTGGGCATTGGTCAATAATTTCCTTGCCTTTATGGTGGGATATCATTGGCCGATGGCTAATAGCCCGACGGGGGGTAGGGGGGGAGGGTCTTTTGACCCAAACCGTACAATTTTACTTTACACTGACATTGGCACAAGCCTCATGGCCGCCATTAAAGAAAAAAAAAAACATGTTGTGACATCATTCCACAGTGGCCTAGGAATAAAATTGGTTGACTGTATTGTATATATGTACAATTGTACAAATTTTGTAGACAACACCAAGATAGGTCTCATTTGTCTATGAGGTATATTATTTTAAGCTAAGCAAATCAGAATTAAAAAATTGGGCCCAAGGAATATGAGTCATCTTTGATAATCACCTTTAAATATACGCAATGACAGCGCATGGCGCAGATATCGGCCAGTTACAATTTTGTAATATATGTTTCTCTATTTGATATTGGTGATGTTGAGATCATCAGTTTGCCCTCTGACACAGGACTCACCTAGCATTTATACTTTTTTTGGTACTTACAGACGTGGAGAGATTTAAAGATGAAAGCCCGCAAACAGAATGCAGAAAATAGAAGGGCTGCAGAAAAGACGGGCAACACCATCACACCAATCCCTGTCGGGGAAATTAGCCAGAGAGTTTTGGGCATCATTGGGGATGCCTCTTCAATAGGAATTGGCCCGCCTGAATCGAATATTCAATATGTAAGTTTTTTTTTACAATATTAGATTTATTTTTTGCAAGATCAAATTAAGAATACACAGATCCACAGAAGAACCAAAGTCACCATCATAGCTCTGCAAATTGCAAACCTTAAGTAGCAGTGGGCAGGGCACATTGCTTGTAGAATTGGTGACGGGTGGGGTGGAAAGGTTCTTGAGTAAACTGTACTGAAAGACGAAGTGTTGATAGGCCTCCCACTAGGTGTACTGACGGTCTTGTGAGGGTCGCGAGTTACCAAAGGATACGAGCAGCACAAGATTGACCAATGTGGAAACTCTTGGGGAAGGCCTATGCCCAACAGTGGGCGTCTTCCAGCTGATATGATGTTAATTATTGTTGAGAAGTAAGAAACTAACTTAGATATTAAATAGACATTACTACATAAGCTTATTATTTTAAGAGAAGGTGTATAACGCATCACTAACTAAATTATTTGTTTGTATACACAGGAGGTTTGTGAAGATCAAGGAGAAGAAACACAAATACCATCGTTCACATCTGCTACCGCGAGTTCTTTAGGAGCTTGCGAGTTTCGTACTGAAGCCTCAGCTGCTGGACCCTCCCGTGCCCACCCTAAACCGCCTAGACGACCGCGCGACCACTCCGCACAGCCTGCTACTATATCAGCAAATTTTGCTGAATTACAGAAGGAGAACAACGCTCTCCTTGGAAAAATAGTTGCAGAGATGGAAGCCGCGCGACTGCTTAAAGTTGAAAGCAATTCCATATTAAGGGAACTAACTGCCGCCATAATTAACCTTAAAAAGTAAGTTCCATACCAAGGTGGAGTAAAATCTGCCATCAATTTTAAAGTTTCTTATTATACCATTGCTGTTGGCTCCGGCATAACATAAAAACCTGTAAAAAAAATCTCTAAATGACAGTAAAAACTGTGTCTAAATCCGTTGCGTGGTTTAGAAGAAGTAAGTAGCCGAAGATATGAGGACAGACAGGAACAGATAGTGACTTCGTTTTATAGACATTGTAAAAAAAGAGATTATATTACTAAGGATCCTCCCGGCTTCGCAACGGGTACCATAGGGAATTTATTTAAAAACCTTTTGTAGAAAAATCTCTAAATGACACTGAAAGCCGTATCAAAATCTATTGCGTAGTTAATAAGAATAAGGCCGAAGATATGATGAGGAGTATGAGGACAGACAAACACGAATAGCGACTTGTTTTATACTATGTAAAGATAGATAGTATCTATAGTTTTTTTTAATAATATAAATGCGAACGTCTGTGCGGCTTTCTCGCTAAAACAGGTGAATTGATTTGGATGAAGTTTTGCACAAGGATAGTTTGACACCTGAGGACAGACATTAAGGGGATGCAATAGGGGATGAGACTTGATATGGGGAATGCTGCTGAACCGATTCAGATTAAACTTGATACATCAATGTTTTGACACTCAGGACAGACACAGGCCCAAAAATCCCAAGAGGCTGAAATGAGGGAGGAAACTTTTTTTACTTTTCCGTACCTCAAAAGAGAAAGCGGAAAACTTGTAGGATCACTTCGTTGTCCGTCTCTGTCTGTCTGTCGGTCGGTCCGTCCGTTCGTCATTCCGTTTGTCAGTCTAGCCGTCTGTCTGTCAAGACTGTTTTTAACAGGAACGTGTGTAGCTATCTAGTTGAAATTAATATCAAATACTTTGGTCTGCAGTCCCTGCTGTGATAAAAACAACTCTTAAGTCAACGCAATTAAAAGATACCGCTGTTTATACCGCGTATTTCATACATTTGCAAGTGAATCAAAATCCAACAGGGTACTTCCTGTTGACCTAAAATCATGAAATCAGACAAGAAGCAAGAAAATAAAGGAAAAATCCAAAAACCATAATTTTGTACTTACTTTATATCAAAATGTATTAAATGTGTATGTAATTTGTTTTACGCAAAACCACACAGATGGCGCTTTCTCTCGGCGTAACGCTTGTACAGTCAAGGAATTTAATTTCCAACCCACCTAAGGTTCAATATCATATAGCAAACTGTCACCATAAGAGCTAACTAGAGCAAGACGTTAGTTTGACAAATCGACCTTAATGCATTGCGAATATCAGACGACATTTAAACGAAATGGGTAGGGAATTAAATTCCTTGACTGTACTTAGGTTAGTTTCGAACGCCATTCATAGATGGCGTTGTTATCTTGCCGTATCTAACGTCATCTACGTCTACACTATACACCGTGCCCGGAACGTACCCGAAGAATTTTAACAGTGCATAAGCCATAAGGAGTAAAAAACGTTATATGAACCTAGGTCCAACTCTATTAACTTTTCGATTTTTCCATACATTTTAATCGGATAACTTTCACTTCTCTTGTATAACAATTCCTTAGGACGAGCTGGCAACGCCTTTTTTTTATTGCGTGTGAGGGGGATTTACTCTCAAAATAAATGAATGTGATATGCTTCTCCCCCACTCAGCCTTATAATTTTCTACGGGATAAGAAGAAGAAAGAGACAGAACCGTGAACTGAATACGATGATATTTGCTTTATGGCCATAGAGGCACAAATTATTCGAATTCAAAAGCAGTACTTTGTAGACTAACGTAACCAAAACTCCTTTTTAATTTTAAACATGCTGATGAATCATAAGTCATGGCTCACAAGCAACGGCAAATTTAAGAGACGTATTCCTTTACCATGACATTTACTTTTAATTTCATTTGATCAATAAACAAATAAATTAATAATGGCTTAGGATTGTTGTGTTTTACAAAAATTGTTATCTTCATTATTCTGAATTTTAAATTCTGTATGATGTTTTAGACTTAGCTGTGAATTATCAACGCGAATTCTATCTAGGAGGAAACTGCCGGCCCTATGTATTTGTCGTAAAATAATGCTTGTCCACATATTGCCTTAAAATTTACGTTAGTACGAGCTTTCCCCAGCTTTGTGTGGGTTTTCTTTTATCCAATTGTAAAAGTTACCTATGTGAATTTAACACTCAATTTCTGAAAACCTATCAAAAAAAATCACTATTTTAATTCATGGTTACATGAATACTTGTGATTATCAGTTTAATTATGCCTAAGCCTTGATGAGTTTACGCCGTTCTGTATGAGTGTCGTTTCATGATAATAAAAGTCTTCCATATTCATGCACGGTCGATTATAAATTTATCTTTTCTTATATTTATCTACACTAATATAATAAAGAGGTAAACTTTGTTTGTTTGTTTGGTTGTTAGTTTGTTTGTATGTAGGGGGTAATATTTAATAATATCGCAGAGCCAAATATGATTTCCATTCCAGGCACTCATTATTATCTTTGGTTATTGCCAATTTTATTCATCAATACCCACAACGAAGACTATCAGTAGCTGAGGGTTTTGCGGAAGAGTTTGCAACTTGAGCAAATGACTCATTCTACATATTTCTTGCATTTTTCCATTTTAGGTACTTTTTTTCCAACAGATTCAAATGTAACAATGAAATATGAATAATCAGTCCAGTTTGATAACCGGTCTTGACATATTCAGTCAACTTAATGTATCATTCATTACTCATAGCAAAATTGATTAAGTCTACGATACGTCGCAGGCGATTTCAACCCGTGACTGTAAAGCTTTTGTTTCAAGTACAGGTACATCCTTCCGTTCATTTAGTCATTTCGATATCTCTCGTCGATTGACTAGACTTTGCTACATAGTGGCAACGTCGTATTCATAAAGGCTTTTTGCACTGGAGTTTTCGTAGTACTTTTTTTACACATAAATTGATTTATCTCTAAAACTAAGCAGAATCAAGCGAATATTATTCGACATTTTTCGCATCAGCAATATACTGTTAAAATCCTTCAGGTACGTCCCGGGTACGGTGTATATCGCTGCCTCCACGAAATAAAGTCGCAAGTACAAAAAATAAATTTTACAGGAAAAATCAAAGACCGAAATCCGTCATATTAACCAGATCACTCACGTATTTGAAGTCGAATAATTGCCAGAAATGTTTCGAAACATGACGCTGACGTAGGCAAAAAGACCGCCAGGCTGAAATGGGACTGGGCTGGCCATGTCTGCCACATGCATACAAATAGATGGGCATCGATTGCCACCCAATGGTTGCCACAAGATGGTAGTCGGCGACGGGGCAGGCCGAGACGGAGATGGCGGGATAATCTGGAGGCATTTTCAAATGACTGGGCAGAGATTGCTACAGATAGAGGAAACTGGAAATCCGAGAAAGAGGCCTTTGCTGAGCAATGGGACACGATTGCAGGCTAGCTTTTATTTGTATATATATATATCTATATTTTATTCCTGGGATATACAGGATCTTAGATCTTTCTATAAAGCGTCACCGGTTTTGACTAACGGATAGGTTGTGAGTCCAAAGATGTGTAAATCAGTGTGGTGTTATTTCCGGTTAGTGGATTTGTACGGAACCCTTGATACGCGCGTCCGACTCGCGCTTGGCCGGTTTTTTAAATGTATTATTACTCCTTATGGGGTCAAAATGAGGAATTAAACTTTGCAGGGAAAATGCTGAACCAATATGGATTCATTTTAATTTGGAGATGAATCGACAGCCAGGACACGAGCTACTTTTAATATTTACAATCTTTTTTATTTTATATATAAAATTAGAATAAAAACAAGCAAGTGGGTTACGTGATGGTAACCACCACCCCCGCCCATAGAAAACCCGCAAAACCAAGGATGTTGTAGATGTGTTCGAGCCAAAGGGGTAAAATGGGATGCCTCTCGTGTCTGTAATTTCACCGGCTATCTTGCTTTCCACATCGGAACACAACAGTGCCAGCACTGCTGCTAGCGGCTGGATCACGAGCAAGATGGTGGTAGTGATGCAGATTGACCTTGCTGAAGGTCATACCACCTGCAAATCTACAACCGTAGGGGTAAAATGTAGGAAACATTGCAAATCCGTGTCTTTACAATACTCTAGTAACACTCATAGTTTACTTCCATAGTTAGCATCAGCATCACACATTTAACATAGCTTATGTAAAGTACCTACTACTAGTAAAATAATACAAACGGTAGTATATTATAAAAGCCAATGTAGGTGTGATGATTTATCTGTTTGTGTTTGTTACATGTGTGTAGTATGGAGACGAACTTTTATGCTGGTGTAATGCATATTTCCACAAACATATTGTATTCAGACTAAACTGCGGGCAACTTATCGTTATTGTGCTGTTTCAGAACCCCAACTGGTGTGGAAGATTCGTCCAAGACTGAAAAGCATAATCAGGTCAGTACAATGAATGATATAAATACATATTTTACTAGCAACTTGCCCCGACTTCGTACGGGTACATTACAATAACTCTTTATTGAACACCACAAAACACAAAATGGTACAATATAGAGACATAACATAAGGCACACAAACACTTATCGCTACAATTACAACCTAACAACAACACAACAACGGTACAATTAGGATGTACATAAAACCTTCCGTAAAATAATCTTAATGACAGTAAAACCGTATCAAAATCCGTTGCGTTGTTTAGAAGGAGTGGGCGGCCTAAGATATGAGGACAGACAGGAACGGATAGGACATTTTTTTTATTCTATTTAAAGAAAAAAATACAAAATGTGTCTCGACTGTTTGTCGTTAGATACATTATTTAAATAAATAATAATAAATACCTTGGGACAATGTTCATACTAATGATTCCGTGATAGCCTAATGGTGTCTTTATGCTTCTCAAGTACAGTAATATAAGATTCGTATTCATCATAACAAGGTTTATACATGTATAACACTGACAAAACAGTGTTTATGAAAATGATCAGTCCTCCTAGCTGAAAATGATGGACGTTAAAGTTACGAGTACAAGACAACTAAAATAATTTAGTAATTTTTTTATTTTTCTTCAATATATCTTAACCAATCAAATTTCAGAACTCGACTTCAACCTCTACAAAAGTGCTTAAAGTAATAAGCTTAAATAAATCGAACACGAGAAGACTTTGTAAAACTGACTTGGAAGCGATAATGGTAAGTTTAGATAAAAAACTTGACAAAAAAAACTGCTCATTATGTAGGTACTACGAGCATGAATCTTCTACCCAAAGGCAGGGGAGTTCCACTCAGCACTGTAGGTACGCGCGGCCGCCTTGCGTACAGAGTAGGCAAATCGCAGTAGGTTTTCGGCTCGCCGCGCGCCCGCTCGCTCGCTCTCGCTGTGTCAGTGTAATTGAAAACGAATGCAGTACAGTACTGCAGGGTCGTTTATTACATTTAATTCGATTATAATTTCGTTAATATCGTCAATGTTTGGCTTAATATCCCAGTTATTTTTTATGATTTGCCACGAGGCCTCTACATGTGTTCTTTGAATTTTTTATGAATCGGTTATTAGAAATTTGTCTAGCTTCATATAGACATATTTTTAAAAACCTTATGTAACTCTTATATTTCTTTAAATATTCTTTATTTTCTGGATACTGCTCTGTTATTCTACAATTTTCTCTTGTTTACACAGCTACGTTTTATTCCTCTGGAAAGCCATTTATTCATCACAGGCTTATTAATTCTCTTTATTTTAATTAAAGGAAAACATAAATTGTAGAAAAGAATTACTAAATCATGAAACAAACGCTGTATTTGTATCTGTCTCGCTTATGATTTCCGTAAAAGAGAGTGAAGACATACTTTCAATAGGTAAACTTTCGTAAATTGTCTGGACTATAATTTCTCACAATTTCGTTTCAATTTCATTAAAAAATAATGTTTTCTTTTAGGCAAGCAGAGCCACTGTGGAAAAGCAAGATGACGAAGTCGCGGGAGGGTCCGGGCTTCACTCTAAAGAAGGTGAGTTATAAAAAAAATAATTTTATCCTAACAAAGAAACCAGTGTTCGACTGCAATTCACCATATTCTTTCAGTTCTTCCTTTTTACCCGACTGCGCGACGCCACAGTGGTGGCCACATAATTAAGAACGATTTTAAGTTCTAAAACGCTTTGTACGAAATGATGTTACATTTAGTTTTGAGTTCTTTGTCAGATGTCATAGTTATGTAATGGAATAGCCACATGGGTAAAGCAACCTGAATTGGGAATAGAGATATCAAATCACTAACTGTTTCAAATTTAATTTGTTTTCAATAGTAACACATTCTATTACAAATAATCCTGGAGAAATAATTAAAAACGATTTTTCAACCGTTCGAGAATTGCTGCAGATGAGACACGGAGTTAATAAATTTCATTTGTGTGAAAGAATACAGACTGGAAGAGGCAAATGAATACGATCTATATATATATATATACTAAAATTAGTAGTTAGTGGTAAAGTCAACGGCTTTTAGTTACCTACTGCCTTACACTACTGTTTTCATTCGTTTGTTGGTGTTTTCTGTTACGGTTTTTTTGCTGTAATGATATGTGTGTAGATAAAGTATTAAAGCCTTAAAACACTCTCATTATATAGCAGTTGCATGCATAAACTACTATTACAATACTAAATAGGGCCAAAATTAAACGAAAAACAAAATAATCACAGAGTTTACTACATTTAAATTTGAATAAAACTTTTTGGTATCTTGCGTTCTTAATTATGTGACCAGCCAGCAAGTAGTATTATTGGGTTTAGATGTGAGGTAAATTAATTTTTCTGAAAATAATTAGTTTATTATTTAAATATTCATGCGTTTAAATGAATACACAGATAGTATGGAAAAAAATGCTATACCACGAGAATAAAAAAATCAAAAATTCAATAAACTATGCTTGATTGTTTAAAGAAAAACTTTTCTTTAAATAAGCGTTCTTAATTATGTGGCCACCACTGTATGTATGTATGTTTGTTCCTTTGTGGCGACCTAGAGACCAACCGCGTGGGCCGATTTTGATGATTCTTGCGATCTTAATCAATTTGTCTTAATCTTGCGAGTATCACTAAAGACATGACAATAATCAAAATTCAGTACGACGACAACCAGACGCCATACTATGCAAAAGAAAAAATGAAAGTCGACGAACTATGTTGAGTGGGGTATCATTGGATAGGAATTTGGAATTCATTATTAGGTTTCTCATATCATTTTTTAATTTTGAATGATCTATAACGATTTAACGTTAGTTAGCAACCAAAATTCTCACTTAATCCGTACCAAAAAGGGGAAAATAAAAAAGTAGATAAAAAAAACCTGCTACGTAAAAAGTAAATCAAAACTGAAAGACTAAAACAAGTCCAGTAGTCTGAAATTCTGTTAAGTAATGTTGAATAACGACACCATTGCAATCGTTTCATGAACGTCAACAGTCGGCGTGACCCATTTAAAATGTAGACTGACTCGAATCTTCCCAATAATGGGGTCAGACTGTTAAAGTTTATGAAACGATTGCAATGGTGTAGGAATTCAACATTACTTAACAGAATTTCAGACTGCTGGACTTGTTTTTTTAGTCTTTTCAGTTTTGATTTACGTTTTACGCAGTTGAGTTTTTTAATTTACTTTTTTTACAAGTTTTTGTTTAACTTGAAATATCTTCTTATGTAATGTGCCTGTTTCAAAAATTTCAAGTCGGTTTTGACTCACTTTCAGGGTTCGATTGTTTCTAAGTTTGGTTTGTGTATGTAGCATGATGACAATGCGATAATAAAGTACTGTCAACAAAAAGCTTGCATTAAAAATGAAATTCTAGCAAAAGAACAACATAATTTGAAGTCAGTTTCATAGAGCAGGTAAAAGGGGTTGGTATCAGCTGTACGAGTCATAGTGTGTTAATGGTGAGGCGTTGCTCTTTGTTCCTACATGCATTGGAACGCGGGTTATACAATTAGCTTGCCGCGCTTACCTTGACAGAACGCCGCGTCGCGCAATCAACCGGCTCACAGTTGCTATAGTTACCTGTACGTGGGCGCGGTATAATTTATATGAATATGAGTTTGGATCCCTTTTTAAGTTTACGTGATTTTGTTGCAACAAACAAGTGAAGGCCTATTTACTTTGACGTGTGATTCTTATGGCATTTTTATAACTCTGATTTCTGGGGCTTTACGTTGGAGGAACGTGAGCGTAGCGCCGCATTTTCCCCTTCAGTTTGACCATTACCCCGTGCTATCGCTCCGGCAACAAAACGCCTTTGATAAGTCCTGTTGCTGTATAAGGGCATTTGCTGTACCTGTGGGCGCCTTTACTTACAGACATTCTCTGATACTTAGAGCTACGCTCCCCATGTCGCTAGCACTACCGCCATGTTCCTCTGTATTATTATTTGCCTTAGACTTCCTGAAGAACACACACCAAAGAACGTTCACAGGTACAGTTCCCATTGTCCTTGTTTTTTTAACAAACTGTGTTTCATCTTCCAGAAAAATCACAACCAGCAAATAACAAATATCTCTAAGAAAGATGCCAGCAGGAGTTAAAGTTGATTCGCAGATGTGATTATTGAAATTATTGATTAATAATTAGATGATGATGATGAGAGAACAGAACCGGTTGTTACACCGATTGTTACAATACACTCAGACTAATTACAGTAGATGAGTAAAGGTAGGTTGCTCAGCTTTGTTTGTCTAAGAAAAATCTCCGTGTACATTTTCAAACAAAATTTTAACACAATTAGCTATAAATTATAATAATTGTATAATTATTCATGCGTTTAAATGAATACACAGATAGTATGGAAAAAATTGCTATACCACGAGGATCAAAAAATCATAAATTCAATAAACTGTTCTCGTTTGTTTAAAGAAAAACTTTTCTTTAAATAAGCGTTCTTAATTATGTGGCCACCACTGTATGTATGTATGTTTGTTCCTTTGTGGCGACCTAGAGACCAACCGCGTGGGCCGATTTTGATGATTCTTGCGATCTTAATCGATTTGTCTTAATCTTGCGAGTATCACTAAAGACATGACAATAATCAAAATTCAATACGACGACAACCAGACGCCATACTATGAAAAAGAAAAAATGAAAGTCGACGAACTATGTTAAGTAGGGTATCATTGGATAGGGATTTGGAATTCATTATTAGGTTTCTCATATCATTTTTTAATTTTGAATGATCTATAACGATTTAAAGTTGGTTAGCAACCATTCTCACTTAATCCGTACTAAAAAGGGTAAAATAAAAAAGTAAATAAAAAATAAATAAAAATCCTACTGCGTAAAAACTAAATCAAAACTGAAAAGACTAAAACAAGTCCAGTAGTCTGAAATTCTGTTAAGTAAGGAGCCGTTCAAGTATTACGTAAGCAGATTTACTACAATTATTTACCCCCCTTCCCCCTTGTCAGCAAAAGTAATCAAAGCTCTTACTCCCCCCCCCCCATGCTTACGTAAACATTGGTATATGCATTTTTCTTTTAATGTATTGTTTTTTTTATTGATTCATAAGCAGCAGTTATAATTCTAGAAATAAGAAAATAGGCTTTGGATACAGGAGTTTGACGCAAATAATATTAATTTAAAGGTACGTACGGAAGGTAAGGTACGTAAGATACGTACAAAACAAACACCAAGATTCTAAGTTTTCGATGACATTGGAGGTTGCTGCTCAATGTTGTATGTCTGCTCACTTTCATCCGATTTTGGAATGCCTGCGTCGTTCTCATCGAGCCATTCAACATCTTTGTTATAAACTCCTTTTCTATTTGTTGTTTTAGAAAAGTACTTCTATGTCAATGTCATGTCATTAATTCGTAACTGTGAAAATAAACTAATATGATTGTCTAAAAGGAAGTTTATTTTGATCTTGGTGCTCTAAATTTTGAATAATGCAGATAAGTTTCATGTGTAAAAAAGTAATTAACTACTGCTGACGTAATCACCATCTAGACCCCCCAGCCCCCATGTCATCAAAAATAAGCAAAGCAAACACCCCCCCCCCCCACTGCTTACGTAATACTTGAACGGTGCCTAATGTTGAATAACTACACCATTGCTATCGTTTCATTAACATCAACAGTCGGTGGGACCCATTTAAAATGTAGACTGACTCAAATCTTCCCAATAATGGGTTCAGACTGTTAAACTGTTGTTTTTTAATAAACTGTGTTTCATCTTCCAGAAAAATCACAACCAGCAAATAACAAATATCTATAAGAAAGATGCCAGCAGGAGTTAAAGTTGATTCGCAGATGTGATTATTGAAATTATTGATTAATAATTAGATGATGATGATGAGAGAACAGAACCGGTTGTTACACCGATTGTTACAATACACTCAGACTAATTACAGTAGATGAGTAAAGGTAGGTTGCTCAGCTTTGTTTGTCTAAGAAAAATCTCCGTGTACATTTTCAAACAAAATTTTAACACAATTAGCTATAAACTATAATAATTGTATAATTGTTTTATTTTAGGAAGTAGGGGAATTTTGAAAACGTCTGCTCTAGTAGCACGCTAGCATAAACGCATCCGTCCCTCTCGCACAGGCATACTGGAAATGAATATTATATGCTTTATGTCAGCAATAAAAGCTAGCGTGCTATGGGCCCCTGCTGATGCAGTCGCGGAGAGTCAAGGCTTGAAACTAAAGGAGGTGAGTCATCTATCAGTCGATTACAAATTACATTATGACTTGTTTACAGTTCTATTCTATTATTTCTTGAAAAAACTTGGACAGCGTTTGATAAAGGCAGATTAGTATCAAAGAGATTAATCGGTCTGTTTTAATTAAACGCAATGTTGTGATTTATCCACACTCAAGCTATATTCTAGATCGTTGGTGGCTAGGGGGGTACCCGTAGGAAATGACCAGCATTATTACAACCAATTTTATTATGAGAACTTTCTTGTCTGTGGTAGTAGGAAAATCTGTACTTTAAGTGTCATTTATAGTACTGCTTTCTGTAACGTCATGATTTTAAATTTTGAACAGCTGTCAAAATTCAAGTGGGTCTCTATTCTAGTATCCATAGATATTGAAACAGTTATCGATACGAAACGTCAATCCAGTTTGATTTTTTAATATAAACCGCACGACATGTGATCTCGTATAACATGAGAATAGGGACTTCATTTGTTTGTCTATGATTTTAAAAAAACAATCGTTTGGAGGAGGAGAGTTGCCGCCATTACTTATTTTATTAGTTTGTTGGTTTTTTGCTGTTACGGTTTTTTGCAGTTATGATATGTGTGTAGATAAAGTAATGTATATAATTAGGCATTAAAACAGTCGTGTGATCCTATTATGAAACTACTCACGCTCGTTTCATAAAACCGCACTCGTGTTTTAAGGCCTCTCATTATATAGCAGATGCATTAACTATTATTTACAAAAATTTTAACACGAGATAATTTGTCGTTCGAAATTAATTTATAATTAACCAGCGACCCGCCCCGGCTTCGCACGGGTACAGTTAGGATATAATTAATAAAACTGTGTGGATTTTCACAGTTTTATTAATTGCGTGGTTATTAAGAAGCAAGCGGCCGAAGATACTGTCTAACTATATATATTTATATTTATATATATATGGGCAGATGGATGCAGATACCTGTTTTATACTATGTGCAGAAAAGAAAAACATAATCATTATAATAATAAGAAGCCGCTCTAAAAAAAACCTAAAGAGATACTTTAAGATTTCATCGGGGATATAAAAAAACTCATTCTAGTTCATGAGTTTGATCACATACAAAGTTGTGTTTGGTGACGGTGAAATTATTGTCCAGTCCAGGGGGATTTGGAATTAATAAGACTAAGTGTTGTATTTGTCTCCTTAAAACCAAAAATATATTTCCGAGCAGCAAGCTCCCCAAGATGATGACATTCAAGATGATATTTCTTTTATTTCAGGAACGTGGAGAAATTTAAGCCATCAACAGTGATAATAAAGAACAAATTCAGCAGCTTGGAGTGCCCATTTCTGTGGAGCAATTTCACCACTATGTGGTAACAAATAAACCATAATCAAAGAAGATTTTTTTTATCTATCCAGTTATACTAAGATCTACTTAATTATTATTACTTAAAGTACTTTTTTTCTGGAGCAAAAATTGCGCATCTATTCTATACATATAATAAAATCGTTAAGACAAAAAAGTCTGTACATTGAAGATTTAAAAAAAAGAACCACCCAGGGCGACTTAAAATGAGTAACTGAACACGATAAGACCATTTAAAATAAAATTGTTTGTTTGTAGGTACGCGCATCACGTAAAAACCGCTGAACGGATTTAGATGGAGTTTTCACATATCTGTTTAAATAAGTCCCGAATAGGTTTTAATAAACATTTTGAAAAAAAAGGGGAAGAAGGGGAAAAAATGGAGGGAGTGAAGAAGAAAAAAATACTTAATTGTTCTAGAATCATGAAACTCAGAATTCGTACTTATTATTTAAAATAAAGAAATACATGTTTCAGCATTTTTTGGAAATCGCTTTCAGAAAAGCAAAAAAGTGGAATTTTTAAAAATACTATATTCATACAACTATATTTTAGAATCAAACTAGCTTTTGCTCGCGGCTTCGCACGCGTTAAATTCGTAGTAATACAATTCTCCTTTCCCTATACTATGAAGATTCAACTCTACATTAGAAATCTTGAAATGATCAGTGGTTCTCTAATATATTAAGCATGTTATTATACACATAAACCTTCCTCTTTAATCACTGTATCTAAAAAAAAAACCGCATCAAAATCCGTTGTGTAGTTTTAAAGATCTAAGCATACATACATACAGACGCGGGAAGCGACTTTGCTTAATACTATGTAGTGATGAAGCGTGTCTTTTGAAACTTGCTACACATAATCAACATCTAATAAAGATGAATACAAATTCTCAGTTTTCCAGAAATATGCTTTAAATGGCGATTTTGAACAAAAGGGTGCAACAAAAAAAACAGTTTTTCTCAGTACACGAACTTGCAGTACTATATCGCGATAATAAATGGTATGTCCTAATCATCCTGGATTAACACAGAATCATTTTTATTCCGTAATTTAACTTCGCACTAATAATTAAACAATTAATTATTAATAGTATTCATTTATTATTTGACGGATTTGGATGAGAAACGGAGATAGCTTCTACATAGCATACTTTTTTTCCGTGAAAATGCATAGCAGGATAACGATTAATGAGTCGTGCGCGGTTCTTCTTCGCCTTGAAACGAATATGCGGATTTAGACGAAATTTGGAATGGGAATAGCCATATAGAAAGGAAAAGAAGCAAGTGGGTCACCTGATGGTAAGTGATCACCACGGTGTTTCCGGAGCAGTCCGAAAGATTTTAACCACGTCTTCCTGAGGCTCTAAGAAGAAAAAAACGTTATATGAACATAGGGTCAATTATGCTTATTTAACTTTTCGTTTTTTTCATACAAAAAAAATATTAACAATTGTGATCATCGTGGTAAACACTGCCTTAGGGCGATCTGGCAACGCTTGTTTTAAATGTTTGACATGTATGTCATAAACTTATTTCGCGCCAATTTCAAGTCATGTGCATGTGTGAGTGTTTAACTTTTGTCCTTTTCTTAGCTGTAATGTTAGTAGCGACACCGTAACCTAGAGAAAGAGATAAAAGCTATGTTGTATCTCAAATGATATGATCGGTGTCAAGATTGGTGTCATAAAATGACAGACCAGTTAGAAGAATAAAACCTTAGCACAAGAAGGTTTTGTACTCGAAAGGATTTGAATTAAACTGCAATAATAAATCCTTTTTACATTGTTTTAGATAAACACGATAAGAGCCGAGCGTCGTACGAGTATATAATTTAATGTGTATTTATTGAGATTTAATACATTAACTCTTATTATGAATATTTAAAAAATCTTTTGCTTATTGGGTTTTAACCCTACTTAGGTATTTGTATACGGGAACTTCATGTCATACCCATATAGGCACTGCCAGTGTTTCATAGATAGCTGTTTCTAAATACTTGTATGTTACGTGAGAAAGTTACTCGCTTTGGATTAACAGTGATGCTAGTCCGGCATTCTATCTTTTGTCAGAACTAAAATATTAATCACAATGTGAGTATACAGAGGCCCTAACAAGACGGCCTAAACTTAATTTATCTCTCGCTGCGCCTCTAGCTAGTGCTATGAGAAAAGGAAGGGATGCATATACAAATAAATTAAACTTGGCTGGTTATGTTGGGGCCGAAGGTGACCGATGGCAGTTAGCCGCATACACGGCCTGGGCCTGAGAGAAGCGATTTCGAAGGCGAAGCATATCGTTTTCAGGAGGCGCTGATGGGGACTCTCGGCTGACTCCCACATTATAGTAGAGTTGATAGAGATCATATAGTTGATAGAAGATGGGCGTTTGAATGGCATTTTATAAAACTTGCCCCTCGAGTCGTGGGACCGTTACAGCCGTCGGGAAGATGATCCCGAATTTAAGAAGACCGAGACTGGTGCTCCGTATCGACGCCTCGTCGTCGATGTGGCGCAGAGCATGATGCTGTACGGGCCCCCTATATGGAGCCAAGCCTTGACAGCGAAAACGCGGGCCTTTCTAAGGCGGCCACAGAGAGTGATCGCCGTATGAATGTCCAGGGCATACGTGAAAGTGGCTGGGTACCCTCCGTGAGACCTAGACGCGGAAGTGCGCGCAGAGGCGCACTGGGCGAGGGTGGACAGCCGGGTTAGGGGGGAAAGCCTAGCTCCGGAGGAGGTCGCCCACACTCGACAAAACGACGAAAGAGGCCGTCGACACACACCCCCTCCAGCGCAGACGATATAGGGAAAGCGACGGAGTCGGTTCGCTGCCTGCCAGCTTCGAGGTCTGGGGGCTGCGGGTAGGGGGTGCAGCGCCTCTAGTCGTCGTAGGCTAGGCCTACATGTCTTCGGAGAGGTCACACGTTTTCGACCTCCTCTTCCTTTGGCGCGGTTTGGCTCTAACACGTAGGCTGGGGCGACCGGTCTGACGTCGCAGGTCACAGGAGCATGTCACGGCGACTTTTTTTCGTACAACATAGACAAGTAAGTGGGTCACCTCATAGTAAGCGAACACCACCGCCTATACCCGTAACACCAAGGAACACAACAGTGCAAACACTACTGCTACTGCCTGGTTGAAAGCCGGTTTGAGGTGTACGCCATGCCATGGAGGTTTCTGGTTAAGGGGGGGGTCCCAAATATCCTCTGGGTCGCTCCAGGCAGGGGGAAGTCATAAAGGGGTTCCGCCATGTCAAAATAAAGACCCGCATGTGTAGAACAGCATGGTGGAATTGGTGGGTCACAGACACATCCGCCATGCCATCTTGCGCAGCAATGTAAATCTGCCTTTAGTCAGCGCGTGCAGCGTCATAAATATGTGGACAGTAAATTTTTTTGTCATTGTAACATCTTTAATTAATGAGTCACTATACTATACGAAATCATTAAAGGAGGTAAAGCGACGAGCTACAAAATTGTTTAGATATTTATGACGATGCCTTTATCTACTTGAAACTGCTGTAATAGATAGGCTTCAGTAAAGCTTGTGGTTCTAGAACCACAGTTCCTCGCGGAGCCGGCCGAACCACATCACCAGTAGATATGATTTTTTTAAGGCTTTAGCCGTTTATTCGTTTACGCGAGGATAAGGTTCTTTCCAATAAAATATTTACAAGTTAACATTATCCATAATGTAGAAGAAATGTAGTATTTG
Source organism: Ditula angustiorana (assembly GCA_963691745.1). NCBI lineage: Eukaryota > Metazoa > Arthropoda > Insecta > Lepidoptera > Tortricidae > Ditula > Ditula angustiorana. Next base: position 14,547,497 of record OY829471.1, read on the forward strand.
GGTGTTTTACATGTAATGATTGCCCAACAGAATTCGTTTCAAATTCGTGATTATAGGTATAGGGGTCGGAAAAGGATATAGACTACTTTTTATCCCGATCAAACTAGTAGTTTCCGTGGGATATCGTTAGACTCACATGAGTTAAGTCGCAGGGAAATACATGATTAATGATTCGCTACTTAGTGTATTTACCTCAAATCATACATAAAATCCTGCCGTAAAAAAAACTCTAAACGACGGTGAAAACCATATCAAAATCTGTTGCATGGTTTAGAAGGGGTAAGCAGCTTAAGATCTGAGGACTGACACGATCGGATAGCTACTTTGTTTTATACTACGTAAAGATAAAGATCATGGCAGCAACATAAGGTTTAGAGGGCGGAATACGTTATCGCCGTTTGTATGGAGAGTATTGGAGCGCGCTGGGTAGACAATAGTCTTAAATAGTCTCAAACTTGGGCAAGTGATACTTACAATAGTGTAAAAAAAATACATACTACCGAATTCTTGTTAAAGCAATCAAAATTTTCCGTGTAAAATAAGTGGGTTTATTAATAGGGCTCCCGTTGGCTTTCGTTGGGTTGGCTTTGTATTGCAAAGTTGTGCAGTAAGTGTACAGAGTTGTTATAAGAATACTAAATGTACACAGATACCCGTTGCATTCAGGCGCGTATTTACCCTAGGGCCATCCAGGCCATGGCCCGGGGCGCCAGGCTACGGGGGGCGGCAGCCGCCCCTAAAATGAAATACTTAATTGTCACTTAATAGGGCGCCAAAGCTAAATGGCCCGGGGCGCCAAATCTTTAAATACGCCTTTGGTTGCATTGTTAAAAAAATTAAGTAAGTGCGCTTGTACCACCAAAACGTTTTCATTTATTCAGACACTGGCGCCCCGCCCCGCGCCTGGTGCAATTTACAAATTTACTTTTTATAAAAATCTATTAATACAATGAAAAACGTGTTAAATTCCGTTCAGAAAGAGTAATTGGCCGAAGATACGATGAGGACAGACGGAAACGAAAAGCGATTTTTTTACACTATGTAAAAATAAAGACGATTATTACGGTTTTATAACACAATCATACTCTTACGGCGAGGGAAAAATCGTGAAGAAACCTGCACATTCATAAAAATGGATGTATAACCATAATGGTAGTTGCTCCAAGAGCTCTGAAATTGATGTGCTAAATCTGGTATTATGGGTCAAAGCGAACCACGAAGAAATCAATAGTATGAAGCGCTAGAAGGATGATGTTAAACATGTTTATTCAATCGTGGTAAATAATAAAATATCTTTATTGAAATTTAATTTGACGTCTCCCTTAAAGTCTCGTTGGATGCCACTAAAGATTATTCTATCTCTTTTTACCCGACTACGGCAAAGCCAAAAGGAAGGGTTATGTTTTCAGCAGCCTATGTATGTATGTTTGTATTTACGTATGTTCCACTGTAGTGCCTAAACGACTGAGCCGATTTTGATGAATGAGGTGTCAATCGGTTCGTAATTGTACTCTGGTGACATAGGCTATATTTTTTGCGAACAAAATGAAAATGACGAATGTTATATCCAAAAAAGAGGGGGTCAAAAAAATTTTTTTTTTGGTATCATGTCGTCATGGATATCAAATGAAAGAGGAGTAAATTCTGAGCTCAAAAACATAAATATATTTCATTATTAAAGTATACCAAGCAACAAAAAATAAATTTTCCCATATTTCGTAACGCCATCTATTGTCTAGTAGCTATATTAAATAAATATGCTTACTGTTTAATTATTTATAGAGAATTATACACGTTGTCGTTTATGAGGTATTTTATTATGTAAACTGTAGGTGTTGCCCGCGACTTCGTTCGCGCAGACCATTGTACAGTCAAGGAAATTGAAACACGTACCACTGTAGAACCTAGTCGAAGAGACATACGCATGACATTTGTATGACGTAGCCTGGCGTTGAACGCATCGCGTCATTGCGATAGGGTTCTAAGGTGGTACGTGGATATATTTCCCCTACTGAGACCACAGAATGTGTAACAGTAATTCTATAAGTCAGATGGCACTTACGCCAATGTAATAACTCGGCCTGCCAAATATGAGATCATGGCCAAAGCGTACCTAGCCTACCCCTAATGAAATACCAGCCAAGTGCGAATCGGACTTGCGCACCAAGAGTTCCGTACAAACTTAACACCTATTTTTTTATGAATTAGGAAGGCAAACAAGCAACTGGGTCACCTGATGGAAAGTGATCACCACCGCCTTTAGACACCCGCAACACCAAGAAGATTGCAGATGCGTTGCTAACCCCGAAAGCTAAAATTGATTACCTCTCGCGCCTGTAATGTCACCGGCTGTCTTGCTCTCCACGCCGAAACACAACAGTGCAAGCGTTGCTGCTTAACGGCAGGATTAGCGAGCAAGATGGTGGTAGCGATCCGGACGGACCTTGCAGAAGGTCCTATCGCCCGGCAAAAGAATTGCCAAACATTGCTCTAACGAAAAGATAAATCGGATTGAGGGACAAACTTAACTTAACTATTGGAAAATTGTTCGCAGGTCGCTGTCAGTTTACAATGTGTAAATATAAGTAACTAATCGAAAAAAAAAACTTTTGAGATGTGGCAACTACAAAATTAAAATTTTCGTACAATTTCCTTTACTTTACTTTCAGGGTTCTACGTCATCGGGAAGTAGTACCGTATAGATTTTTGATTCACTTGCGAATGTCTAAATATGTGGCATAAATGGTCTTATTTTTTGATTGCGTTGACTTAATAGTTTAATTTTTTCACGGCTCCAAGAGATTACAGACCTGACAATTTGATATTAAAATCAATTAGCTCTATGCGTTCCTGAGCAAAAGGGTCTTGACAAACAGACTATCCTGTTAGGGGTCCTTTGGCGATGATGATGAGTTTAGTTAAAACGGAAAATGTTAAAATAAAAATAAAAGTTTAAAAACTGTTACCCGACTACGGAAAAATCTAAAAAGTATAAAATAAGTTATAATTGATCACTATCATTCACAGCGTAATAATACAAATCAAATGCCGTGGTCGTGCGTATTTGCTATACTTGATAGTTGTAGTTGACGCACGACCAAGGCATTTGATTTGTATTATTACGCTGTTAATGGGACAATGCCAGAAAACTTAAACAAAAGTAAATTAACAGTAATATCTAACACTTCAAAAGACATGCCTTACTCTATAGGACAATGATAGTGATCAATTATAACTTATTTTATACTTTTTAGTTTTTTCCGTAGTCGGGTAACAGTTTTTAAACTTTTATTTTTATTCACGGCTTCAAGGGACTACCGATTTGAGTATTTGGTATAAATTTTAACTCGATAGCTTCACGCGTTTCTGAGAAAAAGGGTCTTGCCAGACAGACAGACGGATAACGAAGTGATCCTATAAGGGTTCGATTTTTTTTTGAGAAACGGAACCCTAGAAATCAACGCAATCCAAAGATTCGGCCGTTTATATATTTAATACATTTGCAAAGGAATCAAAAACCTTAGGAGTAATAAATACTTCCCGTTGACCTAGAACCATCAAATTTGGTAAGAAGCGAGATCTCACAGCAGAAATAAAGGAAAAAATCCGAAAACCGCACATTTGTAGTTACATCACAAAAATGTATTGAGTGGTATATAATTTATTTCACGCAAAACAACAGATGATGCTTTTTCGCGGTGCAACGAGGTAACGTTGCGCTCCCGTGCAATCGATTAGACATCAACCTACCTTTTACACAAAGGTTACCTCGCCGCATCAAGCTAACGTTATTCACCGGTTTTATTAATACGAGTACATAAATGCGAGTCTAAAGTTAATCAGAGTAGTGTTATTTCAGGTATCGTGGAATAGGTTGGATGGGTGTTTCAGAAATATTTTCAGTACAACGAAAAATAAAACTTCGAAGGAGAAATTATTGTTAGTGTTATTTTTTAAACTTGACAGGCGCGGCTTACTTCGCGGAGCTACAAGAACATCGGCGCACCATTACATTGGGTCCGGCGCAATTGAGTTACCGCGCGTGCAAATGAGTACTAGTTATACGACAGCGAGGCATGCAGTAGGAGTTAGTAGGACACCTACCTAAAAGTAAAACTTCTGTACTTGTACTATTATTTATTCTGTGCTTTTGATAATAAATAGAAGATCAATTTAGTTAAAATAAGACTGGATCTAACTGAAATGTTCCATTATCAATCGTCTCCTTTTCTCTTCGGCTATTCTAAGTAGCAATCCCTGCCTGGGCGCAATGTGGGATGCTTCTGAGTCTTCTTCAGTATGCTGCGGACCTTGGTCGTCTTCATTAATTTCCAGTCTGCGAGCAAAAAAATACATACTTCATTTCTCCTTTTAGAAATATAAAAAATGACAAGTGATTATCTGTTTTTTTAGTTTTAGTTTTATATCCTGTCGTATATGTATATCGTAAACATGTATAAAGTTATGAAATATGATAAAGGGACAGAACGGAACGATATCCGCGAAGAAGAACTCTGAAAATATAACAAACAATTTTGTAAGCAAGGGTCGCTTCAGCAAAGACGACGTCGCTCTTGTGCGTTTATCATCTCACTTTTTTTATGAAATACGGAGGAAACAAGCAGGCGGGTCACCTAATGAGAAGTTATCACCGTCGCCTATTTGAACCGGCAATCCCAAGTGAAATTGTTGATCCGTTACCGTCCTTTAACTCCTCCTCCGCCCATGGACCTCCGGATGTTTCACTCACCGTACGAAACGCAAGTAGCAAGCTACGGCAACAGTATGACTCCATCACACGTACTGTTCATATGTCTACGCCATAGACATATAGTACCTATTTTTTTACGTCAACAACACAATATTTCAACATTACATGTTTTCCTTGCTTTTTCTCTTTGTTGAACACTGGTGAAAGAATTTTTGGAATCTGTTCAGTAGTTCCAGAGATTGCCCCCGACATACAAACAAAGTTTACCTCTTTATTAGGTATATTAGTGTAGATTAGCGGACGCACGCGACTTCGTTCGCGTAAAATTAATAGCCTATGTCCGTCAGGGATAGTGTAGCCTTCTATTAGTAAAATAATGTTTGAAATCGTTTCAGTACTTCCAGAGAAAACAAAATTTACCTCTTTATTATATTAGTGTAGTGTAGATTAGTGAAGACTCGCCATCCGACTCGGCTTCGCACGGGTACAATTAGGATGTAATTGACAGAAAAACCTTAGCGTGGTTTGAAAAGAGTAGGCGGCCGATGCGAAGATTCCATACGATGAGGACAAACAGGAATGGATACCTAGAGACTTCGTTTTTTTTAAACTGTGTACAGATTTATATAGGTATTCCGTGATTGAAGTGGCGTTATCTTGTTATATTTTATATATATAGATATAATGTTCACTTTTCATCGGATGCAAGTGCATGATATAAGCATGAGATAAAAAAGTAACTCTGTAGTATTTTATAAGTTTTACCTGTAGTGTTTCATTATATTGTATAATATAACGCAGCAGTAAATGATTTTACTGGCCTTTTCAGGGCTGTAGTGAAGTGCTCGGTCCGATCCCAAACACCGGAAAATGCCCTTTAAATACCCGTTAGTCCTTTCGATAATGTTTCGCACCAGACAATGCCACTTTGTGAACATGTCCTCTGGACTATTCGGTGCAGCATTCAGGACAGGAGTCATAAGCCATGGCTCAAGCGCATATCCCGAATCTCCTGAAATCAGATTAAATAAAGTTAACTTTATATTATAAGTACTAGAAAACGGACGCATACAATTATATAGAAATAAACAGGGCGAGTCATGGGTCATGTCATGATCATATCATAACCTACTCTGTGTTACTCGGTAAATCATAGTGAAAGTCTTACGTTACAATGGTCCTCACTTCTTTACTAGTTTTTATTTTATTATGAAAATATGTATGTTAGTCTATAAGGTATTTATTGTATCAATCTTTTTACTTGAAATAAAGTAGAATAGTAAAAGGTAAATACAAATTGCTCAAGATTATGCCTTTTTTCGGATAGTTAAAGCATTTATAAAGTACGTTTATAAATAAAAGCGAGCTTTATATATAGTAATAAATGAAAAAGCCTTTATTCTGCGATAATCTTGGTTAGGTACTACATAATTTTGTTTGTTATTAAATTTAGTTTCTTATGGAAGTCGCCTGTTTGGCGTAGGCCTCCCCCAGTTCTTTCCACGTAAGTTCTCTCTATCTTTGGCAAGTCTCGACCATATTTCTCTACAACACTTTCTGAATATATCTTCCCCCTTTTCTTTGGCCGACTTTTTATCCTTATCCCATTGCCTGGCAACCATTCTGACTATTTTTTTATAAAATAGGAAGGCAAACAAGCAAGTAATTACGTACCACCGCCCATACACACCCGCAACACCAAGGAGATTGCAGATGCGTTGCCAACCCAAAGGGCTAAGATGGAATACCTCTTGTGCCAGTAATTATACCAGCTGACTTGCCTCATCCATCTATTATCCTGTAGTCTACGGACATGTCCAGTCCATTTCCGACTTCTTATTCTTTTCATAATGTGAGTTATTTTTGTAATTCTTCTAATAACACCATTATTTCCTTACTCTATCGACTATCAGGGGGCACGTACGCGTGTGCGAGAGCGATCAAAGCGTTTATGTGCGCGATAAACGCTAGCGTGCTACTATAGCTGATTTCCAACATACTGTGTCCCATCTTTCTCTTTTGCACCACTAATCTAGTTTCGGTCCATAGCAAATTCATCGGATGGGGCTCTCCTTCAATAAATTTTAGGATCATTCTGTGGTCACGGCCCTCTCTAGCTGGAGGCCCGTGGCGTTTCAATTTGCCCTATGTGCCACCCTATTGTTTTTCTACTGACCTTAATAGAGTAATCTTCAAAAATCTTTTCTTAGTACATCTCTACACTGCCCCCTAAGGAACATACATTCTAAATTTCATGTAATATCTTTAGCCGTTTAGGCTATGAACTGTCAATCAGCCAGCCGGTCAGGTAGAAATGGAACCGTTTTATAGTTAAAGATATACAGTAGTATTATTGCAAATATTTAAAATCACATACCCCAAATTACTCAAAAAACTTTATGCTAAAATATTGATTAATTAAAGCATAATTGTATTGTTTGTGTAATTATTAATGATAGTGTTAAAGCACTTGATACAAAGAAAGGAGACTTTCGAGTCATTTTGACTTGCTTTATAATTTCTCATTGTCAAATAATGAAACTGCTTTTTTTTTACTGTTCCATAAAATGAGGCCTGAGGACAGAGTCAAATGAAAGCGGTTATGTCCTTATATCCTTATCATTAATGGCAGGTACAAGGCCAATACCAGTGTGAGCATTTATATGCTATAAAAATGTAAATGAAGCAAGTCTTACCCAAAAGAAAGTAATCCCCAATTCGATCTTCATAAAGACTGCGCATTTCATTCTTTATGTTCGATTGATTAAAAATGAACTGGTCATGGACACGGCCCGGATAACGGGCATTTACTGCCAAAATGTGGCAATCAACATCTGCAACCTAATAATATTATAAATAAAGTAAACATTAACAAGAAAATCAATCAATCATCATATATTGTGATGTTACATTTCCTCATAGCTTTAAATTTAAACCAATAAAGCTTACCTACGCATCAACTAGGCTGATCTTGGCCTAAGCAAACTAAACTTACCAATTGCAAATTAATAGAGTGTACACCTTTTCTATTTCTATATTGCACTCTCTCTGGTAACGGTGGTGGAAATATTGCCACATGTGTGCAATCCATAGTGCCTAAAATATTGGGCACACCATATTTTGCTTCAAATCCAGAGGCAACAGCTTGCCGCCTCTCTACCGTTCCTGGGAATTGTACCCAGCGATTTAACAGTCTGGAAGTAATTAGATAATATATATAACCATGTTATTGCAATTAAAACACAAGTAAATGCAATTCCCTAAAGGCCCAAAAGGCCTTCTACTAGTTACCTAATTGTAGTAGTTTTTTTTTTTTTTATAATCTTTATTTAAGGAGCTTTGTCGCTGATGCGACCATGCCGCTCCGTGTGAAAGGAAGGATACAAAACACAAATCTACAAAACAATATACAACTTAACTTAGGGAAAATACAACACAACTGCAATTATTTTCTATCTTTTAGACCATACCTGACTAGAGCTACTACCTGCTTAGCATCTTCCGACATTGGAAAGGACAAGTAGGTATTGCATAATCCAGTGGAATTTCCGCCAAACACTACCTGTCTAGGTCTTTCATTTCGAGCGCACTCCATTAGAATATGATATACATCTTCCTCCCGGTTACACGCATTGTAGTAGTTATACCAAAGAATTCTTTATGCTCACATTTCTGTTACTATTCAGTGGAAAAAAACTTCAAAGTAATGTACTTAATTATTACTCACCGGTTAATTATGGCATTACAAAATTGCCCAAGACGCTGACGATTGCTGACGGTGGTTTGGGCAATGCATACAGTGTGGTCTTGCCCACAGCCTCGTTGGTAATTCCCGTCTCCCAAAAATCTTAGACATACCAACACCTTCCAAAGAAAAACATCCAGTTAACACCGACCAGCCTATTTTTGGTTAAAAACAAGTAATATAATAACAAACAACAATATATATTATTACACACCTTTATGTAAACAGGTAACCCATCATTTCTTCGAGGCTTTAATAAATCCCCAACTTCGCCACATATATAAAGAGCCATTTCTTTTGACGCTCTATATAAGTGGCGAAATTCATTATGGGTCAATTCGAACGGATTGCATGCGTCACGTATTAGGCGCCGGTGCAACATCCGTGCCCTTTTTTCTTCACGCATCGCTATTATATAGTTGATGTAGGCGGTTGCCATGCTGAAATGTATGGTAATCGTATTATTTTAGTCTTTTTATTAAAGAATAAAGACAGACATAGAGATAACAGACAGTATAAAATAAAGTAGCTATCCGCATGTGTCCGCATTGTATCTTGGGCCGCCTACTAAGCTCCTTCTAAACTACGCAACGGATTTTGATACGGATTTTACTGTCATTAAGACAATTTGTAACCGAAGGGTTTTTGTTAACATCCCAATGAGGTGTAAATCTCAATTGTAATAGTTCATAGTCAACAACGTAATAGCTTTACCTTTGATTTCAACTTTTCACCTCAAAAAACACTATAAATTTGTTTATTTACTGATAGACGTGAAACAATTTATAGTATGCAACTAAGATGAACCCTCCGACCTTCGTCCAAGCCTCCGAGCCCCGACAGTCAAACTCACAGACTCGACATTAGTAAAGTCACTATCTCTCTAATCTGTGGCGAAATCACGACGTTAACGCCAAAAATTCTAAAGACAACCCAACTGTAAAAATTTCCTCACCTCAGTCCGTCTACGAAAATAATAAAAAAGCACAAACCGTGCAAGCCATTAAAAAAAACCGACATTGGCCCAAGCCGTGGCCGCCACCAAAAAAAAAAGACAACAAAAACGAATAGTGTGTTACTGTAATCGTCAAAATTCAAGCGTCGACAAACATGTACATAAAATTGTTATGTTGCCGATAGTGTGTTAACTCCGGTGACAAATAATATTTTACCGACTAAAATCGGTGATAAAACTTAGTGTGCTTGCCCGGCAGTAGTGTATAAGCCACACGATAAGATATTAAGACGAGGCATTCGATTTTTTGTCAGTGTTCCTTTCGATATTGTAAGCAAAGTAGGTAAACCACGTGAATGAAATTTTAGTAGGTTATTTTTCATCATATATTCTAACGAACTGGGATAGAAATACACGATTGGTGAACATTTTCCCGATAGATTTTCATTCCAAAAAAGTGTCTTATTTTATTTTATTTTGCTAATTATTCCGGAACTATAAGCATTTAAACTTCGAAACTTTCAGACACGATAGTAATGCTATCTATCTAGCGAACTGGGATATATCATTCTATTTATTTACTCGCGTAGTTTATTTTATTTGATTTAAATTATATAAATTCGCATACGCCTTTGTTCATTAGCGGCGCCACTAACTTTTGTCTCTTTTTTTGCGTGGAAATAATTGATGCTATCACATCGAGGCTCCGCCTCCAGTCGCCCACGGTGTTTTCACTGCCATACAGCCACATACGGCACATTGGATTTAAAAAAGTAAGTGATATTTGGCCGGGAACTGGTAGATGGCGCTGTACGAGCAAAATCAGCAAACAGAATTAGAATGGCAGAAAGGGTCCGAAAATGTTTTGACATTTTACGTTTCGTTTCATGCAGTTTCCTTTAGTTCACTACAACTTTATTGTATCTTGTACTCTCATATGTTAGAACGACAATTGCTTTAACTATGTTATAATAACAATGTTTACAAGATGTTATAATTTTAAATTAATTTGTATTTTTAGACGTCATAAGTTAGAATTTATAAATTGTTAAATTAAACTTTTAGAGTATAATGGAATACAAGTTTTTGACGTTTATTTCTCCATTCCATTATAAATTTGACATCTTCTTGCTTTCGTGGTAACTGATGGTGCATTTCCATGATTAACTCTGCTCTTACTGATTTTTTACGACAATTCGCTCCCCTTTCGGCTCCGAAGACCCTGCTTGCTCTTAATGAAATCTCTTTCTATTAAAATGAGTTGAAAAGAGAATTACGATTGTATAACAAGTTATTATGAACAGTGGCCTGTTTAGTTGACTTATTGGATGCAACATTTTTATTACACTCGTCTGGAATAAGTATATTAAATTCGAATTGAGTTCATAATATACATATTCCAAGACAAATGTAGTAAAAATGTTATATCTAGCAAAAATATTACAGCGGAGTGAGCGTATGACTTATAGGTATAACTATACATATATATGTTGTATGTTATGTTAGTTATGTGTATACATATATATTGAATGATATTACTTGGCCTAGTAACAATAGATTGCGCTTTAATCGAAAATCTTGACTGACAACTCTATTTCTTATAGTTCCATGTACTCTATGCAGTCGCCCGTGCTTCCTAGGCGACGACGGATGTGTGCCAAAAATGCGCTTGCGTTGACATCCCGCTAACGTTATTAAAAAAAACCTTTTTTAGCTGAAATATTCGAACTTTTTCGTTACTAGTTACGTTTAGATTATTTCAATGTTGTGAGTGTTAAATATTTTTGTATATTAGTTCCTAGTTCCTACATAATGGGGGCGAAATCGAAGAAAAGAAACAAAAGAAAATTTATAGAATCTCAGAAAAGAAAAAGTAACATGAGAGGCAAAAATAGTAAGTACCTAATCAATTGTTTTTCCATACTACCTATTGCCGTGCCTAGGATTTGGTTGATTTCTGGCAAGTTATCTACCGACGTAAGTACAGTCGAGGTCATAAATATCTATACAGCCAAAGCGCCAAATATATGCAAACACTAACCTTATTGCTAGTGTCATAGAGGTGTGTAGACATTTTTGACGTCTGGGAAACGAATATCTATTTATGACCTTGACTGTACCTAGGTACTTTATTATGTTTCTTTATGTTTCAGGGACAAATTTGAATCTTGACAATGAAACGGACAAACAATTGAATGAAGAAAAAAATTTTGTAAATGAAAGAGGACCAAGCACATCAGAACAAAAACTTGTGGAGTCGCCATTGACAGTTTTAGATTTGGACGACCATTCTCTCCGTACAAGTCGGTTAGTACCCATTTCAAATGGTTTTTTTTAAAGATTTTTAACTATGTCTTTTAAAATAAAACTACAAATATATTTTTATTGGGTACTTTAGATTTGATACTTCCGAAGAAAAGATTCGTTACGGAGCATAACAATCAGCCTTCGGTCTCGTCAGCCGCTACTGGTGTCATTGTGTCAAAAAAGCAGAAACTGTCTAGACCGAAGAAAGTATTAGGAGAAAACCAATCTACATTGAAGGAATGTACCTACTTTACCTAAGTAACCATTGTTAATTAAACTAATCGAATTCAGAATTTACCGAAGATCTCGACTTATTAAATACTAAATGAATTGTTTCAGGACAACACGAATCAGTGTTGCCATTACTACGGCAATTGCCGTGTTTTATGGTAAATTGACATAATTAAAAGGAAATCTACGGCCAACGTTAGCAAATCTATTACCGTAACAAAATCTACGGCAATTTTGAAAAGTCGTATTTTGGTTAGGTTCCAAGCCAAAAAACGCAAAAAAAAACAATGCGTATCTTTGACACGGAAATCCTCGTTTGCTGTTTCATGACTAGCCACAAATTTAGCTTTACAGTAGCGCGTGGCGCTTATATCATGTTATTTGTAGGTATTGAAACTCTATAGTTCCTTTTTTCTCCGCTGCTATTCGCAAATAAGTAAAAGTAAATAAATAAAAATGATTCAATACAAGTGTAAAGTAAACATATTTTATTTAATTTAAATAAATTAATGCTACGGCAGCCGAAAACAGCTTGTGGGTTTTTGAGGGCTTGCGCAGATCAAAACGGCGAATACTTAGCTCGAAAAAGAATTTAATCCAAAAAAAAATCAATAAAGTACAACGCTACCCTAAAACCCTAAAACAGGAATGAGCACGTCGCTAACACGCCCCTCCCCAGTGCTGGTTCAGCACTCATCAGCCACAGGTATCCTAGCGACGCGCGCCGCCGGGCGCCGCAGCGTGCCAGCCTTGGTCTTGAGCTCTACCAGCCGGACCCGACCGTCCTTACCGGGAAACACCTGCTGTACGAGTCCTCTCGGCCATACGTTGCGTGGTGCGCTGGGATCCACCATTAGTACCAGGTCACCCACTTGAAGAGGGGTTTGTTCCTTGTTCCACTTTCTTCTAGGAAGCAACTCCGGCAAATACTCCCGGACCCATCGCCGCAAAATATATCAGCCAGCCTTTGGCTCTTCCGCCATTGCTTCCGCAAGTACAAGTCGGAGTCATTAAAGGCTCCTGAGACTGGCAAGTTAGAAGAACTTCCTAAAAGAAAGTGGTTAGGGGTCATTGATTCGTCGCTTCCAGGTTCTACTGACACGTGCGTCAGCGGGCGGCTATTGACGATGTTCTCCACCTCCGTCATGAGGGTGCTAAGGACCTCGTCCTTTGGGGCGCGCTCTTTCAGTATAACACTGAGAGACGTTTTGACACTGCGTATTAAACGCTCCCAGGCCCCACCCCAATGGGGACTCGCAGGAGGTATAAACAACCATTCTGCTCCATTATTTAAAGCTTCATCTTTGAGGCTTTCATCATCGAGTTCCTGTATGGACCTTTTTAACTCCGTGTCAGCTCCCCGTAGGTTTGTTCCGTTATCTGAGTAAAAACAGCGCGGCCAACCTCTGCGTGCCGCCATGCGGCGGAGTGCCATTATGAGCGAGTCAGTGGTAAGAGAATGCACAAGTTCCAAATGAATTGCCCTTACCGTAAGGCAGGTTAAAATTACCCCGTACCTTTTCTCGTGCCTTCTCCCCACCACAACGTCCATAGGTCCGAACAGGTCCAGCCCACAGTGTGTGAATGGACGCAGGTGATGCGCCATTCGACCCGGAGGTAAGTTACCCATTACAGGTATTTCTGGTCTTGCTTTTCGTATTCTGCAAAACATACATGTCGACGCTACATATTTTACAGTAGGTCTTATTCTTATAATCGAATATTTTTGTTTCAGATTGTTAACGACCGCTTCCTGATTCCCATGTGCCGCTTTTATATGATAGTGCCTCACCAGGAGTCGAGTCACCCTGTGCCGGCCGTCGAGGATGACCGGATGTTTAGTTTCAGGCGCGATGCCGGGCGCGGCGTCGATGCGGCCGCCGAGGCGCAGGACTCCGCGCTCATCCAGGTAGGGCGACAAGGTGAATAACCGGCTAGAGCGTTCTAAGCTTCTATTTTCCTTTATTGCAAGTATTTCATACCCGAAGGACTCGTACTGTGCCTGCCGGATCAGCAGAGACTCGGCCTGCTCCATCAACTCGCAGTCCACACTTGCAGTAGTTTTCTTACATTTGCGTATAAATGCAAGAACAGCAGCCGTGCTCCTCAATAGTCGCAACCAGGAGGAAAATCGTTCCGGATCAGGGATAGGTAAACTGGTAGCGGGTAAGTTTCCAATTACGTTAATCCTTTCAATTCTTTCCACCGTTATGTCAGTTACAGGTTCGACAACGCGGCGTGGCCATGATAACTCATCGCCATATAAGAAGAGTGGTCCTTTTAACCATTCATTTTTGAAGATTGCGTCGTCGTAAGTCTCGCGCGTACCAATATCCGCGACGTTTAATTTTGTCGGTACATACCGCCACTCGTTACTGCGGCTGAGCTCGTCTATCTCGCCCAACCGGTTAGCTACAAACGTCTTATAGCTGCGCGCATCATTGTTTAGCCAATGCAAGACGGTTGTTGAGTCAGTCCAAAAGAAACGCTGCTCTGCCACCAACTTGTGTTCCTTCAAAATGTTGCCTGCGAGTCTAGCCGCTAGTACTGCAGCCTGCAGTTCCAAACGCGGCACAGTTAAAGGTTTAACTGGAGCTACTCTGCACTTACTAGCTATAAACGCGATGTAAATATTATCATTCGAAATCCAACGCCAATAAGCCACCGCACACATAGCTTTAGTAGACGAGTCGCATAGAATATGTAATTGTAATTTATTATATTTCGTAGCACACGTAGCAGTCGTAGCGGTCTCGTAGCAGCTAGGCGGTTGCGTAGCGGCATGCGCGGGCGGTCGGTGCGTGGGACGCGCGGGGGGAGGCGAATCAGCTGCGCTCGTAGCGCCGGCGGTCGCCGTCAGGTCGCCCCCGCACGCCGCCCGTCTCGCTCGCACCTATGGAACTTAAGTAGCACCTAGGAATTCGAACGTGACGCATCTCTTTCAATAGAATAATCCATTCACTCCATTTTATAAAAATATTGTTAGGAATGTTTTCATCCCAGCCAATATTTATTTGCCAGAGTGTTTGTAACATTATCTTTCCCTGTATAGTAAACGGCGATAAGAAACCGAACACATCGAAAATTGACATGATTACCCGGAGCATAATTCTTTTAGTCGGCACTTGTTTACCTTTAACAATGTCGTCGGGTATTCGTTTAAACGATAAGTCAAATCCAAACTCATCTGGGCCGGGATACCAAATGAGGCCCAGTGTCCGCTCGCCTTCGTACTGTTGACCTAATTTAAACTTTAATGCAGCAGTTCCTAAGGTCTCTTTCGGCACGCTGTCTAATACCGCCTCGCTGTTACTAGTCCAGTTGCATATCTGGAAACCACCCTCCTTGTGAATGCTTATAACATCGCTTACCATTTTTATTGCGGCGGATTCGTCAGGCAAACTGTCTAGGTAGTCGTCCATATAATTTTGGTCGCAGATAGCGGCAACGGCGGCGGGCATCGTCGAGGTGAAACGTTGAGCGTTCTTGTTTTTAACGAACTGTGCTATAAAGGGGGAGCAATTAGCACCAAAAATTAACGATGTCATGGCGTATGTTTTGACCGGTTGGTTGAAGTCGGTCCTCCACAGAAACCTAAGCGTGTCTTGGTCTTCAGGCCTTATTTTCACCCTTAAAAACATATCTTTAATGCCTCCTGCCACAGCCTCCCTATTTTCCCTAAAGCGGACTAAAATTTCAAACAGAGACATAAGTAGGTCCGGGCCCTGTAGTAGGTAATCGTTCAAGGACAAACCATTCGTTTTTGCAGCCGCATCGAAAACCAAGCGTAGCTTTTTTTTATTCGGGTTGTCTACCCCAAAATGGGGTAGGTACCAAGTTTTTGAAGTAAGTCGAGTGTCATTGACCTCCCTAGCGTAATCGTTATCAAATAAATGATAAACTCGATCCGAGTACCTTTGAGCGTAAGCGTTGTTTGCGGCCATTTTTCTCTCAACCCCTTTTAGTCTAGTTAAGGCGTTAGGGTAGCTGTTGGGCATCTTGCAGTTTTCGTCTCGCCATGGCAACCCGACTTGCCACCTGCCGTCGATCAATGTTGTTGTGCGCTCCAGCTGGGCCAGGGCGCGAACGTCTTCGCTATTTTGGCGGGGTTTGCTACATACACCTGAGGAGTTAATTGAAAAATAGTGCTTTACCTGCTCGTGAAGATCAAGCAGGTCGTGGTCGCGGTCGCGGCCGCGGGCCGGGCTCACCGCCAGCAGCAGGTTTGTGTGCGCGTGCAGCGCGCGGACACCGGGCGGTGCCCGGGCACCAGGGAGCGTGCGCATCACACCATGAACACACCAGCCCAGGAGGGTACGAGTAGCGACCGGCTCATTCGGTTTACCTACTCTTAACTCTAGCGGTAACAATAAATGATAATTATCTTGCCCGATCAAAACCTCAGGTCTACAACAAGTGTTATTCAACAATAATTTATTTTTTAACTTCTGTAAATAGGCATATTGATTGCAAGTAAAAGTACACATATCCTGTTCGGGCAATTTTAAGTTATCGACACTTCGCAAATTTATATTAAAAAGGTTCGAGTTGTTGACAATAGACACAGTTAAAGACGATACAGTGGATGTACAAACTAATTCACTATCGCCCCACGCTCCGCTCACGCGTATGGTCTCTGCGCGGCCACGGACGCCGACACGCGCGGCTAGTGAGTTACTAATTAATGTTATTGTTGACCCGTCGTCGAGCAGGGCGGTTGTAGAAATAATGCCGTTCGGTCCATGAATATTGATAGGTACTACTTTTAAAAACACTTTCGTATCACTTTGCGGGTGGTAGGACCTTGTGCAAGGTCCGTCCGGATCGCTACCACCATCTTGCTTGCTAATCCTGCCGCTAAGCAGCAGTGCTTGCACTGTTGTGTTCCGGCGTGGAGAGCAAGACAGCCGGTGTAATTACTGGCACAAGAGGTATTCCATCTTAGCCCTCTGGGTTGGCAACGCATCTGCACTCTCTTTGTTGTTGCAGGTGTCTATAGGCGGTGGTGATCACTTACCATCAGGTGACCCACTTGCTTGTTTGCCTTCCTATGTTGTATAAAAAAAAAAACTCACGTTTATGTGCGCTAATGTTTCGACATTTGGGCTCAGATCAGCTGACCGCGGCGCCTCGTCAGTTTCTTGCGTAGCTTGGCCCGGGTCTCGCTTGTACACGTAGTGTAATAACCGATGATGAGACTCATCACATCTGTAGCTCGAGCACGAATATTTTCCTTCTATCGAGTAGTTACGTTATCGTATCGCCATCGAGAAGATTTGTATGAAGATTGGAGCAGCGCCTCCGTGGGCGTAATTAGAACTAAAATTTGGTAGCACGAACTTTGAAGTTCACTTTCGTATCGTCATCGAATAGTAAACGTGAAGTTTGCGCGAAGTATTCGTCACAGAATGTATGGAAGTGGTAGCACGAATATTTTTTCCTTCTATCGAGTAGTTACGTTATCGTATCGCCATCGAGAAGATTTGTATGAGGTTTGGAGCAGCGCCCCCATGGGCGTTTTTGGAACTAAAATTTGATAGCACTAATTTTGACATTCACTTTCGTATCGTCATCGAGTAGTAAACGTGAAGTTTGCGTAAAGTATTCGTCGAAAAGTGGTAGCACGAATATTTTTTGACGTAAGGTAAAGTAAACTTACGAAGGCTGGCTATCGAGAAACACGCAAACTTTCTCACTGTACTTTTGATGGTGACACAATTTGCGAGAACAAGTTGCGGTTAGTTTTTGGTGTTATTTTTTCAAAATATCACCGGAAAAAATCATAAGATTGCGTAAAAATTCGCATACTAGTGCCTTGCGCTATTATTTTACCTGGGTTTAATCAAATAATCCAGAAATGAAGAACGAGAAACGAGGTAACTAATCTAAGAACATTACTTCTACTTTTTATTTTTTTGAAAGTAAAATAATTAAATTACATTTATAAATAGGTATCTTTCTTTAAAGGGGAATGAGTCAACGAGTTACGATGAGAAAAACAACACATCCTCTGGATATATCAGATGCCAGTGAAATTGCATTTTGTCAGATGCAAATAAAGAGGCATTTGCGTTCCTGTGCGAACAACTCCGCAACGAAACAAGTTTAAAGTCGAGTAATAGAATTCTCAAGGTATTTTATTTAATAGGTACCTAGTTTTCAATTTGAATAAGGTATGAATATTGAAACAAATTATTTTATGTTATTTGTCTTTATATTGGGTTTTATGTGCCTTGTCGTTCTTGGCTACTAGCTCATACCAGAACAATGTGGGCAGGAATATAATAGAATAGAATAGAATATTTCAAGCTGCATAGGCCCATAGATAAATACCTTAAAGACTAACAATCACATTAGCGTTACTAGTGTCAGCAAATGTTAGAGAAGTGATGGATGTTCTCTGCAGATCACCCATTGCTGAAACTTTCATAAAGTTCCCTAATACAAGGGCAGAAAGGGATTTGATTAAGCAAGGAAAAGTGTTCCAAGTTGTCTTAAGAGGAGTGTGAACCCAAGCCAAAAAAGCGCTCCCCATACAAACAGTGATAATAGTTCCCACCGTCTAAACCCTAACCTATGGCAATGGTTTTTGGTATGTTGTCATAATGCCTTAGAACTAGGTTTGTATGTTTTGATTTTTTCAATATTCTTCATAGATTAGACAATATTTGCATTAGTGCTGACAATATTGCAATATTTGGTTTGGTGTTTTATACAAAACGCAAATGCGTTAATATTTTTGAAACTTTTAAGAATATTTAAAAAATCAAAACATACGAACCTAGTTCTAGGGCATAATAATAACATACAAAAAAATCATGGCTGTAGGTTAAGGTTTAGAGGGTGAAAAACGTTATCGCAGTTTGTATGGACAGCGCTGGGTTCACACTCCTCTTAAGATTAATTATTTGTAAACTGTGTTCAGTACAAATATAATCTTTTGTGGTAAAAGCATCAACAGTTGCCCATCTCGAGCGCACTTTTTTTCCTAAAAATTTATTTCTCATCTAAATTACTAAGTACCATTGAGTACACTGCTGAAGATTTCATTTAACTTTAACTTATATATTATAGATTAAATTTTCTTAATTTATTCTACCATTATTATTGGTACTACTTATTGCTTGTCTTAATATCAATATTATCTTATCATATTTTACGCAAAATATGGAATATCGGGTGTTTGTGTCTGTATAGATGAATCACACTTCCAAATAAAGGTGTTAAACATTAACTCCTGCTTACTATTGTAGAAAACACTTTCACTCATTGAATATGTAAAAATTGTAAGGACTCCATGTAGTTAATTTATTTTACTAACTAATAGGCACTATCTTAATTGTAAAATAATTGCTTAATTATTAATTTATTATTAAAGATTGTGATTTCAGTTTTAATTTTTGTTTTATGCAATATTATTTATTCATTAGGTAGGCAATGCGGGACACAAGAGAACCACTAATGTGTTGTAAGCCCTTAGGCCTTCGGATCGATCACCCACTGTACGAAACGCAGTAGCAAGCTACTACATCACGCTGATGTACTGCGAGTGTGGTACTACCCTGGTCGAACCCGTTCATTCGTACTGCAAATATATACTGGCTTCACAGTGCGCCTCTACCACTACAAAAACTAACCCCCTGATTCATAAACGTGTGTTGTCTTCACAATTGCCCTCGAATGAAAGAGACGAAACATAAGTTACGTTATGTAGTTAAGAGAGGTTGGCAAACTTGTATGGATAAGGTTAATCTTATTTATTACTTAAAAACCTTCCTTAAAAAAGCTCTAAATGAGAGTGATAACCATATCAAAATCCGTTATGTGGTTTAGAAGTAAGGGGTAGGTAAGTTAAAAGGAGCACCTATGTTTGTAAATAAATAAAGGCTTTGTTATTTTATATTTATTCGTTGTTTTTTTTTTATTTAAAATAACTACATATATAATTTTGTAGTGTTTGCATGGGGCGATATTTCACCCAATAGTGATAGTAGACAATAACTAAAAATACAATTTTTCTTCTTTACTAGTCATCATGCTAATTTTAATCTACTCGCGATCTAACCTGAGCGCTCATCTCACATACAGACTTACATTTAGCGTTCATTCATAATCTCAATTATTCACATCTACGCAGCATCTCAATTATCTACATCACGGCAGCGGGGTGCTCGGTCTGGCGGCGGGCTGCTCGGCCTGGCGGCCCGCGGCGCCGCTCGGCGCGGGGGAGGAGGGGCGGGCGCAGCCCGGCAGCGGGCTGCTCGGTCTGGCGGCGGGCTGCTCGGCCCGGCGGCGGTCTGCTCGGTCCGGCGGCTGCAGTCAGAAGTGTTCCATGTATCTGCATCTAAAATGTATAGAAATAATTTATTATCTTTACATAGTATAAAATGTCTGTTCTCATATTTGCAGCCGCTTACTCCTTTTAGACCACGCGACGGATTTTGATACGGTTTTCACTGTTTCATTTTGAGATTTTTTTTCAAAAAGTTTTTACGTGCATTGAATCCAAATTGTACCCGTGCAAAGCCGAGCCGAGCCGCTAGTTATTTCATAAAACCTTTCAAGTTTTAAAAATGATAATGATCACCCTATTACCGTCAGCCTCAGAAGTAGCTAAACACTTAAGAACCTTGTCGTAGTAACGTATGAAATGAGAGTTGCTCGAATTTGTCACATCACTGACAGCGACAAGGTACTAAAATGTTCAGCTACTTCTGAGACTGACGGTAAATGCTAGGGTAACATAAAATAATAATATTTCATAGTATGCCCTGCATAAAATTTAATTTGTAAATCAGTATTCAGCTTTGAGTAGAAATTTTAAACAAAATATACAAAATTCCGTTCACAAGCTAGTGACCCGTGCGTGAGTCACAGACAGACAGCAGGGTGACAGAAATGTGGTTCTGTGCTTAGGATATAGAAACGTAAAGACTACAAATTTTAATTTCATACCTAAGCCACTCGATCCAACTTTAAAAATGCTTACCAAGTGATGTCTTGCTTCTCCATTTGTTGTGGCTGTGTGTCGTTGTCTTCAGACATAGCTGGTGGCATTCTTCAATCTGTATATAAGAATGGCAAGTAATTAAAATATGATTAAAAATTAATTAAAACCTTGTTTTTTCCATTATAGGTACAGTCAACTAAATTGATTTCTGACTACGGAGATTCTTTTCACAATAAATTTAATTTTGACTCTTCAGATAGGTAGACAGATAAAACGTTTATTTGTTACTGCAAGCACACACAATTAAATTTACAAACAATTGAGAAGAGAAAAAACGAAAGGTAACAAATTAGATGAGTACTTATTGTCTGTGTGCGCTGCAGCAGTACAAAATGCCATCTCACAACAATAACTCAATGCGACAGGGTTCTAAGTGACCAAGAATCCAAATCCGTTAACCATAATCTATAGCATGATGGAGATTACTTGTCCTTCTTTTAGGATGAATATAAGCTACATTTTACCCCAAAAATCTAACACCCTGCAGCAAAATTGAGATTTAGCGAAAGACTTGTAAAATGCACAATAATTATTCTCAATCTACACTAATATAATAAAGAGGTAAACTTTGTGTGTTTTTTGTTTGTTAGTTTGTTTGTATGTAGGGGGTAATCTCTGGTAATAAATAAATATCTTGGGACGATGTACACAAATTGAACTAATCTGTGCTTCTGTGAGTGTACTAACCAATATGTCAAAGTTAACACAAACAACACAAATATATGGTGTGGATACATACTTAAATACATATAACATCCATGTCACTGGTACAAACATTTATATTGAACATTCAAACAAGTACATTTAATGGTACTAGGCATCCTGATAAAGCCGGGCATATGGAGCTTTATGGAGGTGTCTTCAGGCAAGTTAGATGGTGTTCCGCCTGTCCAGCTTTTTACATTTGACCAGTCAAATCACTAAATAATACAGTAAAAAGTATAAAAAGGCTGGTTTTACAATTCGTTTTGTCATATTAAACTAAGGCATAAGATCCTCAAAAAGGTGGTAATCTGGTATATCTAGACAGATATTTACTCAAAAAACAGTGTAAATCAAACAGGACCTTGTCAAGTAATGCAGACATTCAAACTTTAATCGAACTGTACAGTAAGTAGGTATATTTTTATGACATTAATATGTGGTACGTTATAAAAAGGTTGGGCGCATTTCATAGACTTATTATAGGAAGACAGAGGTCGTGCGTGTCTCCGAAAGGGACAGCAAATACACACACATGAATATTTAGGGTTACCATCTGTAAGGCAGTTTTCCCTGGGGTCATTTACGATGTCAATATAAAAACAATATTTTTAAATTGAAAAAAAGAATTACTTTTGGAAAATGTTTTTAATAATTAACAGGAATTTATAAACTCACTCTTAATAATAACAATGGTACCTAATTAAAGCGAAAAAAGTTGGAAATAATTATGTAGTAAACCCACACTGTAACAAAAGATTTCGGTCAAAGTGTTGACAACACATTCTGGAAGATTCCAGTAGGTGCAATCCATGATTCCCGTATATGTGGTTCGTGGGGGAATCTGGAAGTTAAATCCACAATACACTTCACGGGGCTTCATTTCATACAGCATTTGAGTCGACCTCCGAGTTACACGAGTGCATATTTTATCTGTGTACTGTACTGTGTACTGTTTTATCTCGTAAAATAAACGATTAAATGAATCAAAATACTAGACTAACATGCTTTACGAAATAGGGTCCTGTATAAGTTTTTTCTATACCAATATTTCATCAACGTACTATTTACCCCTTAACGTGGGGTAATGTTCGTGGGAAAAAGTGACAACACTGAGTTTTAAGGTTATGTAAAAAGCACCAACTAAAAATGCATAAAACAGCTTTTATTTGATCTTGAAACACGTTAGGATGTGTATGTAAAGCGGGAAGAAACCACACAATTTGAAACATCTGTTCTAATAAGTCAAATAAGATCAAATTTTTAAAAACTTCAGAGTGAAAAGATAGTTCATCAATTTTCGATTCACTGTCACTTTTGCAGCCTAAAACAGAACATCGCACCATTCTGCAGACTCGTTATATTGTTCTTAACGCCTGTATAAACAATAGTCCACGTAATTTTAAATAAATCGGACATTTTTTGTAATTTTTCCGGTGACATGGATTGAGCTTGTCACAAAACGTCAAAGTCTGTTTAGAAGTATGCCTAGCAAATTTGACCTTGAAAAAATTAAACATGCGATGAGGGACAAAACATATCAAGCTCTGTCTCTTGTTTTCACAAGCAAATTCATATTTATATCTTATTCTTGTGCAAATGAAAAGGAAGACGTCCATTATTCTATAGCTTTCTCTTTCTATGGCGCATTTACTATACATATAGTGTATGTATGTATGTATGTATGTATGTATGTAAATTCTTTATTGTACAAAAACCATAAATTAAAAAAAGAGATACAGTGATGTACAAAGGCGAACTCACAAAAAAGTAAGTAAAGTAAGTGCTTACCTTTTGCTTGTTTTCTTCAGTTCGGATATCGCCTGTCTCGTCACAGCCTAGCCTGTCGGCTAGCTACACTTGGTGATGTGCATCAGTGGCGTCTCTGCAGCCCCGGGAGGATTTAGATAAATTTTCGTGTCTTAAACAAATATTCACAATATGGATATCCGTAGGTAGAAAGTCTAGGAAAATAAAGCCAAATCACAATTAATGTTTACTGAGGGATTAAGGAACTACATTAATTTCTATATTGTAAAGTATGAAAATGGATGTTAAATTAATAAGGACCTAGTCCTTGAGTGTAGTTCTATCAGTTGTAAGAATGAATTTAACCGCTTACCTCTCCATAAAATCTTCCAACTGCGAGAAACTGTTTCTTGATTTCATTTTCCAACACAAATTATTCACTTTTCATCCTCACTTTAATTTAAATTATGAAAACTGATACATTTCGATCGAACGGTTCGATCTTTATAATTAAAGTACAAGTGTCAAAATACAACGTTCGAAAATGTAAACTCTTTCGGCCCAATGATTAAATATTAACATATTTAATTATTTTCTTGCCATATTTCAACATTTCGTATTATTGTATAAATAAATATACAAATTACATAGGTTTCCGTAATATTCATGCTGTTTCCTGTATTTCTAACTTATTTAAAATGATCCATAGTAACTTACTATGATTAGTGTTAGGTTTCTGAACATACCTAGCTAGTAGATTCATGACTTTATTTGACTATCGTCGCGTTTACGTATCGAGCTAACGTGAGTTAGTTTTTGGGATTCGTGCTACCGATAGCTTTCGTAAAAGTAAAGTAAACGTTAGGTTATTGAGTAGTAAAGGCGATACTAAAAAGTTACGTTGGTATGACTCCAATATTCTTGCTCGGGCTTCTGTTTGTGTATCGAGATTGTAAATGTTTTGTGATTAAAAATTAATCCTTCGTATTACAAGTACTGTATGCTGCCCCAGTGTGAAAGCACAAGCATTTAAACACCAAAAACACCAAACAAACTATTTATATTTGTCCCAAGTAAACAAGAAATACGGAAAAAGTGGCTAACACTTGCAAGGAAAAATGATGCACATTGTTTATCAACATATTCAAGAATGTATTTATGTAAAGGTCATTTCTATGTAAGTATTTAACAAAATGTAATTTAGGAAATACAATCATTATAACAAAACTGATGAATTTTACTTGACTATTGTAAATATTGTTTGAGGTTAGGTTTTTGTTTCTTTTTAGTTACCAAATGATATGCTCAATTATACTGAGTATCACATTATGGGAAAAGTATCAGAAGTGCGCTTGAAACCAGGATGTAGGTACTCGAAGTAAATTTGAATGTCAAGAAGACAGAAGAAAACGGACATGCAGCAGCTCAGAACGACCATACATGATAAAAAAACAAAGACTGGAGATAATAGCAGTCATCATCATCATCGTCATGTCAGCCACAAGAAGTCCACTGTTGAACATAGGCCTCCTCCATGGATTTCCAAAGTGACCGGTTGGAAGCAGCATGCAACCAGCGCCTTCCTTCCACCTGTATGAGGTCATCCGATAATAGCAATGCCTTAATAAAATAAAACTAGTATGTAATTTCAAAATAGGTTTTTTATTTAAATAAACAATCATTTACACATAAGCACACTCACTCTACACTTTGATATAATAATAATATATATGATATAATAAAGGGTATATATTTGTTTTCCAAAAGTTTAATAACTTATGGTTAATTAAATCTTCAACATATGCAAGGTTCAATGATACATTTATTATATTCACTTTTTTATTTTTGGGATAGTCTGGGTCAGCTACACAATAATAAGTTTTTCTTTTGTGATAAAAACATTTGAAGCGGCACTTGGGGATTGTATTTTCCTGTAGGCTCTCCATTCTTTACATAGGTAATTATTGTAGGTCTTTTCATTCACTCAACATAAGTGCAGGAAGGTTCCTCACTTCTGTGATGCAACGGCATGTTTACATCCCCCTGTAAAGCTACACAGTCTTCGCACCTCACAGAGAAAATCTTTTCTTCCTCTTCGTCTAAAATGAGTGCGCATCTATATAACTGAGCATGAACTTTATGCTCTGGGCATATTTTACACTTCACAGTACACAATTTTGAACTTGTATGTAGGTGACAGCATTATCTCCGTAGGAATCACGTGAGGACCTGAAATTAAGTTTATTCAAAGGCAAACACGCAAGTGGGCCACCTGATGGTAAGTGATCACCACGGCCTATAGACACCTGCAACAACAAAGAGAGTGCAGATGCGTTGCCAACCCAGAGGGCTAAGATGGAATACCTCTTGTGCCAGTAATTACACCGGCTGTCTTGCTCTCCACGCCGGAACACAACAGTGCAAGCACTGCTGCTTAGCGGCAGGATTAGCGAGCAAGATGGTGGTAGCGATCCGGACGGACCTTGCACAAGGTCCTACCACCCGCAAATTAAGTAAATTAATCACGTTTTTAACATTTACAGAGTAAAGGTAACGAAAAGCCACATTAGTCATATTATTAGGTGTCAATGGCATTTAAGATTGGCTAGTATTACTGCCTATGACATGATTTCTGAGAAATTTGTCCATGCCTGGGGTTGGCTTTTACGATCTGTGCAATAAGTGAAGCAGCTGGTACATTCTATTATTTTATTATATTTATTGTTTGTTACTAGACGAGAATGGAAGTTAATTAAAGTATCGTTCATAAAACCAAATTACAATGAATGTTTACTGAGAGACTGAGGAACTACTTACTTACATCAATTTCTATATTGTAAAGTATGAACGTATCAACAAATATTTAATTAATTAGAAGATTAGGAGCTAGTCCTTGATTGTAGTTCTATCATAGTTGTAAGAATTAATTTAACAGCTTACCTCTCCATGAAATCTGCCATTACGGCCAACTGCGAGAAAATGTTTCTTGGTTTCATTTTCCAATACAAATTATTCACTTTTCCCTTTTTATTTACTATCTAAATAACGACAACTAATAAATTCCGTTCGAACTTTATTTATATTTTGAGTACAAGACTACAAGTGTCAAAATACGACGTTCGAAAATTTCAACTCTTTCGTCCCAATGATTATTATATTAACATATTTAATTATTTTCTTACTGTTTATAAATTTTTCGTATTATTTAATAAATAAATATACAAATTACACAGATTTCTGTAATATTCAAGCCGTTTCCTGTATTTCTAACTTATTTAAAATGATTCTTAGTATTGACTTCGCTCAGTGAGGTATCTGAACGTACCTATCCAGTAGATTCGTAGCTTTATTTAACTATCGTAGCGTTTACGTATCGAGTTAACGTGAGTCAGTTTTAGAGATTCGTGCTACCGACACGAATACGTATAGTAAAGGCGATACGAAAACGTAACGCATGACTCCAATATTCGTGCTCGGGCTACTGTCCTTATCACAAGCAGGCGCAGGACACTCCTCACGATCGTGGCGCGACACTAGGCACTTATAACACAGTCCGTGGCGCTTTACGTGCCGCCATCGATCTTCTCGTAACGCTCGCTTGAACTGTTTACATTCAGTTAAAATGTGTTTAGTCACGTGGCAAAATAAGCACTTATTGTTATCACTGCGCGCTGACTGCGCTAATACTGCGTACGGGCGGCTAGCGCTGGCGTTGTTATTGTCCGTTCTGACTTTGTGGTGATGCTGATAACCGGTGATGCGTGTCTCCGTAATATGCATGTTTGCTGTGGTTGAAATCTTCACTGCTTCTTCATTTAAAAATTCAGCCAATATTTCCAACCTGGATTTCTTTCCTTCTTTTATTGTAGCAAAACTATAATCGGACCACTTTGATATAAGTACAGTTGGCAGCTTAGATAAAATAATGCTTACAATATTTATTCCTTGCATGTACTCATCACGGCCGACGGCGTGTACAGCTGCAATGAAATTTTGCACTTTTACTGAAAAAGACACAATGTCTTTATTATACTCGTTCGACATAGGTGGTAGTTTCTTAGGCCCTGGATAATTTTGCTTAGGATAGTGTCTGCGTTACCATATAGTAGCTCTAAAGTAGTCATCACTATATCAGGTGATGTGGCGCTAATCATGAGAGCTGAGACTGCTTCCTTTGCCGGTCCGTGAAGACACTTCCGAAGTCGCCATAAGTTTTCTTTCGGGCTGAACCCGCAAACTTCGGTGGACTCCTGGTAAGCCTGCTTAAATTGGAGCCACTCCAAGGAATCGCCAGAGTAACTGGGTAGGTCTCTGGGGGTGCACATACCGCTAAGCAGGTTGTTGTTTGTCCCGTGGTTTGTGGAGGCGGCGGTGAGATTTTGTAGTGCACTCGCAAGCATTTGAACCGTACCATTAGATGTGCCGGGGACGACTGCCGCCGGCCGACACTGCTTGCCCGGCTGGATACCATAATCGGGGGCGCAAAGTGCGGGTTCGAGTTTGCGCTGGCTTTGTTCTAACCATTTTTCCACTTCCTCGCTCTTATTGTTGTTGTGCGGGTCACAATTTGGACTGTATATTTCCTCTTTTTCATCCATAAGGTTAGCTAGATCCGCTTCAATTTTTTTATCGATAAGTTCCAATTGAATTCGAGCTTTTTTTTTAGCTACTTCCAGTTCCAGTTGTTTTCTCCTGGCCAGTATAGACGATGAGGTCGACATTGACTTAGCCCCAGTACGTGCAGCGGGCGGTCGTTGTAAGGCGTACTCCGCCTTGACGCTGCCTGCAGCCAAATCCAATGCGTGGCTTACAGTCGGTGTCTGGTCATCTGTCTGCGTGTTTCCAACCGTTGGTTCTAGAGGCAGTTGTAACTGGAATTGACTGTCCTTTTCTTTGTTCTCGCGCTCCTTGCGCGTAATGCTGCGAGTATTCACCATTTTTGCAGGCGTGTGAAACATGAGATCCGGTTCGAAGACCACTTGTGGGTTCTTGAGGGCTTGCGCAGATCAAAACGTTGAATACTTAGCTCGAAAAAGAATTTAATCCAAAAAAAAATCAATAAAGTACAACAGTTAGCCGTGCGGTTAGGCTCGCGTCTAGCAGCGGACTGCAAGATGGCGCCGTGACAAAAATATCGGCGGGTATGCCTTCAAAACAGTTTAAAACTACCTTCTTTAGTTAAATTATAAACATCTAATATAATAAATAATTGGTCTGTCCAAAGCAAAATACAATTTAAGTTTTAATAATAAAAAATACGGAACCCTAAAATAGGAATGAGCACGTCGCTAACACAGCTTTTCCTTTAAAACACGGCAATTTTCCTTATCGAACACGGCAGTAAAAAAATTGTCGCTGGCAACACTGACACGAATAAAAAAAGAAAGAGTGACTATGACAAGAAAAACGAATCTGGTCAAAATGATGTAAATAAGGGAAGAAACAAAAAGGTAACGCACTGTCTTTTAGTGTGCCTGTCTAATATAATGATATAATGAAAAGGTAGGGCTAAAAATTATTTGCTAAGAATTGATCTGTGCAGGTTTCCTCACGAT
Organism: Ditula angustiorana; assembly: GCA_963691745.1. Lineage (NCBI taxonomy): Eukaryota > Metazoa > Arthropoda > Insecta > Lepidoptera > Tortricidae > Ditula > Ditula angustiorana. The sequence goes on from OY829471.1 coordinate 14,576,462, forward strand.
GTTTTTCCTCACCGTAGCAAAAAAACTTTTCGAAGAAAGAAAAGTCCGTACATAAATTAGAATAGTATTTTATGCAACTGTTGCATAATGAGGAGTCATTTAACACAAGTGTGGTTTTATGAAACGAGCGTCAGCGAGTTTCATAATAGGATCACACGAGTGTTTTAAGACCTAATTATGTACAGTTGCGTACATTACTTTATTTACACACATATGATAACTGCAAAAAACCGTAACAGCAAAAAACCAACAAACGAATGACAACAGTAAATGGCGGCGATTCGATCCATCCGTCAAGACGAAGGTTTTTTTTTTAAAGCATAGACAAACGAATGAAGTCCCTATTGTTATGTCACTCGAGATCAAATGTCGTCGATAATTGTTTCAATATCTATAGATACTAGAATAGAGACCCACTTGAATTTTGACAGCTGTTCCAAATTTAAATTCACAATGTCAGAGATATCGGTAATGTGATGACCAATAAAGAATAGATTTACCTACTACTACAGACAAGAAAATTCTTATAATAACATTGGTTGTAATAATGCTGGTCATTTCGTAAGGTTTTTGAACGCGTTATTGAGCACTTATAATATGTATGTAGATAAAATAACTTACTTGTACGGGCCGAACCGTGGTGCGAACCCGCGATCTCATGTTTGAGAGTTTTACGCGCGACCAACTGGGCTATCACCGATGGTATCATCTATCATAATCTGATAATAATTTTTAAATATTTTATTTTTGAAGCTGTTAGTATTATTATTTTTAACTAGCTTACTGTAACAACCTACATATTTTACATTATTTTGTATTTATTTCAGGGATGTACAAAGCTTACGGGAAGGCGTATAGTCGACATTCAAAGTTTTTTTGATAAATTAAAAGCTATAGCTAATCACAGTTCACTTTTTAGCTGTGGATTTCATTGTATTGAAATTGTACCAGAATAGTATCCAGTTTTTTCAAAGCTTAACCTTACTTATATTTTTACTTACCTACTATGCACCACGTTTTGGGGTAACTTTGAGCCAGGATATTTATATTTGTAAATAGTTATACTGAAGTATTTTAAAATAAATTATGTTTTTTTTACAGAGCAAAAGCCTGGCGTTTATAGAAAATCCCATAAATCCACCAAAAAAAAACAGACGGCAGGATATTTACTCTGTTCCAGAACTGAGCCAAATATAGGGATAGGTAAATGATACCTGCACTATTTTAGAAGAAGACACACTAATTCAATTGTAGAAAACTGTTTTTATGTACCGTTGATTATTGTCTATGTGAAACAATATAAAGACTGAACAATATTCTGATTATAATATAAATAAATAAGCTTTACGTTAAAAGTAATATGTTTTTGTTCCTACCATTGAAATTATTTTCTCACTTTTCCTCGGACCTAATCCAAATTAGGTCTAGATGATTATTAATTGAGCATAGTTTGATTGGCAGCGGTGTAAAACTGCACCAAAAACTTGCAAGTACAAGTTTTGATACAAATTAAATTCAGAGGCAAAGTTACCCAAAACACTGGGTAACATTGCTCCTAAATTAAAGTTTTATTTGATATCAAAACAATATTAAGACGCAATACATGCATTGCAGCACGATAGTAGGCATGTTCTACATCACAATGACACATATATCAACATACCACAGTATATTAATATAAAATAAATCAAAGATGTCGAAATTTGAAGCAAATTTTGGTTCAAAGTAGCCTCATTTTACGTACATTATATTTTTTATATTATATGGTAAATTGATAACGTTTTGTACCTACTATATAATAAAACCTTACAATTATTTTCTTCAACTACAAAGATTTTTTATTTACCACTATTCACTAAGTAATGTAATGGTTCATTATTTTAAATATAGTAGTTTGCAGAATAAATAAAAAAAAAAATATTTTCTCTATTCTATTCATTCTATGTTCTCACTGCAGCGCTGCCGTACTTAAGCTAAAAAAGGGTTAAGCCTCATTTGGTCAGTTTAGAGTTAATTATGCCAAATTACAGAGCGCAAAATTCTCTACATTTTGTTCTAAGAAACATATATCCTACATTCTTCGGTTACGGAGATACAGATTGTCGTGAAACAGTTAAGCCACACTTTTTTGAAGACTTACTTAATTAAATACTAGTTAAGCCACAAAACTTGTCTATAAGAGGGCAAAAGGCTCTTTACTTCTCGAAATCTACTTGTTTTTTTAATGATTTTGGTAGTTAAAATAAAGTTAACCATTTTTCCTAGCCTAAAAATAAGTCAAAATCCTTTAACTCTAATAAAGGCTAGTTAACTTCAATAAATCGTTCGTTAAAAACTAGCATATAAATAAGTTAACATAAAAAACTTAATTGAAAATCGGTTAAGATCCTTTAACCCTTTTTAACCTAAGTAAAACTTTTTTTTTCATACACTATAAAGATCAAAATAACCAATCGCCTGTTTTTTTAAAACGAAGAGAAATAAGTATTTTATAAGTAATCCTTAGGTAAAATAAAGTTAAGCCACATAGCTAGGCTAGAAGTTAGTTATCTGCAGTTCGCATTCCGCGACGCGGACGCACGATTGGTCAAATCAATTGGCCGGGAGCCGGGGGAACGGTGCGGGCGGGGTTGTGCCGGCGACGTTTCGTCGCGTTCCCGCCATGTCTCGTAACACCGGAAGGTAAGACATTAATTTGTTTATCGAGGTTATTTATTCATATGATTATAATTTAATTTAAGGACTTAAGAATTGTACTTACTTAACTAACCTACTTATCATCTCTATCATCAACATCACTTACCGCTATCTGTACACTTAGATGTTTGATACTACCAAACCTTGGTCTGCCTGCAGGTGTCTAGGTAAGACCAGAATATCTGGTGCTCTTCCTTAGTGTTTTGGTGCAGTCTGTTACGTACCCAAGTGAACGGGAGTGGTAGAAAGGGCTCGGGGTCTTCCACCGTCGTCTCCGAGCCCCTTCTCGCCAGCATGTCGGGTAGTTCTCGACTTAAAAATATGTGAATGATCCGTATTTATTAATATGGATGAAGAGTTGTATGGAATTTAAATATCGTCATTTTTAGAGCAAGAAGTGCTAGAAGTGCTAGAAGAAGAAGCGAAGCGCTGTTGACTCAAAATTCATGAAAGTTTTACCCTCAAGGGTGTAAAATAACAATAGGGAATAGGGGATGAAAGTTTGTATGGAAATATGTAAGGTTTATGTGAATATTTTATGAGTTTGCGACATAAGACAAAATATTATAGCAATTCTGATGTTACATTTACTGAGTCATTAAAAAAAGTAAAACTGAAGTTAACGCGAATAAGAAACTTGCCAAGCACCGCGCCGCACACAATGAGCAATGTGCAGCCGCGCGGGGGCGGGGGAAGATGGGAAAACAAAAAACGTAGAATATAAAATGTACTTAAATAAACTCATATTAATACTTTATACCTTATGTACTTATCTACAATAATATCTTTTTGGAGCCGAAGTGGCTTAAAACGTCAACGGCCTGTAAAAAAATGAATCTTGGGACAATTGAAACCAATTGACCTGGTCCCAAATTAAGTAAAGCTTGTACTATAAATACCACGCAACTGACAAACATACATATATATGTATAGATAAACTTAAGATTTTGCACGGGCACAGTTATCATGTAATGTACATGAAAACCTTCTTTAAAAAAATCTAACAGGCAGTAAAAACTGAAAACCGTATCAAAATCCGTTGCGTGGTTTAGAAAGAGAATATAGCCGAATATATAGGGACAGACAGGAACCTATACCTACTTTAATTTATACTATGTACTCGTAGTAGTGATTTTTTGTTTAATTTGATACGAATTTTAATGTCTAATAAACATTAATACGGAGTAACGTTTTTTCTTCGTCAACTTATTATTAATCCATCCTAAGCTATAACGGGGTTAACTACAGGCGATAATTTCTTAACCCATCTTAAGCTAAGTGTTATTGCATAAATTCATGACATAATATTTTTTTTTTACTTTTCCTTAGTTAAATAAAGGTTAAAATTCCTTTGCCATTTTTTGTTATCTAGTGTCGTAATGATCTTTCTATACCATACTTGGTTACAAAACAGTTATGCAGTTTTACTTGTTTATACCTAAGCAATGCTGAATAACTGTATAATAGTTTTTTTGGTAGTGACAGTAACACGAAATTACTAAGCTAAAAGTAAGTTACGGTATGGTTAGCCCTGTTTTAGTGTCATAATTAGTCCAACATAAGAAATAAAATGCTTAACTAAATTAAAAAAAGGGATTTTAAGTATTATATTGATAATTATTTTCAATAGAAATTGGTCCATGTGATAGATGAGAAATTTACTAATTTTCTCTCTAAGAAAGTTCACTCTATCTTACATAGTTTTTTAGAGACGTCAATTCCCGCCTGTAATGATGATATCTCAAAATCGACTAGTCGGGTTTAACCCTTTTTTAGCTTAAGTACGGCAGAGCGTTGCATGCTTAGGTATGATAAATACAAGCGGCGCACTAGCACGGCTTACGAGTTTCGCTAGCGGGTGGCGGGGTGAGATGGGCGGAGCAAGTGTGGAAATTATTTTCGGGTAAGAAATGAAAATAGAAGTAAATGAACGAGTGTATTTTCAGGTCCATATGTAGTAGTAAGAAATGTAAGTCCGAATGTAGAAATTTTGGACAACGATAAAATAAAAATTATTCATAAGAATAGAACAAAAATGTATAACGAATGAAAAAAAAAGTCATAAACAAACTTTTTGTTTCCAGCAAAGATAGAGATGTAGAGTAGGTAGGTTAGGTACATAAAATTCAAGTATCATATTTAAGATCAGGGAAATAGTGGCCCTAACATGACTGGCAAGTTTAGTTTATCTCTATCTGCGTCCCTTTCTTATGACACTCGTTAGACAGAGACACAGGGAGGGGTTAAACTAAACCTGGGCTGTCATGTTAGGGCCGCTGTACCATAAAAGGAATATAAGTAATTCAACACCTTACACGTGCCGACACCCCATTAGGATATGACTAATATCGTTAGTATATAAGGGCATTTATTATTCATAAAATATAGTCTTTACACAACCGTCGCGCATTTCATTTCTCCGTTCGCCCCACATCACACCATATTCACACAACCATATATCGGTGCTTGTAGTCTTTATTGCTCATTCACACAGATATTTGACATATGAAAGCACGAAGACACTAAGGTTACTATTAAATATATTTTTCTGATTTCAAATCGCACAGCTTTTATCCTGTTATCTGAAGGTTATTCTTTGCAATTCGAGTAACTTGTAATTATAGTTATGTATAATATTTCACACAGTTTTAATCATTATTAGCAATGTAATATCCGGCTGCACAAGGATAAGGAGGTATTTATTTAAAGAAATACTAAATGAGCATAATCTTACGCAAGTTCCATCTTAGCCCTTTGGGTTGGCAACGCATCTGCACTCTCTTTGTTGTTGCAGGTGTCTATAGGCGGTGGTGATCACTTACCATCAGGTGGCCCACTTGCTTGTTTGCCTTCCTATGTTGTAAAAAAAAAAAGTATAATTCCCCCATTCTGCGCCCATTCTGCTGCTGTTGACACGCAGCTGAACCACACAATGCGCTTGATCACAGGTTGTATGATACAGACTCCTGTGCACTGGCTGCCGGCTTTGAGTGGCGTCGCTCCACCCCATCTCCGACGCATGCAGCACCTCCACCGAGAAGCTGGAAATTTCCATAAAAGACCCGAATTACCCATCAATGCAGACTTGGCCACATTTAAGACTACTAGATTAAAGTCTCGTAGCCCACCGGTGCTACTGTCGGGGCAATCTTACCAGGATTCCATTATCGCAGGTGCAACATTTAGACGCCTGTTTTAGTTGATACTAATTAAATAAAAATCATTTTTAATTAAATTAGTCTTTAAAGGACTACATTTTAATATGTTTACTTTATATTAATTATCAAAACTTTTAATAAGATATTTAAAAAGCCAGGAGAAAGGTTCAAATTGCCATCGCGGGTGCAACAAATTTGGCCCAACCTTTCCAGATCACAAACAAAAAACACATAAATCTGTTAATTCTAATACATTTAATATGTTATGCCTTCATATTTTGAAATGTATTAAAGTACCAAAGATCATAAAATAAAAACTCTAAACAAAACAAAAATTAACATCTAATATCGCGGGTGCAACCAGTCTAATTTAAGTGAACATAAACATCAATTTTACTTATATAAAAACAAAATAAGAGATCAAACCATATTTATTACTATTAATTATACTTTTGTTGTCGCTTATATGAATAATTTCTTTTGAAATACGTCAATAATTGCCGAAAATTCTATGAACATATTATTTCCGTCAGTTTTTCTTTGGCGCTTCCAACTTCGCGATAATATCATAAAATTGCATGTCTGCTATGTCATTAACGAATTCTGTAAATCGTTTGCCATCAACCGTCGTCATAAATTGTACTCTAACTTCTCCATCTTCATCCATATCACTCTGACACAACCCCACATAACGATATTGAGTTTTTTTTTGCCTCTCCTTTGCTTTTTAGTTGGCTGCATTCTTTCTTTGGATCTGATTCTAGCCAATATTTTCAAATCTACATATGTATCCATGTTCATTTTCAATTTACCTTGCTACTCCGCGAAACAAACTGCTGCTGCTACTGCTGCTGTTGCTGGTTTCGCGGAGTAGCAAGGTAATTTGTTCCAGTTTGTTGATGTGAACCTCCGCAAAGTAACGCCTGAATCTTTTAATTATTTGCAGTCTCCTTATGTTGCTCTGTTGTCATTTTAACTCATATTTCTTTAAAAAATTACAGAATGTAATATAGACACACATATTAAATATATATCATCAATCGTCTTCAGCATATATTCTTAGTCAAGATATATCAAAACAACGAAATGTATAATTAATCACACAAAAAGGTTACATAAAAAAAGGTTGCACCCGCGATCACGATGTAAGATCGCGGGTGCAACCAATTTAAGTTATCGTTTATTTTAACCTAACAATCATTACACTCTTAAAAACAAATAATTTAAGTTTGGTTTTGATTCCTTCTTACTTTTGCAAAGTTTCAGAACGTTAGCTCTTTATTTCTGTGAGAAAAGTAAACTTTTATATCTTTTGCATCGCGGGTGCAACAAGTTAACAGTGTATTCTAGCAGTCAATAATTCTTAATAAATAACAACATATACTTACATTTTTGGAACATGAAGATAAATGAATAATGTCACTTCACGTTTAGCGGTAAAACAGAACCTCAAACTGTCAATAACAACTGTTTCGCGTCAGTTTTGCTAGTTAAGATTTTACAGTTTGTACCAATTCTTCGGATGGTGATATTTTCATACGCGCCAAAAAAGAAGATATAGTATAAAATAAAATAAAAATAAATTGATTATTATATTTAGACTTTCTTCTTTGCACTAATAACAAAAAAAACAAGTAATGTCGTGATTGAAAAAATCATGTCGGAAATCGTCTATAGCGGAATCGCCCGAGTGGAACTTAAGCGCTGCCTGGACCGCGGAATGGACAGCCTCCGCTAAACCAACTGAAATGTTCGAGCTAAACCCATGTGCCCATAGTAGTAGGGATTCGCCGGTTCTGGATCACTTTTTTGTCGCTCAAAATGGCGGTTTGGGGGGCAACGAATTGTAAAAAAAAAAAAAGGTCAACACCCCATTTAAAGCGATTGGACGGGGTCTCATCACGCTCCGCCCACTCTTTCTGGTATATATGTACTTCCATTGCAACATAATACCGACACATAATCACATACTCATAAAAGGATAGACCCTTTCCTTTGTTATGGACCCACCATTTGTTAGGTTCAGCTTTTTACCTGCGTCCACTTGGGGTTTCGGTGCCGACCTTTTTTTTTTCCTGGGTACCTGATCGCCCGCCACGCTCTGTACAAATAATACCATGTCTTTTCGTAAGTCCACTTTCAATTAATTATTCTATCAGCACATAAATATCCTATCGCATTATTCGCAGTACACTTTTATTCGTACATCATTACTTTTTGGACTATCATAAATCTAACCTAACCAAACCTACATTTTGGAGAAATTCAAACCTAACCTACGTTTTGGACTAATTCGTAAGCCCTAACTTTCAGGACTATCTTAAATCTAACCTAACCTAAGTTTTGGAGAATATTGTCATGCTATATGGTACTTGGTTTGTACTTTTGATTCGCAACTCGATGTTTCGTAGACATACCTTTTGACAAATTCTTATTTTGCAAACTACTTATTTTATTCTGCAGCCATAACTTTCAGGACTATCATAAATCTAACCTAACCTAACCGACGTTTTGGAGAATATTGTTACGCTAAATAGTAAATGGTTTCAGTTAAAAACAAGACTTTTGTTGCTTTATTGCTTTTTACTTCTAATCTTACTAAGTACTCCTTAGAAATACTAGTTTTAACGTGTTTGTTACGCAATTCGATTATTTAAATACTAATCAAAACTTGTAGGAGTGCCCAATGTATAAAGGATATGAAGAACGCAGCCTTGTGTTTCGCTTACACAGTAGGTACTATCCTACATTTTGTGGACATATTATATAGCTTAAGTTTAGTTCTATGAGAGCAGGCGCGGCAGCTGCGGCAGCTGAGGCCGCAAAACGCCGCAAATACATCGGTCTCGCAGAGCGACATATATTTGTGGCTTTTGCGGTCGAGACCCTGGGACCGTGGAGCCCAAACGCTCACCAACTTTTCGGCCTTTTACAAAAAAAATTATATTCCGCCACTGGGGACCCTAGAGCTGGCTCGTTTCTTGCCCAACGGATTGGCATTTCAATCCAGAGGGGAAACGCAGCCAGCATCATGGGGACCCTACCGCAGGGATCAGACCTGGGGGACCTCACCTAGTTTTAGTTTTAGTTTAAGTTTTATAAAACCTAGATTAAATATATTAGTTTATATAATGAATATATATATATATATATAGATAGAGAGTTTACATAATACAGTAAACGGTTTCAGTAGCTTTATTGTTTTCTTTGTATCAAACGCACCACGATCTTTTATTATTCAATTACTTAACATCAATACACTATGCAAAGAGAGCTTTTTGAAAAAACAGCTAGTTTGAACGTGTTCACTAGGCGAACCGTTTATTTACCTGACCGTCGTCAATAAGAGGAGCGTTATGTTTTTTTGAGTGTGTGTCTTTGAAGATACTGGTTTAAACCTGTTAAATTGCACTACGCATAAAGGACCTCAAGAACGCGGACGGCATAGTATAATTGCTTTATTGTTGTCTTTGTATCAAAAGAACCGCCGCTGTCTTTTGTTCTTCAACAAACCGCGTCTGGAGAATACGAGTTTATACCTGCTCACTAAGCGAAGCCCTTCTTTCAAAAAATACGTGTCCCAACTTGTAGGGATCGCGCTGGGTATAAAAGCGCGCCATCACATCTCGACTTCATTGCGCCCCAAACAATTCTCCGAGCAAGATCTTCCAGTAAGAGAGTCGTGAGTCGTGAAGTTTAGTGCAAGGTTGCTGAAAGCAGTGTTTCGTTGCTGAAATGGATGTAAGTATGTAGTCATAATTTTATGTGTGCCCACTTATTTGAGATTTTGATTGATTGTAACATAACCTTCATCTATTTTTGTGTTTACCATGTAAATCTACTTTGAAGGACCGTTTGAAGAATGTTTTTATATTGTTACAGGAAAACACATTTAAAAATTATTACTATCCCGACGACGAAGCAAGTGATGAAGAAGGAACGTTGGCCTATAAAGTCAAAAAAGCTATTGCTAACACTAACAAGAGGCCTAATAACAGCATAGATGGTTTCTTTGAAAAACGGAAGAAAAGGAAAGTTGCAGTAAAGTCGTCGAGCGTCAGCCAAGCCACTGCGGAAGGCGTGGCTTTTATAAAGTCCAACAAAGACGATGCATCATACGCCTCACATCTCATAAAAATTGAGGTGTATGATGCGCGGAAAATAAAAAATATTCCGCCAACGGAGCATTGGAAGCATGCGGAAGTGCGTGTTAAATACTACGCTCACTCCGAAGAGGACGCTCACGTCGAATCTACGAGGGATGTGATTTACCAAATCACCAAACAGTTAGCGGACAAAAGTGATTGTGTAAATTACGTTATAGACAATACAAAATAAGTGTAAAAGTAGTTTTAAGATCTTAATTTGTTCCTTTTATCTTTTTTTACTCGATTGTGTGCGTTTTGTTTGTTAACTTTGCTTTATAACTCGTACCGAACATTTTTCTTTGTATAGCGAACACCTTTTGTATTCTAAACTTCCTTTGTAGTTATTTTTTTCCGACAAAGAGTCATTGTCTTTCATATTAGATAAGTAACACAAGTTCTAAGCGCCGATGTTCATAGTATAAATAGACCATAGCCCGCTTTAAAAAAACACATTCTAACGAAGACGTAATAATGGACATACTGAGCTGCAACTTCTTCGACCAACAACTTGACCAGCTTACTGAAGACCAAAGGCTATACGAACTCTGCGAAAAAGTGGAACAAGAATATTTTAAAACGTAGGTTACTTACCTTTGTTATAATTTTCTTTTGTTATAATTGTGCTATTGTGATGCTCATTTGATGCTAATAGTTACCTTTGTTATATTGTGTCATTGTAATGGATACCCATCCTACCGAAACATGTTTCAACTCGTTTTTTACTAGTTGTAGCTGGAAGGGGTGGATTTTAAGGTATTTAAACCGAATGCCAGTTCCTTCAAATCATTTGTTACTGTTCTCTCGTCGGCATAGGAGTAGTACTTTTTAAGATGTATTTCAATTTGGATCTATCTCAAAGTGAAATTACAAGCCTAGACAAATCTTTGATCTTGTCCAAATTTCATAATCAAATAAGGATGTGGTACTTAAGAAAGGTTTTACCAGTTTCGTGGTTAGAGGATACGGAGATTATGCCATATTTCACGCCATGCAGTGGACACATCATACACACTCATAAATCAGACACATCCGATGAAATTGATGGTGTACTGCCAATGCAAGCAAATTGCTTAAATTGTAGACGAGAAATGAGTTAGTATTAAACTTTTAGGTGTTTTCGTTTATTTTATAATTGTCAATAATTTGTAATATTAATAATTGTTTTATTTTTGCAGATCTTTACAAGTTGGCCGAGGAGGTGTAAAAAAAAAAAGAACAGCAATGTCAACTGTGACTGCCGAACCACCAACAAAGAAAAAAAACCTCTGAACAATTCAACTAGCTACGCTGCTGTGGCAACATCAACAGTATCAGTTGGACACCAAAACGTGAGTACAGAAAGTAATCACAAAATTGAATGTCCTGTGTGTCACGTGTCAGTATCTAGAAAATATTATTCCAACCACTTGAAAAGTAATACTCATAAAAACAACGTGATAAGTTCTGACAAGGAATTTACAAACGTTCAGTTAATTGAAAGCGCGTTCGGGAATAGAATAGTTACTGACAGAATTTTGCCTGATTCCGTTACTACCAATGCATTTGAAACACCAGAATTATTTTTGCATAATATCAAGGGAAAAGTGTTTAAATTACTAGAACGATCCATAGCAGAACAAACTGTCGTAAAAGTAAATTTCATTCTTAATGCAGATTTTACACGACAAACTAAGCAACTTAATAATATTTTTGACTTTCAATCGTTAAATTACGTCGTTTGCAAGGGGGACGACACAGAGGGTATTTATGCATCACTTGTAACTGAAATTGTTAACAAAGTAACCAATTAAAAAAAAAAAGACAGCGGATGGAGTTTAGTTAAAATAAAATATTTAGACATGAATATCAATAAATTCAATCCTTTGCGTGGTTCATCTTACATAAACCTACCATTGGATATAAAAAACAAAAAAGCAGTTATCAACGTTAAAAACAAAGACCATGAATGCTTCCGTTGGGCTATACTGTCAGGTTTATATGAGCCAAATAACAACTTTAACAGGGTCTCGTCGTACAAATTGCACAGAAATAAATTGAAATTTGAAAATCTTTCCTTCCCAATAAAAATAAACGATATTCATAAATTCGAGAAAATGAATGATCTAAGCATTAATGTTTTTGGCTTGGAGTACGATTCGAAAAGCAAGCAAAATAAAGTTATTGGTCCGTTACACTTAACGAAAAGTAGGAAAACTATCCATTTAAACTTGCTGTATTTAAATCACGGTACTAAGGGCCATTATTGTTACATAAAAAGTCTATCGCGATTAGTATCAAAACAAATGACGACGTCAGAGCATGCAATCCACTTATGTGACGGTTGTTTAATTTATTTCACTTGACATGAAAATTTGCAGAAACATCAAAAACATGACTGTTTTCATGTATGTACAAACTTACCCTCTGAAAACGATAGTAAAAGAAACTGGTTTAATGAATTAGTTCCCTCTAACCAAATATCATTCAATAACTACGATTGTAAATTGAGGGTCCCATTTGTTATATATGCCGATTTCGAAGCATTTTTAAAACCCATTGAAACTTGTATCAACGATCCGAATAAATCCTCAACAACCAATGTTCAGGAACATGTAATGTACAGTTTTGGATACTATTTTAAATGTTCATATGATGACAGTTTATCTGTATATAGAACATACACAGGTCAAAATTGTGCCGAATCATTTATGAAATTATTAAAAAAAGATTTAGAGAACATTTGCAAAAAGAACACTTTTGTAAAATGTCCTTTACCCTTATCGGAACAAGATAAAGTAACCATAGCACAAAGTGATACCTGTTTCATTTGTGAAAAAAAATTAAATGAAGAATTCATTGTGTCTCATAACCAACATACCGGTGCTTTTGAAGGAGTCGCTCATCCATCCTGTTCTGAGAAATATCGAACCCCTAATTTCTTACCTGTGTTTTTACACAATTTGAGTAGCTATGATGCTCATTTTATTGTACACGGGCTTGGATTTGAAGAGGGGGACATAGAAGTTATCCCACAAAACAAAGAAAAATATATTTCTTTCTCCAAGCAATTTCACATCAATAACCATGTAATGAAATTAAGATTTCTTGATTCCTTAAAATTTATGAGTCTTGATAAGTTAGCCAAAAATTTACTGCCCGATCAGTTTCATGAACTTCGGTTAAATTTTCCATCTGAAGAAGACTTCAAACGCTTAATACGAAAAGGAATATATCCATATGAACATATGACATCTTTTGAATCATTAGAATTGGTTAGTCTTCCCAATCACGATGATTTTTACAGCTCATTAAATGATAACCACATTTCAGAAAACGATTATAAACATGCACGTGACGTATGGAATCACTTTAAATGTAAAAACATGGGGGATTATTCAAATCTTTACTTAAAAACTGATGTTTTGTTGTTAGCAGATGTGTTTAAAAATTTTAGAAATGTTTGTAAAGAAACATATGGATTGGATCCTGCACAATATTACACGGCACCTGGATTAAGTTGGGATGCTATGTTAATGTCTACTAAAATTAATCTAGAACTTCTAACGGACATTGACAAAATTTCTTCTATCGCAAATAACATAAGAGGTGGTATTTCTCAATGTAGTAACAGACATGGGAAAGCTAATAATATATTTATGTCTGAATATGATCCTACGTTACCATCTTCATTTTTGATGTATCTAGATGTAAATAATCTTTACGGTTGGGCAATGTCACAATGCCTTCCCATTGGCAAGTTTGAATGGGTGGATAATAATACTGATTTTATTTAATGTTTCTGATGATGCTGAACACGGATACATTTTAGAAGTTGATTTGGAATACCCAAATAACTTACACGATTTTCATTCTAATTTACCATTCTGTCCAGAAAACGTTTGATTAGGAGATACCAAAGAAAAAAAGCTGATTCCTAATTTAAATAATAAAGCGAACTATGTGATTCACTATCGAAATCTAAAACAATGTTTAAAATCTGGTTTACGTTTGCTAAAAATTCACAGACTTTTAAAGTTTGAACAAAAGGCATGGTTAAAGACTTACATCGATTTAAATACACACATGCGTTCGTTGGCCAGATCAGAATTTGAAAAAGACTTCTTCAAACTCATGAACAATTCCGTTTTCGGTAAAACTATGGAAAATATAAATAAAAGAGTGAATGTTAAATTCCTTAACCACTGGCAAGACCACGGAAAAACTCAAGGAGTTCAATCTTTAATAGCAAGACCTGAATTTCACAGCCTTTCTATATTTTCGGAGAATTTAGTTGCAGTACAGTTGAAAAAAACAAAAGTCTTGTACAACAAACCTATTTATTTAGGATTTTGTATATTAGATTTGTCAAAAACTTTAATGTATGAATTTCACTATGACTTCATGAAAACCAAATATCCAAATAAACTGAAATTGCTTTACACGGACACGGACAGTTTGGTATATCAAATATTTACGGATAACTTTTACGCTGATATACTAATAGATCTAGAATCTTACTTTGATACTTCTGATTATGCTCCTGACAATCAATACGATTTGCCATTAGTAAATAAAAAGCAATTGGGTTTTTTTAAGGATAAAAATAATGGTAAAATTTTTAAAGAGTTTATTGGCCTTCGATCAAAAATGTATGCAATGGATGTACCAAACGAATTTATAGCAAAAGCAAAAGGAGTTAATAAATGTATTACTAAAAAATTTAACATTGACAATTACAAAACATGTTTGTTCAAAAAAGATAATTTGTTGTGTGAAATGATGCGGTTCAGGTCTATAAAACATGTCATATTTACACAAAAAATAAACAAAATATCTTTATCACACAGTGATACAAAACGATATTTAAAAGAAAATTCCACTGACACGCTTGCTTGGGGCCACTACAGAATAAAGGACATTCAGTGTTAATATTACTTTTCTGTACTTGCGATTGTTCCTAAATTCGTAACAATTTTTTTTTGTAATTATTGAGTATGGACTGGTAATAAGATAATAGACAGTTGTAATTTATGTATAATTTTAAAATTTCAGAATGTTTTTAGATTTTTTTTATAAATTTAAGTTTTTTCTTTGTAGTATTATGCATGGACTAGTAATAAGATTACAGAAAGATGTAATTTACTCTTTTTTCTTTAAAATAAATAAAGTGTTTAGATAAATTTTATGTGTTTTTATTTAAAAGTTATTCAGGTGTGACAAAACTATATAACCTTGTTTGGACTTAAAAAAAAAATGATTAGTGTTTTAGTACTTTTAGATTCAACACGTATAACAGATCTATATAATGATTCACTTTTGTCACCCTTTTACGGCCATTGTTGCTGGTCCCAGTGGGTGTGGAAAATCAAAATTTGTCACAAACTTTTTAAATGATTGCAAAGTACTATGCGATGTAAATTTTTCGGAAGTTATTTGGTGTTCTGATGAAATGCAACCTTTGTACAATCTGGAAAATGTTAATTATAGTCAAGGAATACCTGATATTAACATGTTTGATGGGAAGCAACCTAAACTTCTTATTATCGATGATTTGATGAGGGAGTCAGATGGACGGATCGTTGACATTTTCACGAAGGGTAGTCACCACAGAAACTTAAGCGTGTTTTATATTACACAAAATATATTTCACCAGGGACGAGGTCAACGTGACATCTCGCTAAACACAAGTTACATTGTATATTTTAAAAATCCTAGAGATAAAACTCAAATACGATACTTGTCGCGACAAGTTTATCCTGAAAATTCAAAATTCGTGGATGAAGCCTATAAAGATGCTACTAAGGATGCCCATGGATATCTCATGATAGATCTGAAACAAAATACAGATGACTTATATCGTTTCAAAACTAAAATATTTCCGTTCGATAAATATTGCACAGTTTATATTCCTAAAAAAGGATTTAAATATAACAGGAATCAACAAGTTTTAGTCAGTTCTAAATGATGCACTCGAGTGTGACCACGTATAAACACTTGCTTGAAGCGTTGCAAGTACTTAAACCAAAATATCGCACGGCTTTACTAAAAGCTTGTGATGATGATGAAATCAATATTATTTGCGAGTGTATTTATAACGTGCTAAAAGGAAAAATTCCCTTAGAAAAAAAAGAAAAATCGAAATTAAATAAACACAAGAACATATTACGCAAGCTAGTTTCAAAGGGAAAACAAAAACTAAGAAAAACTATCATCATTCAAAAGGGTGGTGCATTTCTACCTGTTATTTTAGGTGCAGTTTTAAGTGCTTTAATAAACTCTTTATAACCAAAATGGAGAACACAAAAAAAATGCTTTTGGTAGAACAAGATTTTATTGAAAGACTTAAAAATAATGAGCTATCAGAGAACTCATCGTCTCGTCTGGATGGAGAGATGAAAAAAATATTGAAAAGTAAAATGGATGATCGTGAAAAATGGGCATTATATTCCCAAGCACTGCAGCAATTTTTACATTTTGCCGAAGCAGATCGAAAGCCTTTCAAAATACCAATAGTAATGGAAGGAGTTGATCACTTAAACAACCTCAACAGTGACTTAGATTCAAAGTTAAAAAAGCAGGAAAATGCAAATAATGACTCAGTCGCAAGCCCAACTTTGCTGGAAGATGATGTTCCTGCTACACCACCACTTGATAAAACGAATCAATACTATCCTGTGGAATTAACTCCATCTCATATCGTACAAGGAATACCGAAATCTTATCGATCGAAAACCCAAACTTTAATGGACATTATTATCCTTAATAAAAAAAAAATTGGTGGAAGACAGGAGGGGAAATTGTGTTAAACAATCGAGTGATCCCAAATACCAATATTGTCGATCTGATAAACGATGTAATAAGACCTCTAAAACGCGCAAAACCAATAGGTTGGGAAGAATTTGCATTGGTTTTAAAAGATATAAGAGTTCCTACATTTTGTATTGGTAATCCTGCTAACTTGGAGTATATGAAGAGAGATTACGCCAGCGAGTTTCGTGCATCATCATCATCTTCTAAAAATACAAGGGATTCATCATTTAAAGTAAAAAACGCATCTACACCTATTTCTGCTAAAACAATTGAGTCGAACAAAAAGAAATTAGATTGGGAAAAATGGACCCCCTATTAGATATAAATAAGATTTACTACGATGTGTCCAACCCAGCTGGTTACAGTAGTATAGATAAGTTAGCGAAGGAAATGAAAGGTAATATGAGTAAGGAGGAAGTAAAAAAGTGGTTACAGTCTCAGGAAACGTATACTTTACATAAACCTGTCCACCGACGATTTACTAGGAATCGATACATCCTATCTAATTATAATGAACTCTGGCACGCTGATCTCAGTGATATGCGTACTTATAGTCAATATAATGATGGATATAAATATATTCTTTGTGTTATTGATGTTTTTAGTAAATATGCTTTTGCAAGAGCCATGAAAAAGAAGGATTCAGAAACAGTTAAACAATGTTTTGAAAGCATATTTGCAGAAGCCAAATCTACCCCTCGTCACATCCAATCCGATAAAGGCACAGAATTTGTTTCAAAGGTGGTAAGATACTACTTTAAAAGCAAAAACATTAATTATTACACTACTAATAATCCAGACATTAAAGCAAGTATAGTTGAAAGGTTTCAAAGAACTCTTAAAATGAAAATGTGGCGTTATTTTACTCATAGAAATACTTACAACTACTCTAATATATTACAAGATCTTCTTCACTCTTATAACCATAGTTATCATTCTAGTATCAAAATGCGACCAATTGATGTTAATTTTAATAATATCATGACTGTTTGGTGTAACTTATATGATAGAAAAAAAGACAATCAAATTTCATTAGAAACCACAAAACTGAATGTAGGTGATCATGTCCGAATAACTAAATATAAACACATATTTCAAAAGGGTTATGAAACTAATTGGAGTGATGAAATTTTTATAATTGATGCAATCATTAGACGATCTCCGAGACTTGTCTATACTTTAAAGGACTTGGATGGTGAACCAATCGTAGGTACATTTTATTCTAAAGAATTACAAAAAACAACTTATCACCCCTCCATGAAGTATAAAATTGATAAAATAATACGCTCA
This sequence comes from Ditula angustiorana, assembly GCA_963691745.1. Lineage (NCBI taxonomy): Eukaryota > Metazoa > Arthropoda > Insecta > Lepidoptera > Tortricidae > Ditula > Ditula angustiorana. The sequence continues at coordinate 14,594,544 of OY829471.1, forward strand.
CGTCGTTTTGGTGGCAGAAAGGAAGTGTTAGCGAAGTGGCAAGGTTATCCGAGTAAATTTAATTCTTGGATTCTTGCATCAAACTTAGAAAAAATATGAGTGAAGGAAGTTTTTATATAACTTTGTTAAGCAACAGCTCGACGGCTTATTATACTGATAATACCCATTTCATGACCAAACTACCTAAGACCATTAAATTAGAAGGAGAATGGGTTGTTGGTTTAGTGGAATTTTAATACCCACGTTCCATGTACAATGTTCAAGATCAAGAAAATATCATCTATATAAAAAAGAAAGTACGACTACCTAATGACAAGTTTGACAAAATTATAGAAATAAAAACTCACATACCTGCTACTACATATGATAGCGTTGACACTTTCCTTGACGCGTTTAATGAAAACCCGCAATTAAAAAATAAGGTGAAATTTAGGTGTGATAAAATATCAAAAATGGTGGCTATAACTGCAACTGAAGATATAACATCTATCATAACATCACCGATACTGAGTTTGCAGTTAGGGTTCAAACCACGATCTAATTTAAAACAAATTTCAATTGGGAAAAATCCAGTAAATTTGTATTTAGGGTTACCATCACAAATATTTGTGTATACCGATATCATTGAACCGCAAGTAGTGGGGGATGTTATAACATCATTGTTGAGAATAATTCCATTGGATCCAACTCAGTTCGTTTATGGAGCTTACAAAATGCATGTCTTCTCACCTGCTCATTATGTACCTGTTTTACGTAGAGAGTTCGATACGATTGAAATAGATATAAGAACGACTACCGGTGCCAGAGTACCATTTCAATTTGGATCTTCTTGTGTGAAGCTACATTTTCAACGAATAAAATGACTCACAAACGATCGTCTGCCTCTTGTCTATATGAACATTATTATTTACATCAAGCTGGCTCTGGTGTAGGAATTGTCTATAAAGGTGTTCCATTTCAACGAGGTCATGAGATTGGAAGCTTTTTGGGTGGGCTATTTAGGTCTGTGATTCCTTTGTAATCCAGTGGTTTTAGGGCTGTAGGGAAAGAAACATTAGATGCGGGGATCGGCCTGCTGTCTGATATGGTAAATTCACGTCCTATGGAGAGTTCGATTAAGTCTCGATTCAAAGATGCAAGTGCTAACTTAAAAAGAAAAGCTGATGAAAAAATTGATTCTCTAATGTCAGGATCTGGGTATAAAATGTCAACTAAAAGACGAGAACGACTCATTCCGTTAAAAGCATCACGAGGAAGAGGAAGTAAAAAAATTAAAAAGTATAACGTCGAAGATATATTTTCATATTAAATAATGTCATTCTTACATAATCATTCATGTGAATGTGCAAAATCTGAGTTAGATATATTTGCCCTGCCGTCAACTCAAACCAGTATTGAAAGTGGACAGTGGGTTCATTACAAACCAATCTCATCTTTAAACGACGACGGCCCTATAGAATTTCAAGTTCCCGGATCAGGTGATGACTATAATATTGACTTGTCACATACGTTACTGCATGTCAATGCAAAAGTATTGAATCAGGATGGCACAAATTTAAAAGCAGATGTCCAAGTTTCGCCTGTTAACAATTGGTTGCATTCCCTTTTCAACCAACTAGACACATATTTAAATCAAAAACTCATATCGCCTCCGAACAACACATATGCCTATCGTGCTTATTTGGAGAATCTTCTTAACTATGGTCCAGCAGCCAAAGAATCTCATCTAACTTGTGGGTTGTGGTACGAAGATACTGCACATCATATGGATGCCGTTGACGCAACGAACAAAGGGTTTCACAAAAGAATGGAATTTGTCAAAGAAAGTAGACAAGTTGAAATGATTGGTCACTTGCATGGTGACATGTTTAACCAAGAGAAATTTTTAATAAATGGCGTAGAAATGCGTGTTAAGTTAGTGCGCTCAAAAGAAACATTGAATCTTATTTGTCATCAAGATAAAAAATTTAAAGTACAAATAATGGATGCTAGTCTTATTATAAGAAGAGCAAGAGTCAACCCTAGCGTTTTGTTAGCCCATCAAAAAGTACTAGCGTCAACAACTGCAAAGTATCCTATAACAAGAGCGAAAGTTAAGGTCCTGACAATACCGGCAGGTGTGCAAGGTAAAACATTAGATAATATGTTCCTTGGACAAGTTTCTAAAAGATGTATTGTCGGTTTTGTCTTAAATTCATCGTTTAACGGTAATTTAGCATTGAATCCTTTCAATTTTCAACATTTTAATATGAATTCATTCAGTTTGTATGTAGACGGTCATGAAATACCTTCTAGAACATTACAACCATCATTTAGCTCTGGTTTAATAGCATCACCATATCACACTTTATTTTCTGGGACTGGTATTCATTTTCACAACGAAGGTAACGCAATAAGTAGAACAGACTACGAAGACGGATATTGTTTGCTATGTTTTGATTTGACTCCTGATTTATCTGCTAGTTCAACGTCACATTGGAATCTCGTCAGACATGGAAGTGTACGGTTAGAAGTTCGCTTTGATTCGTCTCTTAGTCAAACTGTTAACTGTATTGTACACGCAGAATTTGATAATGTAATTGAAATAAACAGGAATCGTGACGTAACTGTGGATTATAACAGTTACTAAATACTTTGTTTTTAATAGGGATACATCATTTGATCTTAAACGTTGTTAACAGAATCATTAATAAGCAGCTAAATTTATATTTATCATGGATACAAATGAAATACAGCTCTGTATGAATAAAATAAGTTCCAGTTTTAAATCAAATGTTTTTGCTGCAAACCGATTGCCTATTTGGGTAAATTTACCTGCTTTTATTATAAGCAATTTAGATCCCGACTCAAAACCGGGGTCTCACTGGATAGCTATACACATTGATATTAATGGCATTGGTGAATATTTTGACTCATTTGGTCGAAAACCTACAGGTAGTCATAAGCTATTTTTAAAAAGAAATTCCAGGAGATGGGTTTATAACCACAACTCATTCCAAAATCCTTGTACCTCGGTCTGCGGGGAATATTGTTTAGTCTATCTGTATTTTAAGATTAAAGGAAAAACTATGTGTGACTTGGTAAATGTGTTTACTGAGAGTTCTCTATGTAACGATCTAATTGTAAGAAATATGTTTAAGTCTAATTTTTTGAAATAAACAATTAAATATAAAACAAACTCTTTTATTGTTCTAAGTTAAGTCTACATTTTCGTCAAGGGAAGTGTATTTGAGGATAAAACGTAAAAATGAACACATGATATTCATTAAAACTTTATTCAAAGTCAAGGCTATGGTCTATTTATACTATGAACATCGGCGCTAGGAACTTGTGTTACTTATCTAATATGAAAGACAATGACTCTTTGTCGGAAAAAAATAACTACAAAGGAAGTTTAGAATACAAAAGGTATTCGCTATACAAAGAAAAATGTTCAGTACGAGTTATAAAGCAAAGTTAACAAACAAAACGCACACAATCGAGTAAAAAAAGATAAAAGGAACAAATTAAGATCTTAAAACTACTTTTACACTTATTTTGTATTGTCTATAACGTAATTTACACAATCACTTTTGTCCGCTAACTGTTTGGTGATTTGGTAAATCACATCCCTCGTAGATTCGACGTGAGCGTCCTCTTCGGAGTGAGCGTAGTATTTAACACGCACTTCCGCATGCTTCCAATGCTCCGTTGGCGGAATATTTTTTATTTTCCGCGCATCATACACCTCAATTTTTATGAGATGTGAGGCGTATGATGCATCGTCTTTGTTGGACTTTATAAAAGCCACGCTTTCCGCAGTGGCTTGGCTGACGCTCGACGACTTTACTGCAACTTTCCTTTTCTTCCGTTTTTCAAAGAAACCATCTATGCTGTTATTAGGCCTCTTGTTAGTGTTAGCAATAGCTTTTTTGACTTTATAGGCCAACGTTCCTTCTTCATCACTTGCTTCGTCGTCGGGATAGTAATAATTTTTAAATGTGTTTTCCTGTAACAATATAAAAACATTCTTCAAACGGTCCTTCAAAGTAGATTTACATGGTAAACACAAAAATAGATGAAGGTTATATTACAATCAATCAAAATCTCAAATAAGTGGGCACACATAAAATTATGACTACATACTTACATCCATTTCAGCAACGAAACACTGCTTTCAGCAACCTTGCACTAAACTTCACGACTCACGACTCTCTTACTGGAAGATCTTGCTCGGAGAATTGTTTGGGGCGCAATGAAGTCGAGATGTGATGGCGCGCTTTTATACCCAGCGCGATCCCTACAAGTTGGGACACGTATTTTTTGAAAGAAGGGCTTCGCTTAGTGAGCAGGTATAAACTCGTATTCTCCAGACGCGGTTTGTTGAAGAACAAAAGACAGCGGCGGTTCTTTTGATACAAAGACAACAATAAAGCAATTATACTATGCCGTCCGCGTTCTTGAGGTCCTTTATGCGTAGTGCAATTTAACAGGTTTAAACCAGTATCTTCAAAGACATACACTCAAAAAAACATAACGCTTCTCTTATTGACGACGGTCAGGTAAATAAACGGTTCGCCTAGTGAACACGTTCAAACTAGCTGTTTTTTCAAAAAGCTCTCTTTGCATAGTGTATTGATGTTAAGTAATTGAATAATAAAAGATCGTGGTGCGTTTGATACAAAGAAAACAATAAAGCTACTGAAACCGTTTACTGTATTATGTAAACTCTCTATCTATATATATATATTCATAATATAAACTTAAGCTATATAATATGTCCACAAAATGTAGGATAGTACCTACTGTGTAAGCGAAACACAAGGCTGCGTTCTTCATATCCTTTATACATTGGGCACTCCTACAAGTTTTGATTAGTATTTAAATAATCGAATTGCGTAACAAACACGTTAAAACTAGTATTTCTAAGGAGTACTTAGTAAGATTAGAAGTAAAAAGCAATAAAGCAACAAAAGTCTTGTTTTTAACTGAAACCATTTACTATTTAGCGTAACAATATTCTCCAAAACGTCGGTTAGGTTAGGTTAGATTTATGATAGTCCTGAAAGTTATGGCTGCAGAATAAAATAAGTAGTTTGCAAAATAAGAATTTGTCAAAAGGTATGTCTACGAAACATCGAGTTGCGAATCAAAAGTACAAACCAAGTACCATATAGCATGACAATATTCTCCAAAACTTAGGTTAGGTTAGATTTAAGATAGTCCTGAAAGTTAGGGCTTACGAATTAGTCCAAAACGTAGGTTAGGTTTGAATTTCTCCAAAATGTAGGTTAGGTTAGGTTAGATTTATGATAGTCCAAAAAGTAATGATGTACGAATAAAAGTGTACTGCGAATAATGCGATAGGATATTTATGTGCTGATAGAATAATTAATTGAAAGTGGACTTACGAAAAGACATGGTATTATTTGTACGGAGCGTGGCGGGCGATCAGGTACCCAGGAAAAAAAAAAGGTCGGCACCGAAACCCCAAGTGGACGCAGGTAAAAAGCTGAACCTAACAAAGGGTGGGTCCATAACAAAGGAAAGGGTCTATCCTTTTATGAGTATGTGATTATGTGTCGGTATTATGTTGCAATGGAAGTACACATATACCAGAAAGAGTGGGCGGAGCGTGATGAGACCCCGTCCAATCGCTTTAAATGGGGTGTTGACCTTTTTTTTTTTTTTTACAATTCGTTGCCCCCCAAACCGCCATTTTGAGCGACAAAAAAGTGATCCAGAACCGGCGAATCCCTACTACTGCCCATCCACCCGGATCCGGAGAGTCCCTCCGTGTCTGGTGCCTTCTTAACCGTCTGAGGACGGGGGTTGGCCATTGCGCCCACCTTCGAAAGAGATGGGGCTGGAGCGAGGAGGAACTCTGCGAATGCGGACACCCGAAACAAACAGTGCGCCATATCGTCCTGGAGTGCCCTCTAACCAAGTATATGGGAAAGCCAGAAAACTTCAAAACTATCACGAGCGAAGCTGCAGAAAATTTAAGGAAGTGTAAATTTAAGCTATAATTGTAAGTTGACCAGTGTAATTTGTTTTAAGCCATACGATAAATAAATAATAATAACCTATTGTTTAGAATTTTTTCTAGTACTCTAGTACGATAGTTTTTCACTAGATTTTTGCTACCGGATTTATAAACAGGGACAATGACAGCTTTTTTAAGACACTTGGGAAAGTGTGCTGTATTTAAACATGTGTGAAAAATGTGAGTTAGTGGAGGTACTAAAATGTGCCTATATTGTTTTAAAATTCTATTAGATATATTATCCCATCCCACTGCACAGTAGGGTGGAGCGTTTTTTTTATTTTTAGATTTTTGATACTGAATAGTACTAAAAAGTTGCATTTTGCTTAAAGATTTATGAAAAAAATAAAAATATTTAAACCTACTTTTAGCCCTCTACTGCCTTTCAATTATTGAAAAAACACCGTTAAGTAATGCTGATTCAAAGAAATCACAAATACGTCAAATATTGTGTTTTTACCAATTTTTTTTTGTCGTAATATCTAAAATATATCAGAGTTTAAGTAAAACATTCTTTAATATTATAAACTTACAGAAATTTAAAACCACATAGACTGTCAAAAGTAACAATATTTGTTAAGGTGGGTACTCGTAACACGACGGTTTGCATCAATAAAATTATTTAGTCGAGTTGACGTACGTCACTTGTAACTGTTTGTTTACTTGCTTGCTATCTTTGAATAACGTTTTTAAATTTAAATCGTGTTATTTAGGAAACGAAAGTTTTTAGACTTATTCTGTTTTTGATAAGTTGAAATAATGCCAAAAATACAAACGCGAAAGGATACTTACTGACTGTCCCTTTTTCGGGCCACCTACTGTGATCAATAAATATATGCTACCAACGATCGCTGACGTACTGAAGTACGTACGTTTTGTACGAAATAAACTTAAAACCGAAGCAAATGGTAAGCAACCAGCTATCTTTAAAGTTCTCGACTTAGTAGGACGTGACGTCGTCGAGGTTTGGACTACAGCGTCGTTACTATTCAACGTGTAAAACAACAGTTACAGAGCAGTTACGATAAGTATTTATATTTTCTTCGATACCCAAACTCAAAAAAAAACTGAAAACTTCAAGTTGAAGCTACAAGAATGGAAAGATAAATGCCTCTGGGAATTATTTGATGTCAGTTCTTGTAAATGCAGTGATATTAACAACTGTAACTGTCCCAAGGAAAAGAAGGTACCTGCATTGGAAAGGGCTTTTCTTTGCGATCAGAGACTTGAAAGAAGAATGGCGATCGGTAGATTGGACAACATACAGACTAAAAAACTAGATTTTTTTTTACAACGAAATGAAAAATTAGCCCCGAAACTCAAACACGTAAGTATATCCTTTACATCCAACAAGAGCTCGAAAACCGTCTCTACCCATAAAGTGGTTGAATCCCAGCCATGCTCCTCTAATGCTCCCACTCCGTCATTAACGAGTAAAGTAAATAATACAATATCGCTTTCAACTTTGGCCGAGGTATGTGATCGTTATGGCATCTCCGATCGCTCGGCAGCAGCGGTTGCGAGTGCAGTATTGCAAGACGTTGGTTTAATAACTACGGAAGACACCATTAAGGTAATAGATCGGAGCAAAGTTCGAAGAGCTAGGAAACGAGTGCGAGAAGAAAATCAATCCAAAGACTGCCAAGAAATCAATAGCGTCTATTTTGATGGCAGCAAAGACAAGACATTGATTTATGAAAAACGCGGCCAGCAGTTACATAAAAAAGTTGTTACAAAAGAACATATTTCATTAATCACGGAACCTGGGTCATCATATTTAGGACACCTGACAACTTCATGTGGTACAGGAAAAGCTATAGCGGAATCAATGTGTTCCTTTTTTACGAAAAACAAATTAGATTTAAGTCGGTTAGTGGTTATTGGGTGTGATGGTACTGCGACAAATACTGGCTGGAAAAATGGCGCAATTCATTTTCTAGAACTAAAATTAGGCAGACTACTGCAATTGTTTATATGTCAACTGCATGCAAACGAGTTGCCTCTTCGGCATTTATTTATTAAATTAGATGGAGCAACGACCGGACCACAACTTTATTCGGGGCCAATCGGAAAAGCGTTAGAAAACTGCACTGCTCTCCCTGTTGTTCAGTTTTCGGCTATTCCGTCAAGCCTACCTGCTTTATCGAAAGAGACTGCGAATAGTCTCAGTACAGATCAAAAATATTTGTACCAAATCAGTCAAGCTGTAAGTAGCGGATTTTGTTCTGACGACTTATCTCATAGAAATCCCGGGAAAATGGCTCACTCACGATGGTTGACAACAGCGATCCGAATTTTAAGACATAACCCTATAGCCACACATAACCCTTCGAGTAACTTAAACAAACTCGCAGAATATGTTGTGAAAGTTTATGCTCCTGTGTGGTTTAGTATAAAGAAAGAAAGTTCATTTAAGCAAGGCCCAACTCACATCTTTAAATTAATCACACTTTCTAGATGTTTGTGTACCGATGTGAAGAAAGTTATTGATCCTGTGATTCAAAGAAATGCATTTTTTGCACATCCGGAAAATCTTTTACTGGCCATGTTATTCGACGAGCGGCCACACATAAACGAATTGAGTCTAAGACGAATAATTGCAGCTAGAAAACATCGAAAGTCGGGGCTCAGAATATTGAAAGTTCCAAAGTTACATTTTGATGCTCAGGACTATACTGACATGATAATATGGAGTGATTCACAAGTAACCCCCCCTCCAATGTTAGATAGTGCCATTGATGAAGACATTGAAGACTTGGTCCGATCACAGCTGCAAAACATCACAAAGTTCCCCGATTACCCTTGCCACACTCAAGCAGTTGAACGATGTGTTAAAATGGTTACCGAAGCGTCTATGTTTGTGGCTGGTCAAAAGGCAAGGGATGGATTTATTCGCTCCAAAATTATATCGCGAGCAATAATGCCAAAATTTAACACAAAAAAAAATTATAAAACCAAAAAAAAAACTCTTTAAATATGACTGGCAAAAGGTGTGGAAACAACCAATTGCCCCAGAATAACCTAGTCTTTAAATATTGTTTTTGTTGTAAATTACTTAAAAAGTCTAATAAACGATTTATTTTATTCAAAATATAGTGTTTCATTATTACGTTTCTTAGCTCAGAAACAGACTTTCCAGCCTAAAACATATTTTAATATATTTTTTAAAATGACGTAAATTTCATTAAAAATACAATAGTTTAAGGTAAGGTAGAGGGCTGAAACACATATCAAAAAAATTCAATTAAAATATGTATGTAAATAACTAATTCATACGCAAGTTTTTGGAGGTATTCGATATTGATAACACAACTTTTTTTTTCACCATACATAAACGCTTGTACCCTCCCCCTCTTATATATATATATATATTATCTAATTTTTTTTTAAATAATTTAATAATTAATCCTAC